>JAVJGJ010000037.1:106282432-106296705 GCA_035590215.1 Microhierax caerulescens
GGCCGCGGGCTGCTGCTCCGGAGAACCCTTGGCCCGCGGCGGGGGGCGTGGGGCCGGTGCCGCCCTGCAGGGGCCCGGCTCCGGGGGTAGCGGGGGGCTGTGGGGCCCGGCCGCGCAAACGGGCCTGAGGGTCTGCTGAGCCGCTCCGGGTGCTGGAGGCGAGGGGAGAGGGTCTGAGGGGGGTGTCTGAGGACGGAAGGTGTTAGGACATGGTGACTAGAAAGAAATACAGCCGCAGTGCAAGGAAGTACTAAGCTATTTCAGTCTTTTAGCATCTTCTCTGTATGGGAGACGGTAACAGTTTTGTGATTGTTTTTATTAAACATTTTGGGTGCTGTCCTGGTCGTTTAGCAAAACAGGGGTAATATTCCCAGCTGTCCTGGGATGAAGGATGCCATGCTTTCATTGCGTTGGAATGGGTGGGTGACCTGTGATGCCTTATAGTAGATTAAGGGAAACACACACCAAGGCTTTTTTTTTTTTTTTTCCACTTTTAAATTAGCCTTAGTTCCTCTAACACTTGCGACATCTTTTGAGCTTTCCTTTTCTTTTGTCTGTGAGGTGTAAAGATGACTTTATGGAGTTCTTTGCAGATATGGTCAAAAGCACGTGTCTGTACATAGGTACTAACAAGTGGTTAGAAAAACTGTAGCACAGGGTCTAAACGTAGGTACTAACAAGTAGTTAGAAAAACTGTAGCATGGGCTTTTTGTCCTCTGGTTGGTGGTGGCCGTTTGGAAATCCAAAGTGCTTCCAGCCATAGGCGGATGAATGCAGTAAGGAGCTGTCGGTGTCATACATGTAGTGGTGACTGTAAGAACGGACTTAGCTGTTTAAGAAATAATTAATTTTTTGATGCAGTTTTGAGGTGAGCCGCATCACAAAGGAATTTTTTGTGAAATTTGTTGACACACCTGAGAGATGCTTGCTAATGGATATATTCCGATCATAAAAAATATTTAGTATGCTCTATGGAAGGACCGTGAAGGACTCTGCATAACCAAGGTTGCAACAGACAGTTAAAAAGCATGAAATCTGTAGTGCTGGAAATGCTATGCTTTGCTTTCATCATAAATTGTGTCTTGGTAGAGTAGATGTAATTTTGAAAAGACTGTATTTCCTCTTTTATGTGACCGCTTTGTCTCTTGTTGCTGTATGTGTTATCTTGAAATAATTTTATTCCTTCAGTTCTAAGGAAGGAATCTAGTTATATTGAATTCTGGCTGTATCATTGGATACTTTTATTTTTGACAATTTCTTAAAAATTAGGGTTAAAACTGCAGTTTTTGTTGAAAAGGAAGTTTAAGTATATACTACTATGAGGATTTTTGACATGTGTCTGTGATAATCTCATTGAAACGATTACCAGAGTTGGATATGAAATGGGTTTTGGTTTTTGTTTGTTTTTTATTATTATTAAGTATGGCTCTGAAAGAACTCAATTTTCTCATGTCATGCTTGCTTTTAAAGATGACTGGGTGCTGTTAGTGTTGGGTGAAGACAGCTCGGCTGGCTGCCCTGACCCGACCTGCAGCAGAAAGCCTCAGTGCAGGCCAGGTGTGGGCAACGTGCCGGTTGCTGAGCACTGGCAACTTGATTTTTTCACCAGCTGCCTCACTGTTTGCATCTCTCTGGTTTTGGAGGGGGATGTGACGCAGACCTCCTCTTCACCAGAGAAGGAAAACTAATTTTGCTCCCTTTTAAACTGTGTTAGAAAATTTCTTTGGAAGCTGTTTATTTGGAAAACATTTCTTATGAAACGACTAATGCAAAAATATAGCATGTGTGTGTTCTTGTTAACCTGTGTTGCTTCTGGTTTTGTGTTTTTTTTTTTTTTTTGCAAAACTTGGTGACTTTTTTTTTTTCTTCTGAGACCTGTAGACATACTGCTTTCACAGTGGTGAGGTTAAACTGTACTGGTGTGAATTAAGTGTAGATAATGTGTATGGATTAAGAATAGATGATGTGTACTAGTCCTGATGCGGTTTAAGAGTGACAGTTTCCCTACAGCCTTAAAATGTTGGGGTTTGGGGTGAAGCAGTTGCTCTGGTTTGATCTATCTCATGTCCACAGAAACATTTGCTGTGGTTGGAGTGGGCAAAGGGAGATGCTTTTTGTTTCGGAAGCTATGAGCTGGTGCTAGCTAATTGAGAATGTTTGCTAAGCTGTGACACCATTTCTGCCAGCGCACTGGACGGACAGCTGTCACTTCTATAGAGTCATGCAGGCTGCCTGGCTGCCAAATAATGTTTATTCTCATGGAGTCCGCTTGCACACGACAGAAAACAGTGTAAGCAATTTAGTAATCAAACCAAGTAGAACTACTCTGTTAAAAACTGAAGGGAGAGTATTTTTTTAAAAACAATTATTATTAAAACTAGGTGCTTAAAAGCACAAGCAGATAATGTCTTCATGTATTATCTTCACTCTTAAAAGTCTCCTGCAAAAAGGTGTTTCAAGTTTGAAATGAATGTATTTCACATTGAATTTTGAGCTGCTCTGAGTAGAAAAGGAGGAGGAGTTTGAATGCAT
Source organism: Microhierax caerulescens (assembly GCA_035590215.1). Taxonomy (NCBI): domain Eukaryota; kingdom Metazoa; phylum Chordata; class Aves; order Falconiformes; family Falconidae; genus Microhierax; species Microhierax caerulescens. The sequence continues at coordinate 106,284,965 of JAVJGJ010000037.1, forward strand.
GTAGTCTTATGAATATGATGCCTTAAAGCTTAAGGAATTGGGGAGCTGTTGAATTGGTGATTAGCTCCTTCTTGTAAGTCAGAATTCGTTTGAGGCTCTCAAAGCTTATACTCAATATTTTTTCCACCTTTAACATAAGATCTTTATTGCTAACGTGGTTAAAAGTTGGAGAAGATACAAGGAAGAGTGCAAAATGCACCGTGTGCTGTTTGTTCTTTTGAGCTGGAAGACTGAATGTTTGTGTGTAATCCAAGAGAAACAGTCTACCAACCGCTGCCACGTTTTCATCTATTGGTAAACATCAGCTGCTGGTTGGACTTAAGGGAGGAAGACTGAATTAGTTCCAGATGGAGAACTTTTTCAGCCCATTTAAGACTTTCCAGTTGATTTAAGACAGCAGGTCAGTAATTTAGGGGAGTGCTTTTGTTCTAATTTACTATTCTGCTTCCTGCCATGTGTGGATTCGGTGATAGCAAATATGATATTGCAGCGCTGCAGAGGGTGGGAGTTTTGTTGTGCTTGATTGCTTTTGGTTTTGAGTAGTATAAACAGAAAAAGTATTAACCAAGTTGTGATAACTAACAGTTTTGAATGTAGAGGGGTATTTTTTTTTAAGACCTGAAAAAAGGAGGAAGTGTCAAGAATCTGTTTTTCTTAACAAATTCTCTTAAAGAATGCATGCCTGCCTTCAAAGTTTTGTCTTAAACTGGGTTAACCTGGTTTATGTGGTTTAATGCGACTGTGTCAGAGGGTCTTATTACCTCGGTGTGCTGCTAGCCTCCTTTCCTGGTAAATTGGAAAGCGATAAGGGGATAGGGATGGAAACCTTCTGTCCATGGCTGTAATAACAGAAATGTGGAATGGAAAATTTTAGCGTAAAGTAGCTGCTCTTTAGGATATTGAAAGTGACATGATATATTTAACTCTTTAGTACCTCTTCACGATTTATTTTGAGATGCCACATTGGACATTAAATAAGCATGAAGAAAATAGTGTAGCCTATTCACCTGTTCACACACTAACAAAGTCAGGGGGGGTACAGTAGGTCTTCTTACAACTCTTGGATTTTTGCTTGCCATCGTTTATTTCTTGTGCTACCACTGTTTGATGCACTGTAGCATTACAATATCAGTTCAGACAGCTTTTCCAAGATGCGTGGTGATTAAATTCCCCCACAATAATTAATTTTTAACTGTATAAGCTCCACCATATGCTTCTGGATATAAGTATTTCAAATGTAATTTCCCCTCGTGTGTGTTTGCTGAGGAGCAAAAGTGGTCCTGTCTGTTGTTTTGCCCTCACCTGCTTCACGTTATTTTCTTTTGCTTGTAAGACAGAGACTGCAAAATAGAAAGCAGTAAGTCCAACAGCATGTTTTAATGTTGCAGATAAGCTGCTGGGGTGCAATTTCTTTCTTTCTTAATACAGACTTTGAACCTGTTAGCATTTCAATACTAAATATATGAGTTGAGAGGAATAAAGGTCACCAGGTGGTGGTTGTTCTCCCTATTCTGCCACTCTAACTTGCCACATTTCGTGTAATTTGTAAAAGAAGAAAGCTCTAGTTGCAAGCAATTTAATACCCTTTCCTGATAGATCTTTTGAAAAGGCTTTAAGGATTATTCCAAGTGCTAATATTGAATTGCAAGCTATAGCAGGACTGCATGGCAAAATAAAACATTGCATTATTTACAAATGATTAAACAGAGAACAAGTCTGGAGAGCTCTTGGACATATTTTCCTACTTTGTTCACTTAGATCTCATATTTACCAGGATAATGGTATTTATGATCACTTGAAGTTACTAGTCCTTGATTACTGATTGCTCACTTTGATTCGAGTTGACAATTAGTACTAAGGGTGCGGGCTCCTGCCCAGCTTTTCTGGGTTCTGAAGATTTTTCTGTTCAGTGGTTATGAGACCACCTTAGACTGAGATCAAAGAAACTGTAGAATCTTGAAGAGGAGTTAATTATAATTGAAAAGGCTGCTGTGTTGACATGCTTTAGAGGAGAAAGAAATTAAAAACGCGTAAAGTCTTTTGTGTGTGTGCATGCTTCTTTAGAACTAAGAAAATCTCCCTTAGATAAGGTCTTAGTGCATTATCTTGGTATTATATTAGGAGGGCAAACTCCAACCTGAAAGACAAGCTACAGAAGTCTTTCTGTCTTTAATAAACTGCAGGTGAAAGGTGGTATCTTTGCTGCTTTAGGGATTTAAACTGTCATTATGTTCAGAGCTACATGCTTTTTTCCTTCTTTATCTTTTTTTTTTTTTTTTTTTTTTTCATTCTTAGGCAGAAAAAATGGAATAGACCACACAAAGAAGCATGTGAAGCTTATTTTTATGCAAGATGTTCTTTGGAGGACCAAGTACACTTTTTCAGGCCATGGGAGATGAAAGACTGATCACATGATATTTTTGTCTCGTTGGACTGCTGTACTGTGCAAAGTCAATGTTGGTTTGTATTAAGGACAAATATTAATAACTTAATGGCAGCATGTCGACTGTGACAAGCACTCAGACACCGGAGGAACCTAATCCTCTCCCTCCTGAAGAAAAGCCGAAGGGAAGATCACTGTTTCATTTGGGTTCGCTCTTTGCTAACAGGAGTGAAAAATTTGTAATTGCTAGGAGTGATAGTGTGCCGGAGGAGAACGTGCTGAAAATAACTATCACGGAGACCACAGTCATCGAGTCGGACTTGGGCATCTGGAATTCTCATGCTCTCATCTACCTCACTTTGTGGTTTTTTTTCAGCTTTTGCACTCTTTTTCTTAACAAATACATTCTTTCGTTACTGGAAGGAGAGCCCAGCATGCTAGGTAACCCTACCTTTCTTTTACACTTTAATTTCAGTAAGTAATTTGACAATACCAGATCCTCCTGTATTAAGTTGAGGGACAAAATGGTTTCAACTGAAGTGAAAAAGACCTAGTTAGGAGATGTGGGGGCGGATCTTAAGGCTGGGAACTCACGAGTTGTGATCTCAGCACTGTCCTTTCCTCCTCTCACTGAAAGATGGTATGAAACTTTGCTCACAGAAGAGCTACAAGATGGTGTTTAAGAAGAAAAACGTACATTTTTTTCTTCTGTATTGGGAGGGTAGTGTGGGTTTTTAAAAAAAATAACATTTTGAGTCAGTGGTTGATAGTCTCCAGAGCTGTTAAGATTTTGTTCATCCGTAGAAGTGCAAAAGTTGCCTTTGTGTGATCTCTGTTATCCAATGGACTGCTTATTTCTTTTTTTCTAAGGGGGAAACAAAGGGCACTTCATCTGCGAACCAGATTTTATAGGTGTATGCCACTTCTGTTTTATTCTGTTGCCCTGCTGTTAGATGTAGAAGTAAGGGGCTTTTCTGAGAATTTATGAATTCTATACAGTAGTTGCCATGTTTCTTAACTGCTAAAATTATTACACATAAGTTTGTCTAAGAATTTTTTTTATGTTGCTTGATGCGTCATGTTCCCATCATCTTCTGATTTTTTAAAATTTTTTTTCCCTCCTCTCATCTTTCTTTAGGTGCTGTTCAAATGCTTTCAACCACCTTCATTGGCTGTATAAAAATGTTTGTTCCGTGCTGCTTGTATCAACACAAAACACGCATCTCTTATCCACCCAATTTCATCATGATAATGCTGTTTGTTGGATTAATGAGGTAAATGGTTAAATATTTCCTAGAGATCTCTCTGGTTGCTTCATTGCATTCTTCTGAACAGAAGCTGTGTTTTCGTGGCTGTCTTCTTTTCATTCTTGGTTGGAAATTGTTTGGGGTATTTACTTTTTCCCCCAGAAAAATCACAGGTTAATATTATTTTTAATTCCTATTGCTAAATGCTACATTTCTTTTTCCAGGTGTCAATTTTTTTGCTAGCTTGGCTTCCCATCACATTTAGCTTCTTTAAGAGCACACTTCTCTTTCCATTTACTTTCTTCCTGTTCTCTTTTGAGGCTGATGTTTGTGTACTAGTATTTATTATGATGTTGCTTTGTTCCCTCATATTTTCCAGCAATTTGCCTCAAAAGTCATACAGGCTATTAACGTTTATCTTTTAAACAGTAAATATTTGCTGTGTGCTGGGATTCTATCAGTTTGTTGTCTAGGAGAGAGTAAGAATACATGATTTGGTTTCCTCTGCACTGCAAAAGTGATACAGGATAACAGGATCCAGATTAATTCAGAGGAGCTTTATCATAATAACTATGCTGCCCTGTTGTTTAATTTCATGGTTTAAAGTATGCTACATATGTAGTGTACCTAATTTACACTAAAGATGGATAAACCACAAATGATAAAATATCCTCAGTGAATTACTGTTTATCGGTAGAATTTTACTTTTTCACCTGAGACTATTGAGAACTTCAGCTTAAAACACTGTCACCTGAGGCTTGGTTAGAGTGTGTTAAAAAATAAACTTTGAAGTTTCCTGGAAGTACATCCATAGAAATGGCACAGTTGCCCAAGGGTGCCATTGTTTATGCTAAATAAATAATAATGTTTAAGCCAAAGTGGGAAGCAGTAAATGTGAAGCATCCCACCTCGCAGGTGGGCAGCTGGGTGGTTGCAGTAGCTCACTCGAGCTGTATGTTCTGATAGCTGGATTGCCAGCTACACCTGCTTATACCCTTGCTTACTCTGGCTCAGACTTACAGACCCGGGGAAATTATAATGCAATTCTTTATGGTAGATGTCTAAGAGGAGCTCTTAAAGCCTTGCTTTCTGCTTAATTTCATGTGTTCTTCTACTACAGATTTGCAACCGTAGTCTTGGGTCTTGTCAGTTTGAAAAACGTGGCAGTTTCATTTGCAGAAACTGTTAAAAGCTCGGCACCGATTTTTACTGTTATCATGTCTCGGATGATATTAGGGGAATACACTGGTGAGTACTTCACTGTTGAAATGTGATTTTTTTTTTTTTTTTTTTTTTTTAATACTGTCACTTACTTGGCTGTGGACAAGGAAATTCCACTGAAATAGAGTAAATGCAGCTGGAAGAATCATTCTGTTTGAACACAATGAGTAGAGTATATTTAAATAAAAAAGGATTTATTTTAATGCAGCTGTTCAAGGGCGTTGTTGCTCTGAGGTTAATTTTTCTGACAGGAAAATGTTATTGCAGCCTTAAGTGCCTCAAGCTCAGTGTCTTCCTTCTTTTCCTTCTTCCAGGGTCAGCTGGCTTGCAATTGCATGCTGTTTGCTTGAAGAGCTTTTGCTTGTTACTAGCTATAAGTCACAGGAGTAATACAAAACCCATATATAGATTGCTGCGTGATGTGAAATGTCAAAAGGCTGAAGTAGGCCAGAGGAAGAAGAGTACTTTGATCATGGAGTAAACAGGGACAGTATAGTTTTCTGCTGTCATTTGGTAGAAGAAGAAATCAAGAGAGTCTTTTTTTTTTTTTCTTTTCTCTCCAAGGGAGATACTTTTTTCAGTGAGTGTATGTCCGTATTGTTTTCGAGACTTCCCTGCTGTTGTCTGAAATTTAGAACCTCTGTACTTTAAAATCCAGTCACAGAAGTTGCTTTTTCTTTCAACTAAAGAAGTTAAGGTGGAATCCAAACTTTCACATATAGTATCTGATACATGTAATTGGAAGTACAGTAATGAAACTCAGATTTAAATTTTTCTTTTCATTTGCAGGACTGCTGGTTAATCTCTCTCTCATTCCTGTTATGGGTGGGCTAGCTCTGTGTACAGCTACTGAAATCAGTTTCAACATTCTAGGTTTCTCAGCAGCTTTATCAACTAATATCATGGATTGGTAAGGCATAATGATAGTTGCATATGTGAAATAACAGAAATTTGTTTATTGGTAGATGGAAGTAAACTGTTGCGTATAGTTGGTCTTGTGCACGATTTTGGTATTTAAAATTTATTGTTAGTGGAAGATACAGTTTCTTTATCATAACTGCTAGCACTAATGAGATTAAAAAATAGTACAACTCTGTCAGTCTAAAGGTATTAGATCAAACTATTTGCTGTAGGTGTATAATGTGTAGAAAACATAGCTACCCATCTAAGGGAAACAACTCTTTCTCACGGATTGATTTTATTTATCCTACCTAAAATACAGATAAATGGTGGTGGTGTTTTGTTTTTTTTTCTCCCCAGTTTGCAAAATGTCTTTTCCAAAAAACTACTCAGTGGAGATAAATACAGATTTTCGTAAGTATTAAAATTATTCAGGTTTGATTATAGATGGAATTTGAGCGTCATAAGGAAACCATATATTTAGGATTATATTGCACCAAGGTGCGGGTTTGGTTTTTTTTGTTTGTTTGTTTTTTCTTGTACTGTTTACAGACAGCTTTAACCTAAATTATTTTATTGGGGGGAAAAAACCTCCCCTATGCTCAGATCCCACTGTGGTAGGTCAGAGTCTCGTAATTGCCTAAAACTAAAAGAACCCCACCCTACCCAAAATGAGTCCTCTTTTTACAAAAGTAAGTCCTTACTCTGCAATCATAAAACATCCCTTAATGTAATTAGGCATGCAGAAATGAACTTCAGAACTCGCCGTTTTACCTGTGGAGCATGAGCCAGGAGTAAAATCTTGTGGTAAAATGTACCTATAGCCATATGTATTTATTCTACCACAAGATAAAATGCTAGTTTTGGTCTTGAAAACATGTGCCTCATATTTCCAGTCCATCTTTGCAAGAGATTGCAGAATTTGTTGTCCCCAAAGCTTGGTAGATGGCTTTTATTATTATGATATCTGTAAATACAGTAACGATGCAGCTTGCTTCAGCTCTTAGAAGGAAGAAGCTTTTAATTGTTTTCATCATTGATTTTTCTCCTTTGTAGAGCCCCAGAGCTTCAGTTCTACACAAGTGCTGCTGCAGTGGTTATGCTCATTCCAGCCTGGATATTTTTCATGGTAATTTGAATTCACTAACACAGATTTATGTTTGCTTATTGACTTATGAGCAGAATGTGCAACTAAGGTTAAACTTAATTTTTTACTTTTCAGTCTTTTTTTTATTTTCAAATCGCCTTGAAATGCATTTCATCTTGTGTTTGCAAGAGGTTGAAAATTTTCTATTTTTTACACACACACACACAAAAGAAATAATTAAATATAGACGTGGCTTGACAAGTGACCCAGAAAGACTGAGTTTATCTCAGGATTTTTGAAACCAAATCATAATTTTGTCTAAGTGCATTTAGAGTTTTAGATAAAGACTTGAAAACCAAATCTTAAATATTTATTGGCTTTTTGCAGATACTCATGCCATGTAGGGGAATATCAACCCTCTGAAAGCAAAATTGAGCAAAAGTATGTATACTGTATCAGGTTCAGTGTGTATTTTTCGTGTTTTGGCATTTCATTGCCGTGCATCAATGTTCAAAAAAGAAAACATCTTGCAGGCAGGCTGAACACAGTAGAAAGTTCAGTCAGATGAGAGCTGTTTTTCTAGTATATTCTTCTGGGGAAAAATGTTAGGATCTAAATATCTTGTGTGTTTTAGGATTTGTTTTGGTGAAGTTTAAATGGAAGCCTATATCTGCTTATAATAATTACTTGGGTGGAAAACCCCTTTGAGTTTAGTTCATAAGGAAATCTAAAAGTCCTCTTTTTTTTTTGTTTGTTTGTTTGTTATTTAGGATGTCCCTGTGATTGGGAAGAGTGGGAGGAGTTTCAGCTACAACCAAGACATTGTCATACTACTTCTAATAGATGGAGTTTTGTTCCACCTACAAAGTGTTACAGCCTATGCCTTGATGGGAAAAATTTCTCCTGTGACTTTCAGGTAAATCTGTATTTTTGCATCAAGAACACTATTTTTTTTTTTCTTTTTTTTTTTTTGTTGCTCAGTATTTCTGCTTGAGAACTAGGCAGTAAAGGTATTGTGCAAAGAAATAAATAATATAAATGCATGAATGCATCAAATTAAGAAGAAAACATCATATCCGAATCACCAAAACTTTGTGGTTTGCTCCCTCGCAGTGTGAGGAGAGCAGCATTTGACCTGTGCTGTTGAGCTTCTGGAGCAAGTGCTCATGTTTACTAGCAGGGGTGCTGTATTCAGGTTTAACGGTCGTTCCTTAAAGCTGGTTAATGAGACTGGACAGATTCACTGAAACCCTTGATCCAATGTTTAAGCTGCTGTTTGCTTCAGTGACAAGGCAATCCCTACGTACATCTCGGTGCAGGACAGGATATGAGCAATCAGCTCTGTATTTCTTTTTTCCCCAGCTGTATTTTGTGGAATTGTGTGTTCTCTGAAGACAGCTTCCACCCACGCTGTCAGTTGCCGGCAGCTTTGTTAGGCTGTTACACAGTTCTGACTCAATAATTGGTTGGTTGTATGAACAGCCCGGTGGCCTTTAGGGTAATCCTGGTCCTAAACTCTGAAGGCTTCTGCTGTCTTAACTCTCAGGTGCCTCTGCAACAGTGTTGTGACAATTCGCTGTTACACACACGCTTATTCTGGCATCGTTAGTCTTCTCTACGTAACAGGCTGTAAAAGCCTATATTCACATTAACACGTATGTGAAGTTTCTTAACTATTCGCTATAATTTTGGTGATGTGATTTGGATATTGATTCTTTTCTGTTTATAACGCTATATTACCTGAATAGTAGCAGCACACTTGCAAATGATAGTTATGTTGCTAGTATTCTATTTGCATTTTCTGGATGCCTGTTGGCCAGAAATTAGTTGCTAACACTGTACTGTGTACTTGAAAGTAAGAGACAAAAACCTGAGGTGAATTATTGTACTAGCTCTAACACTAAGATACAAGTGCTGGTATACGAGCAATTTGGTATTGGTATTAGCTTCAGGAGGAAAAGTGGAATCTGAGTTGGTGTTTAAAAAGCAAGCAAAACAAAGAGGGGTCCCGCTATATTAAAGCGTGGTGGTGTGTGGGATACGAGAAAGCTTTCTTTGGTCTTAATTTTTATATTCCTTTCCAGTGTTGCTAGTACTGTGAAGCATGCGCTGTCAATCTGGCTGAGTATTATTGTGTTTGGTAACAAAATCACAAGCCTCTCAGCCATTGGGACTGTTCTAGTGACAATTGGAGTTCTACTATATAACAAGGCAAAGCAGCATCAGCAAGAGACGATACAGAGCCTGGCAGCTGCAGCTCCGCAATCCGCACAAAGTTCAGCCGAAGATACCGAGCCACTAATTTCCAAGGATTTGGAACCATATGATTAATATGGCCATTTATTCTTCCCACTTGGTGTAACTCAAAGAAGGTCTTCCTGAAAGCGGTTGTTTCGTCAGCTGTTGATGCTGATTTGGTTCCTTTGAGTTCATGGCAGGTCAAGCCTGGGACTTGAAGCAGAGGGAAAACGATGGGAAGAATCCAGTAAGCCTTGATGTACTGAGAAACTGAGGACCTGGTGTCATAGAATGTGGTAAACATGGGCTTTATTGTCCTTCCTTGACTGCAAATAATGTACAAGCCTGTATTAGAGACGGAACTTCAGTGTCTTGTGGGAAAAATGATTCCTTTCTCCCTACCCATCAAAATAATGTGAAAACGCAGCCCCGTCGCTGTATTCTGCTTGCTTGCAGTGGACTGACATTGTTGCGTAACTGAAATTCCGAGTTGTTTGTTACTCTGTGCTGCCTGCATCCTGCATAGTTTGTATGTGTCGTAGAGCTGGAAGAAGGAACCCCCTTCTCTCCCAATGAGTGACTTACTCTGGTGTATGTTTAGTTGAATCGAACTATGGAAATGGGTCCATGCCCCAAAGCAGCAATGAGCAGCTATTTCTGACAACAAAGCTAGGAATGAAAAGTGGTTTGTCTACTAAAATTTAACATGGAAATATTGCATCCTGATTGTGTATAATTGACAATATTGAAATGCAAGTATACACGCATATACATACGCTGTATAAATGGAGTGTGGCATTAAATATCTGCAGTTGCTTAGAGGTAAAAAAGCACTGAAAAATTTTGGTGATGAAGGAAGCAGGACGTCTATTTCTATAAGAAACCATTTTGATTTCTTGCATTTTGTTATGTATTTGTCTTATGAAGAAATAAATCGATTTTGGGGGTATTATTTCTAAGAGCACAAAAATTCTGCCTTTTAGAAACTCAGGGTTATAATTCTGACCTGTGCGCAAAGTATTTCTATAATTTCTGATTATGTATAGAATCTCAAGAGGTACCTGTGACAGATGGAAGAGAGGTGACTAAAGGGAGGAATGTTAACCATAAACTGAGGCTAATCTTTATTTCTGCTGCTCTTAAAAAGTTTTATTTTTTAAGGAAATTCTGTTTTCTGGTAGATCAACGATTAAAATTTATTGTTCCTTTCAAAAAAATAATTCTGAAGTATTTATTTTTGGCAAAAAAGCACATGCAGCTAGAAAAACATTCAAATGGGCTTTTTGGTAACAAAATTAAATGAACCATTAAAATGAGCTGATTTTTTTTAATAATTGCCACTCTTCTGAAAGATTGCAGTGTGGCATTTAAAGCATCGATAAAGCGGTCTTAATGGCTAATAGGAAGTTACCAGTGGAGCTCCTGCAAAATTTAAGCTCACGCTTAAATACGCTTTCCACATGTATTCTGTTAGCTTTAGTGAATTATTCCTGCAAAGAGCAAAAAATTTGTCCCAGAACACAGTCCCCCCTGAAGGAGCCTGTCTTCTGTTTGAATAGCCTGTGCTTGTTGTGGCTTCTGCTTACTTCGGGTGACACCCCATACGTGACTGCTTCCTGGGGAATATTCCCCTGAAGATTGGAGTGGGAGGGAAATAGTATTTTTTTCATCATTGTATATGTGATGTCTGTGGGGTTTTTTTTTTTTTGTTTCTTTGTACTTCTACCACTTTTACAAAAGCTGTGGACTATGGGGCGGAGCTCTGTTTTTGGTTTTCCTTTTTTTAAAAAAAAAAAAAGAAAAAAAGAAAAAAAGGTTGGTTTGGGTTTTTTGTAGTTATGCTTTAAAAAATCTTAAGTGTACTGGGCAGAAGTAGTCTGGTTTGCATCCTGTTTCTATTCTTGCTGGACGACAGAAATAGAAGGGGCTGTCTGGTTGCCTAGCTCAGTTCTTATGTAAACCCCTTTATCAACCGAGTTTAATTTAAAAAGCTAGCAGGTTTGTGTCTTTTCTATTGCTGGAAAACTTTTTGTGAACGAACAGGTGTGAGGGGTTTGGTACTTGTAATTTCTGACACCTCCTGAGGTGATTAGCGGTGGTTTAGCCCCCACCTGTTCGGAGGCAGCACGATCACCCCCTTTTCCCGGGGGTTCGTCTGCAGGGTGTTGATCTCGCGGACTTTTCCACGCAGGTTTCTTGGCCCCCGTTAAATTAAACAACCCAAACTCTTTCCTGGCCACGGCGAGACCTTTTCTTCCTCCAGTTACACCAGTACCACCCCTCTGCCCTTGTTCCCGGTGGGTAAGCGAGGACCGGAGGGGGATGGGATGGGATGGGATGGGATGGGATGGGATGGGATGGGATGGGATGGGGGGATGCCCCACGCAGCTGCACAGAGCCACCGCTCCCGCCGCGCTGCTGTGGCCGTGTCACTTCAACCTGCTCCGCTCACTGCGGCCGGTTCTCCGTCTCGGAGCTGCCCCCGCCCCCCCCCCCGCAGCGCTGCCGGCCCCCCGCGCCGCCGCTGCCGTCACGTGACCGGCTCGGTGCCGCTGTGACGTGCGGGCTGGTCCCGGGGGTCACCCGCCAGCAGGGGCGGCCGGGCCGCGGCTCGGCCTCGCTGTTTGCTCTTGGCCAGGCGGAGCGCGGCCGGTCATTCGGGAAT
>JAVJGJ010000037.1:106297558-106326349 GCA_035590215.1 Microhierax caerulescens
CGGGCCCGCAGCCGGGCTCTGTGCCCCCGGGGCGGGCCAGGCCGCCCTCAGGCGAGTCCCACTCCACACTGCCTGGGGGTGGTCTGACAGGTGTTTGTCTGCATGTAAAAAGGCATAAAAGATAACGTAGCTGCCACGGACTGTGTGGGTTTTGTGGGTTTCATTAATGCCGTGTTCTCTTTCAGAGTTGTTGTTATTTTTTAACTCAAATGGGTGATGAAAAGGATTCTTGGAAAGTGAAAACTTTAGATGAAATTCTTCAGGAAAAAAAACGAAGGAAGGAGCAAGAAGAGAAGGCAGAGATAAAACGCATGAAAAATGTAAGCTACCCTTCGGGAAGCGAGCATTGCTAATGAAGCCTGAGGAGCTTTGGTGCTAATAGCCTCTTTTTCTGAGGAGAACTAGACTGCCTGCCCTGCCCGCGGTGTTCCGCTGCGCTCTCACATCTGTCTTGTGTGTGGTCTGTGATTCTAGAGTTTGACAAAAATAGTGCTCTGCTGAGATCTCACTGGCCTGACGTTGCAGCCTGTGCTTTGTTTCATAGTTATTGGTTAGAAAAGGTAGAGAAATGAATGTAACTGGAAGCTGCAGTTACGTAACAACCTTTCAACAATTGTAATGAAGAGTGGGTTTAAGTAATTGTGCCTGAGTAACTTCTGTGTTACTACTTGGTTTTGTACAGCTGTGTACAAAGTAACATGCTTTTCGAAAAACAATAGTTAACGGATCCTCCTTAATCATGGTTTAATTTTGCCTAGTTACATTCAATTTAGAAAAATTCAGCTCTAATTGCAATCAAACTGCATTTGGCTGCTTACAGCTGTGAAGTCTCTGCATCATAAGTTAGTGTGCCTTCTGGTGCGATCAGTTGAGAATGGCTTCTGAGCCAGGAATGGAAGAGTTGAGTACTATTTACATTCTTTCATTTTGTGACATAAAAATTAATTGCGTTTTGGTTTTGCTCTTTCTTGTGTTTCTGTCACAGTCAGATGATAGGGATTCAAAGCGGGATTCTCTTGAAGAGGGGGAGCTGAGAGATCATCGCATGGAAATAACAATCAGAAATTCACCTTACAGGAGGGAAGACTCTATGGAAGACAGGTGAGAATAAGAGAATAACCTTGTTAGCTTAGGAAGAGTTACTGAACTGAACCTTCAGAAGTACTGAGAAGAGGGTTTAAAAATACCCGAAGGGGAAAAGTTTAATTTCTTTAGCCTGCAGATGTGTCATCATCTGCTGGAAGAGCGTGCCAGGGTATTGGTTAAGGCTTAACAGTGTATTGTGTTGCGGTTTTGCTCACTGCCTAGGAATTAAACCACTTTGCTCAAGATGCAGTTAAAGCAGACTTGCTAAGTTCTCTTCAATGCTTAAGTCATCCTCAGTTTGCTTGTGTTTTACAAGTGCGTATAATAACAGCTCTCATCTGTTTGACTGTGATTTTCTGTAATGTACTGTTACTGCCTTATTTCAGGGGTATTATGGAAATGAGGTTTAATCTAAATAAAATAGGAAAAAATGCATTCTTTTCAAAGTGGAGAAAAGAGGAAACAACACACAGGTCGTTTGACAGTACACGCAACCTTCCTGAGTTTCTTAATTTGTCTTGTATTTTAGAGGAGAAGAAGATGATTCCTTGGCTATAAAACCACCACAGCAAATGTCACGGAAAGAAAAAACCCATCACAGAAAAGATGAGAAGAGGAAAGAAAAACGTAGACATCGTAGTCATTCAGCAGAAGGTGGTTGTTACTACATTTGAGTAACATTTCTGGTGGCTTCTCAAGGTGAAGCCCAATGTAGAGAGTGAAATAATACCTGCGGACTAAAGAAAACGTGTCATGTGGATCAGACAGAGAAATGGAAACTTTTGTTATTTCCTTGATTATGTTTAATGCCCTTATGGGAATGACAGGGGGGGTGTATATGTGTTTGAGAGGACAGTAATTACTTTGGGACAGGGACACAGAATCTGCTTTTACTCTTTGAAGTCTGTTAAGCATACTGGCTTCACTGAGTGGGTGGGCTGAGCTATGATCTTTGTACCTGACTGTAAGGGAAAAAATACCCTTTCTAGAAACATTCATGTTGTATTCCTGTTGCTAACAGCCTTTTTCTATTTTAATGCAAGTATTTGTGTAAGATGTTATGATTCTTTAAATTTCTGACACCCTTTCAGATCAGGATTTTTCCATTAAGAAAATATCAGAGAACATGAAAATAGGTTACCTTTCTAATTTTGTTTTTTAAAAATAGGAGCACTAAGTATTTCAAAGAGTAACACTCCAAAATTTTTGTTTGTTTAGGGAAACATGCCAGAGTGAAAGAGAAAGAACGGGAACATGAGCGTAGGAAGAGACATAGAGAAGAGCAGGATAAAGCCCGTCGTGAATGGGAAAGACAGAAACGGAGAGAAATGGCAAGGGAGCATTCCAGGAGGGAGAGGTACATCCATGCCTCCCTCCTCTGTGACAAACCAGCAGACATGAACAGCTTCCTCCTCTAAGTCTCTCTCTAACTTTTCGTTGTTCTGAAATGACAAAAAAAATTCAGAGCAGAAGCTTGTAAGGTCTGATGTCAGTGCCACGTTCCTATGAATGTGTTGTGTAACAAAAATTTGCTCTTGACTTTAATTACCTTTGTAAGTGGCTTCATTACAACAGATGCTTCTAGGTGATTTAATTGCCAGTGTTTTACTATTAATGAAGAAAAAAAAAAAAAGGGTTAACCAGATTTGCATAGTATCAGGATTTATTAACTGAACTTGTTTAATTTCTGTTTAAATCCTGATAAGTGTGCAGAAACTTGTGTGTTTTAGAGCTCGTCGTCTTTGTCTTTGAAATGCTGATCAGCTGGAAAGCTACGTCTGTTTTTGACGTGCAGTCGTGGTATCGTTGCTGATGAAATGGAATGGCCCTGTAGTTTGTTGCAGCAGAACAGTTTTCCTTTACTTCATAAGCTGAATGTGTAGAGAACTGTAACGTAACAAAACCTAATTCTTCCATAGAGATCGTCTGGAGCAACTTGAGCGAGAACGAGAGAGAAAAATCAGAGAGCAGCAAAAAGAACAAAGGGAGCAAAAAGAACGAGAAAGGCGAGCTGAAGAAAGGCGTAAGGAGCGGGAAGCCAGAAGAGAAGGTAACTATCTCTGTGTAAATGTTGTTTGGGCTCGCTATCTGCTGCCGCAGTGGTGGAATGGAGATACAGAAAGCGTTTGTTACTTGGGTCAGTGCCAGAATGTAAAAAAATTAAAGGGTGGGATGACGACTTCTATGTCCAGAGGGCAAAAAACCAAATGTTCTACACAGGGAAAATAAAACAATGTCATATGCCTTAAATGCCACGGCATATCGATTAGTCACTAAGCCTTTCTTTGCCTCTCTCCATAAGTCTGGTTTCCTATAGAAACAAGATTTACATAGTTGACATTGTCTCTATGTGTGCGTGTGTGTGTATCCTTCATGATCCCTGTTGCTTCTTAACTCTTTGGCTGAGTCTAACACAATTTCATAGAGATTGAAGTCTCAAAATAAAGTGTTTTACGGATTTGGGGAAATAAATTGCAAAGGCAGGGAGAGACATCATGGAAATACTCTAGCCATGAAAAAGGCTGTACTGGGAATCAAGCGGGGAAGATCTGCCACTTAAATTTAAACTAACTTCTGCACATGAACCCTCAGTTTGCATAGCATATCAGATACTTGCAATCTTAAGTTCAGATCACTTTTGGTTAAAGGATCTCTGTCCCAGCTTTCGGAGGTAAAAATCAGGGCCCATTGGTGTGATCAAGTGAGGAAGGTTGTTCAAGTGTAGCAGCAGCCACCATATTTATAGCTTTCTTTCTAGTTCAGCTCATACCGAACAGCTCCTTTTTGTCTATCTAGCCTTTCATTTTAGTTACTTTTGTTGCTCTAAATGTTCTGTCAGCTCCTTCTATAACCTGATCTGGTTTTATTCTTTTATCTATCTTCCTGGTCTGTCCACTTCTCTCTCTCTCTGGCATTAAAGCCTTAGTTTCAGGCTGTTTACTGCGGAATATGTAGGGCATCTTGCTTCTGTTTCCCAAGTACGGCAGCACCTTTCTCTAAGTAGTACAAGCCCATATTTTATTGTGCACGAGGCAAATTGTAGTCCTTTATTCTTCTAGGAACAGTTAGGTTCCACTTCCACTCTTCCCCACTACCCTCTAGTTTGTAAGGAAAACCGAAAAGTATGCAAAGCAGATGTTTGTGGCAGGCAGAAGTATTCTGATGAGGGCAGGGAGCTGTAACAATTTCTTCCGGTTTTGTTTTCACTAGTTTCTGCACACCATAGAACAGTGAGGGAAGATTATGGAGACAAAGTAAAAATGAGACCCTGGAGTCGCAGCCCATTACGACAGCAGAGGGACAAGCTTGAGCAAGGAGAGAGCAGGAAACCAGGTAGCATTTGCCACTTTACAATGTCTTTGCCTGGGGGCTAGGAGGAGCTGTTCTGGGGTAGTGTCTTCATTTTTAGTGGTAAACATATATCCCTGGTATCTTGTTCAAAGTATTATATATTCAGCTGTATATATAATATAGTATATCCAGCCATAGCGGCATAACCCTGGAATATTCATCAATATGTACCTACTTACTGTTTTCTAAAGCAATGCTGTTTTTTCCAGTAATTGTGCAAATCTTTCCTTTGCAGTAGGAGGAGTAGTAATTTCAAAAGTTTCTAAGTGAGTTACTTCATTCAGTGATGAAAGAAGCAGCTGACTGAATTTTTAAATTTTGCTAGTTTAATGCCCTCGCAGATTAAGAAGGGATTCTTTACACTAGCTCCAGCTGGATTTATTCTTAGGAACTAAGCTAGCTTGAAAGGTTACCTTACAGGGATCAGTATAGTTTAAGCATCACTGATACTGTCATCTGGTAGAAGAAAATAAATACTTAAGGCAGTATCGTGGTGAGATGGTGAATTTTCTTTTCTAAGCCTGAAAACGGTCCTTCTGGTGCCTAGAAGGTCCTAACTGCGAGTAGAGAATTCACACAGTTGATGTAAAAGTGGTTAAAGAAAAGCTCTGGCTGCCTTGTTAATGTGTGTGGCTGTAAAAATAAGCGTAACTATTTCAAGTAAGCTGATTGCAGGATGTAATCAGCTGAAATTCCAGGCGGAGGCTGGCACTCAGTCCTTCAAAGCAACTGTCTTAATTGATTAACAGTTATTTGCACATGCTAGTTCATGGTCATCCAGAGGGACTGCGTTATAAGCACTGACAGCAAGCGCTGTATGTACACATGATAGTGAGGCTGTGTTGTGGCGATACTTGTTACCATGATACTTTTTTTTTTAATTAATATTGGAGGGGCTTAGGCATGTATCATGTTTAAAAAGAAAAGGTTAATATTCCACTGTTTTGCCTGTTGGTCCTGCACCACTGCAGTTCAGAAAAGCTGTTTGTCTTTTGAGCAGAGTGAAGTCTTTTTTTAGTAACACATACTAGTAACGTAGTGTTATATATGGAATGTTCAGCACCAATGTAATGGCCAGGTGAAGTAAAGCAGTTACCTGGGCGTTCAGAGTCATTTATGAGTAGAAGTGATACTCAGTCAGCACCCTGTTTTTAATTTTTGTGGTCTCAACAGTCAAAGAAGAGAAACCAGAAGAGAGAGATCCTCTTTCAGACTTGCAAGACATCAGCGACAGTGAGAGAAAAACCAGCTCGGCAGAGTCTTCATCAGGTGATGAAGTGGAATTTAGTAGATGTAATTAATTATACGGTTGTCTGTTGAGGAAACTCAACTGTTGTTGGAGCATGTGCCTACTTAGTTCCGTGTTTGATTGTTCCTGAACAGAATCTGGATCAGGCTCGGAAGAGGAGGAGGAAGAGTCTAGCAGTGAAGGTTCTGAGGAAGAGGGAGAGGAAGAAGAGGAGGAGGAGGAGACTGGGAGCAATTCTGAGGAAGTGTCTGAGCAGTCAGCTGGTGAGTTTGGTCCTAAAGCAGGTCCTAGAACGGTGTGTTGCGATTTTCTTTGTTTCTCATTCTGTATTGTTTTATTTGAACATTCTCCTTTTCTCTTAGTCTAGGATAGGCTGAGACCTCACAGGTCAAGATAACTAAAAAGAAAAAAAACAAGTACAAGTCATATTCTGTCCTTTTATATAGAGGTAATACCCATTATTCGTCTAAGATGCCAGATAAGAAAACTGAAAGCCATTTTTGTCTTCCTAAATGGTGTAAGGCTAACAGTTTAAGTCATTTCGTAACATAACAAATATTCTGTAGAGAACAATTCTGCACTGATTTGGGGGGCGTGTGTGTGAAATACAAATGTCTCTATCATTTTGAATGATTTTCAGTTGCAAATTTCAGATTCTTTTTTCGTGCCAGTACAAGTAAATGAATGTAAGAAAGGTTTAGTAAAAACATCTACTTACAGCTGTTCTAATTAGTTACTAAAGGAAGGGCACAAAAGCATGCTTTGATGGCTGGGTGGCGTGTTTTTTTGAAAAAAAATCAATTACAGTTAATAAGCATAACTTCAATTATGAACAAATATTCATGTGTTTCCCAACTTAATTTTTTCACCTGCCCCCATCCCCAAATTCCAGATAATTGGTAAGAATTGTATTCCCTGTTGGAAGCTGAAAGGTGCAGTTCTGTTGAATTAGGGGAAGTGTTTGCTTTCCAACTGAAACAAGGTCACTAACTAGATAGTGAAGAAGGTAAAGAAGGCCTGGCAAGTTAGAAAAGCATTTCCGTAGTGATCTGCCTGACAAGGGACTGCAGGAGTGTTTACTTTATTCAGCTGAACTTGATTCTGTTTTGCAGAAGAGGTGAGCGAAGAAGAAATGAGTGAAGAGGAGGAACGGGAGAATGGAAACCACATCCCAGTTGGTACAATGCAAATAATGAATATTTAAAGCAATGTTTGGCTGAATTTTTGCAGCCTAATAGAACTGTTTCTCAAATATTTTAAAATATTTTAAAAGTATTTTTTGTTGCAATTTTGCCATCATTTTAAAGTATCCTATATTTGGCATTTTGGGGCCATTCTCATGCCAGAATCAGAAATTCCTTGATGTTTGTTCCAAGGTCTTGTGTTTAGAGGAAATCAGATGCTAGTCTAACGAGCTGGTGTTTCCCTCTTTTTCATTTTGGGTCTTTTGTCCTGTCCTCTCATCAAAAAACCTCTGCAATCAGAATGAGATCTTCTGGGTCACTTTCCTCTTTCATTCCGTTAGTGTAAAGATTTATTTTTTTGACGTCATATTTAATGCTGGAAATTTTATGTACATGACTGTAAACCGGTTCTTGACAGCATCATCTGTGCAACGAGGAGGAATTAGGCTTCTCGTTGGTCTTTACTGTCACAGTACCTTAAGCTGTGTAAGCTGCACACCCGCCTCCTGTAGTGATCAGTGTTCCGCTACCCTTTGTCTAAAGCTGAACTTACTTGTTCCAAACGGCTCCCTCTTTCCATGACTGATTCTGACTTTTAAAGTTACAGAGTCGAGGTTTGACCGAGATTCGGCGGGAAGCGAAGTAGAAGAGGAGGAAGTGGGGGAGGGCACCCCTCATTCCAATGCAATGACGGAAGGGGACTATATTCCTGACTCGCCAGCCTCCTCCCCCATTGAACTGAAGCAAGAGCTGCCCAAGTATCTTCCTGCACTTCAGGTAGAGGATCGCTTAAAGGATCCTTGGGAATATCATGGGCGAACGGATTTCCCTAGCTGCTTTCTTAACATCGTGAACACGCATTTGAGCATGAGGGAGTATATGGGCAGAATATGCTTTGCTGACTCAACGTCACAAAATACACATTTGTGTGTGAAATGCTGCTGGCTTGTGTTTGATGAGGCAAAAATGTGCACGGAGCACCTATCTTTTAGATATAGAGGGATGTAATAATACATTCGGTAGTCTGTATCTGAAGATACATACTTGTGAGAGAAAAGTTCAGTTAATGTGCACAGAAACTGGTGGGTGGTTATTCTTTTTGTAGCCAATGGCAAAGTGTAGAAATATGAAGAGGAAGCATGTTTTTGTTAATTGAACTATGTGAAAGTATCAGTCCAAGGTGCTGAGTTGCCACCTTTGCCATTGTGGCAGAAATCTCTTTACTCTGTGCAAAAGGGAATGAGTGAGGACTTAATGAAGTAATGTAGCTAATCTACTAGAACACAGACACTGTTCAGGATTCCTTTAGAGATCCAAGTAGGAAAAAAAAAAAACCAACAAACCACCAAAGATACTATTCTCACATGGCGTAGCCATATTGTTGAATTTGTTTGGTAAATTTTAACTATCCCTGTGAAGTTGCTGAGGTTTACCATATGTCTTCTCAGAAAGCAACAAGCAAAACCCTCCCCCAGATGCTGGAGAAGTAAATGTTGTCCGTCTGTCTGTTTTTTCAGGGGTGTCGTAGTGTGGAGGAATTTCAGTGTCTGAACAGGATTGAAGAAGGAACGTACGGTGTAGTGTACAGAGCAAAAGACAAGAAGACTGGTTAGTATAAGTGGTACCCGGTTATTATCTTCATGGTATTTAGGGCTGCAGTTGTATGTGAATTCTGGGTCTGAGTTTTTCATTGATGAACAAAATCTGTCTAAATACTTCTTTACGAAGAATAATGTCTGCTTTTTCGTAGGGGGTGGGCTTTGACATAGGGCTTCACTTGCAGCTCTTTGTGTTCAGCAGTAATCTCTATATTGGCTATGCTGCTGGAGAACAATTAAAACGCTTTCAGTTTTTGGCTCCAAAGGCAGTTAACTTCTGGCTCGAGATCTGCTGTAGGTAGTTACCAGGTTGGAAGATTTCAAAATTTGATACAAGCGTTCCACCAGGCGTCACTGTAAGCGCAGCTCCCGATTAGCGAATTCATAAAAGCAGCAGTTGGTGTGCAGCGAGTATATACTGCAGTGTTTTGTTGTAGAAAGAAATGTCAGTCTTCATTTTTAAAGCTCCTTCTCAACAAACCTCTGCTTTGTATGTACAAGTGTATTTATATTTTTTAAACTTGGTCTCTTTGCTTGTCTGGTTTGTAATGGCAAGTGTCTTGAAGAAATTACTGCATTTCCTACGAGTGGTGCAAGAGCCAACCATCAGGTCATTTATATGTTGTTCTTCTGTGGCGATTCCTCAAGTTAAAGAAATATTTGGTAGTTTAACAAAAGTAGTGATATTAGTACAGCACTTTTTTTTTTTTTTTTTTTTTCTGGAAAAAGATAATGTACAGCCAGATACAATCTGCTCTTTTGGCTCTGACCTTGGTTTCCCTGTAGTGTTGCCGTCACTAGTGATGCATTCCTTTCTAGCAAGCTGGTCATTTTCAAGGCGAACTGTAATGCAGAAAATTATCTGCAATTTTAAATTGAGTTGGCAGATGGTGAAGAGAGCTTTGCTCCAAAGCAGACCTAGACAGAAAATAGGGTTATTCTCATGTTCCAACTGACAAGCTGTGATTTTGGTGACAGGTTTAAATTCTGGATGCCTTGGCTTATCTCTTTATTTTAGAATAATGTGCCCAGTTGGTCTCCTCTGGGGAGTGGAAGTATACAGCTGGCCTCGTGCTTTCTCTGAGTTCACTTGTTTACTCAACAACTACCATGAGCTCATTTTCCTTTTCCTTCTCTGTCTTGGGGCCCGCTCCGAGAATGACACAACCATTATTCTCCACAATATCTTCCAAACCCAGATGTATTTAAATAATTCCCTTCAGTAGTGTTTTGAATAGCACCTTGGTTTCAAGTCGGGTCTTTAAACAGAGGTAAATTGCATTTGAGGCATTCCTGTCTGCTGTTTTACCTGCCTAGCTGTGGCGAGGGGGTTAGAGTTAAATGCACTTTTCTTTAGTTTCTCTCCAGAGGAGTTATACTGGAATACACTGAAATTACTGACAGGACACTGTGGGGACCTCTTCACATGCATTTTTATTAGCTGTGTGATGGGAGATCTGGAGTTAATTCTATTTTCTTTGCAGATGAAATTGTGGCTCTGAAGCGACTGAAAATGGAAAAGGAAAAGGAAGGCTTTCCCATTACTTCTCTGAGAGAAATAAATACTATTCTGAAAGCACAACATTTGAATATTGTCACTGTCAGAGTAAGGCCACAATCTTCTATTTCAGAAGTATTTTTGTTCTTGAAATACTGCCTCTTGGCTTTTAGAATCCTTATAAAAATGTTAGCGTTCGTAGCAGAGCTTGTTTCTGTAAACAGCTGTATACTACCCATAAAACTGTACAGACATTACCTGTCTCCACATAATCTCATGTTTTGCAAAAATGAGCTGTTTGGGGTTTTTTTATAGAATAAAGATATTTTTCTACGGGTTTTATGACCCATGGCAGGCTCCATTTATCCTTTTGTCAGTAGATTTTTAAAGTGCATTTTTGCATGCTTTTTTAATACCATGTGCATATTTTGATCATTTGTTTCTGTGTTTTAGGAGATTGTTGTAGGTAGCAATATGGATAAAATCTATATCGTAATGAACTACGTAGAACACGATCTCAAGAGTCTGATGGAAACAATGAAGCAACCGTTTCTACCAGGTACTGTTTGCCACAGTCTCTTACAGATCTCAGAACTGGAAGAATGGCCAAGGCAAACCTCAGTGTCCTCAGGCTGTAGTGACGTCAGAGAACTGGTTTTGTTCAGTGATGTGTGTTGCCTTGGGATGTCCTTTGAGTGTTCTTTAGAACAGAGACTTTGCTGCTTTTTCTCTGTTCCGTCTGACTTTTTGAGAGGTGTTAATTTCTGAGCGATACTTGGATGCATTCCAGCTATCCAAATTAATTTTGCTTTATTGGCAGCTCTGTGGGTTTAACTGCTCTCGTTCTGTGACATATTTTTACGGTGCAGTCTATCCCCTACTTTTAAGTTGACATCCCTTTCTTCCCCCTGCCCCTTTCTGGGTTCTCCAAACAACAACAACAAAAAATTGAAGTTTTTTTTTCTCTTAAATGCATTTGGCTTCTTTTTATCATTTCAGGTGAAGTGAAAACCTTGATGATTCAGTTACTGCGAGGCGTTAAGCATCTTCATGACAACTGGATACTTCACCGAGACTTGAAAACATCCAACCTGTTGCTCAGTCATTCAGGCATTTTAAAAGTAAGAATTACGTGAAATTTACTGACGAAAAAGTTTGGATCGCAGAATTGCACTGCCTTACAGCTGTGCCAAGAGCTTGATGGAACATTCTGCCGCAGCTGTAAGGTTTATGCTAGGATGTGATCGGTAAGGGTGGGCTAGTGGCTATTGAATTCCATACAGTGGGACTACAAGTCTGAGCAGTGTTCTCTTCTTGGTGGTGCAGCAAACCAGTAGTGTGACAGTGGCATTTACTTTTTCTGTATCAGCCTCACGGTGTTTGAACCAGGATTGTTGCTCTTTCAACCTGAGAGATTGTGAGGCTTAATGGAGAATATAAATCTCCGTGGTATCACTGAACTGTGCAGTTACTGGTGGAGGTGGAGATTCTCTTTACAAAGCAAGAGTCTTTAAAGCTGCACACTTTAAAAATCTCACCTTTCACTCACAACTGCAAAGTTGAAGTCAGCTTCTTCTGTTGTTTGGCTTTATTTCCCCCCTGCCCTATAAACTTTCTGTCACGGTGATCAACAGTGGGAGCTCGTTACTTGGCCTCAAGAAGGAAAAAAAACATTTTTCCCTCCAGTGGAAAACCAAAGGCAGGCCCACGAGAAACGGCGTGTTCCAGGTGGCTGTTGTTGAAGGCTGGAAGCCATGCGATAGCCAGTGTGGCCCACGCGTGTTGGCACCGACAGCGAACAGTGTGGTCAACGTCAGAAATATTGCTGATTGCCAATTTTCGTTTAGGTTGGAGATTTTGGACTCGCCCGAGAATACGGATCTCCGCTGAAGCCTTACACGCCCGTGGTGGTGACGCTGTGGTACAGGGCTCCAGAGCTGTTGCTTGGAGCGAAGGTGTGTTTCCCTTTGTTCCTCTGGCTGCTGGAGGAACGACTCTTCACACTAACCTGTATGAGTATGCTTGATTCGCTGTTTTGATTTAGAAATGGAAATTCTGAACCTTCAGTGTGATCTTTCCTAGTAACACAGCTAAAAAGGTCCCGTCTTCCACAGAGGGAAGGTGGGTGGGTGACAGATCGAGTGTTTCTCCTTTGGGGTGCTGATGTGGTAGTGCTGCTGGACTTCTCACGGATAAGTGCAAACTCACTGTCATCTTAGGCAGCTGGATTTTTCTTTTAACCTTAGTCTAAAACTTGTGACATCTGAGAGCAGAACAAGGTACTGGCAACACACCAGCAACGTTCCCTACTGGTTACTTGTTTCCTAACTGAAATCTGGGTGTAATCAGGAGCATTCTGTAGGGCTTCGGTGGCAAGAACCATGCCAGTAAAAAAATGCTGTGCTACCACCGAAAAAAATGGCTGCAAAAGTGAAAGAAGCCCTATGCTATCTTTCAAAAGTGTTCTTGGAGCATCACTGGCTACATTTAAGAGAGGAGGTGTACCATGGAGAGCAGGTTTGGCACCCATAACCTGAGATTACTGTTGTAGCAAAAGAAGGGCCAAGGATCTGTGTGAAAGAGTGCAAGGTCAAGTGCTTTGCTAGTTTGTGCTGCTCTGTGAGTGAAAAAGAATGGCAGCGTTGTGGAGGCTCGTTTCATCCTGTAGTATTTGTGTGTATGGGTATTACTCATCATTCACAGCAATTTTAACTTCTAAATAAATACAGTTGAGACCTTGGGTGTTGAAGTGATTCGGTTCAGAGTGGTAGAATCCTTAAAAAAACCAAACAAAACCAACCAAACAAAAAACCCACAAACCGAACCCTCAAATAAAACCCCAAACTGAAAGAACAACACACCCCACGCCCACCTCCCCCAAACAACTTGGCATGAGTATCTTACTGGTTTTATAAGGTGTATTTTTTCTTTTCAGGAATATTCGACAGCGATAGACATGTGGTCCGTAGGGTGTATATTTGGAGAACTGCTAACACAGAAACCACTGTTCCCAGGGAAGTCAGAAATCGACCAGATTAACAAAGTTTTTAAGGTAATATTTTTAACACCTTTCATTTCTGACTGGTTTTAAAGACAGGTAATTAGAGCAGTAAGAAACTGAAAGCGCATGTTGCTCTTTGACAGAGATTCAGCCTTAATAAAGGGCTTATTACTCTTGTTTTACAATACTTACAGTAGGCTAAGACCATGATTTGTGTTTTGTCTGTTTTCTCGATCCTTACCAACTGCTGTAGCTACATAATGAGTAAGTAGAAGAGTTGTGCTCTAGAATGAGTTTATTAAGGAGATGTTTTAATTTACAGGATCTGGGTACTCCAAGCGAAAAAATCTGGCCTGGTTACAATGAGCTGCCAGCAGTAAAGAAGATGACGTTCACAGAATATCCCTACAACAACCTACGCAAGAGATTTGGAGCCCTCCTCTCTGATCAGGGGTTTGATCTGATGAACAAGTAGGTGCTAGCTGCGCGGGTGTCCCTGGGAAAAGCTGTTCACATGCTCTGGTAGTGGTGGAAAATGACATGTAGTGAAGTATGGTATTTCAGTGCATTTAACCTGCTCACAACATGCTGGTGCCTTCCAAGTTTCTGTGACATTCCTTGCAACGCTATTCCTCACTCTCCCACAGCTTTATTCAGCATACCATGCTCTTAACACCTGCTGTTAAACCTCAGTCCAAGGTTGTTCTCACACACCTATATCCTAGAAGAACAAAAAACGTTTTAGTAGTAGTTCTAGCTCATTCATGTCATGTGTAATTACGTGGCAAGTCAGCTATCATGTGGACTGCTGATGGATCTTATTAAAACAGTTAAATTACAATTGAAAAAAGCTGTATATTCTAGAGATCATATTAAAGAATTAGGAAAATATCAGTCTTGGGGGTTTTCCTAGGTTTTCAAAGTTTGCAAGTTCAGTCATATCAGATGTTCTGGCAGTCCTTTTAACTAACTCTGCTGGTGCATTCTGATCAAATTCCAATTAATTTTTCTTTAAAAGGTGGACAATGGCTTGAGAGACTTTTGTTCCCCTCCCTGTCTTAATATTTCCTTTAAATTTCATGACATGAAGTAGTGGAAAGTGAATTTCACATCTTGCTTAGAACTTGGCTCTGTTAAAAAAAAATCTAAATTAAAAAAACCCAACTTTTTTTAAATTTTAAAAAAATAATATTTCTTGTCTTTCCAATTTTTAAGAGTTATGCTGCTCCAGATTGAGTGAGTTGTGAATGATTTATTGGAAGTTAGGTCCAAGCATAACTTGTCTTAATAAAGATAGATATCACATCAGTGTCATCTGCTTAATTGCTTTGGTTATGACAGGGCTATCGGGCCTTCATTATTCTGGGTAACAGCAACAATACTGTAGTATTCGTGTAGGTCTGGAACTTGCAGAAACGCATGAGTAAGTGTTCGTAAGTCAGTGGAACTAGTTACATGTACAAATCTTGGATATACAAGTGTTTGTGTAGTCAGGGCCTAATACTCTTTGGTAGGATGGACAGTACAGAAAAACATGTTTCTGTATTGTGAAAGGTTTAAAATAATGAAATACAGGCTGTGCAGGTAAGTTACACTATATCCCAGTATTTTGTGGTGTATCAATGTAATCTGTCTTCTCTAAAAAGCAAAGCAGCATTGTAAAATACTTTAGTTGACCCGTCCTGGGCTGCCTTCTGAGCTGTATCTGACTACCCCGAGGTTCTGAGGTACCTACTGATGTGTACCACTGAACAGATCCCTACAAAAGCGACTTTTGAGATGTAGTTCCCGCTGTGGTTCCGTTAATTAATTACAGGTTCATGTAGGAAGCATGCTTTTCAAATCAGCCAGCTATGTTAGCTTGCCCAGATGTCAGCAGTCGTACCCATTAACGGAAGTCTTTGTTAAAAATCAAAAAATTCTGAATTGTGTTTCTGAAGAATGTATAATTTTGGGGCTAAAACTTCTTTCTGCCCCTCTGTCTCTTTCCTTCCCTACTTCCCTGTCTTCTTAAATTCTTCTCAGCTTTCTGACCTACTACCCAGCCAGAAGAATTACTGCCGAAGATGGTTTGAAGCATGAGTATTTCCGAGAGACTCCCCTTCCGATTGACCCCTCCATGTTTCCCACCTGGCCAGCAAAAAGTGAACAACAAAGAGTGAAACGTGGCACCAGCCCGCGACCACCCGAGGGAGGCCTTGGCTACAGTCAGTTGGTAAGCACAGCTCATGTTCTCGGGTGGGTCCAAAGCCTGGTTTTGGCAAAGCTCATGTGGGTGGCATCTGTTAAGTCCTCTGGGCCTTGGAAAAAGGACACGCTGGAAGTGCAGCTTTCCCTCTTCCCTTTGCAAAGGGCAGGGCCAGTTACTGGTGTCTTCACGGAATCGCCATTTCAGCCCAGTAACCTGAGAAGGAAATGATGCCTGGTCTTACCGCAGTGCAGAACACTTTTTCTGTTGGAAGCGGACGTTGGTTTACAGTTTCAACTACACTTTTCAAAGCGGCATTATTTATTTTTGCAAAAATCCAAAGCTGGGTAAAGTTACGCACATCTTGTGGCTAGGAACAGTCTCCTTTTCCCAGGATTTGGAGAGGAATTCACAGAAAGGCAAGGCTGGTGTTCCTTCTGGCCGTGGGACTCGTGCTGCCCGTTTTGATGAAATGCCGGCTGCAAAAGGTGCCCTTGCAAGTGCAGCATGTTACAGTCCCAGGTGCCTTAATTGTATCAGCCTCATAGCGCTATTTCCATGACTCAGCGTAGACGAAAGGCACCGTGCAGGTACTGTGCCCTATTGAACGGATGAAGTAGCCTTTAAGGTTTATTTAGCCTTGATTATTCAGGGTATAGAAATTAACACCGAGGGTACGCAGAGCGTGTTTCGTCAGACACTGAGTAGTTGTGCCTTACACTTACTTACACAGTGTGTGTCACGTATTTTTTCATTTCACATGTGCAGTCCAGGTGTACAAATGGGGAATACACTTGAGGTACCTTCAACTTTTGAAACAGCAATATTTAAAGGTCACTAATAACGCTCTGCATCAACCTTATCTATGATACAATGAAAGCAACGTTTGTTTTTCATCTCCTAGAGATACTTTGATTATTTTCTTGTTGTCATTTCAATTTTTTGTGTTGGAGAAGTAAATGCATCTGCACAGACACTTGCTGACAAATGAATTATGATTGGTTTTCACAGGGTGACGATGATTTGAAAGACACGGGTTTTCATCTGACCACCACAAATCAAGGAGCATCTGCTGCAGGACCTGGTTTCAGCCTCAAGTTTTAAACTCAACATGAAAGAGGGGGAGGAGGAAAAAAAAAAAAACCAAAAAACTGTTCATGTGAGTGAATTTCTGAGTGCCCCAGTTCTGTTCTTCACATCAGGGAGACTAGATGTTTTCACAGGGAAAAAGTCAAATGTCATCACAGATTCAAAGGCTCTTGCTGGGTGTGGAGGATAACTGCTGCATTCCATTAAAGGACTGGAAATAACCTGAAAAGCCAAGGATCATTACAAAATTTGACAAAGGAAAACTTGAAGTACAATCCTGGAACAGTTCTCCTGTTTTACTTTTTAGGATTTGTTTTGTTTTGTTTCCTTGTAAATTTGTAGAATTAAAATACATTTTTATTTGTTTAACAGTGTGAAGGATTTCATTTCTTCACATGCAGCAAACTTGGATGTTGGTGGCATTAAGTCTTCTAGAGCGGAAACTTATTCCCCCCAATCTATGCTGGCACTATTACAGCATATTGTCAGCCTGGACAAAGTTGTTTTTTTTTTTTAAGTAGTAAATTGTTTGTGTCTGAATATAGTTAGGGCAAAAACTGTAACAGTTCTGATGTTTCTTTCCTGATGCGTGCCTTGCAGAGAGCTAGGCGGGGTTGGGCTCGATACTCACTGGCAATATTTTTGGGTGCACTACTGAGCTGGATGCTGTTTGATGTGTTGTATACGTGTATTTACAATGGCACTGGTGCAAAAGTCGTACTCTATTGTTTTCTAAATCAGAAAGATTTATATGGAGACTTGAAACTTTATTTTCTGTAGAAAGTTCTTTTCAATACGTCCTTTTTCCATAAAAAGAAGAGCTTAGCTTTGCTGATTGAATAATGCCGTATTCCAGTCCTTTCTTCTAAGGTAAAAGACCAGAGGAATCATGTTGGAATATCACGTCCTTTTGAGTCTCTTGATTTACATTGTTATTCTTTTCTGGGAACAGGAAGATTTGGAAAATACTGGAGTATTTGTGCTGTCAGGACTGGGCACCAGTCCAGTAGAAGGATTGACTTAAATTGTAAACGTGCTATCCATTTCAGTACATTTTTAAGAGGTTTTCTGGATAACGGCCTTGGAACTGGAATGTGGATGTACTAAAACTGTGGTAAATTTTGTAACCGGTGAGGTTGGTGTTTGCTGTGGAGGAAGGCGGCACTCTTTTCTCTTTAGGCCCGATGGATTGCCTAGTACTGAAGGAGAAACAATTCTTTTCCTAGTCTGGGAACTGAAGCGTGCGTGATTTTAGCAGGACTGCGCCTAGCGGAGTGCGATGACCCCCTGGATGCAGGGCTTCGCAGCAGCCCACGGAGTCCTGGCACGGAGCGCCGTTTCGCTGCGGCCTGCGCTGAGCTCTGAAGGATTAGCCCACGACCGCCTGGTGTGTATTTCACGCTGTGAAATGATTTCCTTGGCATTGCAGCCGGCGTGGGCATCGCTGGAAGATCCCTGTTCCTGACAAAAAGGATTATTCATTTAAGTGGGGGTAGTTTAACTAAACAAAGCAAACCTAACGCTGGATTGCAATGGAAATTTAATACTGTTAAGAGATGTGCAACTCCATTTGGTATTTTGGTTTTTTTTTTTTGTAGAAGGGAAGTACTGGCTCTCCGGAGTAGCACAGCATTGTTTGGTTACTGCAGCTCGGCTTTTCTTTTGTCTCAATTGTCTGTTCGTAGCGTGCTTGCCTTTTGTGGTCCTGAACTTAACTGGCTATGCAGAGACGTGTTTTAAAGTTTTATACTATGCTGTACTTTCAGCTGTGATGGTGAAACTGTCTTGGAACAGAGGGGAATTTTACTGATGGAGCCTTTCTGCTCCCATCCAGGCACCTTCCTTGGCTGCTGCCCGTACTGCAGCACCTGAGCTGCTCTGCAGTGCTGTTGGTGCTTTTAGGTAGGAAGAAACTTGTTTCAAGAGGTTAAGATGACAACTGGAAAAGGATTAACCTGAGCAATGTAGGCTCCTTTAATACTGGATAAAGATCTTGCTAAATGTAACGGCTGTCGGGGATTCCTACCTGTGCAAGTGAACGTGCCACTGCTGTAGACCTTTGCTAAGCTTTGCCCACCAGTGCTCGTGCTGCATTCCTGGTGGATGTGGCACGTTTATGTCATCTCTGGTGAAGGAGTCGAGAGGCTTATTGATGGGACACCTAAAGGGCAAGCTGTGAGGAGCTGCTGGTGGAGGTAAAGAGCCTGTTGGGGTAAGGTTACATGAGTAATGAATACAAACCACAGGAAAGCAGCTGGGGCGGGGGAAAGATGTTCTGTGGATACTTGAACTGAACATGTTGGAAAGTGGAATGGAGTAATTAGGGTGTATTGTGACCCTACATCCTCCTCCTCACAAGGGGAAGAAAGTAATATTAGGTCTTACACTTTTTTTATAAGTTCTTCTATTGCTATGCACCAGGATCAAAAAAAAAAAAAATGACAGCAAAAGACTTACAGAGTATAACAGGTCATTTTCCTTCCACAATAACCTCTGCCATCAAGCTGTTCATCTGTTTGATTGATGAAGAGTTATGTTCCTGGTTTTCAGCAGTCCGCAGTGATCCACATAGTTTAACTGCAAAAATCTTTTGACACTTTACTTTTTTAAAAAAGTTTGTGGTTTTTTTTTTTTATTCTCTGTACAGCACATTCTTGATAAATTCTTTATCATTAAAACTAATTTGGAAAAGTTTTGCGTTCAGTAATCAAGTCTCAGAGTCTCTTTTGCCTGAAGTGTGGAAGCAGCCGATTTAGAAGTTCAGTTGCACTACTGGAGATTAAATATAAAATGCCAAAGAAACATTTTGAATTTGAAACAGAACTAGCAGTAATTGAAGTGGCCATTCCAGGTCCTTGTTAGTGCTTCAGTCTGATCCTCCAGGAATAAGTAGTCAAGATCCTTTCTTTTTTCTTTACTATACATGTGTAAGTTCCTTCATTAATTGCGTTTGCAATGATGCTCATGTGATCTTCATTTAAGGATAAGTAACCTGGATATGAGTATTCCAGAAGCTCCTTATCTTTATACCAGCTGTCATAAAAAAAGAAAAAAAAAATTAAACTACAAAATGTCTAGTACAATGCAATATGTCTTAGTGGTTCTTCTTTCTCCTAGTAAGTTTTGCTGAGTAGGCATACAGCACAGCCGGGACTTAACCTTGGTCTGTTAGAGTTTTATGGCACATTTTGGGCAGACGATGGCAGTTACACCAGGACATGATCCTCAGTAATTGAGGAGCTTGATAGAAATTTGGGTTCTCAGCCTAAAGTAGCTCATGGACCTGGGCTTATTTCTCTTAGTTTTGGATATGTCCAGAAATAATACGCTTGTACATTAGTAAGTGCCAACAAACTATTAATTGAAAGGGGAATTATTTTTTTTTTTTTGCAGAATATGGGCCAGGGAATTTTGACTTGAGGGTAAGCATTATCTTTTTGCTACATAGATGTGAACTGGATTTTATCCTTTTTCAACTCAGCTTGCTCGTTCCCAATAGCTCTGCTTTCAGACCAGATGCTTTGCAATGTTACAAACAATATTTGCACAGTCCCTTCTCACCGTTAGCCAGCCACCCCTCTTTCTACTCTGGGTGCCAAATAAGACAGAGATGTGCTCCAGAAGATAAAGCGCATTCTTATTTACGCTGTTTTGTCATCCTTCCTCATCCTTTTTGGTTAGGTAAGCTGCCAAGTCTCCTAAAGGACGGGATTAAATGAGGGAGCACTTACTAAACTTTGCCTTTTTTATGAATTATCTTCTGTCCACAGCGGAAGGTGACATTCCTGCCTTCAGAAACAGTCTTGGTTTTTGTCCTTGGTGGAGGCAGAGTAGGGGGGACCGTTGGAAATGGGAATTCTATCCACCAGAGGCAAGAGAAAGAAACGGCAAAAGTTAGTGTATCTCACGATCAAGCTTTAGTCATTCCACAACATTTTCACAGAATTAATGTTAGCACCTAAGGAACCTTAAAAGTATTAATTTCAAAATGCCTCCTACTGAGCGATTCTTGGATAGACACATAACGTTATGCAAAGATAACAATTTTGTTGCATGTGAACTGACAGAGGTGAATAAAAATCCTCTTGCCTGTTGCATATATATGGAAGAGTATATGTTCAATATATGACCAGTCCACCAGAATATATGGGTTTATAATTAATCTGGTGTAAAAAAAATACTTTTGAGGTACTAGTTATACAGTACATCTTCTTAGGGTCAGTAGGTATTTATCTGAAACTTAATGCCACAGCTGCAGAAACTGTCCTGATCCTGCATTAGTCCCTTTTTTGGATTCATAACACTGAGAGACTAGATATGGTCATTAACGTACTTCATCTCCTTTTCTGCAGAGCAGCTCAAGTCCAGCTGCGCTTGAGATTTCATTTGTCTTGTTTACGTCTCATCACTGGATCAGGAACTGTACTGCATCTCTTATCTCTGAATTTAACACTTCAGCATCTCCCCTCCTCAGCCGGGTCCGAAAGGGAAGCAGGCTGAGGTGCACGGAGTAGTTGTGTTTTCAGAAACTGCCTCTCATGGGTTCAGTTAAACTAGAGAAGAGTGGGACAGTTTAATGTTCTAGTCCATACATGTTTAAACATAAAAGCTGATTCCTATTTCCAAGCCTTGATCTTGGCTCAAATATTTGAGTGGCCACCTCTGCTGCTTCTCATTAGAGCTGGACGGGGCGAGTGGCTTGCAACCACTGTGTGGATCTCCAGCGTGGAATTAAGATCCTGCCCCTTCCCTTCAGCAGCCCCTGCTCAGCTGTTACCTCCTCCCTCCGTGCAAACCCCACCAAGAACGCCAGAAGAAAAGTCAGATACCGTAGCAGAAGTCGCAGGTGGATGGACAGTGCTTTTTCATCAGCTTCCTGCGCTTCTCACAGAAACCCTTCTGTGCCCATGACGGGCACATAAATAATCTGTCTTTGCATCCTGAAACAGAAGGCGACAAGGCATTGGAGGGATTGGGGTAGGCTGTTCCTTCTGAGAAACAAACTGACATTTCACCTAGATTAGATTGTTCAATGGAAATGATAGAAGTGGGACAGGAAAGAATCTAAACCAGGACTACAATAAACAGGGCAGGGTGCCATTACCGTACGGACAGTGGGCTAGACACGGAGCTACTTCCCTGCAGCAGCAGCAGCGATTTGAGAGAGCTGCTCTTTCCAAGTCCTACACTATAGGGAATGGTTGAAGAAGTGTCAGAGCTTGAGAGAATCTTCCCACAGCCTGTTTGGAGAGTTTTGTCACCTTGTATTAGTACCTCTGAGTCCAGCCAAAAGAGAAACCACCAGCTGTTTGCCCACCTTCCTGTGCACTCCACTTCCTGAGCTTTCCCGCTGCGCACCTGACGCTTGCGAATGTATAAATGCAAGTCAGGGCTCTCCATGGCTAAAACTGGCCTTTTATTCTTGTATATACAAGTACAAAAGGCCCCGAGCTGGTTGCCAGGCTGGGGCACGCTGAGCTGGGCCTGTGTGAAGGCACACAGTGCCTCCGTCCCTGCTGGGCAGCTCGGAGCAGCGTTCCGAGCGGACTCACCTCTCCGAAAGCTTCTCCCACAACTGCCATCTGGGGAGGTGGGAGCATACAGTCTGTAAGACCCCCAGCCCCCTAATCCGTCACAGCTGAAGCTAGTAGTGCTGGAGACAGACAATGCTACTACAACTCCTCTTAGCTCTACTTTGCTTAAAAAGGAGTAAAATCCCCGCTGGCTTACAGCCTAGTGCTGCCAAACGATGAGATCAAACACCATGAAGCTCTGCAGGATCCAGCTGACACTTGAGGCAGACCTTTGCACGGTGCTGCCTTCCTTACCGTAAAGCCGGTGAATTCCCCAGACTTCATCTTGAGAGATGGTCTTTTTCCCAGTCAAAGTGGCATTGATGTGCATGAGGGCGTTGGGGTTCAGCGAGTGCATGAGTCCCAAGGCATGGCCTATTTCGTGAGCTGCTACGTGGACCAGATCCGTGAGCCAAACGCCTGGAAGAGAAACAGAAAAACAGCTGGCATTGTGTGGTAAAGTACATTAGCTAATCCTGGTTTAAAACCAGAGGAAATATTGTAGCACTAGGATGGTATGGTCTTATCAAAGGTTGCCCCGGTTTCACCTTCTCTGTAGCTGCTGGGGTGCAAATAGACGAGCCAATTATTTCCACGTGCTTCTAATTTCAAACAGCAGGACACGGAGCAAGGAATGCCACACTACAGGAAGGCTGCCCTGGAAGAGCACTATTTGAAATGAAGGCAAGTGCCCTGCGTAACGCTTTCTTCCTCTTGTCAGCCTTCTGCTAGCTTTGTTCCCAGAGCCCTGAGCTGTAACTGGGAAGTGGCTGTTTGGGAAGGAGATGGCTACTAGAATTTTTCAGTCTGAAAGAGCCTCCAATGGACCTCTGCATCCCCCACAGCCTAGAGCTCAAATTCAAGTTCCTCAGCAGCACCTTGAAGCCTGCTTCCAGCAGAGATGGATTTTAACCAAAGGATAACTCACAAGAGGTGGTGTTTTATTACTGACCCTTATCTTGACATCTTGCACAATTGTAGGCCACAAGGATCTCACATGATTCCTGTGTTTAATGCAGCTGCTTATGGGAAGAAAGCACCTGAGAGGGGCAGCTTGGACATGTGCTTGGGTTATCAGTACCTTAAATAGGGATCCCTAGGGGGTGGAGTGTTTGGGGGGCTTTCTTAAAAACATCTGCTAAATCTCTCTGGTATGACTCGGAAGAAAAATGGTTTCGTTTCACTTTGTTCCCATCCTTCTTTATGCCAATAAAGGCGGCTAATTCAGCCTTGGGAAGAGCAGCAGCCACTGTGGACAAGCAGGAATCGGCTCAGCCTCACACCGGCCTTCCGAAGGCAGAAGTGATCCGTACAATTCGGTCACCAAACCGACCGCACCACCATCTCCGTATATAAGACTGGAGTTACACTGCCACGATAGAGAGCCAGTGGCAGAACCGGCACTCGGGGGACTGACATTCCGTAACTTTTACAAAACTTCACTAAGAATCAAGTTTTGCAAGTGTCTGTGCTTGTTTCAGTGGCTGCTTGCAGGAAAATACAGGCTGGGAAAATATACTGTTCCCAGATAACGCCGTAACTTCAAGGCACAGGTCTGTTACCAAACTCCCTGATTTCTGTTATCCCTGACAAACGCTGCGGCTTGATGTAATTAGCAGACGGCAGTGGTTTGATGGAGAAGGACATCCTTTCA
The DNA here is from genome assembly GCA_035590215.1 of Microhierax caerulescens. Classification (NCBI taxonomy): domain Eukaryota; kingdom Metazoa; phylum Chordata; class Aves; order Falconiformes; family Falconidae; genus Microhierax; species Microhierax caerulescens. The sequence continues at coordinate 106,321,030 of JAVJGJ010000037.1, forward strand.
AAGCTGAGTATTTTACAAAACGCCATCTGACCAGTTCTTAACATGTGCTGACATTCTTGCTTTAAAAACCATCTCTCCTGGGTCTCTGCCCCTAGATCTCATCTGTGCCGTGCTTTGGAAAACAAGGAGAGAAGTCCCTCTGTGTCACCTCAGATCTCATCTCCTCTTTATTTGGTGAGAAGCAGAATATCTTACTTCCAGGAAAAGTACTGAGTGGGCCACATAACGTGAACTGAATTTGCTGGTTAGTCAGGGACCATCTGCTTTAAATTTAAAGTTAGTTTTGATATTGCTTAAAAAAATAAATAAAAATCAAGAGGAAGAAAACGCCAAGCTGTAAGTAACACTGACATTTTTTAGGTGCCCACAACCCCAAAAATGACTACAGACACAGGAAAACTAAACTCCGTGCTGTTTACTTCCATTTTACTTCCCTATTACTTCCATTATGTGGAATACAACATGGCCCTTCCCAGATGCACCTACCCGGGCAGAAGCCAGCTGGAATTATGGAGTATAAGGCTGAACTATTACATCCACTGAATTATTCAGAAAGAAACAGCACTGCCACCGGACACAGTCCCTTATAGCCGTTCAGCCACACGACAGCCAGACCAACCACCAAAACCAGAGACGATCACAACCGTTTGTTGTCTCTTTCCCAGACCAGGTAAATCCCACAACAAGAATGAAAACTCTAAATCCTACAGGCATAAATTACGTGCTCCCTGAGACACGTGTTACCTTTTTTCCAGCTAAACCGGGTGTTCCCCAAGATCCAATACTCATGGTCATCAAAGTGGATTTCCCCGTTGGGTGGGAAGAAAGCGTGGGCAAGCTCCCCCGTTGTTCCATCGAAGCAGTGGTGAATGAGGGACTCCAGGCAGTCCGTGTGGTTGATAGAGTAGAAGCCTGTGGAGAAAGCAGCAGATATAGTGTCTCTAGCAGGGGAAGCCCAGCCAGGGCACAGACAGCTGTCAGCTTGTGGTTTACTACTAAAATCTCTGATGGTCTCCCACATGTTTTCCAGCCTACAGAGCCACAAAAGCTAAAAAAAGAAAATGCAAAGCAATTGTCAGGACTGATGGCTGCGTGACACAAACTGCTCAGCCCTGTGGTGACCCTGGATTTAGAGTCATTTCCAGCCGACAGAAATGAGTCTATACTTTTCAGAAAGGAACGCTGAGCTCTTTTTGCAACATCACATGGAAATATATATTACTGTTTTTCTGGAGAGAAGTTGGACAGTGAGATGATAACCCCAAGATATGATTGTCCCATTTAAATGTAAATAAACGCATAGCCTTGGTGACATAGCTGCCTGCCATCTGTTTGCTAGCATGATGACAGTGTCGCAGAGCACCCTGCTCCAAGTGGCCCAGGGTGGATGCAGGACAGGCCCCTGGGACAGCAGATCATGTGCTTCTGAGTTGCATCACGCAATGTGAGAGTGAAGAGCGTGTTGCAAAACAATGGTAAATCTGCCGGTTACCTCAATATTGCTGCCATCTGCACAGGAAATAACGATTTCACACAGACCATAAATCCCAGGAAGAATGTACATCTGGGGTTAAGAGCGGGCAGATAATGCCGCAGCACTAAGATTTTCCTAGGCCTGAGAAACTCAGGAGATAAATACTGTGTCGCAACGCAGGGCCAGAAGGAGAGAGAAGGCAGAGAAAAGATGGTGCTTCAACATGATCAACAAAAGGGAGCCTAAAATGATGAACAAGCTGGAATCCATCACCTGCCCTTTGGCTTTCTATGACCTTGGAGATGTCATTTCACCTCTCAGTGTTCAGTTTTCCCATCTGCGGAACAGAGATCATCCTGTCCCCAGTGGCTTTTTATTAACCAGAGGGTTCATTTTTGTCAAATACCTAAATGTTCCTGACTGAAAGATTCATAGAAAGTGGTAATTACGATATTATCATTTCCTTAGCGCACAAGAAGTAGTTTCTCTACCTGACTACAGGCAGGCGATGCCCCAGCCCTTACCCAGGAGGTCCTGCTGAGTGCACACAGCAAAGGGGGACCATCCCCTGCCTCCAGATACCCAAACACAAGTCCCTCACGGAGTCACCATACAGTGTCCCGTCAGTGCAGGAGCCCGGGCACTCTTACCGATTTTCAGGTCACTAGCCACGTGGCGTGGCACTTCTCTGAAGCTGAACGGTGACACTTCACTCCACATTCGGAACGCAGCCGCTAGCCCCTTGCGCGTGTCCCTGGCGTTTATGAGGTTTCTTGGGAAGGACAGGATTCTGTGGGGACACAGAACAACTTCAGGAAAACGCTCTTCCCTTCTCGAACATCAGCTGAAGGCTCTCAGGGCTGCATCAGACAATCAGGCATTTCTAGTCACTCTAGCAGGTTCAGAACAGGAGTGGCTTCAACTGGATATTAAGGGCATTTAATAAAACCCTCACAAGGACTAATATATTGCTGATACTCTTCACAATCACATGTTCTGGACTACAGCTTTTATCCCTCCTCAAGCACATCATTTTAGACAAGGTTCTCTTGGAAATCTATTTTTATCCTCAAATCTCCAATCTGTTGTGCAGTGTTGCTAGAAGAGGAAACAACTGCGTTTCAGCAGCAGGTAACTCCTATACGTAACAGGCTACAATGTATGTGCGCACGCTGCATTAGAATACTGTCAGGCAGAAATTTTGAAAGAGAGTTCCAAAGAATATCAAAGGTTTGACAGTCAACTAAGTTCTTTCCTTTGAAAAAATCTCATCACTTGGGAGAAAGATGTGAGAGAGGCTTTTCTCCTTAGGCCACAGGTATAGACACAGCTGAACTGTAAGAAAACTGCTGGTGCAGGATGGCAGAACCCCTGTTTGTACCATGGAAACGTATAGATGGCCCCTAGAAACTTACCTTGTCCCAAAAGAAGGTCTGCATTCAGGAAATTGCCTGAAGTGTAGCAATTGGGAAATGTTGTGTATATTCTGCTATCCCTTCTGGTTGTTTTTTAGCTATGCTGTTTATGTTCTCCCTTCGTCCCAGCACATCCTAAAGGGAGCAGAAGGTTTTGTATCAAGCCAGGCTGTTAACGAGTGTAAACCTGGACAATTAAGACTATCATGAGGCTTAGCCTGTTGGGGATGAGCGTAAAGGGAGATATGTTCTCTGCTCAGTGTGGAGGAGTCAGGTTCATGCTACCCACTCGCTGTCTTACAGGCAGGACTAACCCCTGCCGTCCACCAGCAAGCCAAGACATACTGATGGGCACTGCGGCATCGCCCACTGACCAACACAACCACCACCACGCATCGAGCAAGAGAGGCCGGTGACAGGACGAGACTTCCATGTCACTGACGGCGTAACAGCTACCTAGAGCATAGCGGTAACCCCAGCATCAGCCACACCTTGCAAATTATCTTCCCGGCCTGCATCTGGTGACCTTGAGACACTCCCTCTCCTGCGTGTGGGGAGAAGAAAGGGGTTAGGGGAGAGCTCTCAGCCAGACGCCACTGCTGCCGTCCTCCTGCCACCCCACGGGCCCTCCTCACTCCTTACCTCCACTGCCACAGCAAATGCACTCAAACCACAGCTCAAAATGCTTTCCTTTGGTGCCAGAACACTCTCCCAGCCCTTACAGTCACAGCCGGGGCAGTTCTCCAGGGCTACAGTGTGGGAGGCACCCCCACAGCTCCACAACGGTGCCCCCAGCCCAAGGCCAAAAGAAACCTGCCCCGTGCATTGCTGCTGCCACTTACACGGGCTTCCAGAAACCCGGTGTCACCTGCCACTCAAGCCGCTGTGGTTTAACAGTGAGTGAGTGCAGCTCTCTTGAGAGGTCAGGTTTGGGGCTTGCTCGGAACTTTCAGGTCAGGAATGGCTGGACTTAGCGGCCACATGAAAAGGACCTTTGTTATCACACAAGACATTGAAAGAAAAAACCTGGTTTGGCTGCTGTGTCCGCAGGACGGTGCAGACCGCAGCCAGGAGTGGACAACAGCCCCTTCTTCAGCCAAATCTCCAGGACTAGTCTGAGGTTTCCTGCCAAGTCTGATCTACCTGGTCACGCTCAGCTTACGGAACTGTTTCCAAGGGGGTTCCCTGAACCTTGTTCTGTCTGAACTCCTGTTAGCTCTCCTGAAAAACATTCAGCAATGCCATTAATATTTCCCCAGAGAGAAAAAACATCTTTTCAGGATGCCACCAGCACAGCCCATCGCGCTGGGCAGTTTCAGGGGCTGTTCAGCCACCGGTAAAGCAAGGAAGGGAGGTGCCCCAAGGCTCAACACCGAACAGGACCAGCACTGCCTTACGCCAGCCACAGCAGTACGGCCAGACGGCACTGAGGAACAGTTCAGAGTGAAAATCCATAGGGCTCCCATCAACATTGGCTCCGAACAGCCCACTTGATGGAAGTAGCACCAGCACTGCACATTTACATAGCTCCATCGTATCACAACCAGACCAGTACCAGGATGGTACTGCTTGGAATGATTCCCAGCAGTGGTAAACCCAGCTGGAAATGGGTAATCTGGACAGCCACTTGGCCTTGGCAAAAACATCTGAAAATATCAGGGTTAACATTCGCTTACCCTACAATTGCCAAGGGCTTTTTATTGTTTATTTGTTAGCAACCTAAGAGTTGGCATCCTTTTCTGAAAACACCAGTGGAAAAGAGATTCCTAAAGCCACTCAGCACTAACAGGGCTCTGTCCTCCTGAAATCACAGGACCTTTCAACAGCAGTTTCCCTCAGCGACGATTTAGGTTCATATGGAACTCTTAAAAATACCAGCGTGACAGAGTCAGTATTTAATTCTCTACCTTCTGAGGGAAGTCCCTAGTTTTGGGAAGCCTATCCCTGTCTGAAGCCTGAATGTGCCCCTGAACAGTTAGTTGAACTGTAAGCAGCCTCAGCACGCAGCCGTATGTGCGCAGAGACGATGCTTTGCATGATCCACAGCTGGCAAGAGGTGTAGCATTCGCAGAAATACTTCTTACTTCAGAGTGGGTTTAGCAGCTGTCCGTTCGCTAGCAAATGGATTAGTGATATTCATCGGGTTAATATCTACACCCATGGCAGGAAAAACTCAGACCCCAGTGTCACTTAGAAAACTCTAATTCTTAGGGCTAACGCAAGTCCGTACTTGTAAGTCAAGTTGAAGTGGTCCCATTTCAACATGAGGGAAGTTTAGACGTTTTGAATAATTTACCAGTTGCCATATTTAATACTTTAACACAAAAGCAAGCCTGATACTCACATTGTTCTGCCAGATTACAGGTTAAGTTGCATTATTTTAATAAATAAGTACACATGCAGCATCCCAATTTTGCAAACATACCCTGAA
>JAVJGJ010000037.1:106326449-106356851 GCA_035590215.1 Microhierax caerulescens
GTGGTCCCATTTCAAGTGCTCTGGTGTGATCGTGTATCGTTTTCTCCGTGCTGGAGGCTGAGGTGGGAAAGCTGGACTGTGCAAAGCAGACACTCTCACTCCATGAAGACCAGGTGATGTGGCATCTTCCTTAAAAGACAAAACAGGAGGTTGAAAGAGATGGGACAGTTTGCAGGACTGAATAGCATAAAAGAAAAACTACCATTTTGTGGGGCATGTGGAGGCTGGGGAGCACAACTGCTCCTCCTTTATGGGTGTCCAGGAGACAAGACTAGTGCGTCGGCTGGCCAGTGCTTTGCAAAACTTCCCTGTTCCCAGAGGGCTGAATGAAACCAAGCCAGCAAAAGAGGGGATACACTGTGAGGGGTTCTCGGGGCATGTCTTAGATCAGACGCACAAGGAAAGGAAGGGAGCAGCACCCCTCAACACTGGATCACAGAGGACCAGTGCTGTAGGCTCCCTTGAGCTGCTGCGTAATTCCAGAACAGGGCACTGCAGCCGCTCCGCTCTTCTCCTGGAGTGCGGCAGAGATGGAGCAGGAATGAGGCCTCGGTCGGTTTCTGGCCACAGCGAGTGTTGCAGCTCTTCCTGGAAAGTTTTCATTTCCTTTCCACTTTGCTATTGCTCTCCAGCCTCGCCACAGAAGAAATTAAATACTGGACAAATGAGTAAAACAGGCAACCCTTTGTGCAGAGAGCTCTTTATAAAGCTGCACTGTGGACCTGAAATGCCTTCAAAGTAAATAAGAGCCCTGGAAACCCTGGAGTGCGCTCCAGTACATTGTACAGTAAAAGACATCAAATTTCGTGACACGTCTGACTCAAACTATAAAAACCTTTTAGTCATGAGTAGTGGAGGTAAAAGAAGGGGACCTGACACAGTTCTCTGGAAGTCTACCTGCTCTGCTTCCCCTTTCCAGGACTAAGACACTGAGTATCTCTGGGTTGTCATTGCTCCAGGGCACCAAAACACTTACTAAGCGATAGGTCACCTATACAGTGACAATGTTAGAAAAGCTGCACCAGCAGGAGTTTGCTCAGCATCACAGCACACTCTACAGAAAGCAAGAGCTGTCTTCATTTTTACCCACGGAAGAGCTGAGGCTCTGAGAGTCAAAACAGCATATCCCTGCTCTCACAGCAAGCCCAGGGCAAGGCAAGACAAGAAGCCCCAAGCAACAGCTGCCAGATACTGCCCAAATCACCAGTACCGCTCGATGACTACAGCTTGTCATGGCTGGTAACAGCCGAGGGGCTCTATTCTAACAGGACACCAGTCTCCCTTGCTCATGCCTTCAAGCCGAGCCGTACTAGCTTCTATCTTGTTCTAATCTCATGGATCTTTCCTTTCTAGGACAGTCATTTAGGCTTTTTCCAGCTCAGCTGCCGGCCTGGCTCCCAACTTCAAATCAGGAGTCTTTGAATGCAAGGAATGCAGGGGCCATAGAACATCGCCTATGAGACAGAGAGATGTTAACTAGTTAGTACCTTGCCTTCTAAGCAGTGAGCTTTTGGCAGAGTATTTGAGCACATTTCTGGGAGCCTTCAGATGCCTATTTGCTCTTGAAAGAACATACAGGATCACCTTTCCCTTTTAATCTCTGTTGCTTTGCTGTATTAAGGGATCTGGCTGAGGTACCCATACTTTTTGGCTTGCTCTGCTCAAGGCTTAGCCCCTTCTTCACCGAGGCACTGTGATGTCAGTACAGTGGCTGTTATCCCTCTCCCTTCACCCCCAGTGGCTTTTACCTCTGATTCTACTCTAAGAATGCCATCTTCCCTTGAGAGGAAAGGAAAATTTTGCATCCTTTGAGCACTACAGACGAGGTGGAAGATCAGCTAGCCTGTCTATCAGTGATCTGTTGGAGCTCTAATTGAAGCCTGGAGCAGATTAGCTCATAAATTACAGGATAATAAGATCCTTTCTCTCTTTTTTGCAGTTCTTTCAAGAATTAGGCAAATCCTTTCTGCTTTTGTTGTTTTCTCTATGAACCCTTACAGGTATTGGGGCTGATTACACTTTCATTCTGGCATCAGTCAGCAATAGCCCAGGATTGCTAGCACCGTGAATTCTCAGTTAGTTTACGGGCTCCAGCTCAGGAGACCTGATAACTTCTGACGGGATGCGGTAAGGTATTAACACTCTTCAGTAGCTGTCCGTCTTTGTGACAGCTGCTCCTGCTCTTTAGCAAAGCCAGCAGAACAGGTGGTGTGTTTGATTTCCAACCTTTATAATTCACAGCCCAGCTGATGCCGTCTCCAGTTGATGATAAACACTCCGAGCTGGAAGCTGCATAGGCTGAGTAACGGCCACTGCCTGTTCTGCCCCCTCTGCCACTGGGCTACTAAATTACACCAGCATTAGGGTGAAATCCTAAGGCTTTTAAAGCCCCCTGGGCATCAACAGAGGAAAATTAAATAGTCAGAAACAGCCTGCTGGCTTCTCCTTCTGCAAGGAAAACTCCTGCAGCCCCAAGGGAGAAAAATTAGTGTCCTTCCTACAGCCATTGAGCTTAAAAGTCTAAGGCTTAAGTGCAATGGGCAGGGGAATAGGTGTCCTTAGTGAATTTATCCTCAAAATGCAAAACAAAGCAAGGGTGTCTCAGGCCCAGTAGCAATCACTGCAACCTGTATCTGACGAAGTCACTAGCTCAAGAAAGGTGCAGAAGGCTGAGTTCTCTTGCTCAAACATTCTGCTCAGTCTCTGTTCTAGTCTAGTCTTTGTTCTACCTACTACTGGTGCAACAGGATGCTTTTAATTAAGAATGTGTTGCAAAATTAATTGGGGATGGGTGGGGTACCACACATATACTGTAGCTCAGATGGAGAATTCTGACAGAAATGGGATGACCTAGTTAAAAACTTCACGGTATAATCTGGATCAAAGGTTCTGTCTGGAGGCCAAAGAACTGAGACTATGGGAATACTCAGAACTGGAGGAGCAGCCAGCCACCCCCAGGAGGAAACCCATCTGACTGTGGTTAAGGGCTCAGACATTCAAAAAATTTCAATGCTCTCTCTCAACTACTGCAATAGGCACCAACTATATACATATAATAAAGGCAGACACTGACCAACATCCCTGCTCTACATTATTCACTCTCTGCAGCTGGACCGCTGTTAATTTACTCCACTGAGTTGTAGCGAGCGCAGTTCATTCCCCTCTCTTGCAGCTCCCCTCTCCTAAGCTAAACAGTAGCATAACTCTGTGACTTAGTACCAGCTACCAAGAGCCCTGAGCATGTGATGCAAACAAGGGGGGGTATTGCCAGAATCTTCATAAACACAAACAGCAGGAGAGGATGCAAGCACTTAGAGAAGACTGTTTTGGTTTTTTTTATAAAATTAAAAACTAAAATTAAGCCAAAAGCAAAAATTAAAACCAGCTACTGAGTGCCAGAGCCTTGCTGCTGTTCCCCCTGAATACCAGTCTGTCCCAGTGTATCTTGCTAATGGATGGACCTTGAGAGTTAATTAGCAGCTAATAGTTTCTGTAGGTCCAGTGTTAACTCCCAGGTTAGATCTTATGCCATGAGCCCTACCTCTGGAGTTCCTAGGAAAGCTAAGATGCTACAGAAATCAGAATATATGCATGCCACATCACACTAGGCTAGGAAAGCAGAGGTACTCAGCATAGCTAAAGCTCTCAGGGAAAACCACCCAAATCCATGCATTCACTGTTTGGTTGTTTGCAAGCTGCCCACACAGCCCTAATAATCTGATTCATCTTGGATGCCTCATTACTTTTTAGGGTCCTTTGCAAAAAGGGATCTAATAGCCATAAACAGACCTTGTTGTCTTAACTGTTATTTATATATTGTTTAGGTTGCTTCCTGTATGCATCTGTCTTCTAAAAAGAATACACATGCACGTACATTTGATATCCCCACTCCCCTTTCAAGCATTTGTGAATTGGATCCTTTCTCCTACCTGACTTTTCTGAACTGCAGCTCCAGCTGGATCTCTCACAATAGCCAGCAAAGCCACCACAGGGAATATGCATAAAAATCCCACAATGGTTCTGCAACCATTGCTCTTTTTCTTGTCAACTGAGAGGCAGCTCTTCCTTCTGTTTGCAGAAAGCTGTTCTATTTGGTCCATGTCGTTCTTTAATACTTTTTAGAGGGAGATGTGACAGATAATACTAAGACATTCTCTTCACAGAATGCATTGGTAATCCTTTTGCTCACAGTTGCATTTGGAGCGTTTGTGAGTAGCCCTGCCAAAGTTGTGCAGAACCACTAGAGTTTTAAAAAGCTCTAAAAAAAATAATAATAATAAAAAAAAAAAAGTAGACTTTACATTAAGCCTCTTTCCAACGTGCCAGAGATTCTCTGCCAAGTGGTATCATGTTACTGCAGCTGAAAGTTGGGCTGGCGGAGGAAAAGCAGCAAAGTGAAACAAGCTGGGATGGACATGAACTCTTTTCTTTAACTGACTGTATAATCAAGAGGACAAATCTGCAGTTGTCAGCTTTATGTAATGAAAAAAATTGGGGGAGGGGGCAGCAAAAGGAATCCAGAAGCCAGCATCATGCCCTTGGAATGTTTCATGAGGGATGCTTAACGCTAGAAGAGCCGTCGTTTGTCAAGGGATGTCTTCAGGAGCAGAATGAAAAACGAGATGCTGTGAGAAAGCAGGCAGGCTTCTCGGCTTAGGAAATTCTGGTGTTTACAAACTCAGATAAAAGTAAACAGCAACCCCCTCTTCCATGAAACTTGGCAAGTGACTGCCAATTTTCTCCTATACTTGGGAGCGACCCGGTAAGGGGTTATCATGCTGAGAAAGACAAGCGTGTTCAGAATCATGTGGCTTTTGGGTACCTCAGCTCCAGTATGTCAGGAAGACTGACCTGGAGAAGCGGTCAGTTTGTCTGGAGCTGTTAGGTCCTGCAGACACGAAGTCAATTCAGGACTTTTAAGAAAGCTTACTCAGAAATTCTCAAATTTTCAGAAACAGCGGCAATTTTGTGTCTGGTCACTAAGCTACTCAGTGCTCTGGAGGTGGGGTGTCCTTAGCTAAACAGTTCTGACCAGAGGAAAAGGAACGGTGCAATCTCCAAGTTTCACAAGCAAACAGCAGAGAGGGGGTAGTTCTGTTGCCAGCCAACATAAAACATTCCTAAGGGGGTACCTTGAAGTATTTGAAAGGTTTCAGAAAATTCTCATGGTTTTAAGCATGAATAATTGCTTCAATTTTTTCCCCCTAGTTCATAATCAAGCTTGCAACATTTTATAAGTTTCATGTATTTTCAGACTAGAACTAGCCTGGAGCTTTTAAATAACTCAGAATAAATATGACCGATGAGTCTGCGTACAATTTCACGAGAACTTTCACCAAGCTCCCCCCTGGAGAAAACCCATGCTTTCTGCAGAGTGCACAAAGTGCAGCAGCTGTTCAGATACCAAGAGAAGGATAGAATAAGGAGTAATATGGAAGGAAGTTATGGCTAGAATTACAAAGGGAAGATGGAACTAGGAGGAAAAGAAAGCAGAAAGCAAAGGACCAGAGCTGTTAACTCCTGTGGACCAAAGCAGCCAACTGCAGCAGTCCGAGACAGTGGCTTATCTCAGCTGTGAGCTGCAAGTTTCTAGGGATAGTTACACCTCTTTCCCTGTAGCACAGCGTGCAGAGCAGAACATCCCAGAATGGAACATCCCTGCTTTGTTCAGAGCTCCAGCAAGTGTTGCAAACACACCTCCATTTGTGACTTAAGCTGCAGGCCACAGCACAAAGGGAGAAACTAGTAACAACGCGCTCCTAAACTTATTAACATCTCAAGTCCCCAACAAGTTTCTGTCAGTCTGTAGATGAGAACACATCTGCAGAAAGACCGATTGAGAAAGGACTCTTGAAGTAAAAACCTGCCTTGGAATGGGGCTCAAAAACTTCAGCCAAGAGCTCTTCTCCAGTAAAGCAGTACTGGCTTGAAAGAAAAAATACAGCTAGCGAACACTGTGCTGGAAGAACACTGAGTTTAGTTGTGGAACTGTGTAATGGCATTAAGTGCACCCGCCTTTCGTATGGCTAGTAAGAGTCAGCGGTGTCTGAGAAAGATTTTAATGTATGCAGTTATGTATGTCCTGTCCTCTTGCCAGAGTATCTGAGCATCTCACAGTCTCCCAGAGCATTTAGTGGCTGATCAGTCTCGCAGGCAGGGCAGTGCTGTTGCCGGTACCTTCTGGGTTAGGGCCCACAGCGTGCCGGAGAAAAGACCTGCCTCAGGTCAAGCGTGGAATCATGCAGAGCAGGAACCTGAAATCTTCCAAGCACCCGGTTAGTGCCTTACTGTTTCTGAAGATGGCTACACGAACCTGAGTTTTAAAGCACAGATTAAGAACTCACACAACCACGCAGCCGGAGGGAACTAAGAAATTTCCTTTGTCCCAGCGTAAAGAATGTGAAAGTTTTTGTAAAATACAGCTCAGCTCAGACCCACCCTTCCCCCCAAAGTTAGTATCTAGAGCTTTAGTAAAAGCACATTCTTGAGAACCTCATTGTTTCTGAATACTTATTCACGCAGCTACTAAAGGTTAGCACACCCGACCCCTTTCCATGAGTTACTCAAGTGGAAATCTCAAGTATTCTGAATGGGGAAAGAGACCATGCTGTGCATTAGCTATTTAACTTCTTGCACCACATGTGGTGGGTGAATGGGGAACCTTTAGCTGCAGAGAAGTTTCCTGACCTTTGCGACACTTAGGATCCTGCTTCCCTGGCAAGGTAGCAAGCAGGTTAGACCTTGATGGATCACAAGTGAGAGCACGGTTTCTTAGAAAGCACATTGTTCACCTCCCCCTCCCCATATGCTAGGAAGGTACTGTGCCCATCCACATAAAAATTCAGTGCCTGTGCATCCAACTGCACCAAACCACCGGCTGCAGAACGCTTTCAAAACTTTAAATTTAAGCCAAACATTTGCTCAGAAACCAGCTCAACGGTAAGGCCAAGACAAACCTCAGTTATTATGGCAATGAGAGGCAGATGAGGAAAGCTGTTATGCTGAGGTATTCAGAACTTACAGATGCAACTTGCAGAGTGAAGTGAGACACACCAACTTAATGCTGTGCACACTAACAACGCTTCTGATAAAGTCACTGTGCATCCAGATTATTTGGTGCACAAGCTCTGGCCAGAATCTTCAGCATTGCTGCTGATAAAAAGCAAAATTTCATGTTTATACTTAGCTCATTAGTACTGTGGTTGTTAATTTTTAAGCACAACTCTCTTCTTTTTTTAAGGGTTATTAGACCAGAGTGCACATCTGTTGACATTTCATCCCTGTTCTCTGCCCTGGGTTAAGAATATCGTGGCTTTCCCAAGAGATGCTTGTGCTTAAAGGACTCTCAGATGCAGCCATCAGTGGCCTCAAATCTGCAGCACTTGTCAGAATATAAACCTCTTGCAGATGCTTCAGACTCCCTTCCTACACTCCCTTCTAGGAGCCAGTGTTGCCCTGTGCCAAGGGCAAGAAGTTAGCCTGAAGTTCCAACAGCTGAAAATATTTTCGATGCTGCTTTAGCAGGCAGCCCGAGCCCCTGAAAGGACTGCTTTTATAGGGGTGCAGGGAACCGCTGCTGTGACTTCAGAGTTCCGATGAATTTTAGAGGTCCTGGATTCTGAAGTGCAGATATTTGGTTTGGACTACGGGCAAGAACTGTCATCCTGACTATATTTGGACAGAAGAACATTCCTGGCTTTGGTTTCTACACAGTGTCTAAAAGCAATGGAACACATTACATTCTGAGGGAATCCATATGGTGTCATGTGGAACGGGAAGGGAAGGCAGGGTACAGAACTGGCTTTGCTTTGTCTTCAAGCCATGAGCAGCAGTGACCGGGACCTGGGTATCATTTGTGGGGAGCTGGAATTTTCTAAACGAACACTCCGAGAGGCATATGCTGAGCTCTCTGCATGCAGCCACCGTCACATGAAAAAGCAGGCTCTGAACAGCTGTCAGAAGGGAATGAACGTTGCATAACATTGCATAAAACCTACAACGGTCAACAAGAGACTATAGAGAACATAAAGCATGGGATCATTTGCGCAACACAGTACACTTGGCTTGTTAGATCACCTCAGTCTTGCTTTGTTCTTTCCAATCTTAATTGCTGAAATGTTTCAAGAGGGGCTGCTGTGCAATGCACAACATACGGCTACATTCCCAAGGGCGAGTTTTAGCTAAAAAACAAATACCTTCTCACGTCCATGGATTATTCTCAGTATTTCTCTCTGTCCCTTTATTCAGCATTTGTTAACATTAAATGTTACTTTCAGCACTATTTCTAAATGGTTATCTCTGCAACATTAGCCACATCTAAGAGGAAAGCTAGCCCTGGTGCAGCAAGCCAGGAAGCCCACCAGCAGCGCTTTGCTCGAGTTCCCAAAACGATGCAAGAACCATCTACTACTGTAGTAATCTAATACTGTCTATACTCATGCTATGAGGCGCTACACAGAGAACAACCATTCGTGCTAGAATGTCTGACTATCCAAAACCAACCTCACCTCTGAAGAAACCTCTCCTTTATTCACGGATTAAGTGTTTATCATTCAGCATTGGCACAAACCGCTCCCATTAGCTTCCCCTGTCAGGAACTGGGAGTTGTACATGGAGGTGGGGAAGACAGGGAAAGGAGAAGGACCTAACATCTGATCGTGCCTGAGGGCTCAAGGCATAAGCATCAGTGTTTCATCTCCAGGGCTCCAGTCCAAACCCAGGCCACAAGCTGGAGAGGGGGAGTGCACACAGCTGAATGTGATTTACTACATATTGGCTCCTTGGTGGCCCATGTGAAAAGAATTAGCAAATCCTCATATAGCTCTTATTTTAAAAAGCATCTACGTATTTATCCCTTCATCTCACAACTTGGGGGGGGGGGGGGAACAAAAACAACCCAACATTCTTGCATGGTTCCTGTGGGAATGGCTGTTAAAACTTGCACTTTTTCAGTGGGTCACACACTAAAAAGGATTGTATCTCCTGTAGCAGGGAGCAACATTCCCCAGGGAGGGGGAGAATAAGAAAGTTCTTTAGTCCCCAAATGTTCTCCCACTTTCTATCATGCAGTCCCTCGTGATCAGCATCTGCTGATGTTCCTAGAAAAATCCATGGTCTGCTGAATAGCAAATGAGCTGAAAACAAGGGCTTGCTCCAGCTGGCAAAGAAAATGGAATATTTTGCTTAACTGACAATTTGGAGTTGCAGCTCACAGAAGTGCCTGCACTGGCCTGACCTTGTGTTACCAAAGAGACGTGGTCTTGACCCCAGTGAGAAGCTCAGCACTCCAGTCATGGCCACGTAGCAAGTGGAATTTCAGGAATAAAATGAGGGAGAAATATTTCTCAACACACAGATAATAAAGCGTGTCTATAAGGGAGTAAGAATTGCTTCCCTGGGTGGGGATATTTTTGCTCTTGCTCTTTGGTGGGCTATATTAATAACCTGTAGGCTTTTGTAACATTTGTAGATATACCAATCCTCTTGGTCTGGAAGCAGCATGGACTAGTGGGAACATAGTCCATATAGCAAGATGCATTCTTTTCCCAACTACCTTTGCACATGCAAGCTCCCTCTCTCTACTCCCTCAGACTCATGCCATCTGTAGAACGTGGAGTTTTGGCCACACTCCCAAGGGAAGTGCTTTAGAAACCCTGGTTCCAAGTATGAGATGAGCTGCCATCTTGTATTTAGACTTTGACACCGGAAAGACTCAGCAAGGTCTTTCCCTTTTGAAGCCGTTGATGTACATCTGCAAGGCACAGAGCTGCCTTTCATGAGATGACAGAAGCCCCAAGGAAAACCAAGCGGTCTCATTTGTGGGAAATAAACTAGTAATAAACAAGCAGAAAGTTACTCACTATCTATGCTGATTAACTAATGACAATGTTTAGGTTTTGTCTTCAAAGGAGCATTTGCCTACTGCTCTTTCATTTCCTTGCCTCTCTTCAGCCCCTTGCTACTCCTAAAACCAGGAGGAATACCAACCGGGAGCAAAAGGAGAAAGGGGAGGAACATCTACCCCCACTTTGCGCCCTCCTTTCTCCCTCTAATAATCTCCAGCTAAATTTAATGCAGCCCCTCATCTCAGTCCAGGCTCTTGGCTCTCTTCCTGCTTACTACAGATAGCTTTTCCTTCTCGTACTTCAGATGCAAGCCTGGAGTGGAGCAGAGAAACTCTTTTTGCAGGCTGAGAGTACAGGCCAGATCACACATGAACTAGACAAACTAGCAAGTACGTAAAATCATTTCACCTAGTGGAGCACGCAACAGCCCCCAAGTCACTCTCTGACCCTGGCCCTCCACATAAACAGGCTTATCAGGAAAGATAAAACAGCAGAACCTCCCTCGCTTCTCCAAAGCCCCAGACTCCCACGGAGTGGAGTCTACCACGGGGGGCAAAGCTTGCCAAAAACATACCTGGCACATATGGGCATCTGTTTGGCTTCTGTTAGTGAGCTCTTGTTCCTGTGGCTCCACTGACCAGCTTGTCTCTCCTCTGTTGTGGTGCAGTAATTCCCTTCTTCTGACTAGGAGAACGAAAGGGTCAAAATGGTGCTTAACAGCTCAACTCTTGCTCCTCAAAAGCAGTCACAGAAGGAACAGGGAAATGAAAGAGCAGACTCCCAGCCTGATTGCTGTCTTTACAAACCATTCCTGTAGTTCTTAAGCAGGTATATTATGCTGTGCAAAATTCCATCTCTATCTTGGCCATACAATGCATTTCAGACATAAAAAGAAGATCAGGAGATCTTGAGGAGGAACTTGCGTTTTAAAAAGTTAAAACATAAAACTGAGGGAAGCTCTTCTTTCCCTACAAAATCTCTTTTCATTAGCCAGGAAAAAAAGAAGAAAAATATTCTCCATTTTCTGCAACAGCTGCACAGCTTGGAAGTCAAAGGCTGCAGTCTTCCTACAGTTTTTTTCCTTTAGGGAGAATAATCACTTGGAAGCCTTTCTTCATTTAGTAGCCAAAGAAATTATTTTAAAAATGAAGCAGATGCTCCCTGTTGTTTCTTCCTGAATAAAATGACACCTTAGGCATAGAAGAGGAGAATAACACAACAGATACTGAACAGTTTACCACCTCTGTCCCCTCTTCCCCAAGTGCCAGCACACACACATATATATATATACACATTTAACACACATGATGAAGCATCGATCAGTTTAACCTTTAGTAAACTGCTTTTGCATTTGGTGTAGAGGCTTGTAAAAGAACTGTATTTCAAAAAAATGCTTAGAGTGGGTTTGGGGTAATATATAGTCTGGAAAATTATCAACCTGCATCAAAGAGTGGTTAAAGCAGCTCTTACATGACAGAGATGGCTCAGTCTTGTACTTCTCAAAAATAGCCTTTGCATGGCACTTTTCTATTGCTGCCCTACCACAATACAGCAAACATTTTGGGGAAATGTCTGGTTTATTCCAAAGGAATTTACACTAACATGAACTTCTAGGGAATAAGTAAATGAGTACCTGAACCTCTGATTTTTAACAAAGTGGATTCTGAAATTCAGCGTTAGGTTTTTTGGGTGCTGAATCTAACCCAACCACATAATTTAGGCATTAAATCTGATCCATTTTCATAGCTCAAAAAAATCCACTGAAACCGTAAAAGCCTCAAGTGAGTATTTTGACAAAGATTATCTATAGGAGTCAGAGGTTTTGACGTAAGACTCTGTCACAACACCAAGTGATTATGAAGCAGTGATAAGGAAGAAGTAGTAAGTATTCCCGTACCGTATATTCCACAAAGTTAAAAATATCTTTAAAAGATTTGCCACCTCTTTGCTGATGAACAAAGACAGTAGAGGAACACAGTATTTTGGTTTGTTTTAAATATTGCTTGCAATATCTAACAAACAGTACGCTTGTGCATAATTGTGTCCCTAAAGATACACACCACACACACAAACGTGTACGTATATATACACACACACTCACAGCACACAAGCCCTAAGGGCTGCCACTTCCACAACAGTTACTTTACAGGATGGACTCAGTGGATAATATTTCTTCAGTCAGACAGTTTGAAAACACAATACAACTGGATCCGTATTTCAGCTACCATTTGTACATTCATTTTAATGCTCAGGAAAATATATATTTTATTTTATTAAGTTTTGCTGCAAAACAAAGAAACAAAAATGAAATCCCTTTTTCTCATGTCTTAATTATTACTATTTATTTTCTTTACACTTTGATTGGAGTATTTAACACCTGCCTTTGGCATTATGGATAGAAAGCTCAGGAGTCTCTGAACACACAGTTGTGCCAAAAAAAAAAAAAAATAATAATGGAAGAGTGTCACTTAGAGGTTAGAAATATTTGTTATAACAACATATTTTCTCCAATCAGTGTTCACTACTTTATCTCTAAGGCACACACTCTGTCTTTAGGATCTCATTACATCCAGATTTGCCTCTTGCCAGTCCGAGTTGTTGTTGAGCCCACAAGCACTCTCAGAGAGCATGCTGTCTTAGGACATTACCTCCCTACCACTGACAGGCATCTGGGAGAACAGACACCGTGACCCATCTCCTCCGGTATCTCCTCAGGTCAAGGGTAAGCGTATGCTTTGCCATTGCCTGCCGAGGTGTAAGGTATATCCTCCTACAGCATCTCCTTCCAGAGCAACACAAGGCCGCAGATCTGACACTGCAGGGCACTAGACATGATGCAGTCACCGGAGTCGGATACTGTTGAAAACATCTGCATACGGAAGTCTATTTGCATCTGGTCTGAAAGTCTCTTACACCTTCAGTGGACAGCTCAGTGGTCTTTACTTCAGGTTTTCTGATGGATCAGCAGCACAGGGTGAGGGGCTGCCTGCCCTCAAGCACCACTCCTCGGCCTTATGACACTGCAAGTAGAAGGGACTCCCCCCACCTCCACCCAAGTCACATCAGTCATTTGCTTCCCTCTCTTTCAGGATGGCTTTGCAGGTAGCCAAACACATCAGCCTGACTAGCGCTTCTCATCTAAAATGCAAACAAAAAGGAAGTAAAGGAGGGAGGTGGGAATAGGAAGGGAAGCAAGCGTATCCTTAGACAAAGATCTGAATCCTCTCCCGGATAGCCTGCCGGCAGATGGGGCAGACAGTAAGGGCTGTGCTGCAGTCTGGGCAAGAGCCGTGTCCACACTGGAAGACCAGTTTGATTTGGTCATCGATGCAAATAGGGCAGGTGATGCGCTCTTCCATCTGCCGGTAGCGGTTCTGCAGCTCCTCCATGAGCTTCCTCTGATCTGTGGATTCAGAGCCTGGGCTGCACTCCACCTCAGTGCTGTCTGCAGGGGTGGAGAGCAGGAAGAGTTAGTCACTAGTGTGCTCTGCCTCATGCAGTGTCTTTTTAATTAGACTTTGCCCCTCAAGAGTAGCAATTCCTTCAGACTAAACTCTCTTCACTAAGCCTTATCCAGGCATTCCTCAAATAAAAAGCCTGAGATGATGCTTTTTACAAACTGGCCAGCATTGCTTTCCTCCGTGTAGTTGCTCAGCTGGTTAGTGTATGTTTTTGTTTGGTTGGTTTTTTTAAAGGAAACAAAAAACGTTGTCTGAAATGTCCTGCCTTGTTATTCTGGAATGCGCTGCTGCTACCCTCAAGTTAAAACTTTCAAAGCTGGTTGTAATGCTCTGCCATACCAGTCTAGCAATCCTTAGTGCTATGAGTACTATCTTCTCTCAACCTCCTGTTCACGTCTGGGATTCACATTTCTGGTTAAGTCTTTCAGGACATACATGGTAACCCAGGAAGAAACCGTTTGACATCACTTATATTGACTTTTGCATACATGAAACTACACAAATAAGAGTAATTTGGTCAACACTAAGAAATGAAAGAATCCCAAATCCTGGACAACTGCTAGCTTAGGTAAATAGACTCCTCCTTGTTTCAGCTTTCAGCCCACTGTTCATCTTCTGATCCTCAACTTTTGATTAGGCAGAGCTTTACACTTTGATATAGATGTCCCTTTCCCCAGTATTCTGGAATTAGTTACACTTCAGTGGTATGAGAAGTGATTTCAAATCCATAAAGGTGAAGCGAGTTTGGGGATGGGGAGCTTGTTAAAGGCAAACACTGAAGACATCACTGATAAGGAGGTCCTGCTGAGACTTTCAGAGACCTTGATGTTCCTCCTCTAGCAGAAATTTGCATGCAAATAGCTCATTTGGAATTCTCATCATTATTTTGCTGCCAGTCTGTAACAAAGACAAACGCTCCTGTCTACTGTCAAGCAGACTTGCTGTTTCTTGCATTATAGTGTTCCAAAGGATTTCTGGTTTTGTCAGCTGTACACGTCCATTGGCATGTGACAGGTTCTTGGCTCCCCTGTGCTTTTTTCAAGGCATCAAGTCTATATAACCTGACTCCAACAAAGCAGTCCATAATACTAAGCGATGAGCAGCAGGACATGCAATCCATTTGCCTGTGCACTTGCCGTAAGAGTGATCTCAGCTACAAAGATGTCAATTCTCATCACCTCTATGGAAGAAGCTGCAGTGGGAAACCTGCGTTAATTCTAAGGCAGGTGTAAACCTGCTTCTAGCTTGCTGATGTGCATGATATTGCTCATTCTGTCTTCTGTTCACGTTACTCAGCATCCGACCTGTTTAAAACTGGGCTAAAGAGCTTTATCAAAACAATCCAGCTCAGTGATTCCTGGACAGCTGGCTAATGCCAGCCCCGCACAGGCACTGTAATTTCAGCCAAGGGAGGAGCAAGGCTTTCACAAGACGTAATTTTTCCTTTCTCATAAATTTTCACTGTTAAATCACCACCTGTGAAAATGGTTTAGACTGACACATAGATAACCTAGTATTTGCTTTCAAGATGCAAAATAAGCCACACACAGGACAAGCTTTGTCAAATGCCCTCTCCTGTCTATGCAGCTTGAGCTTGGCCCACGACACCTGAGAGAATCTACCTTTTCCTCTCTAAAGGTGGTCAATGCAAAAGGCACAACCCCCTCTCCCCTAAAGAACCCAAAACAAAATGTCAACTCCCTTCCTTATGCTTATTTCACTGAAAATCATTGATGCTGTTCAAACTAATGCTGTGCAGGACCCTTCCCACAGCATTGATGAGTAGGAACAGCAAACGTACCTTGTTTCAGTTTTTTGGTTATTGTCACTTGACATTTGATGCACTTCTTCATTCTCCTGGAGCATTCTACCATGCATGATACAAGAAGAGATTACAATTAAGCTCACTGATGACAGAATGAAGAGGAAGACAACAGACTCAAGAACATCAGCTTTGAACAACCCGAGACCGCCCTGCATGATTGTTTCTGCATGGAAATGAGAACGCTACCTTCTTTTTGAGCTACATCCTAGTCTCTTGGTTTTGTCTTTCCTACACTAGTAGCAAAACCAACACCTTCAAGTCCTCAACACTCTGTGCTATTGGAACTGCTGCACTGTGGATCAAAACAGCCCTTTGCTCTGAGGGGAAAGGATGCAGCTCTGGCGCATAGTCCTTTCCAAATTCCCTGTGGTCAGACTGTGAATGCCTTGTGAGATAACAAACTTGCTGACAAGTTTGAGCAGGCTGCCTTTAAAACAAATGAAATGCAAACCAGTAACAAAAGCCAGAGAAGGAAATCCTTCTCAGGAGGTTTTTGATGGATAAAGCAATACCCGCTAGAATTGAAACATCTGGCTTTCCTTCTGAATTACCCAGGGCATCTACGAGCACAAGCAAAGCTGCCTGGAGTCCCAATCAGCAGGTAGTCTGAACACCCCATGCTTTTCATAGATAACTTCGAACATTTTATCTAAGATGGTGGTGCTGAAATCATGCTGGGGTTGTTTCAGGACACAAACAGCACAATAGCTTTGTGTCTAACCAGAGTTTGATTTATGATAGTCCAGCTAGGGAAGCTATATGGTAGAACAGCAAACAAAAATTTTTAAAAGAGACACACACAGAATGAACTTACCTTCACAGACAATACTATGCTGGCATGGGAAGAAATGTATGAGCAAGGCCAGCTCTGAGCAGACCAGGCACTCTGTGGGGACTGCCACACTCGAGACACTAAGGTTGGTCATTGTGTTGGGGGTAGTGTGCACACGGCGAAGGCTGCAGGTGATGGCTGAGCTATCTGAGGAAATCTGCTGTTCCCTGAAACCACAAACGTAATAAAATTTGAGCCACACACTTCAGGTCCTTCTTCAGCAACCAGATAACGTTGTATTGATCACTGGCAAACACTCCACATGGAGACAGAGCAGCAGGTGCTCAGGTAGCATAAACTTGTAAACCTTCACTGCCCTAGTGGGACCAACTGAGTTTCTAGTAGCTGGGATTCTGACTGGATTTATCTAAAAAGAAAGGGAAAGAGCAGAGACTACTAATATTTACACAAGTTGAAACTGTTCTTTTGGAAGGCAACAGTAAGGTATTGATGATACAATCACCTCCTGGGAGAAGACAGCTTTTAGGAGCTATTTAAAAAGTGCAGTCCTAAGGATCCTTCATTTTGGCATGTTCCTGAAAAGTGCCTGGGGTAGTTGTCTCTGAGATTGCCTCTTACATAATATAGGCCCAGATTCAGACTTCTGTCCTGGCATTATGAGCCCTCAGCACCCAATCCGTCCATTAATTTTCCTGCCAGCCGGTCACCTGCTAACTAGACCTACTACCTAAACTGCAAGAATGATTGATGACTGAACAGAAGGGACAAGGGTGGTCATTTACTAGGAAATGTGTCTTCAATACTGCCAAGAAATCCCTGGCCCACTAGGAGTACTGTGAAGGGGTGCGTTTTGGTCTTTTCATGCAAAGTCAGTAAGTTTTTGGGAAGAAACTTCTATCTAGCTTCCTAGCAAAGTGGCAGTAACTTCATTATAAATGCATATAAACCACAGACACTCTTCCTCTTCTAGACCTATTAATTTCAGTCAGACTAACCAAGTAGCTGATGAAGGTAGAGCTAACTACCTCGTTCTGCTGGCTTCTGTGTAAAATGCTGGGACACACCACAGTGGCTTAGGCCTATGGTCTAGCATGCAGACTCAGTCTGCAGTGGCTGCCTTAACCCTGCAGACACAGCCCCAAATCCTCCAGCTGAACCTCAACAGAAAAGCTGAAACCAGTACACTGTACAAGAAACATCAGTCTGAAAGAACTAGCATTCTTTAAGCAAAAAACCCTGTATCCAACATATACTTCGCTGACAAAATCCCTACAGAAGATGTTTAAGGGAAACATTTCACCTGTTATTTACAGTGGACCAGAAATATGGCCAATTACAGTGGCTGCTGCATGGTTCTTCCTCCAGTGGTAACATGACTGTGGGTCTTGTGCCCTCCAACCAAACGGGACCCTGCTTCATGTTTGCAAAGTCAAAATCCAAACAAATGTTTCTCAGAACCCAAGTTAAAGCCATTTTGGACTCGCAGCTCTCCCTTTGGCATTTTCTTAGCTATTTCTCTTACTGGCTGAAAAACGAGCATTTATCTAGCTCTGGAATAATTTCTGCAGATTCTGGTGCCCACTCTTTTGTTGCACTTCCTCTCTGTTTAGACTTTAAATACCTGCAACTGGAGAATCCAATGAAAATAAACCACAACCCAGAATTACTCTGCAAGAGAGAAGTTGCTCTTGGCTTCAGTGGCCAGTCTCCTGAGATTGCCTCAGGGCTCTCTGTAAATCAGGAGGCCAAGTTTTCACCAAGTAGTATTAATCTGCTTTTTCCAACTCTTTAAAACGGCAGCATATACCCTTAAATAACCCCTCCAGAAACACAGGGTGAGCAACCAGCTCCAGAGGAAAGAGGAGGTGCTCTACTGACGTCCAAAGATGCTTCATCCCTCCTGGAACAACAGCTGCATACAGTGACACCACAGTCCTGTGGAAGCACTCTGCATGCTGCAAGTAAGTACACTGTAGGTAGTTTCCAGAGGACATGGCTTACCTGAATTTCTGTGAGAAGTCTTTCACGATCTGGACAATCCTTCCATCTGTAATGAGGTCTAAAGGAGACTTTCCCCGATGGTTTGCATAATTAATATCTGCTCCTTCTTGTGCTAAGTAACATGCAATTGCAGTTCCAACATTCAGCTCTACATTTCCAAGAAAGCCAGAAGCCTGCAGCTAAAAGTTGAGAAACACTCTCTGTTAATAGAATAAGTTTCTGTTATGTGGCTTTGATCTGTATCAAATTCTAAACAAAGTCTTAATTCTTGTACTTATCTGAAAGTGCAATTTCGCATTCTTTTTTGAAAACACAAAAATCCTTCGGCATGTAAATAGCAGATTCAAATCTCACATTCCAGGAACAACAGCGCATAAGACTGGACTTAACTCATGCTAATTATTACTAATCATAGTAATAGGCATTCACTTCTTCAGGTATTGAAAAAGAAGTACACTGAAGCCACTACAGTACATACCAGTTCATGAACAGCTGGTGTATGGAGCCCTAAGTGACAGGTATTTAAAAAGCCAAGTTTCTGTGTACATTATCCCAATGAAAGTCAACAAATATTTCCCACTGACTTAGAAGACCAGGGCAGGTAGATCAGAGCAAGTAAAATTAGACATGAAGGACTCTAACATGTCCAGACCTCGTAATGTAAACGGTATTGGGAATGACATGCACGGATCTGACATGTTGCTTTAAGGCTTTCTGCATCCAGGACTATTGGCTGTCCCTAGCACAAGCTAAGATCCAACAGCTAGCAAAGCTGTTAGTCACACTTCAAGTGAGATAAAACCCACACTTGAGGCTGGCCCCTTTGCTCAAATTTGCAGGCAAAGAAATTCAGAAGAAAGAAGCGTTTGCTGAGATGGTTTGAGGTGTCTCTGGAATGTCAGTGGCTGATCGACCCTGAGTACCTGAGGCTGGAGCATCTTTGGAAGAGCCTTGAGCCATCAACTCATCTTATCATCACTAGTAGCTTGGTGATGAGCGGAATGGAAGAAGAGCAATGCACTAGTTTTTTTTCAAGTAGAAAGGAGGAATGGGTGGTTTGGCACACAGCATGCAGCCCTTTAGAACATTGGTTTAATTGATTCTGTTCATTTCTAATTACAATTTAAAAAAAATATGATGCCAGATTCTCCAGTATACTCAATTATTCCTACAACGGAATCATTCTCACTCCACCCATAAAGTATAACCAACATTTGCACTGCAAATTGGGTGTGTGCATATGTTGGTATTTAAGTGGATGGCAGAACACTTTGAAGGGCTAATTTGATCTTTGCCAAAAACAGACTAAGCTTCCAGTCTTTGGCATATCATGCGCTGATTTCTAGATCTAAGGCATTTCCTGAAAGGCCTTATATATCCCTGAATACAGAGCAACACAGTGAAACCCAGCTCAGGCTCTGTGACAACACAGTCTTTACCCTTCAGCCTGATACGTCTCACCTCTCACATTCTGCTCTACACTGCAGATAACTGCAGCGTATGTGGTTAGCTATCCGCATATTTTCCATGCCATAAGACAGAAATGAATTGCTGTGGTTCTGGGGCATGAATTAAACCCATGAGTCTTGGCTCTACAACTGGATTCATGACCTTTCCCATGTCAAGAAAGAAGCACACAATGCTAATAAAAATATCAGGGGAGACAGTATGAATTGTTGTCTGACTATGTGAAGTTTCGTGCTATAAATTCAAGCATACCCTCGGAGGATCTATTCTTGCTTTCCCACAAGCAAGACAGCTTGTTTCCACACTCCTCATCTGGAGCAGCTTTACACAATTTCCGTGCCTTCCTCTGTCCCCTCAGACCCCACTACCTGCTCTCATTCTAACATCATGCATTTTCCTGCCATTGGCACTAGAATTTCTCCTACTCCCAGCTCACCTTGGAAAGAAGGGACAACCCCATCTCTCCTTCACGCTTCTCCATCATGACTGACATTAACTGCTGCCGTTCCAAGGCAATGTGCATGGCTGTGTCCCCATCCTCATCTTCAGCATTGACATCACTGCCTTCGCTGACCAGCAGTTGTACCATCCCTACATGTCCCTGGATGACAGCCAGGTGCAGCGGTGTCTGGTTGCGGTTGTTCTTGAGGTTGACATCACAACGACCCTTGAAGAGAAGAATTGCATGAGAGTGAGTTTGGCTGAAGAAAAGTGCTGCAGCTGTGGTGTTTGTTGAGGCCCCAAGTCTCAAGTCCATCTTGGTCAGGACAGCAGTACAGAGATCTCCAAGACAGCTATATGATCCAGCACTCCATAACTTAAGTCATATGGCCCCCACACCTCAGACATCAAGAAAGAGAGGATCAGTAGCCAAGTGCCCAACCGACACACAGATAACATAATCCTGGTGATGACTTCGGTATGACAACTCATCACTTCCCTGACACAAACAAATCTGGAAACCACTCCATGCAAACGGGCATGGACTAGTTCCTCTAAAGCAATACTGATTCCTTGCTGCCTGTGGTGCTTTGGTTTCCCCTCTTCAAAGAAAAGAGGTGAAAAAATTTCAAATTTGAATCACTCTGCCCCTCTGCCAAATCTGCAGGGGAAGACAGCAGCAAGGGGGTTAGAGACAGAGAGCCTTTAAAGATATGGCTATGCTAAGGCAGCAATTATGCCAGAAATAAAGCATAGTACTAAGTAGTTAGTGCTCACAGACACCGCTCCTCTACAGCATTCATTTGTAAATCCATTAAAGCCTCGGTTTAGTGGTTTGGATTCCCTGGTAAAGATGGAGGAACTCAGCCAACAAATGACTGAGAAGAAACAAACCAGGAGTGCTGACATGTAGTTGTCACTTTCATGGCCAGTATCATCTGAAAGCAGAGACAGAGGCTAGCTTTGACTCCACAAAAATCAACAGCAAAATGCCAGTCAAATTGTCATCCTTCAGTTTGCCATTTTCATTGCTAAACAACACTGGTCATCAGGGGCAGGTCTAGCACTAACTTAAGACTGAAGAAAGATAAATAACCTGGAGCAAACATGTCAAAATATCTTGTTCTACATTCAAATGGAATACATGCCTTCAAATATTCTTTCATGAAAATGAAGAGTGAGAAACCCATCACAGAACAACCAGTAGCTGGGGAGCTTCAGCATACACCTGGAGTGAGGGAAACTGGGCTCTGACCTGTACCTATGTGGTAGGGAAGGTTCTGAATACAGATTTACACACTCCTTAACGAGCTATTCTGATGTCTCTTCCCTTCACACCCATCACTTCACTGAACATTTTCCAGCAAGCTCCAGTTCCAGTTCCACGTTGTTCTAGCCTGTAAGATACCCTTCTCCTCTACTGCCAGTGCCAAAGGGAAATACCCCCAGGAATGCCAACCTCTGTTCTTCAAAGTCTGACAAACAATGCCAGCTCCTCAAAGAGACACAGACATTCTTGTGAGTCCCAGCATTAACTCAACAGTGCTTAGGAAATGTAGGGGTTTGGCAGCAGCACAGATGGGAGTTTTTGTTGGTGATGGTTTTGTTTTCTTTCTTACCTCTTTGATGAGAATTTCTGCCACTTCTTTGTGATTATTAAGAGCAGCAAGGTGCAGGGCAGTGAAGCCGTCTTCCTTTTTGGAATCAACCAGCTGCCGAGCTCTTGCTAGTATCTTCTTTATGGCTCTAGAGTGTTGGAGGTTAACAGAGATGGAAGAGTTACTTTACCAGGAAGGAAATCAATACAGAAGACACAGGCCTGCCTCTATTGCTCAGCAGATATGAATGTTCATGTTTCAATAGGCAGCATCATGAGCTGGCACCTGTGATGCAGAGCACTCCCCTCCACCTGACAGATTAAATTAAAAGAACAAAACAGAAACCCTCAATTGTCATTTAATAAAGTAGGATAAACTCACACGGCTATGAAAATAACAAGCAGATTTATCCCTCTGGAAGAATTCCGGAGGCTGTCAGTTAGACACAGTCTTTTCAAACACTGTTTACTACAGACCTCCTCCTGTCCTTCCGTGCATGAACCCAAACATCTAAGGAGACTATCCAGAAGCAGACAGATTATCTAGCCAAGCTAAGGAGGTATGAGGAAGATGGGATGGGGAAAGCAGGCAGCAGTTTCCTGTAAATGCATGGAGCAGAGGAGGGCAACAGCGATACCTAGCTGTATCTACACCCAAGAAATGTATAACCACCCACCTCCTTCCTAGCTATCTAAAACTACATCTGCTACCTTCTTACTATTTAAGACAGCAAGCATGAGGAAACATCTGTGAAAGCAGTAGAAATGAAAAGAAGTCACTTACAGCTTGTTGCCTTTTAGAGCAGAATAGTGGAGCAGGTTGAAGCCTTGACAATTCTGGACAGTGAAGTCTATGTTGGGTACTTCAGTGAGAATCTCAATAACAACTTTGCAATCTGCAGTGATAGCATAATGCAGGGGAGTGTCTCCCTGGGAATCCTATACAAGGATACCAAAGCAGAATTACCTACCTCAGAGCATCAAATGAAATAGCTCACCCTGAGGGACAGTTCAAGATAAGGAGTTACAGAGTGTCATCAGGTCACATCAACTCCAGGCCAAATATCCCTAGCACCCATGGCAGTTTCATAGCCTTTGAGAAATCTTTTCCTTAGGGCTTGAAACCAGCTCCTGAGTAGACAGGTGCTAACATTCCTAACTAGCTTTGAGGGACTGACCCAGCACAGTCCAGTCCCACCATCATACAAGCACATCTTAAAAATGGGTTGGGTCCAATTCACCATCACTGCCCTTCAAGTTCCTAAATGCCAGTCTTAAAAAAATCTCACCAAGCCTTATTGCTGGGAACAGGGGTGTTTCAACAACACATTAATTAGCAGCAGGTCAGCTCTCACTGGAAGCCCAAGTCCAGCACAAACAGAGTGTGCGCTACTGGACTGAGCTGAGCAGACTCATGATGGTGAACGGACAGACTCAAACCTGGAATTTCACAGTACTGAAGGTTGAGGAAAACTTCCTCTGTGCAAATGCACAGTAGTGCATTTTAAGAGAATGACCTTCAAATTTTACAATGCAACAAATGGTGTAAGACATAAAGAAGCACCTCTCTGCCTCAAAAAAAAAACCCAACAAAAAAAAAAAGCCTAAACACTCTCTCCCAAAATCCCACAAAACCCCAAAACTTACTGGGAGGTTGACATCACAGTTGAGCTCACAGAGGGTCCGCACCACCTCTGTGAATCCTTGACTGACAGCAACAAACAACGCCGTACACTTTGCATTGTTTAACAGGTCTGCACTGGCTCCTTTACCAAGAAGAACACGGGCAACCTCAGCTTGGTTTCTGATTTAAACGCAAGGAGTAAAACAGATTAGATTCAATCCCATGCAGACAGTAAATTCTTCTTGCAAGGCAACAGAACCTTCTTGAGTTTTGTATCCTCTTAACCTCATCCCACCTCCTCTTAGTATTAAAACAAAAAACCCAAAAGCAAAACAACACATCAAAAAAAATTCCCTACATAACAAAACCTTCCTAATTTGTACTCCAGAATCTGCTCTCTCTTTACCTTAAATCAGGGGTCCTCAAACTACGGCCCATGGGCCAGATACGGCCCCTCAGGGTCCTCAGTCCGGCCCCCCGGTATTATGGCCTGCAGGTCAGATATGGCCCCCCAGGGTCCTCAGTCCGGTCCCCTGGTATTTACAGACACCCGCCCCCCCCGCCGGGAGTTGGGGGGAGGAAACCAAGCAGCCCCAGATGACTGCCTGCCACTTAATCTGCGCACCGGCCCCCTGGTTAAAAAGTTTGAGGACCCCTACTTTAAATCAACAAGAATCTCCCAGTCTTAATGACTAATTCTTCCCTGGTAGCTGACAAAACAATTCAACCCTTCATCTTGCTCTGGAAAACCATACACTTACAGAAATTAACCAAGCAAATTAATCCAAACCAAACAAACCACTCCTCCATCCCCCTGTAAAAAATGTAATCACTAAAACCCCTTATCACTTCTTCTGATTCCTCCTCAAGATCTCTGGCACGGAAACTGACCTAGCCGAGGAGGTTAAATCAGTGCACTAAGAAATGCATCTGTAGCCCTGAAGCTCAAAGGCAGATTTCTAACAGAAGATAAAATCAGAGAAAAGCCTCCAGCAGCCACACATCCTTCACACAGACTGCCCATGTATCTAGAACTGTCCTTTTGCGGCCCTTTAGGTCTTGTATCAGGGACAGCAAGAAGAAAGCTCTCCTACCCAAAAGCTGCGTAGTGCAGTGCTGTATCGCCCTCTTCATCCCTCAGGTTGACAGCGGCGTGAGCCTGCAGCAAAATCTTCACAATATCCAGATGCCCCTGGTAAGAGGCAATCTGCAGGGCAGTTCTGCCCTGGTTCTTTGCGTCGACCTACAGGAAGGGCAGAGACACAGCAAACAGCTTGGTTAGGAAAGGCCTTGCCTTGCATTCAGGCCTTAGCTCTGTTCTAGAGCAGGCCTAGCAAGATGGGACTCACTAGCTGCATTACAGTTGCAGCCTCAGAAATGCTAAGGAGAATCCGTGCCCTGTCGGCTCCGCTTTATGTACATAAACTACAAGGCTGACCTTGTTCCAGATTATTTCTAAAGGGGAAGGGAACAGCACATTCAGTCAAGAAGGGAGAAGGCGAGTGAACTGAGCCAGAAGCCAGGGCTCTAATTGCAGCTCTGATGCCAAAATCCCTCCATGCCTGCGAGCAGAATACTTCTTGACATCTCTGCCAACAGTTCCTTTCCCAATAGGAAAATATGTGAGGAGATCAAATTAGCTTTGCATAAGGCTTTGAAGATGCCAAGTCCCCATTGTTCTATGTTACTCCAGGTACTTTATCGGGCACAATGGCTGGAGGGTATACCACAGTGCTGAAGTGCTGCAATGAGATTTTTTGAGAATTAAAGGGACTGAAAAACAAAGAGAGGCTGTATGAAAAGCAAGGGGGGGGAAAAAAAAAAAAAAAAAAAGGAGAAGCTACTGAAATCAGTGGGAGGCTAAGGAGAAGAAATGAAGGAGCTAACAAAACCTCAGCAGACAACTAAGTACCACGCAGCTGCTTGCTCACTCCCCTCACACCCTGGCAGTGGGATGGAGGGGAGAAGACTGGGAAAAGGTAAAACTCGTGGATCGAGACAAGAACAGTTTAATAAATATAATGATGATAATAATAATCAAAATGAAAAAGAGAGGAATAAAACCCAAGAAACACAAGTGATTCACAATACAGTTGCTCACCACCCACTGACCGAGGCCCAGCCAGTCCACGAGCAGCGATCGGCGCCTCTCAGCTGACTCCCCCCAGTTTCTATACCGAGCATGACGTTCTATGGTATGGAATATCCCTTTGGCTAGTTCGGGTCAGCTGTCCTGGCTACGCTCCCTCCCAGCTTCTTGTGCACCTCCTTACTGGCAGAGCTTGGGACACTGAAAAGTCTTTGACTTAGAGTAAGTACTACTTTGCAACAACTAAAACATCAGTGCATTATCAATGTTATTTTCATACTAAATCAAAAACACAGCACTGTACCAGCAACTAGGAAGAAAATTAACTGTATCCAAACCAAAACCAGGACACAAAGAGAACAAAGTTGTTTTTTTTTTTGCTGCAGCTCGTTCTATGCAGCAGTCAGGAGAGCAGGACAGGCAAGACTTCCTTTGATTCACTCAAAATGATGGGCGAGTCCTTTAGGCAAGGAGGCATTAGAGGCCGATGTGTTATTCTGCCATTTACACAACACAGACAACGCTGATAAGCTGGAAAAGCCTTGGCAAGCAATTCCAACGTGCACTAAGTTAGCCTCAAATCCAGCCTCCTCTTGCTGTATGTAACACTTTATAGAAATAACTAATTTACTATATAAATATTAAGAGTAGAAATAGAAATGTAATAAAAATAACTAATAACATAACGGATTCCTGACTCCTGGCACTCTATCTAGGATAAATTCAATAACTGCAGGTATTTGTCTACTCCTCCCATATCCAGAGATCCCAATAACTTTGTAAATAAAGAACCATAATAAATACCAGACAACTAACCACTAAATCAGCATCACAGAGGTTCTGCCAGAACTGATCCTAGTTTTCCTGGTTCACACATCCGGCTTCTCCTACCAGCCATACAGACATAGCCTCAACAAGACTTATGTTTTATTACCAATGGTTTCTGAGGTCACTGCTGAAATACTTTCTTCTCTGGGTCTCCTTTTTTAACCTGTTTATAAATCCTATACCATTCACTGGTGGGGCCTGAACCTTCAAACAGGCAGCTTGAAAGAGCAGTGATTTCAGCAGATGTAATCCTAACAGTCTGGCACTCCGCAAGCACAGCAACAAGTCAAGCCCAGTTCCCTGCTCCAGTCAGACATGAGATAAGACACTGTGCAGACACACACAGCATCGGGATCTGGGCAGCTTTTCTCTTTCCTGATTCCAACAATACCATTTTGCAAGGTCGTCCAAGGACAGACACATTCAGCCAGGCACAACCTGTGGCTTTCTTTTCAAACCAAGGCTAAACTCAATCTTACTACTACTTTCATACAGATCATTACCTCTCCCGCTAATTCTACAGGTACAGTGTCCATACAGGAAATCTGGGAAAAGTCAGCTTTGGAAATGTGCTGTAAGGACTTAACTCTAGTTCAGAATTAATGCTGCAAATACACACATTTGATATAAAAATTTAATCCTAAATTGCAGCAAACCAGTTTTCCAGCTGTTAGGAGCTACTATTAGGTCTGAAAAATCTATTATTTTTCTCCTATCTTTTTCCACACTTGACTACAAAACTTCACGACAGTATTTTTGAAGAAGAGCAACAAAAAGTAACCATTCAGGATTTCTTCAAAACTTGCCTTGTCCGGGTACTTCTGCAGGAGCTCTGAAACTTTAGCTGCGTTGTTCAGTGCTGCACAAATGACCAGACAGCCTGAATGCTCTGACTCTGTCTTCTGGGACAGCAGTTTCTCCAACACAGTAATCAAAGTACCTGGTAGGAATGAGAAACAGCCACAGGTTAAGAGGGCTGAGGAGCACGTGTATAAACACGTACAGTTGGCATAGTGTTGCTGTATAACCCCAGTACGGGCCTGCTGTACCTGCAGCACTTAGCACCCACAAAGAACTTTACAAACTTGCAGCTTACAAAGAACTTTTGCTTTCCAAGTCTGATGTTTTGAGAACCCAAAAGAATAAGACCATACTACAGAAGACCAATACAGAAAAATAACTACTAAAAGGCAAATAATCTGAAGAGGAATGCATGGATTCGGAAAGGATGCTGTAGGGAAGAAATACAGGTCCTTTCAGATGGGCCCTCTAATTACAGACTTTTGAGTGTTTGAGAGGACGGAGGTGTTACAGTTCTCCAGACAGAGCAAAGTTAAAAAGCTTGGGCTCATGCGCAAGTTCTCCCTGAAGTCTAACTTGTGCAAACAGTTTAAGACCTATCTACATAGCAAACCAAAAAAAAAAGGCAGGTCTGTCCTCTCTCTGACAAGATCCTGACTTCTAAAGGAAACTAGTATGGTGAGGCTACAAAAAATTTTACAAGCAGATGTACAAAGTAAAGTCCCCTTTACACACCATATGATCCCAATTTCCCAAATTCAATTTCAGGGTAGACTAGACAAAACAATTGTTGACGATGCTTCCAGACAAGGACCTAGGAATATTTCACAAGCATTCAAGAATTAGTAACCTCCTACAGGAAATACAGCAGGATGGAACAAGAAATTGAGACAGATCAAGGCAGAAGCAAATACTAAACCTAGGGCAGTGCCATAATTAGCATTCCTGAGTCCTAAATTCTCTATTGCCCTGCTAAGGCCAGCTCTGCTTCTCCCAGCAAGGCACAGGCTGGTTTTGGAGCTCTGTCTGGGGAAGAACAGGCCACTGAGCTTAACACTGTCCAAAGAGCGTTGCTGCTGTTACACCAGAGCAATCATTTCACAGTCCCTGACAGATCAGACACCTCTGTTCTCACTATCTCACTTTTTGATTCCTTTGCATTCTCCGTTGTCATGAGGTTTGCTTCCTCATCTCTCTGATAAGCTGTCAGGCAAGCTGGGTTAAACGTCCAGGACTGCCCTCCAACCGACACTCGCAAATCTCCATCCCCATAGACTTTGATCACTTTGCCGATGTGCCCTAGGGTCTGCAATGGAAAAAGAGAAATTATTTTTAACATGTAAGACACGTTGCGCTTTGCATCTCAGAACCAATGCAATGCTTTAAGAGTGGTTTCGCAGGCGGCACTCCTGCTGTGTGAAAAGAAGCACTGAACAGTGACACACTTGCAGACAGCTCCCACTTCAAGGACACCAGAGGGTTCTCAGCAGTTTCTCTATTGCTGGTTTTACGTAAGAAGGGTTTCCCAGACATGTCACAAATGTCTGGAGAGGAAGGTGGTGAAACAACAAAACATGGTCTGAAGAACCCTGAGATAATTGATAAAATTTGGACTAGGAAAGGTTTCCTCTGTGCATTTAATTGCTCCTGGAGGATACCTGTATTCTGCTTTTTAGGCATACTGGTCTGATCAGGGCATTTCTCTACTTGGACACTTCCCTGCCTTGTTCCAGGGAATTAGGGATAGTGTAAGAGGACTTGTTTACTTTGGTTAATGAAACCTCTTATCTGACTTACTGGTAGCCAAATCCTTTGTCAGATTCCCCCTTTACCCACTTCGGTTTGGGTGCTGCACTAGGACTGTACTACTGATAGCCAACAGCACCAGACACCGTTTATTTTGCAAGGCCTTAGCAGTCCCAGAAGGTCCGTGTGCTCACTGACCAGCAGCAGTACTGGAGGGCAATGCAAGCCCAGCCACTATTACTAATTGCTTGGGAAAACTCAGGAAGTTACTGGACTGTCCTGGAACTGGCGCACACTCACAGGTGCCATTTCATCTGTCCACTCCCCATGACCAGGTTGGAATCGCTTCACTGTTTCCATATCATCTATCACCCGGACAACATCACCAACCCAAAAGGTGTTGAGCTACAAGAAAAAGAAAGTCATAAGCTTTTGGGGGATGAAGCCAGAAAAAAAAAAGTGATCAGCCCCTCCAGCCCACCCCCACCCTCAGGAAACAGAACCAAACAAGAAGCCCATCGACTCAAAAAACAACAAGGCATTACAAAATGTAAGTAAGACTACCAAAAAATCTGTAATCGCTCCACTGCAAGATAAACATGGTTCAAGGGCTGGGGTATTTCTGTTTTAAGCCAAGTGCACATGTAAGTAGGGAAATAATTTGGGACAGAAGTTGTTTTTTATTTTTCTTTCTTCTTCTTCAAACCATTTATAATTAATACCAGTATAAATTACATATGGAACTTTCCTTGGTCTGTCTCCTCACTATACCTGACTCTGCACTGGAGATTTTAATTCACTTTAATAAGGAAGTTAAATCTCTTTGTTACTTAGAAAAGGGAAACCAGAGCTTACCTGTACCGGTAATTTGCCAGATGCTCCCTCTGCTCACTGAGCTAAGAAAGGAGCACTGTCAAAACATACTTTTCAAAGCAGACTAATTCTGCACAAAGCAGTCTGACACTGCATCTTCCATTGGTATTAGAGTTTTTAGCATTGTGACCTTGTTCAAATCTTTCAGAACTTCATAGTCTGCCAGCAGCTGCTCCTATACCTATTAGCCCTGTTTCTAATCATCCACCTCAGATTTCCAGACCTCAAACCGCCGGGGAAGGCCAGAGCTATGAGCTTTAGAAATACAGACACAAAATTAAAAGAGCTGGATTAAAGACTCAGGTCATTCAGAAGAATCAGAGAGAAGCAAGACAAAGAAAGATGCGAGACAGAGAGTAACATGAAGACACAAGAACAAGGAAGAAAACAAAATCAAATGGAAATTATGTGGAATAACATTCATTACAGATCAAAGGTAGCTGCAGAAGGATGAGCTACTGTAGGTCTGTTACCACTCTTATCAAAGAAGCTGAAATTAAGAACTGGAATTTACCTTAAGAACTTACAACATTTGAAATGCAAAGTTTCATAAAACTGGACAGCCTAGTAGCCCAGCTCCCACTGCCTGCAGTCATCTTGTCTCAGCGCTGATGACTTGCAGGAAATTCTGCTGAGAACTACTGCTTTTAGAACAGCAGTGTATTCCTTCAGCACTTACTGGAGACACATTGTGTCCTAACACAGCAGGCTAAATGACAGATATTCCCTGCAGCATTTCTAGTTCTGACCAAGCTTGCTTATCAGCACCTACCTTAGTCAGAGCTCCAGGATGGAAAGTCCAGCGGGTTTCACTGTTGAACTGGACCCTCACGTCCCCTCTGTCCGTGATTCTGTGCACAGTCCCTGTCTGGCCAATGAACTTTTGATAGGGGAGAAAAAGAAAAAAAAAAAAAAAAAAATAGTAGGGAAACCCCCCTGAATAAATCACATTGCCTAAAAGTGAGGAAAGCAGGCATCTAAGGCATAGATGGCTAAAATACCAAACACTTC
>JAVJGJ010000037.1:106356951-106391787 GCA_035590215.1 Microhierax caerulescens
AACTTTTGATAGGGTAGAAAAAGAAAAAAAAAAAAAAAAAAAAGAGTAGGGAAACCCCCCTGAATAAATCACATTGCCTAATAGTGAGGAAAGCAGGCATCTAAGGCATAGATGGCTAAAATACCCAACACTTCCAATTCAGAGACTAACACTGCTCCCAAACCTGCTTAAATGAGATGCATTCATTTTTCTGCAAAAGGAGAAAGGCTGATTAGAAGCTCCTCTAAAGTGGCAACATTTTGAGGGAGAAGGATGATAGGAATACCAAGTGTGAAAATGCCGAACAAATTGTCCTCCTCTTTCCAAATGACAAAGGTGGGCAGATTACAACATTGTTCTGCAGTACAATACCACAGCAAGGCATGCTCGGAGAGAACAAGAAAGGAGCGTGGAAGAGGAGACTACAGAAAACAAAGTATAGTTATGTAGTGTGGTATTCAATATCTGTTGATTCTGGCAGGTCCTGAGCAGCTGATAGTTTTGAAGGAGACAAAAAGTCCCGATTTCTAAGATGACAGGAAATTACTGTTTCTCTGTTTACTATCCCTCTCTACACCTGCATTCACCAACAGGAATTCAGAAGTACAGAGGTTTAACAACCTAGCAGACTATGTTAGCTACTCAGCACCATTCAAGACCTACGGCTTTGGGGACGAAGGCTTCAGCTAAAATAAAAAAATCGTGGCTCCACTGACAGCTGCCTTCTTAAACTTCTTGCCAGAAGATGGTAAGTTCCTGCCTGCCATGCTTAAAAAAAAACAAACCCAAAGACTGATGCTCAGTTAATAGATTTCCACATTGAAACTGCAATGCCGTTGTTTATTTTGACATTTCAAAGTATGATTTCAGAAAGACCACTCATCTAAAGGGCAAGTTGGGCTAGGATACATATGTAAGACACCCGTATAATTTTATAGCACTGTTTCATATGGTTTGAAATTATATGGTTCATACGAAACCAAGGTTTCAGACAGCTGTCTCTGAATCAGACCTGCAGGTTATTTAGCTTACTGACTCAAGTGTAGTGGGCATTTGGGTCACTTGTGACTATACACTTCCCTTCCTTGGCAAAAAAACCCACTTTTATACAAGTTATTAATACAGGCTCAGAGACAGGTCTTACTACTGTAACTGTGAGTATCAAAATGTGATGCTGTCTCACAGTAAATCTACTGCACAACAGGAGTACTGCCTTCTTCAATATGTGAGGGTAAATTAATTTATTTTGGGCAATTGCTGTAGAATATTAAAATCCAAGACAGTTGACTTTAAGAAGAAACAAAAAGCAGAGACCTTTTAATCTAAATGGCAAATTTATTGATTTAGCTGTTACCATTTCATCTGAGTGTAAGCCCACACCGACTGTTCGCAACCCCTTGGAGACTTACTTTCACGATGGCCCCCTGAGATGCTATACAACAGTAATAGGTGTCATTTCTATCTTTACTTCCTCTACTGAGTTGGTTTTTTTTTAAGACAACAGGTAACAACAAACTGATAGCTCATCAAACTATAGACAAGACCACAGGCTAAGCTCCAAGAACATCATATGGACTGAGAAATTTTAGCCCTGGCCAGGGACAGAGCCCACTGTTGACAAAACACATAGCTTTCATTAGTAGTAATTCACAGTAAAAAAGAAGCCAAACAAGGAATGGATCCAGAACTCATTTAAAAACAAACAAACCAGACGTTAGGTTTTTTGCTCTGGCTTCCAAGACTTTTAAGACACTCTTTTGACCCATTGTAGACTCTTAGAAATTATGCAGGGCTCCACACGACAATTCTCATACAACACAAACTTATCTGAGCCTAAAAATAAACCTGACTCCTGCATCCTATCAGGAAGAATCTGTATTTGTGATTCAGTCAACACAATATAAATGTAGAAGGTAACATGTTACATAAAGATGTTCTGGGAACTCTCTAGCCAGTGCCTACTTATGTAGTCTGAGATAGTGACTGATACATTCTCGAGAGAACAGGAGCAAGCAGAAGCATACCTCAGCCATTTTAGGGTTCCAGCCACCGTGGCCCTCCTGCATCTCCCGCAAGATGTCAATGTCCAGCAAGCATTTCACTTTGTCCCCATGCTGGAATGGATGCCTGTCCGTGCTTTCTTTCCTCTGCAGCTCAGCTGGTTTTCCTAAAGAGGAGAATGACACCACCCACATACACAAGGGATGCAATAACACGCTTTGTGTCTCATTTGGCTTTGTAACAAGGGTTGCAAATTAGCATAGGCTTAACTGGGGCAGAACGGTGTAAAACTAGTTTTCTGTTGTGGAGTATGCCCAACACGCTCCTTGGGGCAGCCAGATCAAGAGAATTTAGCTCTAACTGTATATTGATCTAACATGAGGGAGTTCTAACACAACACAATTTTGTTTCTTGCCAGAGAGGGGAATGCCTTTAAACAATGCCTCTCACATCACATCAAATATCAGTAGCTGTTCTTAGCAGTTCAGTCACCCACAACTGTTGTTCAGCAGACACACCCACACAGAACTCAAAATAAGTTCTCTTCCATGGGCAGCCACATAGCTTGCTTTGTGAAGTGCTTTACCCCCCTGGCTTCCCTGTGCACCAAGAGGCCATACCTCTGGAAATAAGCTCCTCACCCAACCCTTCCCTTCCTTCATGCCTTTGCCAAGCTGCACAGGGAAAGAAAAGAATGAGAATTGCCCGATTCTGCTCCTGCAGACTCAAGAACAGACCACTCTGTTTTCCTTCAGGGGAGCAAAAGATGGCCCCTGCACCTCATTAAAAAAAGTACAACTAAGTTGCACCTTAGAAAAAATGCTGCGAGCTCAAAAACAGGAGTAGTTTCCTTGGTTTCGTTAGAGTTAAGAGGAAAGGTGGACTGCAGCAAGTTGCCAATGTAGACATCACCTTTTCCCGTTACTTTTTCTAATCTCCCTGCTAGGCAAGTATTTGGAAGCTTCATTCTCAGAAATCTCCCTTTTGTCACATTCCCCTTCAACACACTTTTTGGTCCACCAGAACAATAATATTTGCTCTCTAAAAGCACAGTGAACATGAGCTTGCTTGCCTGAAGAATGGAAACCTTTGGATTACCAAATTCTCTGCTGCCAGACGCAGGTGCATCCAAGGGCGTTTCATGCATTTGCAGCAACAAGAAGTTGCTTTGGCAGAAGATGCCTCCTTGGGATACAGCTGTGGACATCTGATGAGTTTACACTATCTTACCACTGAAAAGGCCAAAATACTTTACTAACTAACCACTTGGAATTAAAGCAGTATGTTCACACACAGACCACTTCTTTAAATGGTACACATTTATGTGGGAACTTTATAAAACCACCTGCTGATTTTCTGTCTTCCATGCAAAATGGCTTCAAATGTCACAAAATGGCAGTGTGAATCAGAGTTTCTCAGCAGAAGACTTTTCTCTACACACCTAATTTTGGAAGATGCTCTTTGTAGTAAAAGCCACCGGATGCCTCCACAGTACATTTCAGGTCCACTTTTCCCTTGTGTCCAACTCTGTAGACATTTGTGGTACCATCAGACCACGTGACGCTGGCCACACTGCGTCCCGTCTCTACATCCCAGCCACGAATATCAACAACACGTCCAGTTTTACCTTCACCACCTGATGAAAAAAGAGAGGAAATAGCATCCAGCTTGCATTTTCACTGACACAAATACACAGGAACCCACCCGGCACTGGAATGTTTACTGAGATATGACTTAATGACTTTTTTATCTTAACTAAGGAAAAAACTTGTCAGTTCTCCAGCTATTCAAAACAGAGGAACAGGCATAGAGCCAAAAGTCAACAGCTTGGGGCAGATGCAATTCTGACAGAGAAGCTGCCACCAGGAAGGATTTCTGTGGCCAGCTTTATATGTTGAACAGAAGCACACAGGTCTGCTTCACTGATGGCACACTGCTGCTGCCTGAAGCAATGCCCTCCAGTCAAGTGTTCTTCATATACATCTAAGAAGGAAATCACAACAACAACAAATTATTCAGCAGCTCATAGAGCTTCCTCACAGCTTGCATGATTCACCTTGATCTGCAGAAGAGATTTCAGTCACCTTTTTAATCAGGGAAATTAAACCCCAAGACAACTCAGCTTGACCAACTGCAAGAGAATCCCTACATTAAACTCACTGAAAGCCAGCCAGCCACCCATTTACTTTGGAATACAAATATGGAAAAGCTGAATTTTGTGTAAAAGCAGCCATCCCTCCTGATGTACAGAAACATTGCCTAGCTGGGCCAAGCACAGTGTCATGGCACCACACTGTGGCAAGATAAAAACACAGCAGCGTTGTAAAATCCACCCAAAAATCTTTAATCTCTCCCCAGCGCCAGCCAAGTGGGGACTATCAAGTAAAGTTTGCTCTGGTACTTCTCTTCACCTGCCCAAGCAAGGAGGAGGACTACTGAAACGATCCAGAACAGAAGGATGTGTCTGTGAGAAGGTAGATCTGGCTGGGCTCATGGGACATACTCTCATCCAAGAGACAACAGGCTTTCCCAAATGGGGACAGCAATACCTGTCTGTCTCACTGAGTGGACAGTGACCTAATTGCCTGCAAAGTCGTGGAATTTAATAGCTTAAAGGAATTAACTTCCTCATCTAACTGCCTATCCATCTAAAAAGCATAATACAGACAAACTAGTGGGTTTTCAGTTCTGTCAATGACAGGAACACACCTTTAGAGGGCTGGTCTGAGAATCAGAATGTCCCAATATCTCAATTTCTACTGGAAGAAAAATATTTTTAAAATCCTATCTGCCTTTAAAATCTCTCCCTAAAAGTAGCAGGTGGATCCCAGTTCTGTGTACAATTCACACTGCAGCCAGTTACAAGATCAGCATTTCAGATATCCACCCACAGGAATATTATCTAGGAAAACACAATTTAAGTTAGCAAAAGCATTTCTGTGACATAACCTTCCCAGCTATGGCTAAAAAAAGCCTTCCAGGTTAGAATCCAGATCCTAGCAATAGGCAGCTAACAGTAATTTTCATCCCCCTTTCTGCAGATAACCATAAACAACTGTCCAGTCCAAAATGAACCAGGGTGACAGAAAAGGAGGCTACATCCAAGATGCAGTTGCTGACCATGGGAAGGGAGAGCCTCTGGACAGTACCAGCGTTCAACTATGGGAACAGAGTGATCTTGCATCAACGCTGTGTTCTTTTGACTACACTGTTCATGTGGACAGGTTGTAGCAGATTGCTGTCCTCTCCCCGCTCTTTCAGTCTGTAAGAAACCTGGTAGGTATCCCTGGCCTCAAATTAGTGCTGACAGAAACTTAGCACCAGTGACAAAAGAACTTAATGTTTGTCTGTTACAGCGGGGGATTCAGACTGAACAACAACAAAAAAAAGTAATCTCCTCTCTTGCCCTGTTCAGATGCTTTTCTCTGAGGAGGGCACTTCTTTCCACTTCCATAGTGTTTAGACTTTGAGAAATGGTAGTAAGGAAAAATAGGTATTCAATGAAAAAGTTGAAGAGCTGAAAAAGACTGAAGAGCTGCCAGGGCCTACCCTGACCACAGCAGAGAAAAAAAGTTTGGTCAATTGACAAATTTTGCAGTCAACGCTAATATCTGCGAAGGGCATCAGGCATACTAAAAAGACACTGGCAAATAAAAGTAAGACCATTCCATCAGATTTCTCAACTAGCTGCTATTGCCCTTACCAGACACACAAGACTACATGATCAATACATAAACTGAGCAGGAACCTATCACAGAGTTTGCAAGGTTATTTATTCTCACTTACACATTACCTCCTTAAACAGAAATAGAGTTGATGTGTCAGGAAGCTCAGGTCAGAAGGGCAAATGGCTATGGATGGGGGCAGCTCCATCAAAGACAGGGCAGTATTAGAGAGCAGCTAAGTGGCTGGCCTTATGTTTCTTCTCACTTGCCTTGCACGTGTAACTGCCTTCAGGTCACAATCATTGTAAGCAACACAAGTCTCAGACATGTAAATGTTGATCTGCTCTCAAAAGGATGGATAAGCTCTACTGAACATAAGCTTCTTTTGCTCTCAGACCCTGCAAGTATCCATGTCCTCCACTGAACCCAGAGCTGCAATAAATGGTGGAGTCAGCACTGGAAACCTTTGGACTTACAACTTGATTATTAAGGGAAAAATGAAGCTGTAAACATTACCGTGTGTACAAGGTTCTGGACTAGAGACAGACAGTAAAGTTCCCTTAACCCTGCAGCACTACATAGAAATTGGTATCAGTGAATTAGACACAGTCAATACACCCCAAGAGCAGCTCCAGAAAAGGCACATTTGTCCCTTTGCATTTCCAGCCTGAAGTTACAATTCATACAGAAAGCAGAAACCATTCTCCAGCAACCACAGCAAACAGCTCTTCATTAGTGCTCCACGTGAAACACTCCCTACAGATCATTTCTCTTCACTGTTCTTAAGTGTCCAAATAAGAATATTCCAAAGAACTCCAAAAGAACAAGGAATACTGTTCACAAAGTCAAACAAACCTTATTTCTACTATGAATGGAAGCTTTTTCAGGAAAAGATGGGTATTTATTTTCTTACAACATGGTGTACAATTATAGTTCTATACAAGATCTTCCCGGATAGCTCCCATGAGTCTTCACATCTATGAAATAGAAGCAGCAAAATTTCCCTCTCACACCCTGAATGAATGTGAGTTTGTGTCACAGGTATGCTTTTAAACAAATATTATCGAACACTAAAGAACAGCAACCTGCATTACCTGAACAGCTCCCCTAGAAGCTACTGCTCAGCATATGCATTTTCAAGTAGCAATTTGGCAAAATAATAATAATAATTAAAAAAGAAATATCTAATGGTGTTTTACAGGACATCTTAAAAGAAGCTTACCATCCTGGTTACCCCACTCCCAGTCAGGGCCACGGACAACTTTAGCCCCCTGAAAAGTCCCTTTTAATGTGATGCGAGTCAAATTCTGTCGAGGACTCACTAGGACTCTGGAAAAAACAAAATAAGAGAAAACAAATTAATTTAATGCTACTGTTCACGCTTTATAAAGCTCTGTTCCAACCAAGGTCTGTTACATGAGGACCAAGTATGTCACACTTACATACAAAAAACATGGCTTGAGTTCTGAAGGGCATGTAAGAAGTGAGAGAAAACAATAAAACAGCTGAACAGGGTCTTTGATCCTAAAAGCTGGTCTGCACAGGAAGGTCAGAGTACTTAGGCACTGTTCCACTGATGGCAGAGAGACAACGAGCGCATAATATACTGGGCTAAAAGATGACCCAGGTTTATCTTTCAGTATTATCAACTATTGTGCGATCCATGACGAGCTTTAAAAAAGTTTGTGTTTCTCTCATCTGTGGGATGCAGATAACTGGGAACAGAGGCTGCTATGTGAGCATGAGGAACAGGCACACTTCAGTGACAGTCTGTGGAGACAAGCACAGATCTACCCACAAGCAGCAGGACTGCAGCCGGATCTCTCTCTCATGTTGTTAGACACCAGAATGTCATGTTGCTGAATTAGGAAGCTGAACATACATAAACACAAAGACTCAAAATGATTACATTCACTCACTCGCCCACAGCATGCTTAGCCATGAAGAATAAAGTTCATGCTTCTTTCAGAACTTCAAGAGCCTTGAGGGGGCTGTGTAGTGCAAAATTAAAATCTAGTAGCTCCAAAGAAGAAAAACTTCCCCACATGCTCTAGGAGATGCACAAGCCACAAATTACATTAGAGCAAGGCAGCTCACAAGAGGGCAAAGTACAATTATTGTGTATGCATGCAAATTAATACTCTAACTATTCACCAGCATTCTACAGCATGATGTGCATCTACAAACCAAAATCATCAAAATCTGGATTTAGCAACTTCACCTCACTGCCTACACAGAGCAGGGGAGACCTGCTACAAATATCATCACGCAATCCTAAACATCATAGCAGGAAGACATGATCATTTCCATTGCCAGCTATGCCACTTATAATCCACATGCTTCCCAAAGAGCACCATCCAAGTCAACGTCTCACATAATTCAAATATACCTTTAAAACACAGCCTCTGATAACCAGGGGTGGAGGGGTGTAGAAGAGAGAGGAGTAAGGAGAAAATAACTTCTACAGAAAGTCCAACATCACTTTGGAGGCAGAGTGAAACTGAATTTCAGCTGCCCTTGTACCCCATCGTTACAT
The DNA here is from genome assembly GCA_035590215.1 of Microhierax caerulescens. Classification (NCBI taxonomy): domain Eukaryota; kingdom Metazoa; phylum Chordata; class Aves; order Falconiformes; family Falconidae; genus Microhierax; species Microhierax caerulescens. The sequence continues at coordinate 106,365,133 of JAVJGJ010000037.1, forward strand.
GAAGGCAATGCTTATGGACATTACTAGGGTGTGCACTGCCCGAAAGCGTTAATGGCTCGGGCAGTCTCCTAGCTCAAAGCCATAAGTTGTTCAGCACATTTCATAACCTAAGCTACAGACTGCACAGCCTAGGTCACTTACTGAAAAGCAGAGCAGATTAGACCAGCAGTGCTGTGGCTAGACTGTTTCCAAGATAACACAGACCTTTCTATCTGCCCTGCAATCCACACCACAGGCATACGCACCGCTCCATCTTAAGAAAAAAGAAAGAAAACAAAATACCTACGTGATAGTAAACAGGGGGTCTGACGTTCTGTTAAAGCAGCTTCCAATTCCCATAATCTTACAGCAGCTTCACTGCTGTTTTTGTGCGTGCTGTTCCTAGTTTCTGTTCCCTAGCAGAAAGCTTTCTCATGAGATACTAAGCCACCAAAGTCCTTAAGGACCTGTTTGTGTTGCGTGCTCAGGGTACAATCCACTTCTCTAGGTGACCGCAAAGATGCCACAATCCATCCCGCAACTGCGCACCTCCTCCTGACAGGCTCTTGGCAACTCCCAGACCAGACAGAGCAAAACCAAGTTCAGCAGCTGTTCCACAGGGGAAGGGGAGGGGAAGCCTACCCAGGTCAGTGCTGACCTCAGAATGCTGTATTTATTTTCCATCTAATACCTAGAGAGAGAAGGTGGAGACTCAGGAGGATAAAAAGCTTATGCCTGAACTTACTGTTTACTTATCCATCAAAAGCCTAAGTCTTTTTACCTTTCTTGCTTTACAACCTAACGTGTTTAAAAAGAGGGAGAGATTATTTACACACGTTCTTATAATTGTTGAATGCATCCAGATTGTAGTTTGACAGGAGGAAGACGACGACTTTTTTGAATGGTTGAGATTTTGTCTGTTTTAAACACCTAACAGCTAGCAGCTGTTACAAAAGAGAAGACAATGAAAAAGATGGCTAGAAAAAAAAGCTCAGCTAAAGAGAAACACTGATCGGCATTCATTTTATTGCACTGTGCTATGCACTATAGACTTGCTTCAAAAACCAGCATGGATTTGTGTACTACATCTGAAACAGCCCAGCTACAACATGCTATTTTCACTGTATTTTGTTGAATGCTTTTATAACAATTTATCAAAGATGCCTTAGTCAAGCCCTGAGACAAAAACTGACAAAAATTTATTTCTCTACCTCAAACCCTGCTCTCGCAGGGGAAGGGTTTCAATGCAAACATTCTAGGTGACAGCAAAACAAAGCATCAAGCTAAGCTTAAGCAAGATATTTAAACAGCAAAATAACCACCACTCATTACATACCTTTCATAATTGCCCTTTTTGTACAATCATGTAACAGCAGTTGCTTCCAATCTCTCACATTATTAATCTGTCACTTTCAGTGAAATTTTTGGCTAGAAAATACAAAACCAAAGCTGACCAGTTCAGAAAGCTGAGCTTCCTTAAAGAGAGAAGCATAAGAAACTCCATCTCCCATTCTATTTAAATGCTGGAGGCAACCCACCATAACTGCTTTCTTTCCCTTGACCTTGTCTTGAACCACACTGCTTACCAGCAACACCAAAAAATGATGCGAGAACCAGATGTACTGAGCCAATACATCTTAGGTTTTAATAAAATTCAACATGTTTTGTTCCTAATACTGGATAACAACCAAAGTTATTCGTGTGCTGCAAAAATACTCTAGGGATAAATTTAATCACTGCAATATTGCCTTTAATACAATTTTAATTATGACAGCCAAAGTCTGCAGCCATTTCTGCCCCACAAATTCCAACGATATTAAATTACTAGAGTCCAGAAAAAACTTGGGAGCATGTACTGTACAGAATTAAGCTATGTCTCTCTTCAGCATGCTGGGAACCACCCCCCTGTGGATATTCTGCCTGTGCTCAAATTTCACCAAGGTGCTTGCAGAGCCTTTCAGATCACCCAGAGCTATGCTCCAGATGGCTACAAACAATGCATCACCCATGCTTTACAGACAGAGATTTGAGACCCAACACAACTGACCTGGAGAAGCTTAAGCAGAGACTGCTTTTAATTTGCAGTAGAGATCTGAAGCCCTGCATAAGTCAGAGCCCCTTCATACCAGGCACAGCTAATATATTGTGCAAGACAAAGCCTTCTCCACTGCACAAAATTCTTATTTGAAGAAACAAGCACAATGTATGGAACTGGAAAGCAGAAGAGATGGTAACCCTGCAAGGTAGCAGGCCATAAATATTGTATTCATCTGTTCAGAAAGACAGAGCTGTAAACTAGCATCTCAGCTCATGGCAGGTATAAAACCCACACTCCTAGGATGTAAAGATCTACACAGGTTACTCCAGGAAAAGCCAACACAAAGATCTCACAGAAACTACAGTAAAACCAACCTCAACGATGAAATTCTAGATTCTCTAATCCTCCCTAGCAAAGCTTTTACTGAAGCACTTCCAGTAAAGGATGAAGGAAATTCTGACAGATGGCAAGCGGATGCCAATCGCTCAAGCATGAACCAGACTAAGACAAGGACGCCAGTGAGGGATCAGGATCACAGAAACCTATTTCAGGAACTGCCTTTACCAAGAATTTCCATTGTCAATCCTATCCTTCCTTGCCAAGGCACCATTCTTCACAAAACTACCTGTATGTTTGTAACTTGGGCCAAATGCTTGGCTGTCTTTTTTGCTAACCTCCAAAGCTAACACGTATCAGAGTCAGCTTTGGAAAGCCACAGTGAGCAAGATTTCAGACCAAGGCTACTAAACGTGAACTAAAATGTGGGGGCACGCACCTAAGACTCAACACTATACTGCTGACAGAATGTTTTCTTAACTATGCTCTTAGAGGTATCTATACACAGCCTTTAACGCCAGCATATTGTACTGAGAATGATACAGAAGCATTTGGTGAGCGTACAACAAGTGAACAAGTGAAATGGCTTGTTATTATCCTTTAAACATGACTGTCAGTTCAAAACATAGGGTAAGGATGTTTTAGTGAATATTTCTCTTGCTTACAGTTTTGGTCATGTATTTCCAGAAAAGATAAAGATAAAATATGTCACTGAAATTTAAACCCTGTTGCACAAATCAAACAGAACATTCCAAAGTAAATAAGGGAAGCCCTAGTCTGGGGTTATGCCCTAGTGTTCTGCAATGTATGTGTTTTTTTAAGGAAGCACAGTCAGGTGTTTTATCCAGTAAATCACAGTGGGTTTTTAAAAAGCGTAAGTATACTCATTCATTACTAGAATAAATTCATAAATAAATTCATGTTAATAAATTAATACTGAATGAGCCTTTTTTTAAAAGATAGAAACAAACACATCATCACACAAGAGTCAGATTTTATTTAAAATGTTGCTCACCAAAATTTCTTAGCCTAGCAGCTTAAACTGACATCATATAAATAATACATGTTGAAGAGGTTAATACAGTAAATAAACCCACATTCTTGATATTGCCTAGTAATCAAATGCCCAGCAGTTGTCACTCAGCTGCTGTATTAGTTCACGCTTACAGTATAAGCAGCCACAAATGGAAGGCTGGATTATTAAAGCTGCCTTGAATGGGTCTGCATTGCACACGCATACCTAAATGATGTCATGCACTCGTTCTTGTAACATATCTGATTTAGAAATCCAACTGGTTAACTAGACTAGATGGAGCTGGTTTAAGAATTATGGCTGAAAAGAACTGAAAACTCTGTTCTGACTACGGTACAAAACACAATGTGAGAAAATACTTGTTTTTCTAGTGCTTGATTACACAAAATATTTCCCTGTGTAGTTTGCTGGCTTCTCCAACTCCATTGTTCTCCAGAAAAAAAATAGGACTTCTGAAAGATTGTTACGGTTATGATTTATTAGTGAGTGAAGTCCAGAAAATAGCCTGGGTAAAATACACTACAACTCTGAGACCAGGGCATTTTACCAGTGCACTTAAGGACAAATGTTGCAACTGATGTATCCATGGCTTTGCTGCGCCCTTCAATGCTACATCATGCAGTTTAGCTACTAGTAGAATGCTGCCTTGTATAGTTTAGCTACCATAGTAGCTAGTAGTAGATAAGAACCTGTCCAAAACCAAGACATGAGCTCAGAGTGCTGAAACAGGGCCAGGAGAAAATGTCATGAAAAGGACAAAAAGAAGAGGAAGATGATGAGGAAGAGGATGAAGAAAGGGAAGAAGATGTCGCAAACAACCACCAAACGACCCCGACCCATTAGGCCACACATGTGTAGTAAGGGTGCAGATATGATAAGTAGTTCATGGAACTGTAGTGAATATGCCAGTAGTTTCTCAGAAATGTCATTAATATGTATAGATCAGCCACCTAAAGATAAACAGTGAACAAAGTCGGGATGTGTGTTGGGAGGAACTTATCCCCCGTGCATCCGGTGCTGAAAATAAAGCCTGCCTGCTTTCTAGCGCTCCGGACCGGGTATTAGAGAGTTTTGTCCCTGATTATGCGGTGTCATCCCCTACTGAAATTCAGCTTAGCACCATCCCCCAGAAGGTGATGCATGCAAAATGCCATTGCTGCTTTTGCATTTGAATATAATAATACAAACATTCCGTATGAGCAGAGGATTATCTCAGATTTGATTATTATATGCAAAACTCACCAGAGTGTGCCTGACCATTCCAGCCCTAACATCAACCTGGTGAGTTTTGCTTTGCTATCCTGCTTACAGACACTCATTTATCTTCCAATTACTAAGCATATATTGAGCAAATGGGTACACAATTGCAAAAAAAGGTCTTCAGTGAAACTGAGCTGCCCTTTCTTTTAAAGTAAGGATGATAGCCTTTCCTAAAGCAGCCATAAAATTCAAAATAAACAAGACCAATAACAAATACCTGCAATTGACAGATGTCAGGAAGAGATTACTCCAAATGGAAAAACACAAACAAAAGAAAAATATCAGTGCTTACTGCCACCAGAGGTTCAAACTCAGGTCATTTAAGACCTGAAATAGTCTTCAGGTAAAGTGTCTTCAAAGCCTCTTTAGAAAACTGATTGGGAACCCTCTGCAGTGTCTGTCTGGGCTTAAGGCCTCCTAAATCCTAGGATTAGCGAGCTGCTACAAACAGTTATGTGTTGGCCTTGCCTAGGTTTAGCTGCACAGCTGCCAGATGGTGGGTCTGGCAACAGCAGTGCAGGTGGTAGCAATTCACCGTGTCTGGACATCACGCTGTGATCTCCAAAACTGTCCCGCTAGAGGCATTACCTTCCTCTGTCAAAGGATCAGTAATGGCAGCAGCTGTGAGACAGGATGCATGGCGATGCTCTCCCACAACGGACTAAGAATGGAGACCAAGGAGGACCAGGAAACTCCCAGATCTTGATCCTTGTTTCAAAAGACAGCTGGTGTGACAGCTCCGTAACACAGCTGCATTCCATGGTTCTGCATTTGATCTCACTCATGGTAAGCCAAGGACTACTATCACGATATATTAGTAGCCCCTCCACCGCAATGCAAAACCAAGACTATGGGATGCTGACAAATTTTGTGGGCTGTGTCTCCATCCACTTGCCTTAGAAGCTTTCTGACTAATTCACACTCCAGTGAGTGGGCTCATCACAGCCCTTTGCCTGGATCTTGAAAGCAACACACTGCTGCACTTGAAGCTCATTATAAAGCACTGAAAGATACCCATTCCCTGCCAGAGAAAGGAGGCAAGGGAATCTTGATCTCTCTTAAGGAGACTCATTCTTTGTTTCATAGCCATCCAAACAACAGTGGGCAGCAACAAAACCAAGAAAACCCAAATCCACACAGCAGTTACCACATCTTTTTAAATACACAGCTTTTTTTGGTCCTTGGGGAACTGCCAAAGGTTTTCTCTTCCGTTTTATTAAGCAAAAAAAATAATGAGATGAGTGATCTAAGCAATAGTCCTCGTGAGTCACAAGTATGCAATTTTTGTTCCTCAAAAAGGATGCTGCATTGCCTAAGGCAACATGTCTTTACAGCTCAGACCTCAGTTATCGCAAAGAAATCGTCTCTATGGCAGTATTCAAAGGTGATCTCCCTCCATGCCCCTCATTTCACTTTTTTTTTTTATATCAGAACATTCCACTCAATGCAGAGCAATCTATGGAACACTAGACCAACAAATCACAGGATTACACTTGCACTGAAGCGAAGGTGTTCCTACTTCTTCCTGCTCCTGCCCTGCAAGACATTTCCGAGTAAAATTGTTTCATTTTGCCAGCCCCCTGTATGAAAGCTCTTGCATAAAACACATATGCATTGCAGTTACAGCAACTCAAGTCAAATGACTGAAACAAAAAGCATTTCTGACAGCCTGTTTTCTCCAAAAGCTCAGTGTCTTCTAAGAATCACAGTATGTACCTTTCATTCATCTTTAAAATTGTAGCTTTCCACAACTGGAAGCTTCTTCACTGAGGATTTCTGATTTCTCTTCATCCCTCAGCATGGCTACATTCAACACCTGCCACACAGGAACAGCAGGAAAGATGTATTATCCAATTACAAGCACTGCTGCTTTTTCCTTTATCCCTTATTGAGGCTCCCAGAAACCACTGCCCCATCTGACAGGCTCACACTGCGTCCCTGATGTCACAAGCACACATGCACCCCTTTTTTTTTTTTTTTTTTTTAATTAGCTGTTTGGTATTAAGAAGATCACTGCTCCTGCTAACACACAGTAACATAAATCAGAATACTGCTTCTTTAACAAAAGACTTGGTATCATAGATTCTGGCCCATGTCTAGACTCCTTTTTATCTGCTCAAAAAAAGATAATTCATGTCTTATCATCCTTAACCCCTGAATGAACCACAATTGCAGGGGAAGAAAAGCAAAGGAGTTAGGAAAACCACAAACCAAACAAACCAAAAAGCCACTAAGAGGCAAGATCACCAAACTTCAAGTTCTGCTCTAGTGGACATCTACCTCCAAAGAGTCCTCCAGTGCTTCCGTGACATTCCAGAGCAGTGCCGCAGTGTTTTGTGAAAGTCAGACAACCCACATAGGACAGTACCAGGTCCAGCAACTTGACTGGCAGTCTTCCAAGCTCTCTTTTCACACTGATAGCAAGCACTCCACTGCCCAATTCAAACAGCAGCCTGGACACAGGTCAGACACAAGCCTTGAAAAGAAATACTGCTCTGTTTACATCTTTCACCATTCAGATTCCTCAGAAAAGGACACAAGTTGTGCAAAGGATGAGAGCCCTGGGGAGAAACTGCCTAGCAATCTGCCTTCTGATAAATGACAGTATTCTGGGGTGTGCCTGATGCAGGTCGGGAAAGGCAACAGAGCTGGCCTGCTGCCCAAGAGAATGCAGCACTGCGCAGCGCCATGGAGAACCCACCCACGCAAAGGCCAGAAAATTTGGACTGCTCTGCAACACTACAGCCTCTTACAGTAATTGTTGCCTATTTCTTTTTCTTCTTTCTTTAAATGTGAGGAAAATTATGCACCTTAATAGCAGAGTGTACCTAGAGCTCAAATAAAAGACATAAGCAGGCACCGCTGGGTGACTACTTGGAGCTAACTATAATATTCATAGCAAAAGAGATTTAAAAAGCTATGTCTAGTTTTATATATATATATATATATGAAATCGCTAAGCTCATTTCACAACAGGATCTGGCTGGCTTGTCATATTAACACAAGCTCAAGAAGCATCCTAATCTGATGGATAAACACAAGCCTCAAAGCTCAGAGGGGACATCTTTGGACAGCAACATCTCTTTCTTTGCTAGCACTCAGAATTCTGGCTCAACCACACTTGCAAAACTATGGTAATCAACTCCAGAGAGAGCTTCCCATATGGAAGGAAAAAAAAATAAACCAGCTGCAAATCTGACACCACTGTCCTTAGCGACATAATTACACTTTTCATTCCACAGACGGATGCAATGCATACTGATATTTTCAAGGAGAGAAAAAGAAAAAAAAAAAAAAAAGAAAATCAATGGCAGAGACAAGCTGATTTCCTATTACTTTTCTAAACGCAAGAGGATTACAAGATTCATCTTCACGCCCACCTTAAAAAGCACAAATGAAACTACTGTTGAGACTATTTTTCAGTTTTTCCTCAGGACACAAAAACAGACCTGCATGTTTTGACACATTGTGAATGAGCATAAAATTATAGATACTGTTCCACAGGCATCAGTGTAGCAGCACTTCCAGTAATGCTAATGTGCATCGTAGAGTTAAATGAGAAGATTGTGTTCTTCAGTGAACGGTAGAGACCCTGAGAAGAAATCAACAATTTGGGAGTGCAAGATTCCTGTCAACCTTCTGTGTGGCCACTCAGTTATATGGGAACAGCAAATAGCAACGCACATCTAAGAAATTATTTAACACAGGGGGAGGAAAAGAAAAACCAGAGCAAACAAACATTTTGAATTTTCACCATAATTTTTCAGAAAAATTCTGCTGATTGCTGTCTTTTTCAAGCAGCTCCATAAAAGTGTCAGATCCAGCCTTAGACTATTCTATAGAACAGTGGTCCCCAAAGTTTTTTTATCACACAAAACTACAAGTAAAAAAATTGTGAATGCTCACCAATATACGTGCATTTCTTTCTTTATAAATTAAACAGACATGTACTAGTGAAATTCTATTACATTATTCCTGCACCTCACTAGATCATCTTCCACAGCCCCTGGGGCATACACGCCCCAGTTTGGAGACCACTATTATAGAACAGTGACCTATAAATCTCAACACGGTTAACTCGACGGACTTCCCCCTATAGTACCACTTACGGTTGTGAGTGTGCTGTCTCATAGCGCTCGAAGGAGTGAGACAGGTCATGCTTGTTGTTCATGTAACACTGTGTGCACAAGTCATAGTCAAAACATATTTTGCATTTCCACCGCATTCCCCGTATACCATGCTTCTTGCAACAGTCACAGATGATGTTTGGGTGACGAACACCTAGGAGAACAAAGGCAAAGGAATATAAGATCCACACAAAATCCAGAGAAACCAGGCTGACCAGGCTCTCAGAACTACATCAGCATGTTTTAAAGAAAAAAGTCATTACTGTGCATCTACTGAAGATGATGTAGTAATAAAATACAAAGTGATAAGCGTAACATGAAGTATCCATTTCCTGGCTTAAGAGACTCTCATCCTAGAAGTCATGCCAGAATCTAACAATGACCGAGTCAGCAAAACCATTAGACTCATGGATAAAAAAGAAAAAAAAAAAAAAAAAGCCTTTGCACAGAGGTAAACAGGAATTTCACTGCCATTCACAGCATATACTGCTGCTCAGCATCGGTTCACAGGCAGTTGAAAAAGGCTTAACATTCCATCTAGCATGTAAGGCAGGTGTTACATATGCTAAAGGAGATGGGTTTACAGCGCTAGGGTTTGTGTTTCTTGTCCGTGCTATACTTACCTATTTGTGCATTATCATACAGAAGAAGGTCATAAGCCCCTTGGAACCCAGTCCGATAATTGGTTCTGTTGCCTTGATCCCACTGCACGACGACAGTCTTATCTGGAGTGGTTGGGCTGCCTGTCCGACCAATCTCAACCACAGTCCCAACATTCCCTTCACCACTGTCCTGGTTGCCCCACTTCCAGTCCACTCCACGAACTACCCGCATCCCAACCTGCATGCTGGCATAGGGGTCCATGTCCATTGATCTGCACAGCAACCCTTAAAATTCTTCCATGTAAGGGGTCTTGCAGACAGGCAGTATCATCAGCAATACTTTCAGACTCAGCAGCAGCATGGTCAGCACACCTAATAGAACAATATACAGTTAAGTGATGCCACTCGACACATCATATTTTCCCCAGAATGACCTGGCTACAGAAGAGGCCTGACCGGCTGAGTAGATAAATCTGTACTTTATTTAAAACAGGGATCCTGACAGCTTTAGCACAGATGGAAAGGATATGCAAACTAGCCAGACTTCCAAGGCACAGAAACATCTGCAAAATATCCAGAAGACTTACTCCAGAGCACTGGGTATAAGGAAAGAAAACTGGGCAAGAAGTCCGTACAAAACTCCAACACCACCCCCTTTCAAATTTCAAATTCAGGAATATGTGCAACAGCTACCAGAGACACAATGGCAACAGAAACAAAAAAAGCACAGTAAACATGGCTGAAAGAAATGACCAGGAAAACACAAGCAGTGTGATTTTAGCAAGAAAAAGTCAGTACCAGTCTATTTGTCAGGATGAGTCTTAAAAAGCATCTTACCATGTCATGCTGCAGTGCTGAGTTTCACTTGCCCAGAAAGTTAGTTTTGGTTTTGATTTTGACATACAGGAAGTATTAAAGATGCATATGAAAGAAATGTCTGTCTGTTTCTCAAAAGTAACAGCAATTTAAAAAAAAAATAATAATTGCCAGCGTCAGAGAAATGTCAATCTTTTGCTGCTATTTATCAATGCTAGCTATGGCAGGAACAGGACACAGTTATTGCTTACCTGGAATAAGCACCAAGATTTTGTGCTGGGATCAGTAAAAGCTTGGGATAGTGTTTCCAACTGTTGCCATGACAAATGGTAAATGAGGTGGATACCATACAGATGCAGCACATCCACAATTTTGAAGTAAATCAAAGAGATTGTCAAACCCTGGTTAACTCTTTACCAGAACAAGACAGAGGAATGTGGCTTTCAATATTTAGGGCCAAGCTACTGCTTTGACTTCTGGAAATATCAACTGTAGCATCCTTTTGTCTTTGGGCATCCCTGGGTCTCCCTCTTCCTCTCAAGTTATCCACAACATTCAAAATTTGAAAAAAAAAAAACAAACCACCCAACAAAAAACCTGAACAGAATGCCAAGGGCCTAAGAGCGCAGATGCCAAAAGTACAGCAAATCTTACCAAGTGCTATGACCCAAAGCCAGTTCAAACGAGGCTGACAAACCTGGTTTAGCTGACGAGCTAATGCGACGTGTACTCAGACATGGCAATAGGAGCAGCTCTGCGCCATGTGACATGTTGTTCACACTACCACCTACCAATACAGCAACTGAAACCACTGAGGCCTAAAAATAAACTCTTCTTCCAGCCAAACACCCTCTTTTAAAAAAATACATGGAGGAGTAGTTTGATGCAAAATCAAGTTTCTAGCGTGCAGAAAGAGCTTGATTTCTGTTCAGCTTTAGCATCTCTAGCTTCAGATTCTTCCTGCTACGCATTGCTGTGACATCCAAACACCTGTCACATGAGAGCAACATCAAACCCAAATGTCCTTGTGAACTTAATGTCACCTTTTGTTCTGGTCATCCCTAAAAGACACCTTGGGTGACACTTTCATTTAGACTTTCTTTGTGGAGGTGGATGTAACACTGCCGAATTTAAAAGGCACCAATGTCTATTGTCTTTACATAAGCAGAAATTAATAAAAAGAAAGAATATCCTTTTTAGAAACCACTGCAGGGCCTAACAAGATTTGGACGACCCCCTCTTCCACTAGATCAGAGATTAATAAAATGGACAATTTATTACTTTAACCAAGAGGCAAACCCGCTTTTTTAAAAGGCTGCTATCGACCAGTCAAGTCTGTCAAACCCACTGAAGAGAAAACAAATGGCAACACCCAACAACACAAGTGAACTGGTGGAAGCCAGGGGCATGTAGTAACAGTGGGAAAAGGAATTGTACACTTAGGAGATAAGGATAGAGTGCCAACCCCCAACCTTAGGAGTTTTATGTTATTTCAGTGAACCTTTTCCCTCTCCCCAGGAAAGAATGAAACATCACAGGCTTCAGAACTCTCAGCATTTCAAGGAAGGCAATGCCAATTCTAAAAGTTATTAATCATAAAAGAATATTCCAGGCTGTGCCACAAACCCCTAAAATTTAAGGCGCTGCAATATAGGACGATCCCTTGCTACCTGAAAACAGCAGAGCAGGCTGACACACTATATATTGTGACACATGCTCAGCAGAGCAGCCCAACAGCCCAGTACCAAACCCAGGTCAGTCCTAAAAATGTGTGACCTACATACAGGCAAAACCACACTTTCTCTGTGCACCTTCCCACTGCTTTTCTGACATGGATGCTACAGAGAAACCTTCTTCAACTGCCAGTGAAATACAAAAGCTACATGAAGACACTTTGTAGAAAGAGTCCTGGAGAAATGCATCATGTCACTGCACTGTGAATTTACTTACGGGTGAAGTATGACATGCCAACATCAGGTGTCTTGTCACAGAACTGCCAACAGACAGCAATCTCTGTCAGTATCACAGGTACCAAATCGCTAGGACAAAAATACATCTGATCAGTAGCCCATAATAAGCTAGATCCAGTTGGGAACATACTTTTACTACTGCCACAGGCATCAAGCTTCCCTTGGTTCTGCAGGTCCCTATGACTCACAAAGTAGCTGCACATGTACTCACACTCCAGCTCTAGGAAGCTATTGTAGTTCAACTGTACACACTTGTGATGCTGAATACTAGTTAACAGAGTTAGTTGTCTGTGCTTCAGTGACCTTAATCCCTTGCTCGCTGATCTGAAGGCTTCTTCTTAATGTGAATACTCCATTTTCCGCACAAGAAGGCACCAAATGAATTCTGCATTCCCATCTAATCCGCCAGGGTGATGCATAACAAGAGTAAAGAACCGTTCAAAATCTTTTAAGAGATTAATTACAATGCTCACGCAGTCTGAACCTTGCCAGGTCAGCATTGTTTACCTCTTAAATGGAAATGTTTCACTCATTGAAGCAAACACTCCCTCCCTTGATGCTGTCTCAGTCATAATTATTCCAGGGAAGGATAGGTATAGCTGCCAGAAATGATTCACAGAGAAAACATCAGCTTCCCATGGGAGTTTAAAGTAACTATGAACAAATAATCCATTATAAGGCACAAGCGTATTTCTGAATCCTGACCTAGCATTCTGACCTCATCTACTGTAACAGAGAAAAGAACAGCCCAGGTGCAATCTAAGAGTCCATTCTTTGGAAAGCCCAGTAATACTTAACTGGAACAAAGGGGAAATACTTTAATGCCTTCAGTCCACAGCATTTTAGTTACAATAATTACTGCAACTTTCTGCCAATATTTAAACTGCGCTGTTGGTAGAAGGCACTCCAGAGGCAACCTAATACCAGTCTCTTAAGAGGCAAAGGTTGCTGCTGTGCTGGATACACAGTAAACAGAAACAAACAGTGGTGTAAGCAGATTGACAAAATCAGTGCGTCTAACTTGGTTATCAAGTTATTTGAGCAGGATGGTAAACAGAGGAAGATGAGGTGATTTTTATTTCTTTTCTTTTTTTAAAAAAGCAGCTGGTTTTTCCCTTTACAGAGATTTTGGCAGTCTGAATTGTCTTCTTGGGTGAATTATTCCATTTTAGAGAGCTTTGTCTATCCTACAGATGCTTCCTTAAAGTGCTATGGCAAATGCAAATCATGCACTTTTTCAAGAGCAGCACAAGCTTGCAAAGCTCAGGCTTCAATATCCCTCTAGTTTCTGAACATCCTTTGAGAACCCACATGGAGATGACCACAGCAGAACTTTTATGTCGGGGTCTTGTCCACAGCAGATCACATGAGCTTGAAATGCCCAGCTTTCCCAGCTGTTAATTCATAAGCTCCAAAAGAAGTCATTATTATGCTAAGCATCTTGGAAAACAACATTATCCCCCATATCTTACTATTTTCATTCTCTTTGACTCTTCCTTCTCCTTGGGTACAGTCTGTTATTGTATCTCTAATATCTAGAGATCTGCACCATCCAACATCTACCAAGAGCTCACGCCACCTACTCACTTTCATCCTCTTAGGTGGTTTTCCAAGGAATACAAAGCACACATGGGCTACAAACCCCTGAAACTGATAAAACACCCAACCCTTCGGACCCAGCCCAGGAGTTCCCACCACATATCAGGCAGGAGGGCTGCTGGGACAGCTGTCACTGCACCAACTGAGCCAGAGCAATGGGCTATCGCCCTTCAGCAGCTCCCGACACTGCCAGGTCTGCTTACCACTGTGGCAGCAGCCAGAGCCTGAGCCCCATCCAAGCTCCACTAGCCTGGGTCCGCGATGAGCAGAGATGAGGGTCTCCCACACTCCCACCCCATGTTACCTAGGACAGGAGCGGGTGCTGCCCGGCACCCAGAGGGGTCCTGTCTTCCACCTGTGTCCCAGTTCTGGGGGCTTCCTTGGGCCCCCAAGGCCAGCTGTGAGGCAGCAGTTGGCAGTTTCACTTCCCAGCAGGCGCCCTTGGCCCATCTCTTGCTGTATCTTGCACTGTGGTCACAATAGCGCAGCCCAGACATATAGGGCAGCTCCCAGGCGGAGCCAGCCTCTGCCAGCCCTGTCCCCACTTTGGGGGGCCCAGGCACCACCAGTGTGGCCCCACCGCCCAGGAGAGCCCCTTTCCATCCAGAACAGGGGGATACTCAGGGCACCCCAAGAACTGACACCTCCCTGGCAGAGTTACAGCAACCCAGCCACACGGCTGCAGGCTTGCACGGGCAGAGGCAGGAGAAAGATCCACCTCAGATGAGGGCAAGCCTCCCTCTTCCCTACTCACCCCTAAAGCAGCATCTCAGGCCAGCCTGGCTCACTCTAAGGTGCCTGCCCAACCTGTTTCCACAGCCCTGTGCTGAGCTAAAAGCCATGTTTCCTTCAAGAGCTGAAGCAGTTACCCAGAAGCAGAACCTGCTCCCTTGCAGTCATCTGCATTAGGCGAGAGTGAGCAAGGATCCACCTTGTTCCCTCCAGGCAGCACTCAAGAGACTCCCAGCTCTATTCTCCAGCCAGCTGGAGACAGACACGTCTAGGTCAGATTCCCTGGAGAATGGCCACAGCAAACATTGCTAATTTTATGCTTTAAAAGCCATGATTCCTGCCCAGGCATCCATGAACACAGCACCAGACCATGTGCAATTTCCTCACAGCAACGTTTTGCCATCTCCTGAAGGCTCTCATTCATGTGCATGCTCTGAATGCAAGTGCTGGGCCTCTGACACGAGCAACTTTGACTTTGCCAACAGGCACACTGGAACAGGACTAGAGACCGTCAGCTGAGGGCAAGATCTTCACCTTGGTGAATCCTGGGTGGTCTGGGCAGTTGTCAGAGGAATCAAGATTTCTTCCATGGACTCCCATTTAGGGTCAGAAAATAGGTTAACACTACGAAGAGAAGAAAACACTACTCTCTCCCTGACAAAAAACAAGCAGACCAAGCTTTGTGAAACTCACTGTTTATTTAACACCTATTGTGTTCACCCTGCCCCCATGACACTATTAGGGACCTATAAACCCGTTTTTTCCGCATGACTTTGTGCACACGGTATACAATGCAATGAGTAAGAAAATTAAGTTTTGGCATCCTCAGCACATGAAGTAAAAGCAGCTTATTTTAATTAGAAGAGGACCTAAAGAATTTTACAGCCTGTCTTCTGAGACCACCCCGCCACCTCCTGCCCCGAGTTCCCCTCTCATACAAATGGTGAATAAGCAGCACAAGAGTAACTACACACAGGCTTGAGTTTATTAAATTAACTTGCAGCAGACTGGGAGTAAGCTTACATCTCAGCTACCTCTATAGTCTTTCATTCTCCATGAAACATGGAAGGCAGAAAAAGTAATAGCAGCACAGTAAATTAATGTTGAGGAGATTCTTCCATTGAAGAGCAACAGAATGCATTGAAAGAATTAGGAAAACAAAGAGTGGAACTAACAGAGCCATAACAATCAACAGCTGCAATTGGGAGTAACCAGATGAAATTAATGCAAAGGTTTACAGGGATCACTGGAATGGACAATGATTCTTTTGGATCTGTGCTGGTTACATCAGTACTTGTAAGGACTTAACAGGCAGAACAAAGGAATGCCAGGGACATTCCAGCTGTGAATTTTACTAGCAAATGAGTGAAACTGTGCTTCATTAGTTGATCCTCAACTCATCTCTCTTGAGGAAGAGGTGAACATATCAGGCAGAGCAAGGGCACTGCGCATAAAGACACCATCCACTTGATAGCAGCAAAATAACTGTAAGCCCATGAGCTTGGTCAAGACAAATGTCACTTGCTTTATCCTTCCTTAATCCCAGCACAGACTGGGTAAACCTCATAAAATGTTTACAGACATCTAGCACAGATAGGCTGGGATGCAGCACATTGCCAACTCTGCCTGCAACAGCAGAAATCCAGAGCAATTTCACTGCAGCACAAGCAAGCAGAATGATGGTCATTCTTCACGAGACAAGTCAGCAACAAGATGCCAAAGGACACTGGTGGTGGCCCTGCTGGCCTCCTTCACTGCTGTGGGATTCTACACAAGAACAAAGGTCTGCAGTTCAAGTCAGGGGTCAAAAGGATCTGTTCCCAACTAAAACAGGCAGCAGAGAGGCACCTGATTCAGTCTGGAGCAGTTTCTTCAACTATTCAGTATTATTAAGCTGCCAAAGTGGTTCCTAGTTATTTCAAGTATTTTATTTTAAGCCCTCACCATACACACACCCCCCACACACATTTTAACTGCTTCCTTCCAAGGGAACTTCAGAGACACAGTGCTATTAAAAACAGTCATATCAAGGCATTCAAAATTTCAATTGATCAACTACCACTACTGTGAAATTTCAAGATTTATTTTTGCATATCCTCACACTAGGAATATCAACAGAGATCCAAACAAGTTAGGTGTAATGGCTAAATTAAGGCAGCACATACTGGCTTAAAACTGGCTGGTTTTTATCAGTACTGCTTCCTACATTATTCCTATAGGCATTCACCCTGTAGAAATAAGGCTTGACAGGGGTTTTCCCCCTTTCCTGACACAAGCAATGTTTTTGTAAAACCAGCCAGTCGAATAGTTAAATGCCTGGCCAATGCTTATCTACACAATTAAATATTGTTCCCTACCTGCAAAACAGAGGGGTTATACTTTTGTATTCTTTAATAACAGACAACTAGGATCAAATACCTCTGACCAAGTCTCAAAGCTGCTAAGTTAATTGCCAAATAAACTCAAATTCAGACTTACCCTTCACTTTCCTTTCTCCTCAGCAAACAGTAGGACCCCAGGACAGCACAGTGATAGACACACACGTGCTCTCCCTAACATGATGCAGTGTCATTTCTCTCAAAACTACGCCATTTCCACAAATACATTCACTATTAAATGAAAGAAAACCAGGAAAATACACAATAAATAATCCTTTCTGACTTACCATCATGTGAAGACCACCTTGTAGCTTTTGTCCCCTCCTGGCTGTCAGGTGAGGCTAGGGAGCCATTAGCCCTCACTGCTGCCCTGTGTAATCCCAGACCCCAAGGGGGCCCTCCCTGGCTCCCACCACATCTGAGCTCACTCTGGGCACCCAGTCTCCAGTTTCTAGTAGAGACCCATCTGGAGACTTTTGCCTATCCCACAGCACTTTATTATAATCTCAACTCCAGTTCACACCAATTCAATATCCAGCTTTACCACGTGCAAATCTCTCTCCTTGTCTACTCTGAACTTCAGCGTTCTATGCAGTCCATTTGTATCGGGCCCAAGAGTCCTCCCATGGAAACACTGATTCTCTCCCACTTCTTCAGAACCAAGTTTATCAGCTGCTCCTCAATGCAAGCGATCTGTTATTTTCAGCTAGATTCCCCACTACCGAAACAAAACCCTTGCCTTCACAGCAGGCCTCTTCTAAGCGGCTCCCTGGTAACAGTGCTTTCTATTACTTACACATAAAACCCTACCAAATGAGAAAAATAACTCTAGTGTAAGGGTTCACATTGAATTCTACCACAATAAAGGTTTTTTGCTTTCAGAACAGTTGTTTCAGTAAATTATTCATTCACATACTACCTTGCAACACAGTACCAGTGCAAGCCCTATTTCTTGATGTGGAAAAACATGCAGTCAGGCCCATTTAGTTGTTTATTGTTTTCCAGATCTCATTCCACAGCTGTTGCTCATACAAATAGCAGCACTGTCAGATCAGGTCTGGTTTAGCCACTGAGACTAAAAGTCTAGTAAGGCCCCACACACTCCATTTTGTAGAAGGCGGTTTCCAAGGCTTTATCTTTTGTGGCTAATACAAAGATGACTAGAGAGCTCAGTCACACTGCAAAATAGCACAGAAGATACAAACACTTAGCTCCCAGCAACAGCAGATCTTCTAAGGTAGAAGAGTGACACCATCTCAGCCACTATGTGGCCAGTTTAACGACTCTAAATTAGACTAAACCCATGAAATTCCCTCCATCAGCCCGCCAAGAGAATTTGCAGAATTGGCTGAAGTGAATAGTTTAATATTCCACTTCAAAGCCACAAGGTCTCAATGATACTTTGCTTTTCCCTGTGTGGCCAGGACTTCTGTTTAGTCTGAATTTTGCAAAATGGCATCACTGGCACAGAGGGGGAGAGAACAGCAGATGATGTTTCTGTGGCTTAAATATCAATAGCAGATAAATGAAACCATTCTACTGACAAATTGCTGTCAGCAGAAAAAAAAAGAGAAATGGGGCAGCTGCCGCTGCTAAAAACAATCAATCAAGAAAAAGCCTGTGTGAGGTTAAACCATTTCCATGTGACATACCTCACCTGCTCTCAAAGTGTATTTAACTGTATTACATAAACAGAATATAGCAGGGAATTAATATTCCTTTGCTCAGGATTAACATCTTGTCATTTCGGCTCCACTGTGGAAGAACAGGCACACATCTTGAAATACTGGGGCATAGAGTGAGGAAATGCTAAAAATAGCTAGCCAGGCTATGCTTAAAGATGGTCCCATTGAGCATCTTTTATCTGTACCATCAACACTTGTCCTTTACAAATGCTAGCCCATTGATCTGTTTTGCCTGATGTGAATTTTACATTCAATTTACACTGACTGTATTCTAGTTGTTACGGTGAGGGGAATGTTGCCTTTGCTTTCAAGTCGTAGGAGCTGTACTTTCAGTGGTTGTCATGCTGGCTTACTAGCTATTCTCTCACCTTGTTAAAGGATGCAGGCCTAAAAGAAGCACCAGCATATTTATTAATATTCAGTAACAGTAGTTTTGTGCAAACCCTCCTGAGAAGCTTGATCCCAGCATTCTGGTTTCCTACAAAATTGGCAATCTCAGAATAGATCCTAAAGATAGAAGAAATTGTAGAGAAGTTACACATCTGATATTTTTGGGTTCATTTTGTGTGAGTATGGCAGTACCTAATAGCTTTAGTGGATACAAAAGCCTCTGGGCCAGCTGCTGCATGAAACAGTCAAAGGTGGGCTCTGCTTAACTGAGGTAGAGCCCAAGAGATAACTGGACAAAAGCCAAGATCCTCACTCAGAACTGTGACAGAAGAACACCCAGTGATCCTTCCGAGACTGTCCATGGCAGTGGAGTAATTCAGTCTCAAGGCCATGCCATCTTCACGCTATAAAAGACATCACCAGAAGGAGAAATGAAATGCATCATAGCAAACAAGAAAACAAAATGCACAGGCACGACCACTTGTCCCTTAGGGGGAAAGGCAGTACTTCTATGTTTAGCAGTTTGCATATACTGGACTATCATTTGGACTGCAAGGAGGATGCGCTAGGAAAACACTTGGCTCCACAGCCAAGAAGATCAGCATCCCATATGCTTCCAAAGGGTGAGTGCTATTTAAAAAACCCTGCAGGGTTATCTTCTCTTTTCTGTGTTACAAAATCTAAATGTCTTGGTTTTAAGTACAAACACTGGGGCTGAATGCCCTTTGTTGTTACACCTGAATGCTGTGAAGTCCTCTGTAGTTTTGAGGCTAAACAGACAAAAAGTACCACCTACTTTCAGATCCAGGACACCATAACTGAAATCTCAGACAGAAGGCAACTCTCCTTAATTTTAATCATAGATGGGATTCAAAAAATTCACAGCTTCAACGTGGCTGAAGTCTCAAGAAATATACTGATCAGAGAACTTCTTTCAGTTGGGCATGAAGGCATGCACAAAAAGCTTGTCATCTAAAGCTACCAAATCAGAACTGGGTTGGCCTTGAACCTTCATTTCTCACTTCACTCAGCTTCAACCCACCTGCGATGACAACAGACATAGAAAAGTGAACCTGCTTCAAACACCAAGAACTCATCTGCATAGCCTCAATCCAAACTGGTTTTGTCACCAAGTTCCATGGACCAAAAGGGGATTTTTGTCAGTGATGAGTAACAAAATTAGTGTAACAGAAAGTGACAGTATCAGCTACACAATCTACCCAGAGCAAAGATATAGCGCTGTATTTTTAATGAATCAGCTCTGCGCTAACGGACTAGAGCCATGAAATAAACTGGATTGCACAGTAGGTCAATATTTGCTTTAAACCATACAAATGCAAACACAACCTTTGGGAAACACGACCAGTAAGCCAAAAATAAACAGCTGTCACAGGCTTCCAGTAAGGGAAGTCAAGGTATACCACAGTGTACTGTTTGGGCTGGGATAGACTTAATTTTATTCATAGTAGCTCGTATGGTGCTGGTTTGGATTTGTGACCAAAACTGTTGATAACACACTGATGTTTTAGCTATTACTGAAGAGTGCTTACACAGTATCAAAGCATTTTCTGTTTCTCACACTGCCAGTGAGTAGGCTGGGGGTGCACAAGAATTTGAGAAGGAACACAGCCAGGGCAGCTGATCCCAGAGATAGCAAACATGACATTGTGCTCAGCAATAAAAGCTGGGGGAAGGAAATAGGAAGGGGTGACACCTGGAGTAACGGTGTTTGCCTTTCCAAGCAGCCACTACACCTGATGAAGACCTGCTTTCTCAATTTTACCCTTCCAGTTCTCTTCCCTATCCCACTGGAGTAGAAGTGAGGAAGCAGCTGTGTTGTGCTTAGCTACCTACCAGGGTTAACCCATAACACACAGAAAGGTGGAACATCTTTTGCTAGGTCAGGGGTGTTCAAAATTCAGATTTACAAGTCAACATCAGGCATAGCCTACAAAAGAATAAACTCCCTCTACCCGCTTCTACTGAACACAAAACCTCCAGGCTTTAAATTGGTGAGATCAGTGTTCATCTGCCCACTGGGGAATTAAGAGTGATTAAAAGTTAAAGTTCACACTGGGCATCTAGTGGATCTCTCTTATTACATCCCACAAGATAATTGCTCATGAGCCCAATGAAATTTCCTTCTGGCTTTTGATGAACTGTATTCTCTCCAGGAGGTAGAAAAACAGCTCCAGCCATTTGCTTTAATTGGACCTGACAGTTTGCAGATTGCTGCCTCAAGCCTTGAAAAGCTCAGTAGCTGGGGCTGGTGAGAATCCATTTTTTCCTCAAGAGCAGATTTCAGAGTTAAATTTACACTGCATTACAGCAAAAAAACACACACACACCCTGCCCAAAAACACACATACCCGAGGTGATGCTGCTTGGTTTTTTTTGTTCTGTTTTGTTTTTTTAAAAAAGGTGATTATTTGTTAAGTTTGAATTAATGTAATTACCACTTTACATAAGAAAAAAAATGGGAGAATTGTATTTTAACTTTCCCATACCCTCTGTGGAAGATCCCCGTAGCATAAGAAAAATAAACAAAAACTCGATAGCATTGCATTGAGTGACTCCCCTCCCCTCTCTGGCCAAGAATCACCATCACTTTTCTGGCTATTGACATCTAGGGGTCAATGATCAACCAACTGGCATCCCTTGCACCGGCTACCAGGTCTTTTTGTGCCCATTCAGAACACTGATAAAAGTCACAATGTAAAAGAGAAAACAGTTTAATAAAGTCAAATACAACCCATCCAGGGAAGCTAGAAAATCTCCATTACTTGAAGAGCAAGTTCAACACACCTATCAGGAATGGTTTCAGTGTAGTTTATCATGCCTTGTGGAAAAGAATGGACAAGGTGGCCTCATCAAATCCCTTCTATACCTATTTTCAGTCACCTAGAAATGGAAGACCGCACAGAAACATATTCCAACAACAAGAAATCTGTCTTGGCAGGAGATTTCAACTCTGCTCTAACTTAGACATTGCTCTAATACATTTCTCAGAGCCAAGACCATCTGGCCCAAAGCTGACAGTGTTGAGCCCTAGGCAAAGCTCAGGTCCACAACTCTCTCACACCAGCTATCAACTCCTATTTACCATGGAAATCTGGGTTAAATCACTTACAAGTTCATAAGCTTTCAATCCATTTAGGCAATTGCCTTGCCTGTCCGCAAAGGCAGTAAGTTTCCCCACACATCATTCAAAATCAGAAGAGTAACATTACTGCAGGAGTAAAAAAAATCACAAGGAATTAACACTGAAGTTCTAGTAGACATGTGTTTGCATAGTGTGTTGGATAAAACACAGCACATATCACAGTGGTTCTGTGATACAGCTCTTTGTGGGTATTTAGACTCTGGCACCCTCAGCAGAGGTGATACAATAGGATTACAAATCTTCCCAGTTAGAAACACAACTTTCTCCAAATTTTCCAAGTGAGAAGTAGCTACTCCAGACTCTGGCACAGAGCAAGTATAAAACCTGCTGAATCTCTGATGAGCCTTGATAGCTCATCCTACCAACTTTCAGATTCCCCTTCAGGCTTTCAGAAGGGTAAACATTGCACTCCTGTCAGTTTTCAGCCTGGAACTTGCCCTTTCTGTGCTCTGAAAGCAGATCAAAAGGTTTAAGTATAATCTACCCTGACATGCCTTTGGCTAGAGACATCAGCTGTGTAGGAGCAGAATGAATCAAGTAGTTAGCTGTTGCCTTCCTCCCAGGTACTAAATGAAGGTTAGAGGTCAGCACGTACACCAACTCACTTAGAAGTTTGTACATTTTAGAAGTACAGATGTTATCTTTCAGTTTTGGATAGCAGAGTACTTTAAAGAATGCAAGAACACTTCACAGATGGGAAATGGAGCCATAGTTATATATGGAATTGGTGGCAGAGCCAGGAACAAAGCTCACATATCCTAGCTCCAAGTTCTGTTCTCCACAGCCTGGCCCACACTAGTACCAGAGGGAGGACAAAAAAGAAAAAAAAAGTATCAACCCATGATCCAGCATGCATCCTTGTATTCCTTGGGGTCACCTCAAGGAATGTGGATTGAGATCTAAGATCAAGCCATTTACTGTCCTGCTAGTATACACATAACTTCATTTTCCATGTACAGCCAGTCCAAATGCTAGAAGACTTGTTCTGTATTGTGGCAGTGTACTTACCCTGCCCCATCCTGACCTTTATTTCTGTAACAATGCACCACCAATGGTGGTGGTCCACGATGGCAGTATTCCACTCAAATTGGCTTTGGGAGTTTGACCTGAGATCTCACAAAACAGGTAACTGATGTCTTCTAACAATCAACCCAACTGAGTGACACCTGGGGTGAGGTGTGGGGGGGGGCTTGCAGCCCAATGTTGCTCCACTAAGAGCCAGGAATGCTCCTGTATACCTGTACCAAATCCTCCACCCCACGCTGAACCACTGGGCCCCTCTGACCTCTAAGGGCCAATCGGCACACAGTAATTGACTTAGTCCTAACTCGCCATGCCTATAACTCTGGCATTTAGAATCCTCTGTTGTGAAGATGAGAACTCCAACCACTGAGTGGGTCTGGACCTCTTCCCTCCACTAGCAGGGACCCCTTTGGTGAGATTTGCATCTCTGACTATATCAGCTATATCAGATGTTACCCAGGAAAGTATTAATTAAAGCACTGAATTAACTCTAGCTCAATTGTTGCAGTAAGTGTATTTATCAATGGCAATTCCAAATTTGTTGTATCTGTCGCCTTAATAAATCAACTATTTTTTTCAACTTTGAGAAACTGTTTCAGTTAAAGTCCTTAAACTGGAGTCTGACAGGCAAATGTTGACTCTGAGCAGCTGTACATACAATCCTTTGGATTTAAACCTGATGACCAAGTTTGAGACTAGGATTGGATCAAGTTGTCTCTGAGAAGTTTAGAAGGCAAGGGGATCCTTTTCTGTTGTGACTCAATGGGAAGGCTGTCTTCCCCTGGCCACTCATCAGACTCTCACACCTTAACACACAACATATTCTTGGAAATTTCAAATACATTTCTCCTTACAGAGGGAGCAGAAATATTTAAATTCTTTAAGTCTCCCAAGAAACAACAGATTCTACTCTCTCTCTTTGCTCAAGGAGAGAAGAGCATCCAACTATATTTCTCTAAGCAAAGCTTCTAGTGAGAGTGTACTGAAAGTTGCACTGCTCTCCTCTGAGTGCACTGTATTACAACACCCTGGCACCTCTATAAATGCCCTTGATAAGCCATGAATCAGAATCCTTGAAAAACAACTAGGACTCAAATTGTCTGCTCACAGAACTTCACATTCTATTCCTGGATTCCTGAAAAACAGCAACTCAAAGGGCATAATCAGCACTGTCGCAAGTGGCATGGTCACGTTCAGCATGACCCTGAAATCTGTCAGGGCCCTGGAGCAGTTCCGTATCAGAAATTATGAGCAAGGCAAACATTTGATGGGAACAGGCAGGCAGGGGCAGCATGACCTAGTAGAGCTTAATTATCAAGTTGGAGAAAGTCTTCAACTTCAGCAAAACCACAGGCAATCAAGATCAGCCTCTGCAAGCAACCTACACTAATGCCACACCAATGCAAGGCAAGAGATGAGCCTGCTTCAGAGATAACTACCACAGCTCTGACCAGCCCACGGTGGTCATGTGGCCACACATTTGGATCAAGGTAGCTTAGAAAGCTGTGAACATCATCCCCCTTTCCAAGTAAAAATAGAAGGATACAATTGCAATCAGCATACTTCTACACACTTCCATAGTTTTTGCAACTTCCATGACATTTGTCAAAGTTTTAGCAGAAAGAGGCTATGCATGGCCTCCTAATTCTTCCAAACAATCCCAGCAGTGGATTAGCAGCCACTGCAGTCCAAAGCAGGAAAATAATAGATTCTTTATATGCTAATTTGGCATGGGATTTTCATAGTCACAGAGCTTCAAACATGCATTCAAAATAAATGTCAAAACATGAAGCTATACAGCAATACCATAATAAACATAGAATTAAGCCAACCCAAATATCATACAATTATGAACATTCTTCTCCTGTCAGTGACTCGGAGAGGTATGCTGTGCAGAGAGAAAGCGATGGGAAACATATTTACCTTTTTAAGTCTAAAAAGAGAACAATTACTCAAGAAAACAGCCAGTGGTGACTCTGTTAAATGACAACTAGGCTAACCGTTAATATGTTGCAGGCACACTTGCCAGTCCAAAATAAATTCATGTCCTTCCACCACAGAAAAAGACAAGATTAGAAAACAGGCATAAGACACTGATGATACATCAGTGACAGAGCTGGGACAACAGCGCAAGTTACCTGACACCCAACCTATTGCCCTGTTAGCTGGCTGCCTTAAGGAAGAACTTCTTGAAGGGAATCATCATCCACCCAATGGAACTTAGCTGCTCCAGACACAAACCTAGATGCCCATAACTCAGAGCAGAAAACAAAGCTCAAAACAGGGCAAGAAATTCTCTAGCTCCACCAAGGCTATCGATGCTTTCTCTTTCTGACTTTCTGCTATCAACATGACACACAGCATTCCAACCATAACAACGTGAGTAATGTGAGTTATTCGCAGTAATGGCATCCCTTGACAATTCACTCATCTAGATCCTGAAACAGTGGACAAAATATTCAACAGGTAATCAGCTACAAAGGAAGGTCTTAGAAGGATAAACAACTGCATTGTTCTTCATAGGAAGTAATTTTAGGAAACCAAGAAGTTGTTAAACAGGGAAGACATTGGAATGGTACCTCATTTGAGCCCAATAAATTCCTCCTACAGCAACAGAGAAGTGCAGCGGATGTAATGAGGTTCTTAGCTAAAAAGAAAGAAGGTTAAGTAGTAAAGCCAAGCTCAAATGACCTCCATGAAGGTGAGCCAGAGCTCACTTGTTTCTAAGTGAGGTAGAAATTAGAGTTTGTTACAACCAGAAAGTTAAGTTCTGGCATTGTCTGCACGGAAATCAGAACAAACACATGTAATGCTTCCAGTCCAGCTGTACCATCTTCTGTAGGTTTAAGTCTGACCCCCGTTTTCATGACTCTTTCTCAGTTCAGGAAGAAAGCAAATATCACAGAAACACAGGAGACAAAAAGCAACGCGTGCTTCAGTGCTGAGTTATATTCAGCATATGACACAGTGATACAAAATGCCCGGTAGGAATCACTGCCAACGTTTCAGTGCTCGGCTCTCACCTTAGCAAGGACTTACCTGCAGTACCAGTTTCCAAACAGGAAACCAGGATGCATGTTCACATCCTGCAGGGCAGCCAGCACTTGCTACCCAGGAGAAAAGAAATTAAAAAGGAGCAGGAGCAAGCAGAGGTGCCCCACTACAGACTCAACTGTGGCTAAACGTGGCAGAAAGAAAACTGGAAGCTCAGAGCAGACTTATTCCAGGCTTAGCCGTGGGAAGAAAAAGAGGAAAAACCAGGCATGTACCTGAGAGAGCTGAGAGAGAAGAGAATTCAGACGACCCCTCGAAAAGCCACTGTCCTTAGCCAAGGGCTGGGCTTGCTTCCTTCCCTCATTCATCTCGGCACAGCAGTCCCAGCAGCCGACCTGCCAGTGGCCTGGGGAGCGAGGAGAAAGCACGAGAATCAGCTCCAGTGAGCGCCACGGCTGCGGGGGGGGGGGGGGGGGGGGGGGGGGGGGGGGGGGGGGGGGGGGGGGGGGGGGGGGGGGGGGGGGGGGGGG
>JAVJGJ010000037.1:106402521-106435166 GCA_035590215.1 Microhierax caerulescens
CACCACAGTCCTGAGGCCAGTGCTGCTGTCTGGAAGGCATGAAAGACTCCCAGTGTGTATGGTACAGGATGAACTTTGGCTGACTCCACCTTGCAAGGCTGTTGGTGTGTGGGGATTTACTTCATTTTAGGGGAAGACACAGCGCTAGACCCATTGTGCCTCTTCTCCCATGTGTGATCGCGGAGTAGATGACTTGATAGAGCTCCTGGTGTAGCAGGGAGTCCTGTGCTGCAGCCTGAAAAGAGAACTGCTGTCTCATGGGACAGAAGAGTCCTGGAGAAACTGAATGCAAGGCACACCACAGGGAGCACAGAGAAGAAAGGCCATGGGGGTGCTGGGGAAAGCATATCCATTGTTTTCTGTCTCCAGGGATTGGCAAATGATTTCCACTCGCCTGTGGACTTCTTGTTTGGCAGGGAAAAGGGCTCTTCAGTGAGGGTTAGGGAGAAACACATCCCTGGATTACAGTCTGTCCCGTTCACCTGAGGGTCTAAGGCTGGCTTTGTTCCTGCCTCAGAGCATCTGCTGATGAGATGCTGGAGAAGAGGAATTGCTTTTAACCTGCTCTTCTGTGGGTGATGTCATCCTGGTACAGAAAGAAACTCATGGATGGATATCTGAAGAGTCTAACAGCTGGGCAGCTCCCTTGCAATTTGTGCTCATTTTCTGGTAGTATTTCATGCCATATTGAGTATTTAGTGTGTAAGTTAAATTGTAGGTGGTAGCGGAAATCTCTGTATAGCGGTTAGCTTGCACTTCCACGGTGCTGCTTAGTGTCTCAGCCGTGTTGCTTTAAGCTACCCAAACACAGATCCCAGCAGATGTTTGTAAAATTGGAATGGGAAGAGCTGCAGCACGTCCCCTCTCGGGTGCCACTGCTGCTGGGGGGACTTGGCCTTTGAGCAGAGGTGGCTGGTGGCTTTCACACCTGCGGTGTGGGGATGCTGGTGCTGCAGTGAAGAGCGGTACCCTGGGGACAATGGGGAAACCATCACCCTTAGCAAGGCAGGAGCAGATCTGCTAAAGTGGTACAGACCCCTCTATGGGCAGGTGCAAACAGCTCTCCGCTGCTGGTTCGTGTAGGTTGAGCTTAGTCTGGGAGTTGCACCGTTACAGGAGTTTGCTTCGGGCTTAGTCAAATGCTTAGCGATCATTTTTTTGTTAAATGGTGTGATTTTTGTGTGTAGGCGAAAACCTTAGCTCTGATGTTGTCTGCCTTCCCCTCAGCTGCTGCAAAGAGTGCTCAGCCTGCTTGGGGGGTGGCAGGGGGTGGCGGGGGTTACTGTGCAAAGCTGTTTCACCACTGGGCATGTCCTAGGTAAAGAACTGGAGACTGGGGTAAAATACTCTGCATGCGAGAGTGCAATTAATTAGCTGGTGGCTGGGTAGTTTAGTGAGCGCTCTCCAGCCGTGTCAGGCTGCACGTTCTGCTGGTCACCTTGCTGGGCTTGTCCCCAGTCACCGTGTGCGAAGGGGCAGCGGGAACTTGCTGGTGGTGCAGTGGCCGGACAGGTGCTGGCGTGTGTCTCTCCCTGCCTTAGTTTTTTTTTGTGCTCTAATGGCACTGTTGAATTTTTAATTTTTTTCCTTTCCAGCAAGATTCTATGAACAGATACGGGGCCCTCAGTTCCCAGCACAAGATACTGAAGGTAAGGGAGGAGTCTGCTTTCACGTACTCACCGTCTGCTGCGTGTTAAAGAACGCTCCCTGGAAGGAGAGTTGGTGCTTTCGCTTACCAGAGATGCCTAGGAGAGACCAAGGGCTGCCAGCAGCTAGTGCCAGCAGAGAGGAAGGAGACCACACAGGGCTGTTGATCTACATCCCTTCCCAACTATTCAGGTTCATGGGAGTTTCCTATTTATTCTGTTGGGCTTTGTATCAGACTACAGCCTTCACCTATATCTCATGTCAACGGCAGTCTTTGTGCAGTTTATCGCACAGGAGTTCTGTTGTTCAGCGTGTTCTTTTCTGGGTCCCTTAGTGTGAAAATGGGTCTGTTCATTGCAGCTTGCTCTTTGGGCTGATGCAATGGATTCCAGTCCATGTGAGAGGCTGGGGATGGGGGCTGCTTATAGCATTTTATAGCTTATCACATGCTGTACCTGAAGCATATCTTGGTATTAAAGTTTCATTAGAGCACCACAACTGCAGATGGTGATGGTGGGTTTTTTTAAAATGTTTTTATTTAGAGCATTGGCAATGAAATGGTAATTAAATTCTAGGATGCAGAAAGAGGGCAAGGTTCCAGCAGCCCTTAGCACCGCTGGGTTGTGTTTCCTGAGCAGAGCTGGACCTCCAGCTGCCTGGCTTTTGGATTCAAAGTTTGGGAAAAGGGAAGTACAGTTCTGTCTCTTGGGTATTATCCAGCACTGTGGATTCTGGGAACACTTTGCAATAGTAACGTTCCTCTTCATAGCAACTGCAGGCTGAGCAGAATGCTCCAGCTTGCTTGTCTCAAGGGGACAGTGAGAGCATTTTGTCCTGGCTCACTTTCTCTTGCTTCCTTTTACTGGAGGGGGGGCATAATCTATTTTTTTTAACTACATTTACAGCTGCTGAAAGACAGGCCAGCCCTTAGGATTGCAGTGTGGTAATTTTAGCTTTCCCCCACCCCAAACCAGTATTCAGCTCAACTTCTAGCTAATATGAGACTGTGAGTAATGCTTCTGTTACTAAAGCACAGGTGACAAATGCTTCCCACTAGTACTATCTTCCTCAGGAGGAAGATTTCTGCCAGCAATATCATCACCTAGGATGTGGACATGTAATTCTGAACAGAAGCAACTAACTCCGTTAAGCTGGAGGGACCAAACATGACCAAAGACTTCCATGAAGCCATATCAGCATAGCTGGCTTTGGTGGTTCTGGCCACTGCTGTCATTCTGATCTGTACTGAAGTCATCTATGTGACTAACATCTGCAGCTGGCACGCCAGCCTCAAAGGGGCGAGGGGCTTGACTTAGTGCAAAACCAGCAGCTGCAGTAGTTGCCTGTGTCTGGAATCCTGCTGGGGCCAGACTTTGTCTTAACAATTCCTTTCATCCTCTTGAGTGGAGATTAAAATCTTTTTTGTTAACATCATTCTGCAGAATGCATCCTAGCATTCACTGCAGCAGGCAGGCAAGGAGGCCGGTGGCTTTAAACAAAAGATTTTTGACTTGGCTTCCTGAAACTGCTGGAACCTGGAAACTTGCAATGAGGTGTGCCCTTCCTTTGCTTGTGGGCCAAGCACCCAGTGGCTGATTCTATTTGGTTCAATGCTCTCTACAAACCTGCTTTCTAAATTGGGGCAGAAATACAGGCGTTTGAGGCACTCTTAATTTCTTCTTTCTCTTCTCCTGCCTGTTTCCCGAGAGACCTCAGTGAGACAGAGCTGCCGCATAGCTGCTTCATCTGGGGCACTGCGTGTTGTCTGAACAGCAAAGGGAAGGTGGGATGGCAGGACTTGCTGGCCTGAATTCATACAGCTGAGTTGAAGGATTCCTGATTTTTGAAAGACTAGCTGATGTCCTGAATGACATCATTTCCCCATACTGCAGCGTTGGGCAAGATAGGCAGCGGCACAGTGAAATGCTGTGGCAGCGTGGTCTGTTTCCCTCACCCCCAGCTGCACTGGCACACAACTTGCACAACACTCATGCGCTGCATCTTGCAGTTTCTGCTTGTCGGAGTGAAGCAGCGTATCTATGAGGTGGAGAAGAGAACTGACATCCAGTCTGATGGGCAGCTCTAGGCACGAGAGGTTCCTGGCTTCCTCAGGACTGCCAGCGTACCCAGCTTTGGCAGAACGGGTGGGATGAAGAATGCTCTACTTACGGTTAAGTTGCTCTTCTGAAAAATAATCACAAGTAGCATGTTTCAGACCTCCTGTCCTCCAAGTACAATAAAACAGCATCTTTAGATTCCTCCTAAAGTTTGCGTACGTTGGTCACCGCCATACTTAGAAACCAGCTGAGAGTGAGGATGCTCCGGGTGCTTAATGAGCTGGACTGGGCCGCAGGTGCTTCGTGTGACCTTGGTCAAGGCACTTATGTCTCTCTTCAGCTTCCTGCTGCCATCAAAGGATGAATATTCCCTTCCTTCTTCCTGACCGAGCAGTCTGGGGACAGGCATTATGCACATCACCTGCCAGACAGAATATGGGCTAGAAATTAATTGACCTGAGCTAATGAGGGCTTAAAATTCCTTTAATTGCTTTGAGTTTCTTGTTAAAATCAATTCTTCCTTGCTAATGTTGGTGGCTTCTGAGGTGTTTAACATCAAAATGATTTTAGGGATGCGGTTCTTCTGCAGTGCTTTCTGCTGGTGGCTCTGATGAGGACTGCAAGTACCTAACGTCATTGAAAGCCAAAGCAGGAATCTTTTACTCATTTCATTTTCCTTCCCGGTTTTGTGATCTGATTAACCTGACATGGTGGTGTCTCCCTACTTTGTTCTGTCTCTGGGACCCCTCCATACCGATAGCTTTTTCCTCTGCATCGGATGTATTTTTGGAGCACAGTTATTTCTCTCCTTTTAGCGGAGGATAATTGCTCCAGGGGAGAGAATGCCTGGGCCACCTATGCTTTGTTTTACTGGGGATAGATGCAATCATAGATAGCATTTAGAGGTTTGTTTTTTTAAAAACAGATGATGGTTGGTTTTTTTTTACAGGAAGGCTGATTGAAATCGATGCCCGAGTCCTGAGGAGCTATTGTGTGGAAGGGCCAGGGTTCACCTGTGAGCCAATCAATCTGCATACATAATTGGTGTTGACAAACTGAATGTGGAAGGACTCTCTAGGTTACCATGGGAACAAAAAAGGAGGTGAATTCTGGTTCAGTGGGTCTGAGCAAAAGGATGTCTCAGCACGTTTTGTTCTTGTGGCCTGAGAGAGGGGAGGGGAGAAGAGAACAGCTCTTCAACCCACTTCTGTCTGATGGATTCTTGGCCTGCTTGAAATAGTCTGTGGCCTTGCAAGAGCCTTATTATCCTGCCATTTTATCCCACATTACTCTGGGGAATGTGGGCTCTCTCAGTTTCACTATGTGGGAGGCTGTGGTATCCTTGTTGAGGGGTCTCCCTCCTGTTCTGGCAGCTTGGCGTGGTGGGTGGGGGAGCGACCAGGCTATCGGGAAGCAAACCAAGCGGAGAGAACAACCTGCGTGTTCAGGTGTCCATGCATCCTAAGGGACTAGCAATACCCGCACACGGAAAGGCAGCGGGAATCAGACCTTAGCCCTGCTTCAAGGTGAATTACTGCTGTATTGCAATGTGCAGACTGATGTCCTGTGGAAGTTATCCCTGCAGGTAACGTCCTTCAGCATGTCTGGGGCTCTAGAAAGGACCTTGGATTTGTTCAGCATTCCACAAGCATTTGGTTGGATATCAGCAAATATTATAGCTTGAGTTGCTCTCAGAGCATGGTGTTCAGGGAAGTTGGGAAGGCATAGGAGTAGTTCTTGGCTGTGTCTCAGAGTCTCCATCTCTTTTGCAGGCAGAAGTGGCCTTGTCACCATGTTAGTAGCTTCCAAGGAGACCTCCAAAACTACTTCACAAGGCAGAGTCATTTCTGTCATTTTGCATCCCTCTTGAACCACTGAACACAAAGAATATTTTATTGTATCTGGGATTTCTAGCTACCTTACTGGAGGAACGAACATCTCTTCTGCCTCCCCAAGCAACTTATTAAAAAAGAGGCACTTGAGCAGCACTTGGCAATAGCTAAATTACTCTTCTTTTATTTGTATCGACTCTTTGTCACTTCTTTTCATATTCAGAACCAGCATGAAGATGTCAAGAAGCAGCTGCTTGACCTGCAGCTGCAGCACAACAGCTTGAAACTGGAACATCGTAAGACGCTGGAGACCCATAGTCAGAAATATGCCCAGCTGCAGCAGGAGAAGGACAATGAAGTCGCAAATTTACAGGGTGAGTGTGATGGAGAGCTGAGAAAGCACCAGGCAGAGAAAGGACTACTGAAGAACAGAGTTCAGGAGAGGAGAATGTTTCTTTTACAGGCTTCCAAAAGGTCTGCAAATGCTGTGGGAATTGTACGACAGTGAGGGTGCTGCACCTGAGCCCTTCTGTACCTCAGCTGGAGCGTTGTCCTACCTCAGGGTGGTGGTGCAGGAACCAGGGCAGTGCTAAAACGGGCCAGGAGTCCTAAGGCTGCGTTGAGGGGAGGCGAGAGGCGCAGAGCAGGCTATCAAGCAGCTTCCCCACACTAGGGAAGCCCTTGCGGTTCACAGGTGATGTTTTTGTGTTGCAATACACACCACAAAAGCCCCTGTCAGCCTGGGCTGGCAAGTGCAGTGGTCAGGCTGCAATTGCCTGGTCAATGTAGGGTCGCAGAGGAGAGGAGCTTCCTTTTTTTTGATATAGCCCCATGGGAGACTGCATGACCTTGGGTTTAACCATACTTTGAGTTCTCTGGCATTCAGAGACCCCTGCACTGTTACACTGTACAAGACATCCCTGGTTTCTGCCAACACCAGCACTTTCATGGTGTTATTTTAAAAGTCTAATTGACTTTTGCTGGCTGCTTACTTGTACCACCACTTGCTTTATTTGTGTACAATTTGTGAGAGCCAGGTAAGATAACAAATTTTTGTGCCAGATGCTAATCGTATTTAGATTACTTAACAGTCTGTGTCCCAAGGAGGTCACCCTCAAAGTAGGAAGATAAGCCAAAAGTAAAAGGCAGGAGGCTACGGCAGAGGCATGTGCCTGTGGCTCCCCAGTAGGCTGGGGCAGAAACAACAGGGTCATCCACCAGATAACGCTGCCTTACCCTATCCTTCCTTTGGTGGGTAAGCCTAACTGACTTGGCAGAGATGCTTTTTGTGGTAGAGATATTTAGGTATCCCATCTGTTTCAATACACATTTTCCACTATTCTGTACGCTTTTGACAATGGAAATTGGTTTCTATACTACTATAATACTGTAATTTCTAACATTTCAGCTCGGGACCAAATTAAACATACTTTTTGTAATTAATGGTGTAGGTCTATAAAATGCATTTAATGGTGCAAGTATTGCAGAGAATGCTGATCCCTTTCATTCCCAGAGAGTAGTTTCTATTTAGTCTGCTGCTTAATTAGATTGTGGGCTTTTTAAGGTTCACATCTGTTCTTACTTAGATTAGGTCTGGGAGAGCAAAATCTGTTGATGTGTTGTTTGGTTTTTTATTCTGATCAACAAAGCCCTAGTATCTGATGAGCAATCCTGGGTTAGAAGGAGGGGATTGAGCACAAGCAAGCAAAACCTAAATATTTGATCATCTCTCCTTGAAATATGCAGCCCTCCACAAGGTAAGATAACAAATTCTGCCAGAGAAAGGAGAATAATGACCCGAAAAACAAGCCAAAGAAGGAAGCTGGTCAGGAGGGTCAGCTTAAGGCTGAGATAGTAATATTCTCTGCCCGTCTTCCTAGGCTACTGTTCACTTGGTTCCATCTCTCTCTCGTGCTTTAAGTTCAAAACTGGCTAGTAAATCTTCCCTTAAGTATTGGTAACCATGCCATACAAAAGAGCAAGACAGTCTCCTGAGATCGGTGGCAAAGACAGGGAGCTAGCAGCATTGCCAATGCCTCGTTTTCTTTCCTTATGCTTCACCAGTACTATCTGTCTATCTATCTAATGTGCATGTGTTGGAAGATGTGCCAACCAGTAGAACAAAGACTAGAAGAGTTATCTGAGCAGTGGGCATAACTCAGGGCTGTTAAAATGGAACTGAGGGATTTGTGCTAGATTCAATTGCAGAAATGAAACCTTTGCCCCAAGGATACTGAGGGAAAGCAGAAGCCCACTGGGAGGTATGAGGGATTGCTTTCACAAGTGGATCTGGATCTGGTAGCTCTTCTTGGTGGTCCTGGTTGCTTTGCAGCAGCTCTCAGGTGGGTGACTTGGCTACTACGTGCAGAAGGTGCTGGAATCTGGGGGTGACATAGCTGTGCCATGGGATGCAATGGTTGCAGTGCTGTTGAGGTATCTGTGCCCTGTTCCTGAAAATCCCTGCTTCTGGAAGTGGTTTTTGAATGTTGGTTAATGGGTTATAAGGATGTGGTCGGATAGCTGAAGCTCCCTTGTCTGGTTAGCTGGGCCCTGTTTAATCCTGTTTGTCTCTTCCCTCTACTCCAGATCCTCTCCTGCTGCGTTATAAACTATTTTCTCCGCTGCTTTACAGGCACTGCAGTCTGTTCCACATTTTGCCACCCCCAGCACAGCCTGTCTGCTGTGCTCCCCTCTGCTAATTCTTTACTCTCCTCTTTTTTTTTCCTCACCACACGTTGCACAGCCTGCTCTGAAGGCAGAGGGTAGTTTTGATCTTTGAGCTTCTGTTGGAGATAAGGACTGTGTAGTTACTGAAACAGAGCTGAAATGTTCTTCACGTTGACACCAGTGATAACTCCTGATGAGGTCACTGGGACCAGGATTTCATGTCTGCCGTATTGGTGGCAGAGGAAGGATGTATAATGGCATGAAGGTTTTGATTTCCAGTTTCTGGATATGCTTTGAAGACCTAGATGTTACTGAGATGCTGGCTCAGCGAAACTGCAGGATTATTTTGGACATCTCTCCCACACTTGAGGTACTGAGTTCTCTTGAAGGCTGGGGGAACACCTGTACTGTAGTTGGAGGTCTTAGCAGTAGCAGTCTTGTGCTAGCTGTCACCTAGCTTGGACTAGCTGTCTAAAAACATATGCCTTATTCTGTGCTCTAGGCCAACACCCACAGCTGTGCGTGCTTTCAGCACTGCGTGTATGCAAGGTAACTCAGTTAAAGCTGTTCTAAATATAGTCCCGTAGGACACAATTCCGTATTTCCTTTTGGCTGCAGGAAAAACAGAGCCTTCTTTTCTTAGTTTGGTGTTAACCTTCACCGCAAGGCAAGAACACAGCACCCAACCTCCGTGGCAAAATGCCCTGTCCCAGAGATGAATGTTATTAAAAAAGATCTATGGGTGTATTCAGAAATATTGATTATTTGAGCTGAAATCTTGCATGAAATTCAGCCTGCAGCAAAGTGACCACCCTGTTAGGGGAAAAATTCCCATCCTTGTCCTGGCAGGTGCCACTATGTTTGCAGAGAAATCCCAGTACCTGCAGCTCTAGTGATGTTTTGAGAGCTTCAAGATCCAAATAACGCTGACCTTTTTTGACGCAGCCTGTCTTTTTATTGAAGGATACACAATTACACTCAAGGCAGTGAAATACAAGTGCTTTGTGTGTCTGGTTACTGAAGTACTCTTAGGAGTGTGCAAAGAGCTTGAAAGGAGCCCAACCTGGGGGCTGCAAGGCGCAAGCTTGCTACTTAACAGCACAGAAATAAATGTGCTTCAGGACTAAGTTGTCCTGTGATCACTTTCTTTAAGCACATTGTGGGAGTTTTTGTTTGTACCCTCCTTTCAAGAGCCAGCTTCTCTGTGCAGTAGGAGGGAACCTCCTTACTGGCTCTGCTGTGGGTTCAGAAGACAAGGACGGACCTCTCTTGTAGTTGCTTCTCAACTTTCCAGTTACTGCAGGTAGGGGCAGTGGCTGCTGCTCACTGCTCTCTCTGCTATTCGGCTGCAATGGATAATGGAAATGAAACAAATACCTGATTCTGAGAGCAAGCACAGCAAGAGCCTGACCTGATAGCAGTTGTTAGCAGAGAGACTCCAGAGAGGGGGAAGTTCCTTCGATGGGCAGGACTCCCGAGGGCTGGAATGATGATTCACATTTGTCAGTGTGGCTAGTCGCTAGCTAGTGCTTCACTGTAATTCCTGGGCTTGGAGAGATCTACGAGGTCAAGAGGAATTTATGGCAAGGAAGAGAGATACTACACCTCCAAAAATAGCTCTCTTAAGCAAATGTTGCCTTCTCTTGCAGATACAGTCTTTAAACTCAGAGAAGAGAGCAAGCTTCTTCGGAAAGCCCACCAGGAAGTTCATTCTCAACTCCTTAATGCCCAGGTAACCAACAAGAGGGTGTTTGTGGCCACATGGGACGATCTTTTACGGGTTCTGGGTGCACCATCAGGTATTCTTTAGATAATAAATCTAGTTATCAGCTGTATTCCAGTGTGGTGAGTTGCCTAAAACAGTGCTGGTAGGTGCTGGTATAGTATAGATGCGTTCTGTGCAAGTAAAATTCTCCAGCCTGGAATCTGTCCCAGTGGCTGAAAATACAGGTATGCTACATGAGTCTCTGTGGTTCAAGTGAGCATGAACCATCATAATCCCAACCCTGGAATGCCTCCTGTCACTTCCCTGTGTCTCAAATACTTCCACCCTAAATGATGATTAATTGCCTCTGTTTATGCCTACAAAATTAATTGTAGAGAGAAAGAGCAACACAGAGGTGCCTTCTCTAGCTTGCTGGGACTGCAAGTAAACAGGCAACAACCCTGGCAAAAAGGTCCCCGTTTGCATCTCTCTGTGAAGCCTTAGAGAGGGAGACCTATAAAAAATTTAGAAAGAGCTACGTTAAAAAGTTAAGTTTGGTAATATGTATTTGAGCGATGCTTTGAGAGGCCAGAGCAGACATGCAAGTGGTCTTGAGCAGGGGAAAAAACAAAATCTTTGTGGAGATGGTGTGGTGCTCATGCCATGAAGATGGTGTGAGCCTCTTCAGCACGCTGGGAGTCCTGACCTCGCAGAACTCTGCTCATGCCAGCTGAAGCTGAAGCTCCCAGATGACTTGGGAGAAGGGAGAAAGCAAGCAGGGTGTGCTGGGAGAAGTGGGAGGACTTCGTGTTTCTACTGTGTCTGTCTGAGGCTTACCAAGACACAAGCAGCTTTGTAAATACACTGTAAAAGTCACGTCGCAGTCTGAATTAGCCTTTTCTGTTGTTAATTAGCAGCCTTCTGTCAAGCAGTCCCTTGGATTATAGGATAAGCCCAGAAGCAAGGAGCTAGTTGTGGTTACATGCTGTTGACAACTGATTCTTTCCCTGAACTAGATGCTGAACTTGAACTAGAAGTGTGGGGGGTTGTGGGTTTTGATTTCTAAAAGATTGCTTTGGAGTTCTGGCCTGATCTGCCCTACAAAATAGCAGGGACTAAGTGGCTCTAGGGCAAACTTCACAGAAAACCGGTCACTCCAGGCAGGAAGGCCAGGTTACTGGCATTGCAGGCAGCTGTTTGACAGCTCTTTGGCTTGTGTCAGGTGTGGTTTGAGGGGTCTTGGGTGGACCATCAGTGTGTTTGACTTGCCTGCCTTCATTACGGTGACTTACCCCTGAAGTGCTGTCCCACCCTGCTCCTCCATCTGGCTCAGGCAGACCAGCAGGATTCTCTGCAGGGAATTGCCTGCAGCTGCTTGTCAGAAACTAAGCAAAGGCTTTCAGTCTCCATAGGGGTCGGTCCAGGAAGCCCATACCAGGCACCGAAACAGCATGTGATTATGAGCTTCTCCAGTGCCCTGGCAAGCCTACATTCACACCTCCTGCTACGAAATTGCATCTCAGCCTCCATTTTTAGGCCTCCTGACCCAATTTTCAAAGTAGCTGCCAACATCACTCCTCTGCAGTTTGTTCTCAAGCAACACTGAGATCGTCGGCTCCCACTGTACGGGCCTCTGCTATTGACAACTTGGGTCAATATCAGTTGATCAAAGGTCCTCTGTTTGTCGTGATGTATTTCTACTTCTGTCTTGCTGGGTCGCTGCTGAGTGCATTTGCACCTTGTAGGACCAGTCCTGAATTACCCTTCAGCAAAGTGCCCTTAAAATGCTGTTCAACTAACTGTGCTGCATTAGAGAATGCAATCAGCAGTTCAAGTGTGCAAACTAGGACATACTCTGAACACTGTTAAAAAACTAAAACAAACCTGGGCTAGGTATGGTTGAAGCTCCAAAGTCGAGTGCTTGCGGACTGGAAAACATGGTGGCAGCTTTTGTGCTGCCAGTTTTAACTTTTGGCCCCTTCAGTGTTGTGACCCATGGGAAAAGGAGCTTGCAAGAAACAGCTCGCTGTCATTTCTTGCCAAAATTATGAGTGAGCAAGAGTGAAAGGATTTGCCCTGCGTGTGGGAGACACAACGCAGCTCCCTGCTCTGAAGGTACCAGACAGTCGTGTAACGAAGTTGTGCTCCAGCCATCTGTCTGACTGCTATTTCTGGCTCACAGAAGTGGCAGTGGTTGGTCCCAACGATTTCAGAAAATACTTTGGATCTTTTTGACAAGAGGCTAGTATTAAATCTTCAGGTTTTCTGTTTGGTTTTCTGATCAGTCCTTTGTGGTGTCTGATCAGTGTTTCATAATACAAAGGCGAATGTAATTGCATTTGCCTTCAGTGGGGCGAGATGCCATATGTTAGAGCAGACACCCACAAAAACTCCCAGCTGCTTTATCAGCGCTGCAGTTCTTCATTGCAGTGTCAATTTGCACCAAGTTCTTGATCTTGCGTCCTTCTGGCAGGTGAAAGTTTAGAGGAGTAATTTGCATTCTAGACGTGTTCATTTTCCAAGGATTCTAACATGTTTCACAGCCCAGCCTGCAGTAGCTGTCATATCGGTTAGTCTGCCAGGTAAAATGAGGCACGGAGGCATGAGGTGGTGTACGCGCAGCTTGCTGTGACGGGGTGCAAACAGCATGTGGGAGTCTGTGCATTAAGGCTGGCTGGTCTAAAGCTTCTTTCCCTCTAGGCTGACCACCTTAACAAGCTTCTGATGGTGCAAATCTTCCCTCCATCTGGCTCGTTCTGACTGCAAGCAGCCTCCTACTAGCTAGAGCTCTAGCGCGTGAACTGTTCTTGGCTTCCTTTGCCTTTCCTCATTCCTTTTGTGTTAGCTTTGCTGAGCGGTTTTGTTGGGTTTTGTTTTGGTTTTCTTAATGTTAATTTTAAGGTCAAATTTCAGGGGGAAGAACTGAAATCAACAGAGCCTGCTCAGGAATTAATTTCCTGCTAAAACTTTCCTTGCTGCTTGGAAGCTTTCCTACTCTGCCCAGTCCCTAATTTGGTCCATTTCCAGGCACCCTGGCAAGTATACAGAAAGCTCTCCCCCCTCACTTTCCTATAAATAACTGGGGTAGGAGTGGGGAGCTTTTCCTGAGTAGCTTTTTCAAGCCCTACTTTTCAGGGTTGGAGATGGAAGAAGTAAGCTGCAGCAGAGAGAAAAGTGTTGCATTTGCTTAACAGTCCAGGAGAATCAATTTTCATTTGTCTTGCAAAGTAAATTGAATTGTCAAATAGGATTATGCCAATTACTGTCAGCCCTGCTGAGATGAGCGCGTCCATGGAGAA
The DNA here is from genome assembly GCA_035590215.1 of Microhierax caerulescens. Taxonomy (NCBI): domain Eukaryota; kingdom Metazoa; phylum Chordata; class Aves; order Falconiformes; family Falconidae; genus Microhierax; species Microhierax caerulescens. The sequence goes on from JAVJGJ010000037.1 coordinate 106,415,729, forward strand.
ATGGCCCCACAGGAAGAAAAAAAATAAGCCAACCTGAAAGTACATGCGTGTGAGGCACAGGAGGACCTAAAAAGACCCAGGACACAGTTCTCGTGCAAAGGCAGGAGTTATGTTAATGGCTCATGCGCTAAATAGCACTGAGCAAAGAATCGGTGTCCTGGGTTGGCACTTCCAGGGTAAAAGTACACAATAAAATAAGATGCAAGATGGCAAAGGGGGAATACAGAATATCCATGAAATCTGGAGGGAAAGATGAAGACTAACTAGCTTGGGCTTGTCAGTAGTAGTTATGGATTATCTCCAGCCTTTCATATATATAAAAATATATATCCTCTTTAGTAGCGCATCTGTGCTGAACAAGTGGCCATAAAAGTGTGGCTGTTCTCAGCAAGAAGTTGTTTAACCCTGTTTATTGTGTGAGGTTTCTCTGTCCCCTTCTCATCCCTTCAGGCCCAGATGGAAGAGTTCAGGCAGCTCAAGGAAGCACTACAGAAGATGCCGAGTTTCAAAGGAGGAGGAGCTGGGAAGGGGCAGCAGCAGTTTCAGGTGCTGAAGGAGCAGCCCGTGGTGCCAGCCAACAGCCCGTTGCAGCTCATGAGGCAGAAGGTAAGGGGAGGAGAGTTCTCCAGGGCTTCTATGGGATTTCAGCAGGGGCTTTGAACTGGAGGGAGCTGAGCTCATGCCTTTAGAGTTTGCTCTTGTCCCTTCTTCCTTGCAGGCTTTTCCAGTCAACCAGGAGAATCGTCCTGTTGGGAACCCACTGGCATCACAAGTCTCTGGGGTTCAGAAGCAGGCAGACAGCCCTCCGCTGCAGGGCCAGAACTCGTACAGTAACGATGGCCCAAGGCCACAGGCTAACATGCTCTTTACCCATCCAGCCCCACTGCAAGATGCCAATCCACTGCCAGATGCTGTGCCAGCCTGGCCAGCAAGACGTGGGGATGGCCGTGTGATCCGATTCACCCGGACCATGAACAGCCTACCAAATGGGAACCCAGTAAGTTCCATACACTTGCTGCTTGCTTTGCGTAGCCCCTGCTTTTGAAGCTCAAAACTATGGTATTTGTAACGACACGTGTATGTGCATCCTGCTTCCCTGATGTGGAAATTGTCTTGGCCTCAGGTTTTGGACTCCTGTGCCTTTAGACTTTGCTTTTGCCCTTCTTCCTTGCAGGCTTTTCCAGGCTTTAAGAGTTTGTGGTTTAGTGGCTGGGCTCAGATGAATGGGCTAGAGTTCTTGTTCTGGATCCTACTGGATCTGCAAAGAGTAAATTGTAAAGGCCTCTCCCCTGTCTCCTGGAGTGTTTGAAAGTGAGCTTATGGAAAGCAGAACTCTTAAAAAAATTACAATAATTGCAGTGTGGTTAGACTATAATTACAGTAACTATTACAATAGCAACATGTGGGGTTTTTTTTTAGAGGTGGTTTTGTTGTTCCTCTTCTCTTGGAGATTTCACCTACCCAAGACAAGCTTAGGTCATATAGGATCCAAATTATTTCCTCTTGGCTGTGTGGAAGAAGGACCTCTTTTACTGCAGAGTGGCTGGATAGGACATTGGATTTGTTCTGGAGCACTTCTGGATCTGTTGCTCCTTGATAAAGGGTTTTTCTGGCCCATAAGCTTACCCAAGTGCACAGGAGATCCATGGGTATCTGGTAGGATTAGGAGCCTGTGTGCATCCCAAGCGTATGCATCTTTTCTGCAGGACCTAAAGATGGTGATGCGCATTCAGGTGAAAAGCAATGCGGAAAGCCAGGCTCCTGGATTGTCACTGCCTGACCTGAAACAACCCTCTTTAGCAGAAAACCCTCAGATGCCAGAGAACCACCAGCCTACAGGGAACAAACAGGTGCAAATGCAAAGGTTGGTGGAACAAAACTCCTTTCTACTCTCAATGTTCAGGCTGCCAGGTACCATACAGGCTTGTCCCTGGTCTGTCCCTTCCTGTGTTTATTGTGGCTTCTACTTGAAAGATGTTTGAAGAAAGTGTTAGTTAGTGGTTTCACTGTCATCTAATTCTTGTAGCTGAATGTTGCTGCCAGATCTTTTTCTCTGCTGAAGCAGAAGACTATTATGTTGCAGGCAATGTTGTGTGATTGAATGCACAGAATGCTGTGGGTGCTGTGCTGGTAAAAACAAAAGAAAAGGCTCTTGCGTTAGTGGTGCACGCTCTGCAGGCTGCCTTTGTATTTTCAGCTGTTTGATAAAGTGTTTGTGTGGGGAGGAGGGAGAAAGAGGAATTTACTGCTGAGTGAGCTCAGGTCAGCGTGGATTTCCTCCTACTAGCTAGAGGAGAGGGTGGGATGGGAGTCTGAACTGACTTAAAGAAATCTCCTCCCTTTCAGTGACGGTGACTTAAATATCCTGTTTTGCTTAGCAAACTGCAGAAATTCTGCATGATGGAAGCGACCCATCTGCAGCAGCAAGGGTGTCTAAAAATTCCTTCCGTTTCTATAAATAAGAGGCATTAAGTTGTATATTAAAGCTGCAACTTGCTCATTTTTTCCACCTATCAGTAAGCTGCCAAGCTCTGCAGGAACAACCAGACCTTGAAGATCTGAAAAGCTTCTCATCTCCAAGGTTATATGGTAATCCAGGAGCAGCAGGCAACCAGTTCCAATTAGGTACTAAGAGTTTTTCTGGTTTTGCTTCTAGGGCAAAAACAAATTCCCAGACTCTGTATTCTTTCTTCTGTGTTCTCTTTCCTCCCAGGGAATGGAGCTGGGGTTCCTGTTGCCAGCACACTTGTGAAGTATCCTAGGGATTTTCCTTCACAGAGCCTGATTAGAACATGAAAAGCCAAAGAGGTCCGAGACCTGTGATCCTCAGACAGTGGGGTTTATCCAGAATGGGTAGAACAGTTTACAGCAATAGTCTATGCCAGAAATGAGGACACAACCAGACAGCGCAGGCTTTTGTCTTGTCTATGTACCTGCCTACCTGCACTTGAGATGATGTAGTCGGTAACAATTTCAGCTCCATCTGGAGAAGTCAAACCAATTCAACCATATCAATACAAGGATCAGGGTTTACAATAAAGACTTGGAACTGGTATGATCTTCCGAGCTTAGTTGAAACCTTGGTATTAAAATTCCCTGCAACTTGGGACTGTTTTCTGCAGACCTGTTCTTGGGGTAAACGTGAGAGGAGAGCTCTGGGGAGGAGTCCCTTGGAAAGGGCTGAGGTTCAGAGACTGGCATGGACCTACCCATTCCATGCAGGTAACAGAATGGATAATTCCTATAGCATGATACTTGTATTGCTGTAGTACCTGGGAGTCTAGTCAGGGACCAGGATCCTGTTGTACTGGGTGCTGTACAGGCACAGGAGAAACTGTTTACTGTCTCGACAGCACTCACAGAAGACCAGTTTGTTTTGCAAAAGGAAGAAAATGTCTTTCTGAGGCTGTAATTCATCAAAGTCTGGCCATAATCCAAAAACTGACTCTGAAAATAGTGCCTTCCTCATTTAATTTATTTATTCCCTGTGTGCGTTCAGGTCATGTCTGCTCAGTTTACTGGAGCAAACAAGATTTAAGTTCTGTTTTATCTGTAGAGGAGACTTCTGGTTTTCATTCTAAATTCAGTCTGATCCTACCCATTCCTCTCTGACATTTTTGTTTGTTCATGTAACCCTTAATCTTCCCAGGTCAGAGATTGTACTTTTCACATTTCTTTAAAGGGAAATGGCCTCTCCATACTGCTTTGATAGGTAATACCTGCATGGACACAGAATTAACAGCAGAGAGGATATTCTGCCTCTTTACAGGGAGGGACTTGTGTGGGTGTAACTGAAGATGAGGGATGAAGTTGTGATGGCAGAATGGCCTTTCCTCAGTCATGCAGAGTCTAGAGAGGATACCATCACTCCTCTGTGAAACAGAAAATGCAAACGTTGGATTTGTTTGGCAAATGATTTCTGCAAGGACAGAGATCATGCTATGTTTGGTGTGCTTTTCTTTTCCTGGATCTATCATCAAGAAATTACTGAGCAGCTGGAGGCTGTTATTTACACTGTGTGAGATTTGTGATAAGGAGTGTATAAACCAACTTTCTCCAGAAGGTGTCAACGCCAAGAACAATATCAAACCGCAGTAGAGTACAAAAGAGGCCATGCATCCAATGCCAAGAACTCTTGCATTGGGTGGCTGAGACCAGCAGATTCCAGATGAGCTCGGATGGCCGGTTTCCATTTTGATGGCTTTATAATTGGGAAATCTGAGCTGAAGGCTGGGTTATGATTTTTCTTACTGCAAGTTTCATGTGGTGGTAGTATGCTGGCTTTAAAAAGCTGCTAAAGTTACAGCCACTGTCCTTTCCCCAGCAGTTAAAAACTTAGATGTCTTAAGCAGCTTTTAAATCTCAGATGGCTGGTACAGCAGGACCGGCTAGACCAAGCAGTAATCCTGCTTGACACGGGTGGTAACTTAGGTTAAAAGTTCTTGTTTCAGTCACTTTGAGAGTCCCATTACTATTTCATCCCTATTTCATCCCTTCCTTTACCCTTCTTTGTTCCTGAAGGTGTCACTGAGTAAGGATATTTGGGACGAAAACATTTCTTGTGAGACAGCCCTGCCTTCTGAGCTTTTCAGGGGTTCACTCACACTAACGTGAAGACAGCCCATTTCATTCCTGTGTGGTGGAATGGTGTAATGCTACCAAGTACTCTACTGCTGAGCCTCTGGCTGGGTATCCACATGAGCTGTGCTATTGCTGCGGGCAGAGAATCATTAAAGAAAAACGTGTTGCGTTTGTCATATACCTTGTTAGCAAGTACTTGTCCCTCTGAGGCACTTCTGTTAAGGAGGCAGCTGACATAGGTAACGATGTAGACTTCAGGAGAAGTGTATTTGAGGTGGAACCATTACAGAGGAAGGAATTCTTGACTATGGCTGCCTGAAAGGGGTTGCCTGAAGTCTCACAGATAGAGCTATGTATAAATAATTGATTTTTCAGTCAGTAGATGGATGAAAACATTTGAGGGGTGGTGGTAGGAAAAGCAGTAAATCATATCGGAATGTGGTTTCCCTCACTGAATGAAGAAATGAAACACTTTTTCCCATGTCCACCTAAAAAAAAAAAAAATATCAAAACAGTATGTGAACATTTTCTTTCAACTCGTTCCATTTTCACTGTTTGGGTTTGTGCCGGGGCCAGATGCATGCTATGGAAGAATTTTATAAACGGATGCTGTGTATAAACATCCCAGTATCCATCCCAGCAAAGCTTCATAAAGAACTTGTAGCTTTAAACAAATTTATCAGACAACAGAAACTGTCAGTTTTGTATTGCAGCTTTCTTGTTTGTTTTGAAAAGTTTTCTTTCTCCTTTATAGGCCAAAATCCTACAGTTTCTTTAGTAGCATCTTCATTGTAAATACAGTTGGGAAAATAAAGAGGACTTGCGGTTTTGATATTTTTTTCAAAACTTGATTTGTGTACTCGGGTATGTGTGGCATGAGTAAGTATCTAATTAGAATTGGAGTGTATTGCTATGTGGGTATGTTATTGTATCATATGAATAATATTAAAGCAGTTCTACAATAAATTGTGTTTATAAAACGTAACTGATTTTGTACTTATGTGGCATATGAAATGTTCTGTTTCAAGTAGATACCACAGTAACTAATGCAATCTGCTAGTTTTGCCAAAAAATAAAATCAGCAGAACACTTCTGCGTGTGTTGAGGTTTGGTGTTTTTTTCTCTGCTTGCCATTATGAAATATCTTTTGATATACTGAGGCGGGGTGTGTGTGTTTTGTTTCATACCCTTGTTGCAGCTGGAAAGACATAGTTAAAAAAGTGAATGGCCAGATGGATGAAGAACAAGTGCACAGTTACCCAAAAAGCCTTCATTTTGACCCAAAGCCTGAGCAGGAGATGCAGAAAGGCAGCCCACAGCCACCCAGTCAGAGGAGAGGGGAAGAGCATCAAACAGCTGATCAGGAAGGCGAGAAGGAAAGGACAGATGATGAGGAACTTGAAATGGGTATGTTTCTCTAACCTGTGCTGTTCAGTACTAATTTATTGCTAATCAAGGTGGGGAGTGAGAAAAGCTTTCTGCTTGTGTTAAAGGAAAACCTTACAACTCTTGAAAAATTCTGGTGCTTTTATGGAAAAAGGAAAAGCCTGGACAGTTTTCTGGGTTTGTTTCCTGTTTTGTCCCATATCCTCCCACACTTCCAAGGTAGTGGACTCAAAATCTGTGTAAATTCAGTCAGTTCTTCTTTCTTTCCTATGGGAGTGATTGGGAAAACGTCACTGGTTTTTGCAAGACTTGATCTCAGTCTCCCATAGGAATTGATTTAATTTTTTTAGAAGTGGGTTTTCTAACTTAAGGTAGAAAATTTCCCAACTCTCCTTAAGGGGAATAAAAGCAAATAAATTCAAGAGCAGCTAGCTGTACTTGTCAGTTGGCCAACAGAGCACCTAAGTAACTACTTTTGGGCAGTGGGAGGCCAGCTCTTGGAACAGCGTGTTACAATTCCTCAGTCTTCTGGTCCAGATCTGTCCAGACCCCTGTGCATTGACTCACTTGGCTAGTAACTGTTTGGGAGAAACATTTGACTTGGTGTGAAGTTCATCATCACACCTTGAAACATGCACATGAGGGCAGAATCTTTTCTTTGACTCCTTTTCCAGGGGAGGTTTATCAGTTGGCCTGTAATGGTAGTCATGTGTGAGTGGCAAAATGAGGGAACAATTAAATAACTCTGTGTTGTTTGAAATGGAAAACAGCTGTAAAATGACTAGACCTTTCAGAAAATTACAGTGCGTGGGCGAGGGCTTGGAGCACTTCCATTAAGTCCAGTTACAAAGGGAAGGTTAACTTGATTGCAGCTGTATGTCTGAGAGTAAGAGGGAAGCTACAAACCTCCTTTGGAAGCAGATAAAGACAACATCAAAAATGTATTACAGTAAGCCAGAAAGCTAAAATGGGCTTTTGAGCAGAGCTGTCCAGTCTGAGAATCTGTGCAGAGATGTTCCGCTGTGCTCAAGGGGCCAGGATATACCGCGTGAACACTTTGTAAATGGATTTCTTTGCTGTGAACAGACTCTGCCATCAATTTCTCTTGCACGTGTGGAAATAACCTGTAAGATCTGGAAGTTAGCTAGTCACCTGTGTCAAAAAGAGACATTGAAATGTAGCTGTGACTGATGCTAATTCTGTATGTTGCTAGGCTGAGATAAAATGTCTAAGTAGGTGGCTTTTCATGTAGCTTTTGCTGTGGTCTTGAATGCAGTAAGGCAGGGAAGCTGGGAACTGAGGCTTCTGTGAGGATCTCATTTGAAATGCTGACTTGCATCCTATTAAACGTTATAAAGATAGTCTCAGCCTGGTTCCTTGACAGTAGATTTTTGGCTCTGGATTTGGAAGAGAGGCAGGATGTCATGGGGCAGAAATGAAGGTCAGTGGTTTTAAGTGAATCTTGGATCAAAGGGCTGAAATCACCCAATATGGGTGGTTTCCTCCCAGGTTATGGGCTCAGGTCACTCTGTGCAGATGAGGTGCCCCTCCAGAACAGCAACAGTTGGGTATCTGCTAATGTGCATACAGATGCCCATTTGGAGAGGAGGTTTGGTATTCCTGTGCTTTCCCACAGCTATGTTTACCTGCTGTTTCATGTTTTGCTGACCTGATTTTCAGCAAGTCCCCCTAGAGGAACTGAACTAATTGGTTCAAATCAAAGTGAATTCTACCCTGCAAAGAAAAGGCCTCATGGCAGGTATAAGGGAGTGTGGAGACCAACAGCCCTTGACCTCTGTGTCCTAATTGGAATTAACAACCAAAGTAATGACTCGACAGCCCTGGCTGTGCTGCTGGCCAGTGGGGAACACTGCTGTCTCACAGGCTCCTTTAATGTTCCGAGGAGAAGCACTCAACCCCCAGTGATAAGAGATGGAGCGATAAGTGCCAGAGCCACATCCAATTTGGGGTGAGGATTAGGCCCTTAGCTGAAAGCAAAAGCTGTATTTTTCTCTCATTAGTACTCTCCTCTTGCCCTGACCGTCCCCCTGCCTGGCACAGGCCGCCTGCCTTTTGTTCTTGTCAGAGCAGTGTGCCAATGAAGGCAAAGGTGGCACTGCCATGCTGACCTGCCGTGGTCTAGTTTTGCTCCCGGTGATGCTCTGGCTGGTGGCATGGCTGGGTTGCTGCTATAGATGCTGCCTAGACTTAGCTGTGGTATGAGGGAAAGATGCATCTTAATATAGATTAGGGGCTGAACTCAGAGCTGCTTTTTGTCTTTATCCTGTATGTATGATTCAGTAATTGCAGGCGCGCTTCAACACGTGCTTATGCCCTGGCTGTGGGGACAAGGAAGCAGTTTTGGCAGCTGTAGGAGCACGGTGCTGGTTTGCCCTGAACCCTTGCAAATGGCACTAAAGCAGCATTCTTCTTCTGAAAACACACAGAGCATTGCCTGCCTCGAGGCGTAGGCAGGTCAGGACAGATCCCTACTTGGCATACAGTTAATAAAGCTGCTCCCCAAGAGTGGGAATCTTAACTGGTGACACTGACTTTTGAGAGAGTACTGTGATAACTGTCCCTTTTCCTTGCAGATGCGGGAGTGATTGAGAGAGAGGAGAGCCTGAATTCTCAGAAAGAGACTGTTGTCCAGGAACCAATGGTAAGTAGTGCTGTCATCTGGATGCAACCTTAGCTCTGAAGTAAGAATCCAGCTGTTCCATTTATGTTGATGCTTTCCCAGAAGCTTCTATAACATGCAACTCCTAACCCCTTGGTTCTAGGGGGATTCAGAGAGATAGGGAAGACTGGGGGTTTTGGTTTTAGAACTGTTAATGTTGATGTTCCTGGAGAGGTGTGACTGAAGTGCTACAAGCCAGCAGTTCCTGCTTGCTGGTGAAGGCAGTAAGCCTTCTGTCTCCCGAGGGGATATCCTGCTGGTATCCACAAGAGGCTTTTCTTGTCCAGATGCCAGATGATGCTGCAGATCCAGCCCAGGATCCCAATAACCAAGGTGAGGATGAGTTTGAGGAAGCTGAGCTGGAGAGACCTGACTTTGAAGAGAAGGTGGGAGGTTTGGAGAACTTCAAGGAGCCCAGTGTGAAAGAAGAGTCCAAGGAGAAGCCGCTGAAGGTGACTGACATGAGGGTAACCAGCAGGGGCCAGGGAGGGATCCCCAGCTATGAATGGGGGGAGGCAGAGAGCTAGAAGGAAAACATCAAGTTTCTGGATGGATCCCTAATGCCACTGCAAGGATATAGCAGGCAGGACAAACCTCTTCCTGAGTGAGAATCGGTGGGTTGGTTGGTACCAGAACTTGTTCTGGCCCTGTCCTCTCTGCTTGTTGAAGTCAGCCCCAGCATCTGTGGTACCTATGTGGCTGGAGAGACATTAAAGAAGAGACGGCTCACACCACAGCTGTTACTGCAGAGGGGCTGTATCTTTCCAAGCACTTAAGAGACCAAAACCAGAGACAATAATATGGGCCTGTGCTCAGGATCTGGTTGTTGCAGCTATTACTGTCCCTGGGATGGGTATGCAGCAGGCTCTTGGCAGCAATGACAACACGTGAGAACTCTGCCTCCTTGTTTGCCTGCTCGCAGATGGAATCAATTTATTTTGCAAAGTGCTTCTTGCTGTCTGAAGCCAGACTCTGCATCAGGGAAATGTTAGCTTGTTTTGACAAGCAGCTGAGTGTTGCTTGTTTTTAAAAAGGAGTGTTTTATCTGTCAGGCTTTAAAATCATGATTAATAGTGAGGTTTAAAAAAAAAAAAAAAATCCAGGCCCATGAAATCAAACAAGAGATACTGGCACCAGCACAGCATCACCTCCTTAATCTTAGTGAAAATGTGGTAAGAATTGGTAACATATCTGACTCTCAGATAGGGCTGTGCTGTGCTCACTAAAGCTTTTCCCCAAATAACTTGTAGATTGCCTGCAGTCCTGGGACTTGATACAAAAGCAGCGTGTGCAAGGGCCCTAGTCCTGGGACCTTCCTGCTGCAGGAGAGACTCTCACCATGGTAGAAGGAGCTGGGTGGTTGCTGCCAGCACGTGGGAAGAGAGACTGGATGGGGAAAGTACAAATGGAGTTTGGGCTGCCTCATTGCCTCTCTGCTGTCCCCTGATTCCTGAGCTGTAGCCCAGTCTCCCAGACCTGGGCTCTAATGCAAGAAAGCTGTATCCCTGGCAGGGATTGGAAGTAGACTGGGGCACTCTAAACAGTGTCTGACTTTCTGTATTTTTCAGGATTCTGGCAGACCTGCCAAGCCCAGGGAAGACCCAATGGATGACTATCAAGAAGATCAGGAGCAAGAAATTGTACGACACCAAGGTTCTTCCTCTTTCCCTCTCTGGTGTGATTGTTACCTGGGTATGTTGGTAGCCAGGAGCTGAGTATTACTCAGCTGTTAGGAAACCAGATGTGAGCACTGACTTCAGTTTTGTCTCTGCCTGCTCAGTGAGGTGGGTCTCCAGAGTAAACCTGGAGCCCATTTACCTCTGTTCCCTTTTCTTTTTCAGGTGTTCAGAGTACCCTTTGGGCTCTGTCTCCCCTCCTCATTTCTTTCTGCATCAATCTGCAGCAGTTGAGCTGTGAGATGCTTACCAAACAGCAGCTGGGGTGAATTACAAACTCTGCCGGTGCAGCTAGGCAAGACCAATATGTGTTTCTCCAAGCATCACCCTGGCTTTATTCCTGTGGTGAAAAATCCACTGGGAGCCCTGTAGTCTGCTGCACAGGTCCTACTGGGTCTAGCCTGTGTCTGTGGAAGAGCTGGGGAGAACTACACCTGTGCTTTGAGAAGGGTCATTGCGTTAACAGCCAGCAAGTCAAACAGAAGTGTGAGTAGCAGAAGAATGTGACATCCCACTTGTGAGGCAAATGTGGGAGGTGGTGTGTTGGTTGGGCCACAGTTGCCAGGAAGCAACTGCCGCCTCTGGCTGAAACAGCTATTATTGCTGTGTCTCAGAGCCCCAGCACTACTGTAGTCAGTGACAAGTTGGCAATTCCTCTAGGAGAAAGACTGGAAGCCACCAAGGATTGAGAGCATGAGTACTAGAGAGGATTGCTTTGGTGCCTTCTGACTGACATAGGTAGAAATGAAGGATCCTCTTCCAGTCTTGTTCATCTTCTCCTTGCCCTTTGTGTTGGCTGCTGCTGGCTTTTTCTGCAGTTTCAACGTGATTGCTGGGAATTAAGGATTTGGGCTGCCTGCTGGGAATGAAGGGAGTGGGGACATAAGGGGTGGGCAGAGCAGAGTTGATTTCAGGAGTTGTCCTGGCCCTGTTTGTAGAACCTGGCTTGTACACTAGATAGTTGGATCTAAAAGTGCCAGTAGAGTCTGTGCTGGCTACTGTATATCACGGGTGGGATTTGTTACACAGTTTGAAATGTGGTGGATGTAGGATACCTTTGTATATCCTTTTATAGCAGTTGCAACAAGCTGAGATGTTGAAATTGCATTGTAATGTCAAGATATTAACTTTGCTTAAAACAAACAAGCTGACCACAGCAACACACATTTCTTACCTCTGTGTCTTGGCTGAGTGGCTTGCCAATGACACCTAACACTGGCAGAGGTGGATTTTTCAGTTTTCCTGAGTTTCCCCAGCTGTGCTGGTATGGTAGAACAGCTGTGGTCAGAAGCAGCATGGTGTGCTCTTAGTTAGGGTCTCCTTTTCCAGGCCTTGCTGACTTTTCCTTCTTGGCTATTCCCTCTGCACCCAGGAGGATCATGGAGGTGAGGTGGATGACAATGATGACCTGGAACTTGTCCAAGACCAGAAGGACCATGCAGATATACAGAGAGCTGATGGCAAGAAGAACAACTACTACTGAAAGATGCTGAAGGAAAATGAAATACATTAAGAATGAGGGGATGGGAACTCCTCCTGGGAACTGGCTCCTGTATTAAACACTGCCCAGAAGAGACAAAGGCAGGAGGAGTTAACTGTCTTTGCAGGCACTGAGCAGGGTGCTTGCAGATGTGCATTACAACTACTTGTGTGGGGCCATTGCTGCCCCTCGGGTCAATAGCATGGAAGTGCTCTCAGACTGTAGGAATGATTTTACCCTGCTGCTTTTCTTAGAAGCACTTTTTGATTTACTGTGTCTTGTTTTCCCTATCCTGTCCCAAGCTGGAGAGTTTTTCTGGTGGGTTTTTTTTTTTTAAACTCTCGGCAGTGGAAAGGTGCCTGAACTGGTCCCTGGACTTACTCGACTGATTGCTAATACAAAGGAATCTGCCTTCAAAAAATATTTTGCTCAGTAGTGTTTTTTTAAAATATCCTTCGCACCCATCAGAGTAAGGTGGAGAGGAAGTCAGCCTGCTTTTTGTCTGGAGTAATGCAAGGGTGATACTTATCCATGAGCACCAACAGAAATGACCCCGTATGCCAGCCTCTCTGTGTGCATGTGTGTATATGGATGACTGGATCCTCCTCCTGGTGCAGAGACCCTTCCCAGTGACTTGGAGTAGAACCCTGTAGAGTTCTCCTTTCCTTGCCTTTGAGCTGTGACTGTCTTGCCGGGCTTGGAGCCTCCCCATCTAATGCTGTGCATTTTGTGTTGATGTTGTTATTGCACCCTGGGTTCCTGGAGATGTGGGCCGGCCTGAGCTTAGACAGACTCTTCGGTGACAGTAGCAGGGACTGCCACACAAAAAAACAACTGCAACCCTGCCGTAACCTCTGCAGGTTGCCAGCTGTGGTGAATGAAGCACTTCATGGCACAGCTGCCAGTCCCTCTGATGGAATATTCTTTTTACTTTGTGTAGCATTTTGGTTGTGTGGATCGTCCCTAGTGGGACTTGAAGAGAGTATGGCAATGGCCAAACTATCCACTCCTTAAAGTTTTCAAATGCAAGCAGCAGGATGGGAGCAAACATCCATTTCAGTGATGGGTGTGTTTGCTCAAACCTTACTACTACTATTTGTGATGCAGCTGCAGCATCCCAGCAGAGCTGTCCCTCTCTGCCCTCCTCAGGCTAACGGCAGAATGTATCAGAGCATATCCCAGCCTGCATTTGCCTCCCAGGCCCCCTCCCTACCTTCCTGACCTACATTTAGCTTTTGGCACCTCCCTAGGTGCCCTAGATTGTTCAGGATTCCCAAGCAAGCATGAAAGGCTTGCTAAGGATGAGATTTGGTGCACAGGAGCTGGAGGGAAGTAAGGAAGAGCAGCCATGATGGTAGCTGAAGGAATATGTGGAGCCTGACTAATGCAATTCCATCCTTTTCAGCCTCTTTCCAGTCTCCTAATATTTGACAGAAAGCCAAGATAAATTTTGCTCCATCTAGACAGGTCTGGTTTTTAATCAGTGAGTTGGGTACTTCTAGTGTTCTGTTGATTCAGTAGATCGAAATCTGTGGTGCTTTGCTTAGTCTCTAAAACACATGCTGCCTGACCTCAGATAGAAGGAATGAGTCAGCTGGAGTCCCTGGAAGTTTTAAATGGAGGCAGCTGAAAGGAGAATGGGCTTAATCATATTAATCATTAATCATTAATAAAATCTCAAAGCCCTGGGACCTGGGTTAGGCATATGAACAGGGCAGAGCTGTCACATCTCCTACCTTGTGTAAGACCCATGCATCTGAGCTGTCTCTTACTTTCCCATCGCCATGTCAGAAGTCCTGGACTCTGGAACCTCGCTTATTGAATACAGGTTGTGGTTGAATGTCATGACCTGATAAAAGATCAGAGGAGAGATCTTTGATCCCTATTTGAATTAGTTAAACTTTTTTAATCTCTTGTTTTGGGGCATGTTTTGTTAGACACTTGGAAAAAGAATGTTTATCTCCCAATAAGCTTGGTCTTTTTCATTCAGGCAGTATTGATTTTTTTTTTTTTTTTTTTGTCCCCTCTTCCACCGATTCTAATGGAGCTTGAAATTAACATGTCATAGGACTTTTTGGTTGCTTTTATTCTCCTGGTGTTTCTTACCAGTGCAATCAGCTGTGCAAGTCAAACTCTGTGGTAGACTGGAATAGTTAATGTGGTTGGCTCTCTGCTTGCATTGTGTGGAAGCAACAAGAAATCTGCTTTTCCAGATGCTGCCCTTTCTAGATTTACAGCAGGATGGTACTGCTGGTTATTATGGAGTCCAGTAGAATCACATAGTTAGGACCTCACAGACCTGACCTGCTGCTTGCTGAAATTGGGGGAAGATGTGTACACATGTGTACGCAGAGACCATGAAAAGACTCACTGCAAGAGTTTTTAACTTTGTTCCAAAACCACGTGAGAATACCGAACTCCTTACAGGTGAATACTAACAATACTAGCTTTTGGGAGGACAGGAGTTTAGAGAGCTCCAGGCTACAGAGTTCTACCTGCATCCATGCCTAGCCACCTTATCTCAGCTAAGCTAAGGAAGTCAAAGGCAGAGCACCCCAGCCATGGTCGCTGTAGAGCTGTCAGCAGCAGTTCAGCTGCAACCCACCACTTCTGATGAGAAGAGCTTTCTCTGGCCTGGAAAGGAGCATTCTCTGTATACTGCTTTTCTGCTTTCTCCTGGGTCAGAAATCTGGGAGTGGTCCAGCTCCTATATAAATTATTTCATTTGACAGCTTCAGCAAACTCCTGGTTTTATAAATCATTTTCTGTTCCCATTTTATGTTGCTCCCTAGTATAGCCTGTTTTAAGAGCAGAGGTATCCAGGCCTCAGCACAGATCTCCAAAGAAGACAAATGCTGTTCTAGGGGCTCTATACTCACACTACTTGTGTCTTTGTGGACAGAATAAGCAAAGGTGCCAGAGGCAGAACAGCAGCCAGAGGCTGTTCTAGGGACTCCTAGGAAAAGGTGTGTTAACCAAGTGCCACAGATGCTCATGTAGCCCACTAAGGAGCTCACTAACCTCACTTAAACAGGGTTTAAGATATCCAAAATGACTTGAAATGGTTAATGCTGTGCGAGTGCTTTATATTGCTAACCTTGCCGTATGATGCAATATTTCTCAGCCTCCACTGTCCGCTATAAATAGCACGTTCAGAATAGATTAGCTGGAGTTGCAGTTATCGGTTCAGATGCATCTTGATCAAAAATGCATGCAGTTCTCAGCTGGGCTGGTAAGATGTCATGGTTTCACAGTTCAATGCAGGATCAATGACCAACACTGTCTGTGGCATGAGCTTCAAACCTGCATGCCCAAGCTGCCCCAGTGAGATATGTAGTTCAGGTATCTGCTGAATTTCATTCACTCCTCTTCCATGCTTCGCTTAGCCTGTGACTGTCAAGAGTACGTAAGTTCAGACCTTACTGGAAGTGAATCAAGTGCTGGAAATAGAACCCCGGTGGGGGTGAGGCTGCATGCTGATTCAGAGAGACTGCAGGAGCTATCTGAATTATAAGGCAAATTCTCTGCTTTTGCTTGTCTAGGATGAGTAATCCTCAGAGTTATGACTTGGAGGGAACTGTAGCAACTCAGCCCTAAATGTAAAGCTCCCTGCTAGGAGAATGCTTTAGCAGCCATATGTCGCTTGCTGCCCTTAGCTGAGAGCTAAGCATCTCTGCTCTAGGGATTGTCTGCCCTGGCTGTATCCGAGACTAAAATTAGTGGAGTGTTGCATAAATCGTTAGCTGTGGGTGGTTAGTCCTTCCTTGTCTGGCCTATAGCAAATTGCCTCCACTTCAATACTAGTTCACTGTTTCCTCTGATGGGAGGTGAAACAGGAGAGCATAAACCCAGTGGAGGAGAACCAGAAAAGCAGAAAACGTGGTGGTGGGCCTGTCTGAAGGCCAGTAAAGCAACATGGGATGTTACAGATTTTGATATGCTGCCTGGGGGTTTACAGCTTAAAGCAAATTACAGTGGTTTGCCCGAGTGGCAAACTACTGAAGTGATAAACACGAGAAGGCCAGGCTGAGCTTTATTGCAGACTGGCACAGAAGAAAGTCTTAAGAAACAGCTGGATTACTAAGTGAGCAAACAATGAGACAAAGTATTCATATGAAGCCAGCACTGGCAGACTGACCATGCCAAAGCATGTGGTTTTGCTTGTCTCTTGCATAAATCATTGCTTAGAGATGTAGTGCAAGGCCAAAGGACACAGATCAGGAAAAGGTGTAGTTAACCTGTAGTGTTGTTACTAATTTTTTGATAGATTGCTCTTTATTTTCCTTTGGGCTCCAGCAAGATGATGTAGATTAGATTTCTGCAAACAAATATGTTTCCAGAGTTCACATGGTGTCAAAGTATTAAGTGGTTTGGCCACATCTTTTAGCCAGATGATGAGAATTAAAAGTACATTCTGTGCCCTTACAAATAAAGGCATGGATGAGGAAAACATATGCCTATTGATCAGTTAAATGAAATCTCTGCTTGATGAAGCCTACTTTTCAGTAATCCACTTCTTACTTGGAAACCTGTTTAGGATTATTAGGCTCATTCATTTACACGGCATTTCTAGAGGTTAAAATGTGACAGTCTAATAGGAGTTTAATGAGGTGTTTTCTCTAAGAAATTTGAAGGAGTCAGAGAGGAAAATGCCCTAAACCCATGCATACTGCAGGGGTGAACTGTCTGCACATCCCTAAACCAAGAATGTCCTCATTTCTAGTAACATATGACTTGCTTAAGGGTAACAGTTGTTCCTAAGGATGACTACTGTTTCAATTCTATACAGTCTGGGTGAGACTGGCTGTTGTAAAACTTGGGGATTAAGTATGAGTCTAACCTAGACTGATGGCGTATAGGCCTGCCAGGGAATGAAGACCCTTCAGTGCTCATTCCTTCTTCCCACCTTGCAATAATGTGTGCCTTTTCACTGCAACCCACGTCTCTCTCAGTGCTGTTCTACTCTTGACCACCTCTGGAGTGAAGCCTGCCAATTTTGCTGAACTCCATGCTAATTCAGTGTTAGAAGCTATCAATACACATGGGAGAGATGGGGTAGGCGTGAGTATCGCTGACAGAGGTTGGGATGTTCTGTATCCTTACGTTCATGTGTCTGAAGAAAATCTGGAAATCAAAGGAATGTGTGTTTATCCAGATGTCTTGTTACAAGGAAGACCGGGGGTCTCCAGTGCAAGGGTATGCCTAGAAACCAAAAGGTCTGAGGATGATAGTGGTGGCACAAGGATATACTCAATGGCTTTTGTGATCATTTAGGTCAGTTCACTGTTCTTTTCAACAACCAACCTATCCAGCCTATAACTGCAGAACCAGTTACTCTGATCGTAATATGTAAATGGCTAAATGGAAGTCATTGTGCAGGTATACTTCTGCCTTGTGTGAGTCAGAGGTTCAGGATTTGAAATCAAAGGGAAGAATATGATTGTCTATTCAGATTCCTGGTAATTTTGGCAGTCGTTCTGGGAAAGACATTTGAGGAGGCCTCCACAGCTTTCCATGAGGTAAGGTATCTCTGGTTAGCTTGTTTTTTCCCCTCTTCTACAACTTCAAGTGCAAGTACAAAATTCAAGTCCAGAGCGAAGTGATGTTGGCACATGCAACCAGGTATCTTCACTGCTGTGCTAACTATTTTCCTTTCCTATACCAAATGCCAGACCCTTCTGTTGGATCTCTCGACAGAAGAACTCAAAGTGCATTGCAAATCATAAACATCATCAGAGGCTGGTGCCAGTTCTCTTCCCTGATCACTGAAACAATGACAGCTCTGGAGTGCAATCTGCTCTTAATAGTAGTTAAGAGAACTGCGTGAAGTTTAAGGAGGCAAAACTTGCTTGGTTTGGTTCCAGCCATCTCCTGAACACCCACACATTTCTCAGGAAGGGCTGTCAGATTTTCAGTTTTGCATCCTAGCTGGAACTTCCACAGGTAGGTTTGCTTCAGCTACCAAGAAGTGCCTTCAGCAGCACAGCACCTCCTATTTTCTGTGATAACCAAGTGTTTCCCAAGGAGAGCAGCCATTACTGAAGCTTTAGCATCCTTTTCTATGCTGATGCTATTTTTTCATTCATTCCTACTGACAATTCTTGTCATCAAGAGATTTCTAGCAACTTTCTATAGGCTAGCAGACACCCTCACCCCAGTGCTAAATCTGGTTTAAAACTAGACGTGGAAATAATTTATAAGATACCACCTGGCACTGTTGAATTATGTTTAAAGATTTCCTTAAGAAACCATATACTTTAAAAAGGCATGTCTTTCAAACAGGAAAAAAATCTCCTGATACAAGACCATTTGTTCATGTTGACCTTCAGTGCACTGGAAAACTATTTAAACAAGTTCCACACTGCTGCAAATTACACTTTATATATATATATATTCAAGTAAGGTCTTCAATGAAATCCAAGGTGTATGATTTGGGTTTGTTTTTTGTTTAGGCTATGAAATAAAAATAGGCTTCAGATTCTTATTTTTGTTATATTTTAAAGTTATATAAGTCAATAAACACTTTTAAAGAAAACTTACATAGTAATCTGTAGATCTTGTATTCCCAAATAGGTAATATAATGAAGAAAAACTACACCAATGTATTAAGGCACATTTCTGGGGGTTTTAATGATGTCATGTAATTGTTCTACTCTGCACTTTAAATATAGACAAATGCTTATGTTCTGCTAAGAAAACTAGAATAGGACACACTGTAAAACCTGATCAAAATACAAACAAAAAAAAGCAACCCACACCATTTTTTGCATAGAATGAAATCTGCAACTCAGAGGACAGGACTTAAAGCAGCTTTTACAGATTTAACTGTTCAAAGAACCTCCCAGTCTTGCTTCAGTTAAGTATGTATTTTCATAATTGTTTCATTAGAGATCTTTTGTTTCCGAATTTGACAAGTCTGTAGTGTAAACCTTTCAAGGTCGTTCAGAAAAAAGCATTATGGTGTAACACAAGGATGGAGCCCTGCTCTGTACCCTTCAGCCCTCTTCTATGCTGCAAGATGAGCAGCTGGCTCGAGATCATATGGATGGATTGGGGGCTGGTCCTGCCGCAGAGAGGGGAAAATGGCATTTTTTTGGAAGGCAGGAGCAAGCGGAGTACCTTTGGTGAGTACCCTTGGTCTGCCAGCCGAGTGCACACTGAAGACCCACAGCTTTATTGCTGCTGTCCGCTGGCCTGCCGGGGGACTCGGTGTCTTTCTCCCTCTATGTTACATCCTTGTCGTGTTTCTCCGAGTTTCTGGTCCCAGGGGGTTAAAGCAGCCGAGGTCTGCAGGCATAACCCTTAAAAACAAAAACAAAACCCGAAACATCCACCTACCCTTTAAAAAAAATATTCCACCTGCCCCCTATTTCTTGGAAGGAGGTGTGCTTCAGCTGGAGGGGCGCTTCCAACTTTGCACAGCCTTGCCCCGGCCCCCGTCGCTGCGGGCTGCGTGACCCCGCTGGTGGGGCAGCGCCCGGGCCCCGTAACGTCCGGGGTGTGTGTGTGGGGGGGGGGCGCTGAGCCCGGCGGCCCCCACGACCCCCCCGCTCGCAGCGCGGGCACGGCGGGGCCAGGGCCGGTGCGCTCTGCGTGCGCTGCCCAGCAGCCCAGCGAGAGTTAACGGCGGAGCCG
>JAVJGJ010000037.1:106447698-106472911 GCA_035590215.1 Microhierax caerulescens
GCGCTTCCCTGGGCGCTGCAGCGCGGCCGCTGGCTGCTCTGCCTGCCCTGGGACTGGCCCCGGCTGGGCTGCCAGGGCGGCGGCTGCGGGCGAGGCCGTGCTCGGGGCCGACGCCTGGCCCTGTGAGGCCCACGGGCTTGGGGGCTCCGTCCTGTTCGTAGCCGGTCTGCTTCGGGCCCTGCTCCAAGCTGGCTCCGCCGGAGGGGCCGGTGCAGCGGGGTCTGCTGCACCGTTGCTGGCGGACCACCGGATCCAGTGCTGCAAAACACGAGCTGGTGAATTCGACAGACACAGAAGGGGTCCCCTGTGTCGGCCTCTGGAAGCTTAAATGCCGCCCCCCCCGCACCCCCATTTGGTGTGTCTTGGCTTTTTTTTTTCTTCCCCTTAAATGCATCTGAAGGTGGAACTGCTCTATGCACTAAAGGGAGCCTTTTCCTATTGCTGGGAAACTGGACGAAATGTTTGATTCAGAACGTTAAATGTCTTTGAGATTATCAGGGTTCATCTGTTTAGCACTGCAAGTATTTTCAGCCTGGCAGAGTTCAGAAGGGGAGATGGGAGACTGGGGACAGACTGATGGACAGGAGAGACCTGATCTGCCTGAAATCATGTTCCTAAATCTTCCCTGTCTGCTGCAAGAACATGATAAACGTTTCCTCCTGTTTGTTTTTTTTGTTTGTTTGTTAATGTTATGCGAAGTAACATTCACATTAAAAGACACACATTGCTAGCATAGTAAGCCAAACTACTACGTGTAAATTGTGGGGTTTTTATATTAACTACAGTTAAATAAAACCAGCAGCCTTTAAAGGAATAAATAATAGAAGCATCTGGTCCGGCAGCCATCTTACTGCAAGCAGCATATGATGCTGTTAATGCTTAAACTTGGCATTAGATCTTACCTGTGGCAGTTCCCTGTAAACAAGATTTACCAATGGCTGCCTGGGGGCCAAGGATGCTATTCTGTTATTTTTCTGCTGGTAACTGAGTTTGAATTGAAACCTGAGTTCTGAGGACAAAGTAAAATTTACTTCTAATGTCTAGCGTTTTTCTTCCTCTCTGTTTTTGCAGAAGTAAATCACTTCCGGTGTGACTGATGTTCTTCTGGCAAATGTGATAGGGAAATGTTTTTTTGAAAGTCTTTTTCCCTTAAGTTTTTAACAAAAAGTATGTATTTGGAAAATGTTTATTTTTAGCGACATCCTATGTAATTATAGCAATGATAGAAATTAATCTCTATTTTACCATTTATGCTGATGCTGTTCTAAAGAAATAACTAGCCTGTGCAATGAGAATGGTCATTTGCCAGTAAACTTCAGGAAAATATCTGCATTGGCTTAAAGCCAGTCTGCTTTACCAATTCGGGTAACGTCTTGCTGTATGTTGCACTGCAGTTTGAAAGAACACCTGATTAAAAGAGGAAGATGAATTAGGAAGAAATTGAGGTATTATGAAGCTTTAAGGTATTTTGTTAAACAGGTTACAAGACTTTAAAGGATATAGAATCTATAGAACTGCAGGTTACTGTTTGAAAACAAAATCTGGAGCCCAGCCTGCAATGTTGAGCATCTTACTGAACTGTTCATAAACAGTGCTTTGTAATGTGTAGCCTATGATCTTGCATAAGTATTTTATATAGGCTTTTTTTGAAAGTATTTATGCTAGGAAATGTATAAAATTTTTGTTTGTTTTTTTCTTGATGAGTCTTTCAGATTTTTGTAATGCTGTAAGTCAGGTTTCACAATTAATTTCTCTAGTCTATTCAGTTTTAATAAATTACAGGTTTTAGTTAAGCCAAATTATTCATGTAGCATTTCTGTCAGTAACTGTGCTTATTCCATTATTCAATTTATAGAGAGAAATGCCTATCAGTAAGACAGGCTTATTTTATTGTCCAAATGTTAGGCCTCCCTAGTGCCTACTAAAACTTAATTGTATGCTACTTCTTTTCAGAGCAAAACCAATCTTACAGAAATGCCTGAATTCTAACTTCTGATGCATTTATAAAACATAGAGTCCTCTACATACAACATGTAGGTAAAACATTCGATTTACTTGGTAGGCTTTGGTTGGAAGTACCTGCAGTCCATCATTCTTGCTTTTATGTTTCTTCTTAGTACTTTTATCCTTTTTAATGCATGAAATTATCAAGTGGTTTAAACAGACATGATTCAACATCTTAATGTACTTACATTGTATAACATCCTGGTGTTCTGTCTTTTGGATTCAGAAAAGCAAAACTAATACATACTTTTTCACACACTTCAGCAGTTTGGGGGGTGACGTGCATTTGTTTGGATTTATTTTTCATTCTTTATTTCTTTAAACTTAATGTGCCAGACAATAAGAGCTAACTTTTTCTTGGACACTTAAATTTTTTTGTCCTTCTCAGTTGCAGTGGTTCATTCCAGCAGGGTTTGCAATGAGTGTCACTTGCCAACCTGAATTTTTCATTCATCCTTACTGTACTTGCTATCTCTGTGCCTCTGGAAAGCAAATATATGCATTAATCTTTTTCATCTGAAATCTGAACCATCAGTCTACCAGTTTCTGCTGTTATCTTGGTTCAGCACAGTGTCTGTTTGCTTTGCAGTGTGTTTACATATTTTCTAATTAACCAGATTTTAAATATTTTGTTCTAATCTTCCACAGAATTCAGACTGAAGGTCTTTTGAAGTTTGTTGGTAGAATAGTTATCATAACCATGGGACTATGATGAAACATTGAAGCAAAGGGAAGAGAGGAAAAGCAATTAGGACTATGCAGGAAGACAATGTTTCCTTAGAAGCTGTCAAACTGGATGTCTGTAATCAGTCCTTAAGTCAGATCTTACTCATCCTGTTTCTTGCTTTTACAAATATAATGCGTATAGGGTATGCAGACTTAGGCTGTGGTTCTCCTTAAAATGTAGAAGAGGAAGGGTAACAGTTTGTGTTAGCAAACTTCATTGTAGAGCAACTTCAGCATTTCCAGTTGTGTATACTTACTTGGTAGAATGTGGGTGGCCTTTCAAAGATAGTTACAGTTTCAAACTCTCGCAGTGTATATAGGAGGTGCTCTGGTAACCTTGTATTTTCAGGCTCTTAAGGTATAGATTAAGGTCTCAGCCTCCTAGGTTCAGGGTCTCTGTTACTACTGGTAATGAAAACTTGTAGGATATTGATACACACTTATGCTACATATATGTTTCTTTGCTTTAGGAAGCTACCTGTGCTAAGACATTAGGAGTGTGAATATGAGATACCCTAGTGGCAGTAAACAGATTTGAATATTGAAACTCTAGTAGCTGAAACTTAAATTTCTTACTGATGCAATGATTTGTTGTGCAGCGTTGACCATGTAAGAGAACTGAGTTGCATCGTTGCAGTTTACATAAATCGCTAGTCACAGCTTCTCTGCTGGCATTATCTGTCAGCAGCTAAATGCAGTGAGGTGTTGAAATTCATATTGCTTAATTTAAGAAATCTTAATTGTATTAATGAACCCTTAAGAAGGAGGAAATGTTTTAACGTTTTTATGTGAAGTACTTTCATTTGACAGCTTATCAGTGATAATGCAAATTGCAACAAGATGTTAATGTTTTGAAGATTTCCTAATCAAAATTATTTAAGAATGCTTGTGTTCCTTTTGTTTAACACTGGGAGTTTTTTGTGGGGTTGTGTTGTTTTTAGTGGGGTTTTTTTTGTTTGTTTTTTTAATATAGGTTGACTGGCATAAGATATTTTTGAAGTAGTCTACAAGGAGGGCACTGTTGCTAGTTGTTTTTCTGCTACATGTTGTGGAAGGGGGTGCATTAAAATCAGTGATTTAACCCCTGAAAATCTTTACCAGCTGCAGTGGACTGCAGAATTTATTGTGTTTGGTTTAATATTTAGTAATACTTATTAATGGCCATTGTAAGAAGAGAAGCTGTACTGTTATGACCTTACAGTAAACTGAAAAATACCTTAATGTAATAAGCATGTATGAGATCCTAAAATAATGAGATAGAAGAAATGTGTGGATAAAAGTTCATGTCTCAGTCTGTAGGGATTAATATTATTTCTTCTCTCTGTACCTAAAACTGAGTGGTAACAACTTTGTCATGTGTTAGTGCTTTGTTAGTGTTGTCACATGTTGATCTTGGCTTTCAGCAGCAGTTGTGCCCCAGATGAGGAGTAGTGTAAACAATGAGCTCTGAGATTCTTTGGAAGAAAATACAACAACTGTTTTCAGGTTCTTCAGTTAAGTCTATACACTCATGAGCACCTGAGTAGTGCATGTGATCTCATTGTAATGAGCTTTGAAATTGAGGTGGGCATACTTGCTGAAAATGAGATCTGTATACTGGCTAATATTTGTACATAGTGTATTGGTAATTTACATACATTGGTCCTAATAGTATTAATAGGAACAGCTTCCTGAAATTTCACAGCATTTACAAGTCTGTTAATGTTTAAGCTTCACGTTTTCAGAAGTCAGCACTAGGGTAGCATGCTAGTGTATCTTACCCTTCACTGTTCATGGTGAGGTTGAAGCTCATTATTTTCCACCTTTTGGGTAGTTTTACTAGGCCAAGAATAAATATTAGATATACATTGTCTTGTAGAAGATGTTATTTCTTAAAAGGCTGTGCCATATTACAGCTGATACTTGGTGACTCACTAAACTAGATCTGTCCAGCTACTTAATAAAAACAGGCTCTGTTGAATAATGGCTCTGTGTGAGCATTCTTCCCTCTCCCCTGCTCCCCAATTGTTGCAAGAAATGTGTTAAAACATTTTCAGACAATTCCATAACAGTACACCTGGTGCACGAATAGTGTAAGAGCTGTACCCTGGCAACTGCTAGTTTCAAAGCATGAAATTCCCTGTGAGAAATGCATATTCTGGCTATTCAAGGAAGTAATTTTCAGTGGGTCACATGCATCAGAGGCAGAAATTTTTGATGTGTGGAACTTCATTTGAAGATTTCTGGTTTGCTTTATATGAGATCATGCAAGCTTCAAGGACACTTATGACAGCTGGAGATGGGCTTCTTAATGTGTGTGACTGAGTTGACCTATTTCAAAGAATAATACTAGAGGAAAAATTAAATAGGAGGAAAGCATAGAAGAAAATACTTTTCCATTGTAACGTTACTGTTTTGTGGTAATGTGGGAGAAGAGTAAAGAAGACAGAAAGTACAAGGTGCTAAAGTCTGCTATTTGTCAGTTGCTATGAAAATTCTTATAAAAAATAGCTTCAAGTGGTAGATATAGAAAAAAAAGAAAGATAAGACACCTGAAAAAAGATCAGTTTGAAACATGCATATTTTTAGCACTGCAATTTCTTCCATATATGTTATGGCTCTCTTCATGTCCAGTAGAAGCAGCAGAATAAAGACTTGGGTCTGGAAGTATTGCAGGGAAAATAAACTAAATGTAACTGGTGCAGTTATGAGTCACTGTTAGTGTGATGGAGGGCTGGGAGGGGGGAAGAATTGCACTTTTTTCCATTTGTATCCATTT
This sequence comes from Microhierax caerulescens, assembly GCA_035590215.1. Classification (NCBI taxonomy): domain Eukaryota; kingdom Metazoa; phylum Chordata; class Aves; order Falconiformes; family Falconidae; genus Microhierax; species Microhierax caerulescens. The sequence goes on from JAVJGJ010000037.1 coordinate 106,453,187, forward strand.
TCAGTCGTTAGTCCTGCAGAAAGAAGCAAAAAATCATCATGTATCCTGTCTGTTTACAGAAATAGGAACCTATAAATAGTTGCTGAAAGAAAAAGTGTAATGAAGCAAGAAAAAGAGAAAGAAGGGGCTATGTTCCGATAGGATGAATTAAAGGAAATTACACTATTGATAGCTGCATAGCAGTTTTTGAGCTTGGGGCAAAGTGTGATCACAGTGTCTTCATAGAAGCTTTTGGGATCACTTAAAAGATGCTATTTGAAGGCAAACATGCAATTTGAATTGGTGTCTTCTACTCCATTTCCTTGCTGTCTTTGTCTGTGAAGACCACACAGTCAAGGTGTAACTCTGGTGCTGGTTCCCAGTCTCCTGTTTGCTCTTCTCAGAGCAGGCTCTACAACTTTTATTTTTGGAGCGGGGGGCAGGAGGTAGGCAGGCATTGGGTTGTTTGCTTGCTTTTTGTTTTAACATTGTTTATTCAGTCTTTGCTAAATCATTGGAGCTGAAAGTGAGTTCTTAAAAAAAAAAATGAGATGAAGCCACAGTCTTGACCCATTTCACAAATCAGATTGTCATTTTAAAGCCAAAAGTTTCAGCATTCTGGACAATAACGACAATATTTTACCATGTAACTTTGTCTGTTACACCATGAGAAAACAATCTCTTCTTGGTCCTGTTATTCAACAAATATATTGTAATGTTTCTTAATATTAATGAAGAATTTGCTGTATTTCAAGTAGGTGTATTTAGGTTAGTCGGAATGTTTTGGCATTACCCCTAAAGACAAACAGGTTCCTGCTTTTTTTTTTTGTAATTACTATTACTAAACAAGTAGTTGTTCATGAGAATGGAATGAAGCTATCCTTAGCTTACCCAAGAGTCTTAGGGTAAGAAGTAAGGCAGAATTATCTGCCCCACTTCTGTAAAGGTAATTACACAGTATGTTTTTCAGTCCATTTGAGAAGTGCCAGGCACACAAATGTTTGTACTGGGCTAATTAAGTTCCACTAGAGGTAGTTTTGGCAATATAGCGAGGGGAGTAGTGTAGTTAGCCGAGCAACTTTAGCAGAACACATAAGTATTGATCAGTTGGCGTTCTTTCTTACTGTATGTAAAGACAAAGCTATCTTTGCCTATACCATATTGTCCAAGAGTAAATACAGAACATGTGAGTGTTGCAAATCCAAGATGTCTGAAAGCTCAAAAGAAATATCCAGAATGCTGTGTACCGCAATTCTAAGAAAAATTCATATAAAATATAGGTGCTTCTTTAGAAATGGTGTGTGTTTTGATTGTAACTGCAAGGAAGTATGTATGTTGGGTATGCTTGGCAGTTTAGTTGCTAAGAGTTGCCCAACTGTGGTTGAGACTTGGCTGATTGCTAAGGGTTGTCTTCAAAATTCAGTATGTGTTCTTCAGCATTTTGGTGTTTAAAGTCAATCAATCTAATTGCTTTCCCCCTCCCCCTTCCCCTCTGTCTTTCAGCAAACGAGGATTCAGTGTCCGATCCTTTGGAACAGGGACTCATGTGAAACTGCCAGGACCAGCACCGGACAAGCCGAATGTTTATGATTTCAAAACAACATATGATCAGATGTACAATGACCTGCTTAGGAAAGACAAAGAACTGTATCCCTGTGGCATGGCCTTTTTAAAAAATCCAATATGGTTCATCCTTGAAAGGTGTAATTCATTATTTGGCATTATTCATTAGGAATATATAGTTGCTTGACTGGCGAACTTAGAGTGTTTTAAGTCTATAGGAGGTTTTTTTACAACAGGCCTTTAATGCTCCCATGTAAATTGCTATTGAGTTACAATGCACACATTCAAAATGCTCTTTTGTAGTGTGTTAACATGTTTAGCTCTTGAATGAAAGCACATTAATACTATCAAAGATTGTCCATTACCTCCACTGCACTGCGGATCGTATTTTCTCAGTGCAAAGACTGTCCCGGTAACGGATATACGAAGAGCAACTACATCGACATTAATGTTGTATTTAGCTCAGACAAACTGACAGGTAAGGTTTACAGTATACTTTCTCTGGGAGAGAGGCTACCTTTCATTAAAGAGCTCACCCTTCTCGCTGAGAGTTTCTCGATACATGTTTTGATCTGTGCACGGAAAAAAAAATAAAAATCCAATAGTATGTTATAATGAATGAACATAGGAGAGCCCAGTAACATACTTCAGCCTGAAGAGCAGAGGGGATGAAGGTTATGCACACTACTTAAAACCATGACTAATGTCAAATGGCATAATTTAGAACATCTCTATTTAAAGCTAATTTTTCATTAATTTTTTGAAGAAAACTCACAATCCTACAAAATTGGGGCACTCAGCCTAGATATTCTTTTTTCAGCAAGGCACCTGATTATTTTTTTTAAAAAAAAATAATGTTAAATATGAGCGAGGGAACTTACCCTAATAAGGGATTCAATGTGTGCTGAATTTCTACTTCAAGGATGGAGAACCTTTTGTAATGAAGTATTGCAGAAATTAATCTTGGTGATTTAATAGAGCAGTCTCTGCACTTTCTAGTGCAGGTTTTTCCTAAAATCTTGTGAGTGGCCATCTGAAGATCCAACAGGATGTTAACATGGTTTAAATGTCTTAATTGTACTCAAACGGCCCAGTTTTCTTGCATCTGTTTGAAAAAATTGCACTAAGACTGAACAGGTTGTCAGAGACTAGAAAATAGAACATGGTAGAAACTAGCTTAAGCTCTTACCCAAGGAGTCGGGGAACTCAACTTCTTGAAAGATGGCACTACAGTTGTTTGGTAGCACAGATTTTACTATGTCTTACTAATACTCAGCAAATTCTTTCTGTTTGCTGACCACACATAGTAAATTTGAGCTCCCAAAGATCCCAAGCGTGGCATCTGCTTTTGCATTGGATATTGAAAGGCTTGTATTAAAAAGGGCTGGGCTGTTTGAAGCTATACAGCACAGTGAGAAAACTGATTAAACATTGGAATACTTTTCTGAATGGTATAGCACACAAATGGTATCCCTTGCAAGGGTGTTGGCTTCCTAAGATCTAATTAGAGGTCCTTTTTGAAAAGAATTCAAAATGTAGGTAATGAATCACATGTGTGATGTACTGGGTGGCTTGGGGTTTTTTATCCTTCTGCCTTCAGAGAAAAGCAGTCTTGCAAACCCATCTCAACGAGGTATGCCATATCTTGATTAAAAAAGAATTGCTTCAAAAGAAAATTACTTTAATTGAGAAATAATTTTAATGAGCACTAACGACTTGTGATTTCCTTGTTGCATTCTTCATTGCTGCTCTACTGAATATGGCAGATAAAGTAAGATAAAACCAACAGAAAGCCTACCTAGTCCTGTCCCCCCCTTCAGCATATTTTGGGGTTACCATTTTAGTTCTGCTCTACTCTGGAGGTGGTTGTTGTGTTCCCCAAATTTATTTGCAGTGTTAGTTAAACCTTTTCTCACAACAAAAGAAAGCAAGTTTAAACAGCAGCTGATGCAGGGGAAATAGGGCAAGAACAAGTGCCTGTACATCTTTGCAGTTTTGATTCTCAGATAATATAAGTTAAGCTTTTCAGGGCCAAGACTGTCAGCACAGAAAGCAACTCCATTTCCAGGAATGGGTTTTGAGGGTAAAGACTTTTACAGTAACCAAAACCAGACCTACTCTTGTCAGAGCCATGGAGTAGTGGTTTTGTGAACCAGGGTTATGGGGGCTGAGATTTTTTTGGGTGAACATTACTTCATAGAGGTGATGATCATGCAAATGTTACCTGCTCAAGGGTGGGAGGGCCTGCTCTTCTGATGGCCTTTGAGTGTAACTGGTATGGGGAAACAATAGTGTAGTTTGTCATACGATTTAGCTGCTTATTCTGTTCTCCAGCCTTGCTTCCATCGGTTAAACGGATATGACTCTCACCTGTAGCCTTTCCATGTGGTTTGAAATGGTGCTTCTTGTTCTGTTTGTTCCCATGTTCTGGGGATGGGACACATGGAATTGGAGTGCTCAGCATTCAGTACTCCCTCACTTAGCAGTGATGTCCTTCCTCCAGTTCTGTATGCCAAAAAGGGTCCAAAGCACTACGGACACTGGATACTCAGTGGAATTGTGGCTGTAAGGGACTTAAAATGTTCTCTGGCCAGCCAAGTAAATGACCACTGTTTCAGAAAGTAGGAGTTTCAAACAGAAATGAGCTGCTGCAGTGCTGGACATCAGTCAGAGCAAGGTTGAAAATGTGTTGGAGTGAAAAGATCCATTGAAACTCTCTTATTCGCTTGTGGAAAGGGGGGAGAGCTATCAAAACCCTGCTATGCAGAGACTAAGAGCACCTTCATTGCAGTTAATTAGTGAAAGAGAGAGCACAAGCTCATGTACCTTGAAGGCATATGTTGGAATTTCAGAAGCTCGGGAATAAGGGATTAACGGAGCCAGGCATACAGATTTACTTGAGTAGGTGGTTACAGTATATCTAAAATGGAAGTTCTTCAAAGTGCATTTAAGATGTGGTAGTTAAACCTTATAGTTATAATAAGTACCCAAATCTACCATAGCACTTTTAGACTACAGCTAATTTAAATTCCCTGAGTCCTAATAGAGGGCTGGGACAAAACCATTTCAGGTTGTTCTGAATGTGACTTTCAGTTCCTTTTTAAAATGTTACTGTATTGTTTCTAGGACAACAGTAGAGGGTTCTGCCAATAATTACAGGAGGTGTGACTATGGTCTTTGGTAATTCTGTTGGGCTATGTGTGCGTAGTATAGGTACACATTGTTGTATTTTCATTTGTAACCAGACTTGCCCCTTACAGCTGTCTGAAGGGGTTTAAGGTCTTGGTTCTAATTATATAGTGGTGACTTTAAAGATGAAACAAAAATTGAGGAAAACTGGTGAGCTTTGCCTTCAAGTGAACACAAAAACTAGTCAAGGATGAAACTTTCTAAATGCCAGTTTAAATCTGCAACAGCAGTTGCTTTTGTGCCCAGAGGTAGGAACTGTTCAAATGGAAATTTGACCAAAATTCTTCAGCAGTATCTCCTGGATTCTTTGTCAGTATTGGTTAACTCCATGACTTTTTCTTTCCCTTTCTCAACACTGATGTATCTGTGACCCTCAGATGGAAGATACCTGATGATTTAAATATATAAGGTTTTTAATCATGATTTCTAGGCAGCTGTATCTACTCTGCAAGCGTGGCCTCCTGCTCAGTTTCCTACTTCTTTGACCTCCTCTTTTAGTTTGACCAGCTGCCTAACTGTAGATAGGATTCCAGTTTTAGCTCCATAGGTACATGATGATACAAAATTGGAGGCAGGGAGAGCAGAACATGTCTTAAGAAGCTACTAAAGTTGTGCTTCAGTTAAACGGGAAAATGTTTCAGCAAAGACTGGCTTGGTACATCTCAGACATAAGGATTCTTTCTGAAAAAATAAGTTATAATCTAGGTGATTGAGATGCAGGTTTTTTCTCTGTGAACTCTGTTATTTAAGCTGGATGGCCATATGGCACTTTTTGTGCTATTGCTGATGAGTGGTGGGTGTTGTTTGGTTGGTGTTTGCTTTTTTTAATAGTACCTTTCACATTCAGAGCAAGTGGAACCAGATTCTTCTGCTGTGTACAGACCACTTTGCCAGTAGATATTCATAGTGTTATGGTCTCACCAAAGCTGACACTTATCCCTGGTTTATCCCCCAGTCTTCCATCTGCCTAAGAAGATGTGCTCTATGAACTGGTAAGATGCATTATGGTGGGACATCAGTAGAGGGAAATGTGGCTTTGGAGCAGGCATAGGCTTGGGGGACTATGTAGCTGTTCAGAACTGAAGAGGGAAAATAATTCTGAAGCAGGTTCTGGCATGCAGAAGATTTTCACAGGGTCTAGATGAACAAAACTAAAACCTTTCTTTCCCTACAGAAGATGAGGAAGGCCAGCAGAGGTATATTGTTGGAGTGAATAGGCTTTGCTGTAGAACTGTGTAGGAGAAAGATTCTGTGCCTTTCCCAAAACTTTTTAGTCCCACTTGAGACACCATCTCCTGTGCCCATGAAGAAGAATAAGCACAAAGAGAATTGGGAATAGTTGAGAAGAGAGGGCATCCAGGAACAGTGAGGCTATATTTCATAGTTTTATATCAAGAAACATACGAGGCTATGAGGAGTAATTTCTGTGTCTTTGTAGGGTGGTGGTGAAGTCTTTTAGTGCTGAAATCTTAGTCAGACATCGCTGCAGTTAAGTTTTTCTTGCAGAAAAACTGAATTTCCTGTCTTGCAGTCAAGCTGAGCTTTTCATGGGACAGTACAATTTGAGTATTAATAGTGATCTCTTCCAGAAGGTTTCCTCTGTTCTCCTTTAACACCAGTACTGGAAGAAAGGAATCAGTTTCTTGTGCAGTGTCTCTCAGCTATAGGACAAATTTACTTGGCATCAGCTACAGAACTGATAAACTGCCTGCTGAAATCCTGCATAGTCATTGTAGTGGGAGTGTGTTGCTGGGTTCTTCTCAAGGCAAGAAATGGAATTGCTTGTTGGACCATGATCAGACTATCTTGGGGCAATAGGAAGTAATTTTCTATTCAGTCTGAAGGGTGGAGTCGGTAAGCCTAATATTTTTAGATCGGGGGGGGGCTAAAACTGGAAAAGAATTATCCTAACACAGAGAATTTCAGTTTATCAGGAGGAAAGTGTGAAGCTAGTCCAGAATTACATCTGCCACCTTTTCCCAGTTAGGAGCAGGATATATTATGAAGACAGTAGTATCTGTTTGTTACAGCCTTCGTCTTAGTTGTTCAGAATTCCTGGATTCACATAGTCAGGTTCTGAGAATTTTTGCTCTTTAACAAATCAGTTTGCTCTAACATATCTTAACATTGGACTAAACTGATGTGAAGAAGCCAGTTTTTAAGTAGTGGCTTTATTCCATTTTCCTAGTGTGGTAGGTAGGGGAACAGAATGATTTCGACTTCTGATATATTTCATCTGGGGCATAAAGCAGAACTCTTTTCTGCACTTCACATGGCTTGAATTGTTTGATTAATAAGACTTTACTTCTGTTTGGCTTAGACTTTTGTTTTCCTGAGGGGTTCATTATCAAATAGTATCTTGGATCTTGCTGCATAGTTGTGTTTTCCAACTTCCAGAAAGTGGCATGTGATAACTGATACCCGGATGATTCATGGCCTGAGCTGATTAGCATGTAGGCATTGACGGGGAAAAGCTGTTGGGAAGAAAAGGTTGGTGGCGACAGGAATATCTTGCTCTAAACCACTTTCCCAGCTTCTTTTGAATATTGTTTGTTTGCTGCAGAAACTTCTGCCACCTGTGACAAGGCTCTAGGATCCATAATACTTGAGTAGTAATTCCTGACACTTCTGGGTCAATGAACTCCCCTAACACATGGAATATTTATGTTGGACCACTTTGCTGCAGGCTGTACGAAGCAACCTTGAGTTGCTTGATGGGGAAAGTTACCACTGCATGGGTACACAGGAGGACTAGTGAGATCTGCAGAGCATCTGCACCCCGCTTTTTGGGGCCATATAGCTCAGTCTTGGGGAGTAACTCAGTTCCACTTCAGGTAAGCTCTTTGTGCATGTATTTATCTTTTCATTTGGTTTTCTTCATGGGTTTTGAACTGATAAATAGTTGTCAGCTTCTGTTCTGAGCTGTCATTCCAGCAGTCAGAGGGACAGTTTTGTATCTCTGTAAACCACTTTGGAATGTTATGTTTTAGGTGTGTTTAGGGGTTTGGGTTTTTCTTTTTTTTTTTTTCCTTTTTTGAAGACTGACATTGCAAAAGCTAACAAAACCCCTAAAGAAATCATGGACTGCTGCATGTCAGTGGCAGAACTTCTTTTGAAAGCAGTGCAGCACAAGTCTAGTTTTCTTTCTTAATGTCTTTTGAAGTACTTACTTAGATACTCCTAGAAATAGAGGGAAGGGATGAGGATGGAAAGCACTGTTTGAACTGGATTTAAACAGTCACACTTTTGTGAATGTGTATGCTTCCAGCCATAAGCTGAATTTCAGTCCATTTTTTCCATGAAGGATCTTAAGACCAAAACACTTCACAAAATCTCAGGCCTTCTAAAGGCACCAGTTTTCAGTACTTTTTAGTTTGGCTTCTGGTGAGACTGCTATTAATCTTAGTTTTGTTCACACCAAAAAAGTTATTTGAGTATTTCCATTGTATTTGAACTTCTGGAACATGGTAGAAACTACAGACTCCAATCTAAATGTTTTTCAGCATATAAAAAATCCTCTGCCATCCTGCCTGTCTTCTAGGTAGTCTGTGGAAGGTTTATTTCCTTCACCAGGGTGGGTCCTGAACAGATGCTCTAAAGAATTCTGACTACAGGATCCTGGCAGAGGCTGATAACTCTTGTAAAATCCATGTTGAATTTGAGTGATTCATCAGCTGGGTTTTAGTCCCAATGTATGAACTCTGTGAATTATCATATACATTGGAATCTTTAGGTGTCTTTAAAAAGGGCGCTCTTGGAAGTAAAGGTGACGCTTGGATCTAAGACTTCACGTATTTGAATGGATGTTAAAAATAGGCTATTTGAATGTCTAGCCAAAATATGTCCCTGCCATCTGCTGGCCTCCTGAGTGTACCGTGCACAGTTAGTGTAGCTTAAATATGTTTTGCTGCGTAAGCAGATCACAGGGCATTGGCTTTGTTGCTTGTGATACCACCAAAGAAGCTTTCGGAAGGAGCGCTGGCAGTAAACACAGCAAGACATTCATATTGTTTGCTCTTTGCATAGCTGACTTCTTAGCGTGGGTTTTCTTTGTTTGTAGATTGTCATCTTTGTAAGGGGCTTTATATAAGGGTAAGTAAAAAATATGGCTGCTTCTGCTCTCAGGTATTGGCTTAAATGCTGCTCGGTCCTGTTGTAATCTGTAGTTGATAAAACTTAAAAGCAGTCCACAGCATAAAAATGAGCGTAGCTCTGATCCTAATTTGGTAATTTCATCCTGGACTTAAATGAGGGGAGGGAAGTGACAGCGAATGGCTATTTCTTGCCTTGAAGAAGTTACCTCAGATTAACACAAAACAACTTCTGTGCCAACGTAAGGGATGTTTATACCTTTTTTTTTTTTTCCCCCCTTGTATTGATTCTTAAACGATTTCCATCATCTGGATAGTGAGTGTAACTTCTACAACTTGCACTAGTTGCAAGACAGTATAACCTCCGTGCTTGACCTGTGGGATGTTTATGCCATTTTTCTTGGTTATGCAAAAATACAGTGAAAACATGTAACAGACAGACTGAAGGCATATTTCCATGCAAAGTTTGCAAATACACATTACTCCTTGTCCTTTGCTCTCTTTTTTTTTTTGCCAGAGCATTTTATCTTGTAGCATTTTCTACTTAAACTGTGTATGGAGTATTAGTGTCATGTCTGTCACCTTTTAAAATGGTAGAGCTTTTAGGTATAAATTACAACTATTTCCATTTAGGTAACATTAGCAGTCTCTTGTTGCCACATTGGTTCTTACTAAAGTTCCAGGCAGCTCTGTCTAATTGTGTCTTGTGGAAACATAGCTTCTTTACTAAACCTTTACTAAGGCATCCTTTATTTACTACCTTTACTAAAGCATCTAGAAACTTGCAGCAAAGCCAACAACTTAAGTTACAGAACAGTTTAGAAAAAAACTACTGTGAAGAAAGAAATTTCATTACTGGGAAGAAATAAATCATAGTTTTAGCAACTAATTTTGATGCTTTTAACTCTAGAGTGAACAAGTTCATGTAACACAAACCTTGTAACACTTCTGGGTGTGGAAGAGCAAGTGGAAGTTTGATGCTTCATCATTTTTGTTTAATGATTCTGATCTTAAACATTTCTCTATACTGCCAAAGGTACAAATCATAGAAACTGAGTGAACTGTGCCACGTTTTTCTGATAATCTACATCTGAGATAGCTTATATGTCACCCACTTCCATGAAGCCTTTTGGAAACTCACTTGTGTGTAGCTGGCCCCATGTCCATATAGCATGGCATAAACCATCTTTCAGCTACTTACAGGAGCGTTCTGAAAACTTCTAGCAGATAGAAATGAAAGATTGTTCGGAAACTTTGGATGCATTTGGAAACGTGATCAATAACCCACATCTTAATAGAAGGAAGATCAGAAAAATGTGAAAGGTAAGAGAAATCTTGAGTAAGATGGCCGTTGTTACCATTTAATACTGGTTGTACTCCTTGTACTCTTAGGGTACACAAGAGCGTGTGCAAGCATGTGCTTCAAGCATTGGCAGAATTATTTAGATGACTGTTTTGTGAAGGATAGCATATATTCTTCTATGCATTTCAGATATTAATTGTTCTGGTGCTTGGCGATCCAGGTGCCAGATTTATTCAACTAAAGTAAATATAGCAAGGTTTCAGCAATGGACCAACATATAAAGGAGTATTTAGCAGCGCAAATTGGAAGTTTAGTAGGGGAATGGCAGGAAAGGCGTGTGCCAGTTTCTCACTTGCCATCAGTGGAAGCAGGTTGGCTGACAGAACTGTATTTATAAAATCCCACTTGATACAGAGAATAGTTGCTGGCATGGAATTCAGCATATTTCTATTTGGTTTAGGTGATTACCTTTCCCAAACTTGATGCTGCTACTTTATGGGGTACTTATTTTTGACTGATTTGATGCAAGGTAGCAAAAGTAGCATTAAAATCATAAGTGGTATTAACTACTGAAGTCTCTTTTGAGGATGTGGGAAAGAAATTCAGGCTGTCTTGCTGCCGTATACTTCTAATTGGCATAGCATAGCTATCATTCAGGAAAAAGCCCAAAGTCATTAAAGGACTGCATTTTCAGAAGATAAGGGTGGGGCTGAGGGGAAGATGTTCTAGCTTTGTTGCTGCCCAGTGACAGAACTGACAGCCTTCAGCATCCTTAGAATTTAATGCAAGAACAGAGACATACTAATGACCAGTGTGAGAAGTCTTGTGAGAAGCCTTTACCTAAGGCACACAAGTTTCGTGTATTATGCTTTGCAAAATGACTTGTTACTCAGGCTGTGGATTACTCACATCCCTCTATTCTTCAGTATCCTGTTTGTAGTGTTACAATAAGGAGTGTTAACTGCAGACCTCATCCAGCACGCTTCTTGCTCTGCATGCTGCCATTTAAAAGTGCTCCTGCTGTCTTTATGAATGTGTTCTCAGGTTTCCCAAATGCGTTAAATGAAATGGCTTAATTGATTTAAGTTCTGTAATGCTTGTGTTTTGCTTTATCTGAGTTACTCTATCCAGCTGTAATTCCGTTTAGTGGAAAATTACCTGTGAGTTTTACAGTACAAAGCAATGACAGCAGCGGAAGCCAATTTGAAAATGGTTGTTGCAAACCCTGTTTGTCTGAGACGTTAAATGGAATGACTAATGTGTTTTCTCAGACCTCTGTCCTCACAGCTACCTCAAAGTACTTCCCCCTGCCCAGCCCTATGATATTTGCTGCTCATCTGAAATCTGCCACTTGTTGCTAAACCTGAGAAGAGCATCCAAAAGTAATGTGTGATACTTACAAACCCTCTTGCTTGCCTGCTGCTCCTGATAATGGTTTCTATATTCCTTTATTACACGTCCATGTCACGTATTGGACTTACCAGTAGTTTTGAGCTGGTATGCCAAGTGGCCAAGACGCTGTAGATTCCAGCAATCAAAATCAAACTCCTCTTGAAGTACACACTTGGATGAAGTGCATAGTCAGCTGTTTCGTGGCAGTGTCAAACATGCCACATCTTCAAAGTCATCTTGTTGTATTCTGTCTCTGGTATCCTTGTCTTCCTGGTGGTCCCTTTGGTATGTCTGTGGTAGCCCTTCTCCTGCTCTTTGGCAGTGGACTTCACTATTGCTCCTGTTCTTTTCCCCTTTGACAGCTTGTATCTGTCCAGTTTCGTCCTCAAATATAGTTTTAGCTGTTCAACACCAACAAGTCATTTGGCACTTGAACTCTAGGCTAACCTAAAGATTTTTTCTTCTTTCAGTCATGTGTGGGTACGTAGCCCTCGGCTTTAGGGCTCAACCAGGCTTGGGGAATGAGCATGGCTACCTTGTATTTGGGCAGCTACTGTGAGCGTGCTCGGGTGGATTTTATCTGTGCAGCTTAGAAATGCTATGTGTAGTTGGCCTTAGCAATGAAAAAAACCCGACACTTCAATTATTTGCAAGTCATTAATGCAGACGCAGATGCTACCAGCAATATTATTTAACCCAAATTAGTATTTTTGTGATATTTTGGGGTGGCATATTGTCAGTGTTAAGACTGTAAGTTACACAGTGTCACAAAAGACTTGCGAACAAACTCTGGTTTGTACTAAAAGCACACAATTTCATTTCCAAATGAAAGACAATTTGCACTCTGGATGTGGAATGTAGGCAGTTCTTACTTTCCAAGCAACTGCAATTACAACTGCAAATTTGTAGTGCTGGTGCCCATTTATAGTATTTTATTCCCTGCAAAAGGAACTGATTCTGAAGGTGGAAGAAGGTTTGGGCAGTCTCACCCCCCCACACACACTTCCTTTATAGAAATGTCTAGTTCCTAGGCATTTTGCCAAGCAGGGTTTAATACAACGCATATTCTGTTTATAATGCAGATACTAACAAATAAATTAAGGTGATACGGAAAAGAGATCTGCAGATGCCATTCATGCTAGTGTGAGAAGTGTTCTGCTCTGCTGCTGTGTTTTCCCAAAGAAGAATTGCATTATTTGAATATGACAACAGCTGCACCAAAATGAATAATCAGCATGTCAGATTTGTTGGAAGAAGTCAAAGCTCTGGGTGCCAGTTATTACTTTAAAGATATTTTTTTTTTCTCCTTTAAAAGCGTATACATTTTAGCAAATTTAGTTTGCCCAATTGTTTAATAGATTTGTCTCTAGTAAATTCTAGATGACTATAAAGTACATACCCCAAAACTTTCCGCGCCAGCCACATGTGAGTTTGTTTCACCTGGGAGTTAAAATGAAACTTAGTGAATGCTTTGATCGGCAAGAGATAATTTTCCTTTTATCATACAGGATTTTAACTTAAGTAGGTCAATATATTGCTATATAAATTGTATAAAGCAACACTTAGGTAAGTGTAGTCATCTGCAGACTTGTCATCTTGATGGGACCTGATTGGATCCCCTTATGCCAAGAGTATTTTAGATGATGAGTTGTGTGGAGGGTGGAAGAATTAAAACAGAGTAGCTATGCTACAGATGTACCAGATTCATTTTCACTGACTGTCAAGGAAGACTTTCTACCTTGGTGACCTTAGATGTAGATGTTTACGTACAGCCTTCTAAACCTGCATGATTGAATGCATCTAAATTTCTTCTCAAGGTATGAAAAATACTTCTGGAAGTAGATTGTCTAGGTGCAATGATGCCACTGCTAAAATGCAGCTCTCCAAGCAGTAGTGGTAAGAAACAAAAACAAAGAAGCCTTTGTCTTAAAATGCAGCATCGTATACTAAAGCATCTTGGTGTAAAGAAGTAGGCATGAAGTGATGTTTCATTTCTTACCTGGTGCTTGGTATCTGGGTGGTGGTTTACAAATTTTGAAATACCCAGTCTTCTATAAATACGCAGTTTAGATGGCCTAAGGTGATGGGCATTCCTTAGGATGTCCATCCGTTCCTGAATATCGAGCTCTGAGGTTGAACTACTGTTAAAATCTCCCTGCTGAATTAATGGAGCGTTCTGATTGCAGTTGGGTGCTGAGCTCTGCAGAACAGTAATTGAGTAGGAAACAGAAATCATCTGGCAATGTCCAACTCTGATTTTAGTCCATCCCGTTTTCCTGAACTTCTCACTCGGAATTCTGCAATCTTGTTGTATCTCCAAACTGAGAGGGTAGGTGGAAGCCCCGTCATCCTAGTTACTGGGGAAAAACCCCCTCACCATTAATAGGATTTATTCCCAATGAAGTTAATAGCTGTTCTTGATTCGTACTGCTGTGGGAGACGAGCGGTGATCTTGTACTCTTGATGGATTTGAATGTGTCTACTGTTGTGCAGTGTACCTCTTTCAACTTTTAACTGTCTGATCTTGGGATTTATCAAAGCCTCCTGTTTTTTTTTCTTTACTGTTGCTTTTTGTCAACCTCAAGTACAGGTTCTCTAGACATATTCCATAATAATTTCTGTGTGGACTAGCTGCTTTCTGTACCCTGTATCTTGCCATATGCTTTGTGCCCTAACAAGAGTATCTGTTTTTATTTAATGCAAATAAAACTTGGTTTTCTTAAGTAATTTTCTATAAGCCTGTTTGGTGATGAAAACGCTCAAGTTGCAGCCAGTACATTATTTTGTAACCTTGTTTTCTCTTTCTTAGCTTTTTTCTTGCTGTCCTCTTGCACTTCTATTTGAGAAGTGTATTTGACAAAAACCCATTGGAGTCTGAAAGGGATGGAAGGTCTAAAATGGCGTTTGGTGTGACACGTAGATAGCACTTCATATTGGAGGGGAGGGGGGCAGAATTCTTGTTAGTGGGGAATCAAATCTGATGCTGCTATTTTAATGCAGATTTAGTACTCTTTCAGGTGCTGGCAGTCCACTTTAATATTGATGTATTAGGGAAATTATTCTCGGTGTGGAGGTCTTTGGGGAATATGCTGTATTTTATCCAGGAGCTATTTAAAAAAAAAAAAAAGTACCCTCTATCCCTGCAGAGAAACTCCATGTTGCTTTCCTACTAGATTCTGCTGTTTGGTGTGAAGAAGAGAATGCCTAGAGTCCCTTTTAATTCTTTGTAGACAGACTTACAATTTATTCTAAAGACCGTCTTTAGTTTCCTATTAAGCTGGCTTCTGAAGTAGAACATGGAATAACTGCTGTTCTCAAACATGGTGAAACAGGGGAACGAGTGTGGTGGTAGCAGGCATAGATGGGGAGATAGTGCTAACATTGCAGTCGTTAAAAAAATTAATTACACAATGAGTGATTTTTTTGTATATTCAGAACAACTTTAACAGTTAGAAAAAGACAGACAGGACCCAGGAAAACCTAGTTAGGAGAGAGTATAAATGTGCAAGAGTGGGTTGGGTTTTTTTTTTCTGTTAATTTTCATTGGAATAACACGTAGCATCCGTAAGAGAAGCTTCTGTTGTTGTCATCCAAAGTCTGCCTGTTGCTTCTTTATAATATGTTTTACCCAGCTCACCTCTGACAGAGATAATCATCATACAGTGATAAGGGGCTAACTGATGATGAAAAAAGCTACATGCATATTGATTTCCACCCCCCTAGATTATTATTTTTTTCCTTAACGAATTTCCCATAAAAGTTTTCACAAAATGTTAGCCAGAAATATCTTTCAGGTTTGTAAGGATGTGGTTTCCTAACAAAACCAGTCTACGTTTTATTGAATTTCATACCTTGGTAACCACCAAACCTTTGCAACTCTGTTCAGCTGCACAAGAAACATTATCGGCAAAACAGTAAGTTGGACATTTTGAAAGCAAAGCAATCGCTATGGTTATCTTTTGACATGGGACTGGTGTACATGGACATTGAAAAATAGTATTCTGGGGTAGGGAATGGGGTTTTTTCTTTTAATTTTGACCTTATTTTAGGCTTTCTGACATATAGTGCAGGTTTGGGAGGTGAGAGCAAGGAATTCTAATCGTAACGTGTGAAGATAATTATGAGAATATACTGAACAAGAAAACACTTCTGCTTCTCAGGATTATCTGCATTAATCTGGGGCTGTTCTCCCATATGCCAGTTTCCCTTCACCAAAAGCTCCTGTTCACAGTTTCTACCCAGACTTACTCGTGCTTTGCAAAGTGGATCTGTTAAACAGTTACTTTAGAGCAGCAGTGGAAGGTGGGTAAAACCAGCAAACAGACTCAGTTCTGTAAAGCTTCTGGAAATTACTAGTGTTTGGGGAGACTAGTTTATGCGGTATCTTGAATTGAAGTTGCTTTCAATAGTGACTTTTGGAGAGGACTTGACAAACACAGAAACGTCTGGGGATTTTAGAACTTTTGAGCTGCCTGGGAGGATGGCAGAGACATTTAGAGAGGATGTTGTGGACCACTGGTATCTTCTTTGTTATAGTTGCCACTGAGTGGCTCCCAGTGCCCGACCTTTCACCACAGAATACTGGCCAGAGGTTTTGAAATGCCCAGTTCAAAGCAAACACTCGCATGGAAGGACATTTGCAAAAGCAAATGTTAAATGAGGGAGAGAGAAGAGAGAATGCATCGATATCGCTGGCTGATGTTCAGGCAGGTGGTAGAATCTGCTTGTTCCTGCTTTGTCCATGAGCTGGGTTGGTGAACGAAACCGGACTGATAGCTGTGCGGGCTGTCACGTACAGTCACTGCTGGCTGGGCTGTGCTGGAGAAGTGGGGAAGAGACTGCTGTCTCCCGATAGGCATCTTTCAGTCAGTGCTCATCGCTAAAATACCCTCCGGGTCCTTGTCGGTGAGCAAATTGCTGATAAAGGGATTAGAGGGGTAAAGGATGGTTAGCCACGTGTCGGGCAGCGACCCATCGAGTGTGTGGTGAAAGGTGTTTCTGGTGTCCGTTGCAGCAACTGGAGGCTTGGGTAGGAGAAGCTATGAAACTTTAGGATTTTAATATAAACACACAGAGGGATAACTTTTTTAAAAATGTCTTTATCTTCATCAGTACCTTATTACAGGATATCCCTGAGTAAATGGAGGGAATGCAGAACCAGGAAGGAGAAATAGCTTGGTATGGCTGTCACCATAAGAATGAGCAACAATGCTGTGTCTTGGAAAAACTCAACTTATATCGCAACATCTCCTTTTTATATTGAGCCTTTCCATTACTGAGTTGTTACGCATAAACTTTATTATATTGTGGATCTCTTTAGTGTAGTTATTCCAATAAAGGTGTTATCTGAATTGGACTCGCTGTAAAAACGTGATGGATTTACTATACCAAGAGCTTGCGGTAGATGAAGGCCTCTTAGATAAATGTATACGTTTTGTTGACTTCTCGAGCATGGTATAGTGTTGAGAAGGCTGCTATGGCCAGGTGACATAACAGCACTGAAAGCCAGGTGAAAATTTTGTGAGCACCCTCTGAAGAAGCAACTGCTGAAAAGAAAGAGTAGAGATGCACAGGGTAGAGAGGATGGAGGTGAGATCTGTTGGAAGGAAAGCAGAGTCTTGATTTACATGATTCAACATCTGGCAGTATAGTGGAAACCATTAATAAGTCAGATTATCTTTGCATTTGCCTGCGCTCACAAAGAGAAAGAAGCTGGGTTATGATTATGCCCTGAAAGCAATCATGCAGATCACATCCCCCTACTTGCTGAAAAGACGGTATGCGGGTTTTTTTCAGGTGAAAAAGACTTCAGACAACCAAATATGAGTGTGTCATGAATCTTAACTGCTTATTTCAGTCTCCTTTTATAGGCAGATGGACCCTTGGAAAAAAAATAGCAGTAAGTTGGCAGCAGAAAGCTCGACTGTGTGAAGCAGAAAGCTTGACTGTGTGGGTTTTTGGAATATGCGTAATTCTGTCTCCAAGCTCAGTCAGGAAAGCTAGAGGACAGATGCCAGCAACATTTTATCCTAGAAAAAGGGGGGGGAACCACAACCCAAAAAGTGTGTGGGATGTTGTGGATTTTTTCCCCCCCCTTGAACTGCATGATGTAGAAACGAGGACTACAGAGCCCGGAAAGGGCTCGCCTTCAAACTGAACAAAGCAACATGACCAGATGTTTACAAGTGTTTTGGAAATGGCTGGTGCAGTCATTTTCCTGCTTTGCAAATAATGAGCGGTCTGAAATGGCTACACTGAAGTGGATTTTTTATTTTTTTTTCTTCATATATGACAAACCCAAGGGGAATTTACAGGGGTGCTGTGAGGAAGTGGTGGGTGCTGGAGTACAAGAGCTGCTCGTGAGAGAGCTTTGGGCTATGAAAGGCAATTCTTTAATTATATAAGGAGAAATCTTTGGGGCAAGAGGAGTGGTGAAAGGCTTGGGGGGTGTGGAGTGAGGGTGACCTGAAGAAAAGAAATGCAGTATAAGTTGGCAGAGAGAGAATGGACAACATGCATTGGTGATAAACAACGTATTGTTCCGTTTGTGAGTCAAAATTGAAATTTTCTTTAGTCAAGTAAAGTGCAGTGATGCAGACACAGAAGAGAACTGAACATATCTCCCGTATAAAGTAGAGTCTTACAGGTGGAAAGATGGGTTTAATTTTTAATAAGCTTAAACACCTGAAAGTCTTAAAAGCTTTGGAGGCTGTTTGCTTGAAAAATGTTCAAGAACACTTTGAAGCGTATAGATTAGCAGGTGGAGATGTGGCTACACAGAGTGGTAGAACTTGAGATACCAGAGGGCAGCAGCGAAAAGGTAGACAGAAAATTGCTGGTCTTCTGGTACAAAAGATTAGGACTGTTCTCTGAAAAGAATTAAAATAGCTGCTAGGTATGTATACATACACGACCTTTTCAACAAGCAAATAAGCCAGGTCAACCTCTTACGTACTTGCTACTAATGATGGAATTTTTTTTGCTCGGGATCCTGCTGTTATCTCAAGGAATTGGAGTGTTATCCTTACTGCTGTTTTACTTTAAAAATACATACTTAGATGGCTAAAAATACTGCTGCTTCAAAGCAAAGAAGAGATGCATCAGTTTCCAGGCTTTCTTGATGAAAACCTTTCCTGGGATTCCTAATCTACCCATAAAACTTTGCCTTCCGATGGAGTTTGGGTTTAGTCAGGTGAGCAGGTTCGTGTGACAGTCAACCCTGGTGTGCTTCTAGGGAAACTGCACGCCCCAGAAGGCTGAGAAGATGGTGGGATTAGTGAATCCTGAAAGGGGGATGCAGGATGTAAATTTGAGCCTCGGGGTTACAGTTACCAGCGTTAAATATAGCTGCTGAGCAGCATAACGTGTCCCTTTCGCACAGCCACCGAAATTGTGACAGGCAGAAAGTCAGTGTTTTTCTTCATTCCCGTTTATATATCTTGGGATATTTTTAAGGGATTATGCTTCTGTGATTTGCTTTGGAAGCTCAGTTGCGTAAACCTGAGGCTGGAGCAGGACTTGGTGCAGATGTGCAGCTGACACCAGACACACCATAGAATTGTGAGGCCCCTGGAGCGAGGGGCAGTGACTTTGGTGAATGTAGGACACCCTGCTCACGCACAAGGCTAAGTCTGTATCTTCTAAGCGTTATGGATATAAAAATAGTTGCCCAAGAAAAGTTGTCCTTCTGAAGAACCCTGCTCTCGAGGGCCTTTAAAGCCGTCTCTGCCGTTGTGCTAATAACAACGCCAGGTCTCTGAAAACCACATGCTGCACAAATTACCCTGCTGGGCATCGTGCTGCCGCGTTAGGAGTCTATTTAGTGGTCACTGATCTTTATATTTGCAAGCAGAAAGAGTCTTATTTTGAAGATACAGTAATAATTTAACTTGTACTGGTCATTTGCTCAAAAACATGACTTTTCTTAAAGTAAAGGTACTTAACTCAAGCAACTTCAGATACACACAGAATGGGATTTTACACATGTTGGACAGAAATAAGAGAATCAAGCCACGACCAGAAAGATTCCAGAACTGCAAAGATGTTTTTGATTTGATCCTAACGTGTGAAGAAAGAGTCTATGATCAAGTAGTAGAAGGTAAGGACCTTGACCTGATAAACCAAGTTAACTTAAGTGCTGCTTCCCTCCCCCTACCCCCGCACCCCCCCTCCTTTCTGGAGTCCTTCACAAACCTGGGAACACCTCTG
>JAVJGJ010000037.1:106473011-106483843 GCA_035590215.1 Microhierax caerulescens
CCTGGGAACACCTCTGTCCCCTCTGACTCCTGCTGCTGGCACACCAGCAGGGCCAAGAGCTCGCGGTCCCTCAACGTGGACCTTATTCAGCCATCACTTGTTTGGTCCATACTTCTAAAAGATGCTGGTGTTGGCAGCTATGCAGAATGTGTATGTAGAGCAGTTTTAAGGGCTGACAAAAGGAGATGGCAAACATTTGGAGAAACTTGCATACATGTTGGGTTTGGAAGTGCTCATGGATCTAGAAAACCAGCAAGTGGCATGTGATAAGCATTGTGTCACCCTGGGTTGATGGAGCAGCTAAGCTGTCTTCCTATGCAGCTTCCCTTCCCAAGATTTCCCGTGACCTACCAAGCAGTTTATCCACAATAAATACCTCCTGTACAGGTGGAGAAACTGTTCTTGAGCGTGGTTAACACTCTGCAAACGTGCTACAGCTTTGCCCTTAAATGAGTCAAAGTGAGATGTGCCAGAAGAATCTCAGTTGGGGACTGGGTTGTGCATCAGCACCGTGCAGCAACGCTTGGTGTGAGCTCCCTGCAAGTCGTGGGGTTTCAGCAGTGACTCAGCTCCTGGGCTGAGAACCCTGCCTCTCTGGAAATGCTGGATACAGGCTTACGTGGGGTTTGAGGTGTCTCCTTTCCTTTGAAAGACCAGCCAACTGTGTCATACACGTTCTTTTAAAAAGCTGGTGCCTTGCCTTTTTTCATCCTCGGTGGTCATGTCACGAACAATACAGAACATGATACGTTGGGGCTTCTGCGAGCTGAGCCGTTAGTGTTCTGAACGTTTGAGTGAAGTGTTTTGAAACGTATTGGTAAGTTCTAAGAGCAGCTGCGCTAGTACTTGAATGGAGTGTCAAGTTCAGCGTGTCTCCCATAGAGAGCAGCTTGCAGGCGGATGCTGTAGGTGGGTATCCTGAGGAAGGGAGGTGAAGAGCAACCACTTGCTAATTTTCCAGTTGTGCATCTCTAACGTCCTGGTAACGCCCTTCATAACTGACCAGTGAAAGGAAGAAGGCTGGAGTGCTACCAGGTGGCTCTAGGTGTGAAAGATTTTAAAACGGAGGCCTCAACAAATTTGCCAAAGCAAAGTTGCTGAACGGTGTTAGGAGAGAACAACTTGTAGCTTAAGTGTGTGTGTAATAGGAGGGCTATGTTAGAGAGGTGTAACAATAATACATGGATAGATTAGTAGGAGAATTAATTTTATATTCCCCCCCTTCACCCCCTGTTAATAAGCAGAACATACAAAAGTTAGAATTTTCTAATGTGACTGTCAGCGCTCAACTTGTAGGAGTTCACCGTGCAGCTTGATTTGCAGAGTGTTGGATGGACAGTGCTTTTTGCTAAAGAATGGGCAACTAAAATTCTCCAGGTGAGGAAGCCCAAAATCATTCTTGACTTTCAAGAATCTTGATTTCTGTCTTTAAAGACTGTCAGAGGAAAGGTGAGCAGTAACTTCTCTTTACCAGGACAAATAAACTGTCATTACCCTTCTACAAAACTGGATTCTTCTGTTCTGAAAATCCATCTCTTCATTTTGAAATTAGAGGGACTTTTGTTAAAGACAATATTAAATAAACTATTCTGCAAAAACAAGTTTGGAGAAAGCAGAGGCGGACAGTGTTGATGTATTTTTAAAATCTTATGAATACTCTGTATAAAATATGATACCATTCCACCCAAAGTGTTGCTGTTACGTGTGTTTTGTTTTCAAATAGATTTAAATTCCAGAGAGCAGGAGACATGTCAGCCAGTACATGTGATCAATGTGGACATTCAGGATAACCATGAGGAGGCAACCCTGGGTGCTTTCCTTATCTGTGAGCTCTGCCAGTGTGTAAGTAGTGAGGGCTCCTCGCCTGTGGGTACCTTGCACCCAGTGACTGCACAGGGGTTGGGGTTTGCTTAGTCCTCCTTAAAGGTGCTGCCTATTGCAAAAGTTGTTCCGGTAAAATCCATGTCGAGAGATGTAAATTTCCAAATTCTTCTGGTTATCTGTGGAGCTGTTGTGCAAGTGGGTGACTTGCGTTTGTGGTTTGCGAAGCGGACTCTGCATTTGCATCCAAAACCAACGCGTCGATAGCTTGTGTAAAAATCAGTATTGCAAAGCACTGCACGCAGCCGCTACCCGTGTGGAGCCCCTACTCCAAACACTTGGGTTTTGGCAAAACCATCCATTTCCAGAGCAGTTGTAATAACGTGGGTTTTAAACATCAGGGTTGCATTCTGAATCACGATATACTGGCAAAACATCCTGTGTAGGTGTGTTTTGTAGTACCACCCTGTTGCGTGTATGATGGGGAAGAAAAAAAATGATGCTTCTGTCATCCGTGACTGGGGACCTAGCCCGTGAGGCTGAAATTGGTGCACTCAAACCAGTCGCTGTAACTGTCAAGATAACAGAGAAAGGGTCCCTGGCCTTTACAGTGCACAGGTTGATGAGTCCAGAGAATCATTTACATTGGAAAAGATGTTAAAGAGCCTCAAGTCCGACTGTTAACCCAGCATTTCCAAGCCCACCAGTTCAGCTATTCCAGCGTGGCGATGGGCTGGTTTTTCACTCCAGCCCATGTCATCTATTCTGGTCTTAACTCCTTTCCAGATTCAAAAAGCCTAAGAGGGTTCAAGTACTTGAAATTGTAGCCATCTGTTCAGTGTGCATGTAACTATTCTGAAGCTTCCATTTGCTACCCAGTGAGGATGGATGTTACCTACTCAACAAAGTACTAGTTGAGTGCCGGTTCAGTGGGTTGGAGAAGGAAGGCTGTGCAGATAAATGTGATGGTGAATATATGTACGTTTTGGAATACTGGGAACCTCAGTAAAGCACCCAGTGCTGCTGGTTTAGATGGCACAGTGAGACAAAAGCATGGAATTATTACAGTTTTCTAAACTGCATCATGTCCTTGGAGTCCAGTTGCTTAGTATTTTTTCTCTTCTAGATACAGCACACAGAAGACATGGAAAATGAAATAGATGAGCTGTTACAGGAATTTGAAGAGAAAAGTGGAAGGACTTTTCTTCATACTGTCTGCTTTTATTAAAGCACTTCTGTCTCTTAGGCCTTAATACAGATGAGGGAAGCATGTGTTTAAAACTGATTATACTGTATTTTCCTGGAAAATGAATATTGATAATTTTTTTTTGTTTGTTTAAAACCTCCTTTTCAATGTCTTTTTGTTTTGTTTCAGGTATTCTGTCACAGGTAGGCAGAGATACTGGTTGGGGTTGTACATATGAGATGATAAAAAGTATACACAAAGGCCACCTATTTAAAAATTAAAACCAAGGGTTTTTAAAATCCTACTTTAATTATTGCAAGTAGGTTTTTAATTATAAAGAGAATGTTTCTTGAATTTAAGTTTATAATGTATTTTTCCAGCTTACAAATTTATTTTATTTCTGTTGTGCTTTTTTTTTTATTTTAATGTGACAGAATGGCTGAACTATGTGAGGATGTGAATGGAACAATGAAAAAACCAATATCTGTATATTATTAGATATAAAGTTGGAAGCATCCAATAAAAATTAAAAACCTGTAAGTTTGTCTGTCTTCAAGATAGAAGCCAAGTGAGGTGTGACTGTGCTCTGTGAGGTAAAGCCCACAGTATCTGAAGTAGCACAAGAATGCTTGTTCATCCAGCGCGGCTCGGAGAGGATGGTGACAGCAAGAAGACCTTGATAGGAACTAAAAGACCTGGTCCGTGCCCCTTGTTCGGAGAGACGATACAGTGCTGTGTGTTTGGGCAGCTCATAATGATTTTTGATCGCTAAAGTGAACTGGTTTTCTGTGTCAGGGTGTCTGCTGGGAAATCTTTTGGGATCTTCATCGCTTTCAAATTGTCATGTGTGAGATTAGTATGACCGTGAGGCTGTAACTAGCAGTCGGGGCCAAATATATATTCCTTTCCTAGAAGGAAAATGGGGAGAAAGAGCAAACACTGCTGGCAACAGAAATAGTTTAAAGTTTGGTGGGTTTGTTTGGTTTGTTTGTTTTTTTTTTTTAACTGAAGTATCTTTTGAGTAGAAGCATTTTCCTCCCATACAGAAATAGTGAATGTGCTTGTCATGGCTCAGGATCCAGAAACGGAGTATCTGTATAGAAACAGAGCAAAACCTCAGGCTTCTATTTGTTCAAACTGATAAAAGTGAAAACTGACTAAATTATTAGACACTCAAAATGTGAATGTTAAAAGGCTTGCTGCTTGCAGGCATGAGAAGATCTTAAGTTGTGGTGTTAAAGGAACCTGTAAACGATTTGGAGCAAATGAGGTCTTTGCGCTCTTTAATACTCAGATATGTGAAAACATCGTCATGCTAAAAGCGGAGTAGCATGAAATGGGTTTGAGCTCTTGGCTTCTCTCTCGTTCTGTCACTGACCTTTGACGGCGCACATGAATCACCTAATTTTCCTTAACTAATTGTTTTGCACATGCAGAAAGTTAGTGCTAAGTGCTTTCTCTCAATTCAGGGCGACGTTACCCATCTGTGTGGTGTATGTGGTCAGTCATGGGGCGATGCTACTTAACCCCCTCCCCTGAACACGCTCACGTATGTTAAGACGTCTGCTTCACACCTGAAAACTGCAAGTCTGTCTCTGAAACTACTTCTTTATAGTTGCAGATCTTGAAGTCTTGTTGAGTCAGGCCCCCAAAGAAATCCTGTACCTCTCTACTCTGGGGGTTGGCTTCAACTGCCTTGTGGGAGAACTTAGACC
Source organism: Microhierax caerulescens (assembly GCA_035590215.1). Classification (NCBI taxonomy): domain Eukaryota; kingdom Metazoa; phylum Chordata; class Aves; order Falconiformes; family Falconidae; genus Microhierax; species Microhierax caerulescens. The sequence continues at coordinate 106,477,734 of JAVJGJ010000037.1, forward strand.
TCTGCCAGCTCAGCCCATGTCCTGGACAGTGTCCAAGTGGGTCACTGCATCAGACTCGGGTCCCAGGGATGTTTAATATCCCTGAATTACCTGTGCTGGGTTTCTTGTCTTGTTAAAAACGTTTAAAGCAAAAATTTTGCGAAGAAATGCATGAATGGATCAGAACAATTAGGGGATGGGGAGGTCAAGCAGCAGTTGCGGTGAGATTTGCAGGGTGTCTGTTTTCCAGTTGGCTTGTCCTGTCCCATTTTGTTTCTGGAGACTCTGTATTTGAAGGATTTCATTCAGTCTCTTCTGCTTCTGCTCATTTGTCTGCCTGATACCATTGCTTGTTACCATGGGGATATTTACAGCCAAAGGAAGATGATGATTCTATAAGGGCTGAACTGCTTTAGTTGATGTCTTTAAAAAGACATTTCAAGCAAGAACGATGCTGAGCATTTTGCACAGAGTTTTCCTTTCCTGTACGGTGTCAGTACTGAAGTCAATTCTTTGGCAAGGTGAAACTTGGACAGTGTTTGAAAATGTTTTCTGCTTTCAACTTAATTCATGCTGTACAGAGCTCTCTGCGGTTATTTTATATTAAAGCAGTAAAAACCCAAGCAGGATGTTTTAACCCGTGTTTTTGCATGGACATTTACAGCAGTGTCCTTTTTATTGCATAAAGATCATACTTTTCAGGTGCGTAATTGGCATTGTGGTTGCTGCAGTTCTAAGTATGGATTAATTCGTAGAACTTCGGTTCACTGGCTCTCTTCAACTGGAATGAGAAGCCTTGCTCTAAAACCACGATGGAGCACACCAGGTGTTACAGAATCGTTCTTTCATTCCTAAATGTTCTGTTCGTAAGCAAAAGCAACGCTGTGAGCTTGCCGTTTGTTTATTTACCAGCGTGCAGAAAGACGTTTGACCAGATGGATGGATGAGTCACCCCGATGGACAGGCAAGTATTGAGAGTGGTCCACGGTCTAGATCCAAGTATTTCAAATTTCTGTGAGCAAAACTTGTTCTTCAGCTAAAGTTGTTCTTTCACTTCAGTATGTTATTTCTCATTTAACTTATAGGTCAGTGAAAAATGTATGCATTTATGTAGTTACTTTGTCTCCATACGCTTCGTTTGCATTGAAATCCACAACAAAGCTCAGTTCATACAGGAATTTTATGGGATCCTCGTCTTGTTTGAGAGATGTCATATATTGATACACACAAATATATAGGTAGGTATAAAATAAACTGGCTAAACACAAAGCCAAAGTTACTTTCTCTGTCAAGAAGCAACTTTAAGAGAAACTTGGTTTAAAGGAAATGGGGAAAATAATGTATTTTTCCTTTTAAGAGTGGGGTGGTGTATACATGATGATGGTGTGCTCTTCCCTGCCTTGCAGGTCCCTTGGTACTCTGTTGGTGAGGATGGGTGCTGAAAGGTGGCCCCTTTCTTTTGCAGTGCTGTAGTTGACCACCTTTGTGTTGAATGAAGGGAAGCAATGAGGGGTTAACGCCTTGTGAGCACAGGCTGCAGGCTGGGGGGGGATTTCTGCTGAAAGAGAGTTTTCAGCTCTCCAGGCTGTTCAGGAGGCCAGAGAGGTGGCTTTAAAATGCAGATTCCTCCCAGAGGTTCCCTCTGCCCTTCCTAAACATAGCAATGATGTTTTGTCAGCGCATTTTTCACTTTTTTTTTTGGCTTTCTATGAAAGGCCATGTTGATGACAGACTAGTACCTGTTGAGGTCCGCTTACACGACTCTGCTCTCTTGCTGCCATGAAGTCGATGCTACTTTCTGCGTGGGCAGATCTTTGCCAAGACCTTTCCATCTCATCCCAGCCCTCTGCGGAGCCTATCCATACGGCACGGAGCAGTAGAGCCCTGTTCACTTCTGTTTTGCAGGCTGCTTTTCTTTCACACAAGTCACTCTTCATTTTGCATCTGTTTTCTGTGTTTCTTGTCTGGAGATGTTCGTCACGTTCCTTAATGTTCTCCTTTCTGTCAGAGACATTGGCGCGTTTTTCGGATAGGTTTCTGTAAATAAAAGCTGTTGATTGAAGAGCAACGTCTTCTCGCCTCTCTGCACTGCTGGTGTCTTTATCCCTGAGGTTCTCTGCTTCTTGGTTTCCTTCACCTGCCTGTAAGGCTCCATGCATAAAGCGATGCAGATAATGCAACCAGGCTGCATTGGGTGGAAAAGAGCGTTCTTCCCGAGGTTTTGATATCGCTGGATCCGACTGTGCAAAGATCAACCAGCCGAGCTGGATTTCCCCAGTGCAGCAGCCTAATGAATCTGTTGCTAGGCAGATTATCCATTTCAACTTCTATTTCTCATAAATGTAGGAGCTTAGGAGAAAGGTATCAGTAAAGACGACCCCAAATCTTGTACCAGCACAGGAACTGCGGAGAGAACAGGGGAATAAAAAACAATCGGTGGAGTATGGAGGGGGTACAGGACAGCTGAGTGGGCTCTTACGGATGAGGGGGGGAGGGAAAAAGGAGAGAAGTGCTAGCTGTAGTTGCTAGATTCTTGTGTGAGCACTGTGGAACGCCAGCTGAGGTCTGTGCTCCCCTCAAGGAGAGCAGAGGGAGACGGTTCCTGAGAACATGGCTCGGGATAATATTCCGACCCGGCGCTGCATACTCACAGGGCAAAAAAACCCAACCCTGAGGTGGTTCCCGTATGGATCTTTCTGGTCCATTTTATCATCTTCGCCAGCGTTGCTGGGGTTTAGAAGGTATTTTACAAGGAGGGAAGGATGCCCTCAAGCACTGAGAACAGAAGGGGGCTGGGTGATGGTGCCAGGGCTGGGTTACAGCAGAGGTGGGCGTGAGAGGAGGCTGCATGATGGCACCAGGTCACATAGCAGGGCTGGTTGAAGCAGAGGAAAAGGCAGCAGCCGCTTGATGGGGAATTGGTCTGATGCTGCTGAGATCTGGTTGTGCAGACCCCGGTCTGGTCTGTGTGAGGGTGGTGGGGACGACGCAACGTGAGGCTTGAAGCTGAACAGGAGCCCCAGGTAGTGCCGGTGCTTGTTTTCAACAAGTAGCAGCTTGCTTCTAGCAATATTAAAGGTCAACAAAGCCATTGCAAACTGTCACGGTGGCAACCCGAAGCTGAGTCTTTGGACAGTCTTTGCTCGTGCAAGTCTGATGTCGCTTTTGCCTAAGTACAGTCAGTCCCTGCTGCCTCTCCTCGTTCGGTGGGAGTCACTAGTGACACTCCTTGGCCTTCTGTCCCTTAGGCATTAGATGAAAGGCCAGGACTGGTTGGACGCCACGTGTGGCCTCGGGTGGTTCTGGGTCTCCGAGCCCCTGGGTGCTCACAGCCTGATGTGTGCTAGTGCTGGGTGGGATGGGGATGCTGCTGGTGGCTTGTTTCACGAGCAGGTGGCCTCCTTGCTTGCCCAGGTTGCTCTGCAGTGGGACCCCTGCTGCGGTTGTGGAGGTCCCATCGCTTCCACCCCAGCTTGCCGGGAAGAGCTTGAGAAACTCAGGAAGAGTTTGTAGCAAGGCGAAAGAGCAAACCTGGACGTGGTGGGGTCGGGAGGGTGGGATGGGACAAGCTTTACAGGGTCTGGCTAAGCCTGGACACAATGAAAACGGGGTGGTAAGAGCAATGAGGGAAAGCGTTTGACCGACACGCGGTGGTGAAGCTGGCGTGAGGTGTCCCTGGCTGCGGAGTGGCAGGTGTCACCGGCCCCCTGCCAATGGAGGGAGGCTGAAGGAGAAGGAATTTCGGGTGGGATTCAGTGCCACAGGAGCTCATTGACTCTGCGAGGCAACTGGATTCGATAAAGATTGGTGATTCCTTGGCTGGTCTCCACGTTTGGGGCCCAGGGAGCCTGTCGGATGAGTAAATCCTGTACTGTGGGCAGTGCCAGTGTGGGAGGGGGGACCCTTGCCCTCTCCCGGCCCTTAGCCCCCCCTTTTGCCCAGGCCTGGGCTGCCGGCTGGCTGCAGGCAGCTATACTGCTCGACATACGTACCCTATAGCTGCAGGCGGGAGGTAAAGGGCACAAGGTGCAACGGGGCCGGCAGCGTGCGCAGCACAAGCTGATCGGAGCGGTGACGTCTGGGGTGCCTGTCAGCCAGGGCTGTTGCTCCAAAAGGACAAGGGAAGACGTGATGAGAAACGCAGCTTACGCCGGCGTCAGTGACAGAACCTTTCCCCAGTGAGAGCCGACCCAGCCTCATCCGCGGGGATGGCTGGGCCACCAGAACCCCTGGCTGGTGGCCAGGCGGAACTTCGGTTGCACAAAATTCCTTGAGGCTTGTCTCCCAGCTGTCTGTTCTGTGATTATTATTTTTTTTATTATTTGGCTGTTGCTTTAAAAATCCCTGTTTTTTCTACAACTAAGCAGAGTAACTAGCTGCATTATCCCTGCATTACTTTTACTGAGGGCTGCATAGGGATGGTGGAAACCACCTCCCAGCTCAAGGAGAAGTGGAAGCAGCTCAGGGCAGGGGGGTGTTAGAGGAGGGAACCTGGTGGGCTGGGCAGGATTGGGGCGAGACGTGCCCTCCCAGCCTCGCTGCTCTTTTGCATGAAGTGCCTGGCTTCTCAAATGTTTCATGTGTGTGGTTTAATTTAAAAAAAAGAAAATCTGCAAAGCAATCTGTGCTCTAATTTGAGGACACCATTTAGTGATTTTAATTGTGTGACAGTATTTTGGTATTTTCAATACCCAGTAGTAGGTTAATGACTGTTCCTTGAAGAATGGAGTTTATATAACACAAGTCATTACATAAGGAGGCTGATTGTGGCCTGAGGAACAGGAGGAAAACAAATATGCGAGAATGCAAAACCCAGAACGTGCAAACTCTATCTGGGCCCGAAGAAGCCTAAAAAATGAACGATACTTGGGCGTCAGCAAGGTGAGTGTAACCTTGAGGAAGGCTGAGGACTTGGAGGCGAAGGCACGACAGGACGTAACCATCAAGCTGTGTGCTACCACGCATTTCCCACGTGGTGGCTGTGATCTGTTCATCCCGATTGCACCGTTTACATTCAAGAGAGCAACAAACAAGCCAGCAAAAAGTTATTGTATTGCCTGGTCACCTATTTTCTCTTTTTTTTTTTTTTTTTTTCTTTCTTTCCCCCAGAAGCTCCTAAACGTTGGCCTGAATTGGACTGACCGCGGTGAAATAAAACCGTGGCAGAACCTGAAGCACGACCTTTTGCTCGGACCTTAGGTCTCAGGTTTGAGAGACGGGATGAATTTTTAGATGTTTTAGATGGGGTGATTTTATTCCTGTCGCGGATGCGAGGGGGTCCCCGGTGTCTGCATCCCCCTCGTTTTTCTTAGAGGGGGGGGCAAGATGCTTGGCAGAGGTGGGGGCTGCTCCCTGCTGACTCTGACCTTAGATCTCAAGTTTGAGAGATGAGATGAATTTTTAGATGGGGTGATTTTATTCCTGTCACAGAAGTGAGGGGGTCCCCAGTGTCTGCAGCCCCCTCGCTTTTCTTAGAGGGGGGCAAGATGCTGGGCAGAGGTGGGGGTTGCGTCCTGCTGCTGTGCTGGAAGAAGGGCTGGCACCCAGTGCCTCCCCTGGGTGCCCCTCCAGGTATCTTCCCCGAGGTGGGGGGCTCAGACCCAGGCCGGCTTGGGGGCGCAGGGCTGCGAGCCCCCCCCTTCCCCGCTAGCCCGCGGGATGTGGAGGGATGCGGAGGGATGCGCGGTGGAGTGCGGGGCTCGCACCGCATCCGCAGCCTTTGGGGGTAGGGGGCTGGTCCCCTGGCCCCTCCGGGGTGCGAGGAGGACGGGGCCGACCCCGGGCGGGAGGAAGGGCGGGGTGAGGATGGCGTATGGGACTCCGAATGCGGCCGAGCGCCGCTGCCGGGGCTCCGCTCGGGGAAAGCCCCGCAAGGGCAGGTCCGCAGAGCTGCCGCCGCGGCTGCCGCTCGCCATGAGCCGCTCCCGGAGCAGCGCCCTCCCCACGTAGGTAAATGCCCGGGGTGGGGAGGGGGCGGCCGGCTCCGCCTGGGCGCATCTCCCCGCTGCAGCCCGCAACTCCCCCCCCCCCGCAGCCGGCGGCGCGGAGCCACCCGGGCCCGGAGGGGCTGGGCCGGGGGCGTCCCGCGCGGAGCCCCGCCGCGGGGCCACGCCGGCCCGGGGGTGGGCGGG
>JAVJGJ010000037.1:106493411-106504145 GCA_035590215.1 Microhierax caerulescens
AACTGGCACTGGGTGTCCCTGCTTGAGCAGGGGGTTGGAGCAGATGACCTCCAGAGGTCCTTGCCAACCTCAGCCATCCTGTGATTCGGTGATGCTTATGGAAACTACAGGGCAGAAGCAAAGACTTCACCTCTGAGTCTGGACTGGGAAATCACTGGGCTTTGGGGACAGTCCCCTGCACATGGAGAGGGAGCTGCAAACCCAAAGGAGCATCAGGCCCTTCCTGCTGCCCCCAAGGTGCTGTTCAGCCTGATGATGACTGGAGGAAGCTAGGAGAGCTGGAGGACATCCCACTGCAGTGTGCAGAGTCAGCCTGCGCTGGGGAGAGGGACAAGGCAGGGAGGAGGTGACTGTGTCCCTTCCCTCGATGCCCTGAAAGCAGAGAACAAGAGCTGTGAAGAAAGCAGGGCTGTGTGGTAGGAAAAACCTCTTGTGAAGCACACGGGGGGAGTGCTGTGCCCCATCTTACTGCAGAGCTGCGCATGTGCGTGTGCATGTGTGTGCGTGTGTGTGTGTGTGTGCGCGCACGTGCACGAGTGCTACAGGCACATTCCTGCCCCTGAGGAATGTTTGGCAGTGAGAGGAGCACAGGTACTCCAGGACTCTCTTCTGGTCCAGGGCTGAGACCCTCCATGAAAATCACTTCTCATGTGGAGAGAGGTCGGCACTCGCTTCCTAGGAATGGGTCTGTCCTCCATGTCTCTGGGAAGTTTTGCTTCTCTCAGCCCCGGCGATGGCTGCGTGTTAGTGATGCTCTGCACGGGGAGGCTTTAGGTAGCCCCATGTGACACGAGGGTGCAGAGGAGCTACATGCCAGCTCCTGCTGAGGCCCTCAAGTTCTTGACCTTCTCAGGGAGGCTAGGTTTCTGGAGGTGTTTGTGGACACAGCCCTTGGGCTGTTCCTGTGCAGCAAGCGAAGGCCCGCGGCAGCGCCCGGGGAAGCACGGCACGTGGGAGGCACAGCAAGGCTTGTCCTTTTGCCTTCTGCAAAGCCGCCGGTCTGTGCTCCTGGCGCTAACGGGAGCCCTCCCCTTCATGGAGAAAAGCTCCCGTTTTGGGAGCCCTCCCTCACACACCCTCTCTGCCCCCCCTGGACTTTCCATGGCCAAACGAGGGAGAAAACCCCTCTGGTTACAAACCAAGCAGCACCAGGAGGCACGAGCAGCGCCTGTCTGTCACCTCCGAGGTCACGTCACACTGCCACCAGAGCTCGCCAGGATGCAAATAATTCTGCCTGTGCCCTGGTGCTGGGGCCACCGCTGAAAGCCGAAGGGGAGCGATGCGAGACAGCGGGAGCATGGCTGGGCATCCCGTCCGCACAGCCTTGTCCACCCCTCCACGTGCCATGGCACCGGGTTGTGCACCAGCCCACTGTGCCTTGATCTGCTGGGAGCTGGTGCCTCTGGTGCAGGTGGCCTCCATTAAGTCATTGCTGAGATTAGGGCTGTTTTCAGTAGGTTCCTTTGAGTGGAGGTTTGTTTGTGTAAATATTTGGACGTTTCTCAGGCATGATTATTGAGCAACCTGCACCTCATGCATATTCAGAGGGCTCCAGCGATTGCCTCCTCTCCTGCATGTGGGAGCGGGGCTGGGTCCGTGGTGGCCGTGGGAGGGACGGGGAGCGTCGGTGCTGCTGGTGTGGGTGGTGGTGGGCAATGCTGGGGAGAGCCCATGCCACCGCGCCCCAGCCCGGAGCTGGGAGCGCTGCTGATGCGTCTGTGCTGCAGTGCCAGCGCTGTCGTGGTGGTCTGATGCAGGCAACGGTAGCGGTGCTGGCAGGCACGTGGGGCTGCTGAGCACACCTCGCCCTGGCTGGCCGTTGCTGGGCTCCCTGGCAGCAGCCACAGCACCTGCCCAGGCACTGCCTGCCTCCAAACCAGGCAGCGGGAGCAGGCAGGATGGCTACGCACCGAGCCTGGGCAGCCTCATGGCTCCTGGCTGCTCTCAGGGGAGGTTATGAGCTATTTAAAGCAGATGCAGAGGCTCCAGAGCAGCTCGCTTCCAGTTTTGCTTTGCATCCTGCATCCCCTGTCATCTGGGATCCTCCACATGCTCGGCTCCTGTGTCACAGCTGGTCCCCTCCCATTCAGCCCCCACAGACCTGCCTTCTTTTTGCTACCGTCCAGCTCCCTTGCTCCGTCTCTGACATTGTCCTGCTTTTCCCAAATTAACCAGGGTCTTTCAAGAAGTTCAGCATCGTCTCAGGCTTGGTGTCCATCATTTCATTGCACAAACCAACCCGCTCACCCTGCTGGCATATGGCTCAGGGCCAGCATCTCCAGAACCCCCGAGAGAGCCGTGGGTCCCTGGAAGCTCCAGGGTCGATGCTTCCCCTCCAAGCATCCCAGCAGCCTGTGGCACCGCATCCCTCCCTGCTGCACGCCGCTGGCAGGGTTGGCAGCCAGGGCATTGGCTGCCCTTCTGTGCTCTGCTCTTTGGGGACAGCACGAAGCTGATGGCTTTGTTTTCTTTTGGTTTTGTTTTATTTTGGTTTGTTTTGGTTTTTTGGAGATTGGCTACAAGGCAAGGTCAGGCCTCTGTGTCCCCGGTGGTGGGGTGAGATGGGCTGGGAGGCTGCAGGGTGCCGGCAGAGCTTGCAGCCAGCAGGGTCAGGCTGGGAGACCTTCCCGAGCCGGTACTGCAGGAAGGAGCAGTGGGATTCAGCTCCGCATACCCCCGGCGGCATTTGGGGCACTGCAGGGAGTCTCACTGGCTGCTCCGGTGCCGAAAGATTTGTCTGGCTACCTGCTGCAGGCAGTAATTGCTGCCTGTTCCTTGAGCTGGAGACCCTGCATCCCAAACCAGCACAGGTCATGCAGCGAGAGAACCTGAGACGGTCTTAGAGCTTGCTTAGACTTTTCCAGGAGCGACACGCAGCGGGATCTCTCCATCTGTGCCTGGGGATGAATGCAAGGCATGCTTACGGGTACCTCCTCCGTGGCTGTAAACATGCTCTGCTCTAATGTGTGGAAGATACGGCTCTCGTTTGACTCTGAGGTGGGACATAAGCAAAACGGCACGACTCCGGCGAGCTGCCAGGAAGGGGCTGGTGCTGGCGGTGCCGCATCCCGGCGGACTTTTGTCACTCGGTGGAAAAGCAGTACAGCTGCTCTAGTTGCACTTGTGGGGTGACACAGCTGCACGCTCGGGCTGTGTGTGTTAGCCGGAGCAGAGTGTTATGGTCCATGAATGCAGCGCTGCCCTTTACGCCTCTGGGGGGGTGACCGCGCCAACCTCCTGCTGTCCTTAATATTATCTTCCATTTTACAGATGACAAACTTAGGCACAGAGAGCCTGTATCAGGGATGAGACACGAGTTCCGGGCATGGGTTCAGGTTTCTGTGCTTTTCTACCTCGCCCTTGGCCAAGTCCTCTGCTGACATAAGCACAAAAAGCCAATACGGCACTTCTGCTCCTGGAGATGTTGGTAGAAACTGGAAGGAATGGTGTTAAACCAGCCCCTGGCCACAAGAGCAGGCGCTGGCTGGAAAAATGTCCTCTGCTCTTCTCCACTGATGCTTTTCCCTGTTTCTGTTCCCTGCAACAGGCATCATGTCCATTATGTTATTCCGTATGATGGGGATCAGTCAGTGGTGGACTCCTCGGAGAATTACTTTGTGACTGACAATGTAACCAAGCAAGAGATTGATCTGATGCTGGGACTTTTGCTGGGCTTTTGTATAAGCTGGTTTCTGGTGTGGATGGATGGGGTTCTCCATTATGCGGTGCGAGCCTGGAGAACCAGCCGCCGGTATGGTAAGTGCAGCCTCCTGGGCTCCCTTCTCCTTCTTCCCTCAACCCCTTGCCCTGTCCTCTGAGGCTGGTGGAGAGGGAGGAGGTCATCATCTGGCCCGTCTGTGGGTTTGGCACAGGCCATATCCCAGCCCGCTTTATACAGGCAGGAATGCTTATGTGGAAAATAGCCAGCTGAGGATCCCAGCCTTGAGGGCTCTGCTTTGGAAAGTGTAAAGGATGTGTTGGTGCAAAGGGGTGGTTGATGGAAAGCAACATGTTTGCCTGTAGGCAGGCTGGCAGATGGTGGTTGTATGTCTGCACATGTGGGCAGAATATTTTCAGGCCAGACAAAACTTCCCTGAAATCTGGATTTTTCTGTGCATATAATTTGCAGCCAGGCACATGCCTATGGAACGCAGCCTCTTGTTGTTTGTACAAACTTGTGGCGAAGGGATGACAAGGACAGGCATTTCTGTGTTGCGTCAGGGACCTGCCAGCTGAGGCTTCCCCATCCTCATTGCTGTTCCAGATGTGCCGATTTTTTTTTTTCAGTAGTGACATCAGCCCCACAGGGAAAAGTGTTAGCCACACTAGTTGGCCTTTGGACTGGCTAACTTAGCCTCCGGAGCGAGCATCCTGAGAATGACCTCCTTCCGAGCCCCGCCCCCGCACCCCCCCTTTGCTCTCTCAGCATGGACATCCCATGGACTTTAATTGTTGGAGGGGAAAAAAGACAGAAAAACTATTATAGTAAATTATTTGAAACTCCATCACTGTGTGCCTACAAACCTCAGTCTCTCTGATGGGTGGTGTCTGTTAAATGACAACTCGGAGGAAAAAAAGAGAGTGAGCGAGAGAAAGATTTATCGGCAAGCCTGTAAGAAATTATAATTAGGAAAGTGGACTATCTCTTTCTAAAAACTCAGATCAAAATGGTATTAATTTCTCATTAGTCTTCCTGAGTCCCCAGCAACCTGCTTGAGCAGTTTCCGAATCAGGACTCTCCTGAGGCTGTGTTGCGGTCGTTTCCCAAGCAGAAAGCTAATTGTCAGGGTTTCCAGCGAGATCTGTGGTACCCAGCTGAGATACCAGGTACTTGAGGCTGTGATGCCTGTTTCTGATCACACCACCTGTGGCTGTGGTCTCACCAGTGCCGGTGAAGGTGGCGGGGCTGGCCACAGTTCTCCCTGGGGGAGATGCCAGTGGGTACAGCAACGCTGCTCCTCTGAGCTACTCCTCTTACGGAGCAGTGAGCTACCGACACGGCATCGCCATCTAACCTGCCTTCTTAGGAACGGATGGTGCGTAGATGTTTTATTTTTAGTAATTAAGGGTAATGCTAGTAACTAATTTAGTATTGAAGCTGAACGCTCGATTTCCTCTCATCTTTTTCCCCTGTGTATGCATATGCTAAGGCTTTACTAAGGGCTTGGCCAATGGTGCCGTATACGGTGCAGCTACATCTATTTGGACGGTGCATGCAGCATTACTGTGTACCCAGCTTTTTCTTCCCTTAGCAACCCCACCGGCAGTGCCCCTTGCACGAGGAAGGCTGACACCCTCTCTGGCCTGAGACGTTCTCTCCTAGCGCTGTTACACCAGCCACACGGCCCAGCCTGCTCTTAAACCGGGCTGGTTGTTCCCCAGCTGGGCGCCTGCACTGTCCCCAGCTCACTGCACAACCCTCTCTCCTCCCAAACGTGTGGTGGAAGAGCCCCGGGAAGCCCCCTCGTCTCGTTTCCAGTGTCATGGGGCAGGGGGTCTCTTTCCAGTCAAGGCTTGTACGTGCCTTGAACTGTTCTGGGCAAAGAGAAAACAGGGTGCCTGTGCACTATGCTGAGTGCGTTTCGTTAAAGACAGGCTGAAAAATCACTGGGGGTTTTGGAGCAAAATAATGAACGTTGCGATTTTTAGGTATTTCCTATTCATTCAAATCAACTATGCAAATCTAGTCATTTTAAAGGCAATAAACAGCAAGGATACCTATTTCTTGAATGAGTGCCTAAGCTAAAATTTCCTTCTGAAGGAAGAAATGGTGCTTGTGACTGTGAGAGATGGGGTAATACAAAATACTGTACTGGTATGGAATGTAGAACCCTCCCTGAAATACACGAGTGCCACTTAGAAATGACTCAATGTCACGTTGTGGCCTGATCAGCTTGAATTTTGGTCTGTTAGAATAACCTATAGCTCCTTCCTGATGGGAGAGAGTGCTTAAAATAGAAAATATTCTATAGAAACTCAGACATCAGATTGCGCTTCATGGTAGCTGCAGTGCTAGTCAGAGCGGTCACGTACCACCTCAGGCTGGTTGCAATAGTTCAACTTTGTACAGTCTGTTGTTCTCTGGAACTTTAAAATTCCTCTTTGTGGGCTTGGGCTGTGTGTGTTTCTGGGTGCAATGACCCAAAGCTCTCACGCAACTGAATGGCAGCTGGAACATTGCTATGGGGAAAGGGTCATGGGCTGAAACACCCGATTAAAAATGTGCCACAGTCCAGCCTGCACTGGCTGTGGGGCTGGGAGGGGGCTGTGCTGCTGTGGTGTGCCATGGGCCACTGTTGCAGAGGCCAGAAAAGCCAGGATTGAACAGGGATGCTGTCCCCCTGGTGCCGCGGTCCCCAAAGCACCCAGGGCGGGCGAGGTTCCTGCCTTTGCTGGATTGTGCCCGTGCTGTCAGCCTGGCATTCAGTGAGCAAGGCACGAGGAGGGCTGGAGGATGGGGCTCATCACCACGAGTTAGTCCCTACCAAGAGCAGAAAGCTAGAGTTTGCCCCTTCTAACTTCCTAACTCCCACCCGTGCTGGCACGCTGGGGCCGCACAGCTGGTCTGTGCCTCTCTGGAAACAAGCTGTTCCTATCCGCGTGGTCTGCTGGGGTCGTCTCTGGGGGGTGGGCAGCTGCCGCCTGTGCTCAGGGGACATGGGGCAAGCTGGGGAGAGGAGGGGGCAGTGCTGCAGCTACAGCCAAGGCGTGAAGTCTGGCCGGGGAACAAGCGTGGTCCGAGGGGAAGCCTCGAGGGTGGCCTCGCCGCGGCTGTAACTGGTGCCTGCTTTCCGTGGGGCAGGCCAGGAACAGGGCAGGAGACGATGGGTCTCACCATTCCTGTCATATCTCATCTTCCTTCTCCTTTCTGCCTTCCAGACAATTCCTGGTCTTGGATTCCAAAATTTTGTAACTTAAAGGAGTTCAGAAAACGTCATCATAGGCAGTACGAGGAGGCGACTGGGAACATGGTGCACATCAAACAGAAGCTGTACCATAACGGGCACCCTAGCCCGCGGCACCTCTGAGGAATGCCTTCCCCTCCAAGGACTGCAGTGAGGTTTTAAAAAAGGACTTTGCTCTTCTTCCAGGGGAACAGCTACTCGTTTGCTCCGCTATGGAAGCCAGCCGAGGACACGATTTTACTTATCCATCCTGTGTGTCCCTGTGGCACACCATGATGCACAACTAAGCCAGTCCTGGATGCTACGCAGCCAAGACATTGCACTGTGTTCCACGTTTTATTGTCAGACTTGTGTACATATGTAAAAAGCAGACAAACAAAAACAAAGAAAAAAAGAGAAAAAGAGATTTGCATTATACTTTCAACCCCCTTTTCCTGGCATTCACGGCTGTCCTGCACGTCCAGCTACCCTCTGGGGAACGTTGGCCAAGGGGATGGAGGTGGGACAACACGAAGAAGACGCAGAGTTTCTCATCCAAGAGCTCAAGTCCCCTCTTTCTTTGGTCCTTTGGCTTGGTTTTGCTCTGCTCTGTTCCTTCCGTTGCTAGAATGGCTTGCCTGGTCACAGGTTTGGATGGGGACTGCTGCCAGCTAGTTGTGAAGGCACAGTGTCCCTTTTACTTTGGTTCCTGGTTTGGGGAGTTGCTGTGGGGGAAAGAAGCCCTGGGAATATATAACTGATTTGTTGTTTCCATTGCTATACACTGAAACCTGCCTTAAGCAATCCAAGAAATCTTAGTACCAGGGGAACAGTACTATAAGGTATCGTCCGTTTCGCAGGGCTGGTGCTGCCTGGTTTACATCACTTTATATCAGTGGTACCTTGCTGATGTCAGTGCTGTTATTCCTCACTCATGGTAGAGAGGAGTTACTCCTGATAGGCGGGGAGAAGCATATTGAATGGTGTTAGATCCGACTTGCACCCTGATTGTCTCCCTCTGCTACAAAACCCCCACCCGCCCCGTGCCTGGGAGGGAAGGAGATGCTCTGCACCCTCTTCTTGGAGGGGGAGCCGGAGGTCCTGGTTAATGCCACCCCAGAAACACCGGCAGTGCAGCGAGAGGATCCTGGTAACAGCATCCCTCTTCCTGCGCATGAAGAGCCACCCCTGCTCCGGTGTTGCTGCTCCCAGCTGAAGCAGCCCTTCAGCAGCAGGCTGGGCTTGGCTTGAGGGGCACAGCGCGATGTGAGCCTGAAGCTAAACCCGCCTACAGAGCCCAACGCCCCAGCAAGGGGGTGAATCGAAGCACGAGGATGCTCTAACGTGGGTTTTGCCTTTGGTTCCCCTGGTCGCAGCTTAGGTGTGGGTTTCAAGGTAGCTATCAAGTATCTGAAACCAACCTCCACCTCCAGAGATCTCCTTCACTTCCAGAGTTGCCTGAAGGAGCTGAGAAAGCCTGTGTGCACCTAGACAGCAGATTCCTGGAGCAGTCACATTCTGCTGGGGGAGGGATGCGGATGCAGCCAGGCTGCATTGCTCTCGCAGGTGCTGGGCAGCAGGCAGCAGTAGCCCTGCTTGCTGCAGTGGAAAGAGGGATCTTTATGGAGAGGGAGGGAGATGCTAGCCCCAAGAATTTTAATGTGGTAGCCCTGAATCTCAATCATTTCTCCTTCATTCTTCACTTTATACTGAGTGGGCTTGTGCTTCAATGGGGAAAACATCCAGAACAAAAGGATGATGATTATTATCAGAAACTGCTGTTTTCTTCTCTGGATTCCTTGACACTGTCAGTGGCCTCCTAGTTGATTGCAATGTCAGTGAAGGGAAAAGGACACCATGACTCCCTGCTCTTTTCCTCCCTGCTTCAACTTCTGTGTCTTGGGGTTTTTTTCCATTGTTTTCTATGCCCAGGATCAGTTCAGTTAGTTACAAGACCTAAAGCTGACCAAGAGCCAAACGTACCTGTTTCTCTTCCATTCCTACCTTTGCTATTCCCTAGTGCCTCTTGTCTTGGAGCCCCAGTTTCTGTATGAGCCTAAATAATTGCCCAGCCTATACTTAGGTCTGTCTGCTTGACTGTCTGCCGTTCAGGACTGCCTATGGTTGTCGTGTCTGCAGCCACCTGTTAGGATCTAAAAAATGACTTTTCCTTAAGCAGCTCTTTTCCAAGACACAGGGCTTTGCAGCCTCCCTCACCATATGAGCTTTGTGCATTTGGCCATCTGGACTCACCCTCCAGTGGTGTCACCGCAGCCCAGTGTCCCTCGTAGTGTGCCAGATGAGACCTGGCCAGACGGCTGCTCGCTTTGCCCAGGGGTGGTGGCACGTGCTGAGGTGGCAGTGAGGAATAGGTACCGTGTTATAAAACAGGGACGTGTCACGGGCACATCTTCGGATGGGACAATGTTTTGCAGGGGAGAAAATTCCATCGTGCTAGAGATAAATACTGAGCCTCTGGAACTAGTCATGGGGGGAAAAAAGCACTTTAAATTCTCTTTCTACTTGGAGCCTCTCACCAGGGAGAGTGGAGGCAGTGACCTAAACTCAGACTGAATCGAAAGTCTGGTTCTGCCCTGCTCTAGCAACTGACCTTAGTTAAAATATCATTAAATATGAAACTTACAGCTAGAAAGAGTGGAGTGATGGCTCACACTGATTAACTCTGACCCACACCAGAATTTCAGAAGAATATAAGGTTCTGGAAGAGGGGGGAGAAAACCAAAATCCTACATGGTACATATTCCCATGGTTTAAGAACAGACTTTTTTTTTTTTAATTTGCTGTGTCTGCAGCTATTACTTTGCGAGCCTATCTCTTGTTTACACCTAGTCAAAAAATAAACCAAAAAAAAAAATACTCTGAGCGCAATTAGATTTAATTCTAAGGAAACCAGGAAGACCCTCATGGACTAAGATTTGTCCCAGCACAGGCTGATTCTGGGGAACTGGAGAATTTTCATTCTCATCCTTAGTTAACTGGGCCAAGCTCCTTCCCGTGCGGTATGGCCAGGTCCCCCTCCTGCCCCAGGAGGTGGGGTGCTGCCGGGCAGGGGTGCCTCAAAGAGCCACCCTGAACAGAGCCCCGGGCCAGGTGCCTTTTCCCTCCGAGCCTAGGAGGCCACGTAACAGGGGTCAGAATGCACCTGTTGTTGGGGCTGAGTAACCTTACACACCCCGTAAGGCTGCAGCGCTGAGAACTCCCCTCAGAGGAGCAGCCTGGGTGCCACTGGGCATTCACCCGCGTGAAGGATGGCTGCTCTCCCCACAGCCGAGTGGCTGCTGCGGCTCCTCTTTGGGGAACAAGCCCAGAGCCCCTCAGGGTGGCAGAAGGCAGAAGAGGCAGCTGTGAGTTAGGGCCGAACCCCAGGCCCAGCGCTCGTTCAGGCCAAACCCCAGGCCCAGCGTTCGTTCGGGCCGAACCCCAGGCCCAGCGCTCGTTCGGGCCAAACCCCAGGCCCAGCGCTGCATTGCCCCCAGCAGCGCCTGCTCTCTCTGCTTGACATCAGCACTCTTGTCCCTATCCCACCCCCTCAGCCGATCCCGCTGGAGGTGCGAGCCTTACCAACAGTGTCTGACATCGTGCTCTCTTGTTCCTCTGTCCAAGTGAGGTTGCTACCGTTGCTCGCAGCTCCGTCGTCCTAAAGTCTGCCGTTGCACCGTTGTCTTCTCCTGTGCGTGTGTTCATTTTGCTTTTGTCTGGTCGTGGGGGTATTTTCTCCTTGTTTAATTGTCTGAGTTGTACTAGTGTTGACTTGGTTGTTGTTCTCCTGCCTCTGATCCAGTCTTCGCATGCACACACACACAAAAAAAAGCCCCACAGATCAACCCCC
>JAVJGJ010000037.1:106504245-106533872 GCA_035590215.1 Microhierax caerulescens
ATGACTAAAAGGACCCCCCTCCCACCCCCCAAACCCAGTAACAGCCCCAAACAGAAAAGCGAAGGTGACTTTGGCATCGGGAGGTTGCTGCAACAAGGTCAGGGTGGGCAAGATACTGGTCAGAACATGTGGAAGAGGGAACTGGGGGTTGCAAAGCTTCCAGCTGGCAGCTGTGCCTGCAGTGGCAGCTCTTGGGGACAAAGGAGTGGGAAGCGTGCACCGTGTCTCAGCATCCGCCAGATGCTTTGCGGGAGGCTTCTGCAGGCTTCGATAGTGGGGGGGGGGATTTTGTGCCACCACAGGAAGGATATTTTTAGAGCAGAAACAGAGCTTCAAACTGTCCGTGCCAGTTTTCCAGAGCTGGGCTGGGCACTGGAAATCTTCTCCCGCAGTTTTGGTGTGAGTAGCGCAGGTTGGGCTGCCTGCTCGCTGGTGGCCGGGCTCTGGTGCAAAGGAGAGGGGTGGAAAGAGGTGGAGAAAAGCAAAGGGCTTGTGAAATCCATTGCAGCGACCCATAGCTTCTTTTTCCATTCGAGCCCCCCACCCCCCAGCGCTGCTGAATAACCCCCCTTGCCCCTCAGGGAGCTCCCTCAAGGCAGTGTAAAGCTAAAGCCATGCTACGGCAACCTTCTTTCTGTTCCTCCCGCTTGTTCAAGAGCAGCCTGTCAAGCTGGTGGGCTCCTTCACTTTGCTTCCTACCTGACATCTGTCCTTCCACTGCGTTCAGAGGCTCCCAGCAGGCTGGCTGTGGGGAAGGAGGAAGCGGCAGGAGGCCAAATTCACCGTAGGTGTAAGAAGTGCTGTGCCGGAGAGGGGCTGGCGGAGCTGCACGTTGCAGGAGAGGAACGGAGGAGCCCAAAGCCATGGCACAGGGGATTCCAGGGGTAGCCCAGCACAGCCCCAGGCAGCATGTGTGTTGATCCCAGCCACCGTGTCCTCCTGCTGCTCAGCCCCTCAGCCAGCCAAGGACACATCAGCCTGGCCAAAGTGCCTGGCAGCACCTACCACTAAACACTGAAGGACCAGAAAGGAGCCCAGAGCATGTCCCAGGCATTCATAGCAGTGTGGTGTGCTTTGAGTTACTCTCACTGATCCTCTCTACCTGTTTTCCAGTTGCACTCAGCTGGGAGAAGAGAATCCCTGATAGAAAGGCATGCTAAAAAGAGCCATGAAGATGGTTGAGGGACTGGAGCATTGCTTTGAGGAAAGGCTGAGAGACCTGGGACTATTCAGCCCAGAGAAGAGAAAGCTCAGGGGAATCAACATATATCAGTACCTGAAGGGAGGGTGTATAAGGAGGCAGAGTCAGGCTCTTTGTGGTGGCGTCCAGCGACAGGACCAGAGGCAATGGGCACGAACTGGAATGCAGGAGGTTCTGCTTGAACATCAGGAAACACTTTTTACTGTGAGGGTGACCGAGCACTGGGACAGGTTGCCAGAGAAGTTGTGGAGCCTCCATCCTTGGAGATAGTCAGAAGCCCACTGGATGTGTCCTTGGGCAGCCTGAGCAAGGGGTTCAGCCAGATGAGCTCCAGAGACCCTTTCCAGTCTCAAGCATTCTATGAAAAAAAAAAAATAAAGTGCCATGCAGATAGTGCCAGGTGAGCTGAAACCCACTGTTTTTTTGCAAGAGACTAAGAGTTGATACGTTGAGGTTGCAGCAGGCAGCACACACGCAAACATCAATAGCCTTTGCTTACCTTGGGTAGGGTCTAGGTGAGCCAGCGAGGGAAGTCCTGATCCAAGGTCATTCCCAGCTCAGGAGAAAGCACATCATGAAGGAAACATTTCATGTCTACTGGCTGTCCTGGAAAAGGGAGAGAAATGTTCATCCTTCCCCGCCATGTACAAGCCTGGAGGCTTGCAGGCGATAAATGTCACAGGGAGCTTCAGTCTCGTTTCAGGTTTCACCTCACAACAGCTTCGCAGCAGCAGTTCCACCTTCAGCGTGGCGTCGATGAAGAGTGTGTGTGGGGGTGGACACGGAGGTAATGAAGGCTTCTTCTGCGTGTGGGGGGCTTCAAAAGGTAGAAAGGGCCAACAGAAGCTCCCAGAGCACCTCTGGATGTGAAAGAATAAAAGTACTTCTCTTACTAGAGCGGACAGTACAGCTAGGAGGACATTTGGATCAAATGCTTTGCAACCTGGATATGCTGGTGGGATGGATGAATGATGCAGGGACAGGCAATGGGGCATACAGCAGGGGACAGCCAGGGCATTATCTGTCACACGTGAGGCAGGGACACAGGATTGCTGGTTCTACCTCAGGAGGGAGCAATGAGATGTCCTCTTGGGCCAGCCCAGCTCACTGCGGTGCCCTGGAGAGCACAAAGCAGCAAGAGAACTTACTGAAGGGGAAAAGTTAAAAAAAACAAAAACAAAAACAGAGAGAGAAAAATAATAAAAAAAAGCCAGACCTGCAAACTCCATGCATGCAGGCTGTTGGGGCAGAAGGAAAGGGAGCAGGGTAGAGACATGTGGGCAGGTGTAAGAAGCTCTGCAGCGAGCCTGGGCTACCAGTTTGCTGCATCCTGGCTGGGCTCTTGGGATACTGGTCCAGTTTTGTGTGTGCGTGTCCGTGCGCATCTGTGTGTTTCTATCCGTGTGTGTCATCCTGTGGTCACTGCATGAAGTCCGTTCCTCTTCTGTAGTACCTCCCATTCATTCGCACTCGTTTCTTTTCCAAGGGGGTTGCTAGTTTTAGTCCCCTCTTCAAGCTGAGCCCTGGGATTTCCACGGAGGGGTGACACCAGGAGGACGGCTCAATCCTGTGAGGAGCTGAGCATCCTCAGCAAACAACAAATGAGGCAGTGGAAACCCTTGCAGGACAGAGCACACAGCTTAGGAAGATTTTTTTATTTTTTTCTTCAATAATGCTCTACAGTGAGAATACAAGAGCAAAACTTGGAATGCTGTTTTCCCCAATTGTTAATCCTTCTTTTCTTTTTTCTGCACTCAAACCGATTTTGCATGCACCAGACAGGAAAGAGGTACAACATGTTGATACTAACAGAGAGAGAGAGATTATACTCCGCTCAGAGTCTAATCATAGAATAATCTCTACTGTGGTTGAAAAGCAATAATGGCTAATTTTTTTATTAAATACACTTGTACAGGCAAATGTCACCTAGAGTTTGTGTTCCGGGAGCGGTGACAATGCTGTGCTGAAGCTAAGGGGAGCAGCTGAAAGCCACAGAGAGCTTGGGGGTGGGGGAGGCAATAGAAAAAGCACACTGTGATTTTATTTGGGTCAACGAATGAGTGTATTTCAGCCATTCCTTCCCTTTCAATAATCTGTTTGTATAATAGATAACCAGTTCAGCTCCTGAAACTAAGCCCGTCCTTTGCCGTTTGTCAGTAAAATAGTTTTTTGCATGTTTTGCATCTGAGTGTTTTTTCCAACCCTTTGAAGCGAATGATACTCCTGGGGGTCAGAGGCTGGAGGTCTGCGAGGGGCACTGCAGATGAGCAGGTCACCAGCTTATGGGCAGGGGGGTGAGAGGAGGAGGCACAAGCAGCATGGCTTGAACGGAGTGGGGAGAGCTGTGCCTCGCCTTGATCTACAAAGGAGGGCTCTGCGATTTCCCCCAGGTGACGTGACATCATAGGCTGCTGCCCCAGATTTTAGCCTGCTCGTCTCCTCCTCACTGGAAACACCAGGAAGAGCTCTAAAGTCCAAAACTGATTTAAAAAAATATAACTATTTTACCATTAAAACCAAATTCTGGGTGCAAGCTACCTCCAGAGAGAAGTGTGGGGGTCTCTTGCCTATTGCAGGGCAAGCAAGGAAGGCAGGGTGCAGGCGACCTAGGGCCTTGGCACAGACCAGGAGAGGGATGCTCATTACCCTTCTGAAATCTGCCAGCATGAACCAGTTCTTTAACATTCCTCGTTCTGCTCTTTTGTCTCCTGGAACAGGACCACACATACACAAACAGAGCAAGTCTGACACTGAGTGGGACTTCAGTCCTTAGGCGCAATGATGCCGATGCACGAGTTGTTCTACAAGTCTGGGCAAATCTTACTCAGGCTTGGTGGAGACTCTACGTGAAAGCAGAGCAGCAATAAAAAAAAAAACCCAACACCAAGCAAAGCAGCCCCCACAACAAGAATAAAACCCACAGCCCATGGCAGCAGAAGACAGAGGGGAAAAAAAACCCCACCCAGGCAGGGAGCTGTTGTCATGGAGCCGGCTGATGGCTGCAGGCACTGGCATCTCAAAGCATGTCTGGGGGTAAAAAACGGCCAGCAGAGACAGATGATCTGACTTATGTCGAGGTGAGAACAACTGGAGGTAGGGCAAGAGCTGGAGGGGGACTGCCCAGGGACTTCTCTGAACCACCCATGCACTGCTCCCCTTTGTGCATCTTATAAAAATAAGTGTCATGTAGGCTGCTAATGCTGTTAAGAGCTTCATTCCAGGAGATTCCATGTATCAGAAGATACCAGCAAGATCTGGTAAGGCCATACTGCCTCAAGGAATCAAGGGGAAAGAGGAGGAGGACCAGCCAGCAAGAATACACTGTCCCAGGTCATTCAAAGCAAGCTCTGACCCAGACCTGTCCTTCACCAGACACCCAATCCCTGCTGGTGGTGCTTGGTAGGAAGAGATGACGAGTAGAGCAGCCTGGTGGCACTTACGGAGCATCTAGTTGATCAAAGTCCTGTGGTTCCTCTTGTACTGCAGCTCAGATGGCCAAACTTTGCCTTATCCCAGCGCCTGAGCAGTTGCTGTCCATGGGAGAGATGCTGGCTGAGCCACAAGGTCCAGCAGAGCACCTGGAGTCTGTGAAAGCACTGACTCAGGCACGCGCATCACGAGTGGAGGTTGCAAGAGAAGCAGGGTGGAGAGGCAACCGTTACAGAAAGGCTTTCCTATTGTCATTTTTTTGGCTTGGGAAATGCCTGTGGGACAGCTGACCTACCACGAGCCCTCAAAGGGATCCTAGCTCCTTGCCCCCCCAGTGATGCAGTTAGTTGTGCTGCCCCTCAGGACCTGCACTACCTGCCAAATCTGACACGCAGCAGCTGGACTGCCCGCACGCGCCCCCACTTGCTGCTCCAGCACCCCCTTGGTGCAGGGGCGACCGGGAATCCCTGCTCTCCTAGGGGATCACGCCAGCTTCCAGCCCTTCGCCTGCAGACAGGTTTGCTACGTGCCACCTGCTGTGTTTGCTTTGCTTTCTCTTGCAGTGTTTCTGCGTCCCTTGCAGCTGCACTTGCACCAACATGCACGACTAAGACAAGCCCAAGAGAGGAAAAAACCCATGGCAGGGAAAGCACAGACCTGGCAGGCTGAACACGAGGTGAACATAGAGACAAGCCCCCAACAGAAAGCTGCAAACTCCATCACGTTTTTTGTCAGGATCTCTCCGATACACCCCGTTACTGACATCCCTGTGCCAACAGCCCTCGGTCACTGGCTGCAGAAGATGGGCTGCCTTCCAGAAGCAAGGAACCTCTTGGAGCAGCAAGGTTTCCCAGGGCAGGCCAGGGATTTGCATTGCAGGCTTGACAAATTAGATTTGCCACTTTTTTTTTTAAAAAAAAAAACCAACCCAACATGTAAGGAGAATAATAACACTGCAATAAAATGGAAACAGCCACCGACAATGGATTGATTATAAAAGCATCTGAGTGTTTCATCTCCATTCAGAACACAAGCAGAGGTTGTCAGAGAAGGTTCTGGGGAGACTCCCATCTCCCGTCAGTCCTACGGCACGGGATGTGCCCTGGTGAGAAGGTGTGCAGCACTCACATCCTTCTACTTGCACAACGGAACTTTCCTCCCGGTGTTACCATATTCAAAAGAAAATAACCATAACCGATGGCAACAGAGATAGATGACTGTTATAAATCTGTCTCCCAGCTGCGACGCTGAAGGACAGAGAACACATTTCAGCTGGCAGCAGCGAAGATGGGGAGTGATGGATTGCCTGCTAACCCATTTGCTCTTCGGTTTGCCCTCCAATACAAAATAGTATTTTAATAAAGTGCTATTAGCTCATAACTCACTCCGTGTCACGGAGGAGATAACCTCAGCCTGGGGTTGCCATCCTATAGCCCTGTATGGAGCGTTAACAAATAGCTAGCTGGGTGCCACCTCCCCAGGGGCATCACTCATCCTGGGAGTTGACAGCAAACCAAACCTAGTGATGAGGCTGGCAGAGGTGACAGAGGCCCTGCATTTAATGACAGGTGGCCTTTTTTTCTCCCTTCCCGTTGCATTCCACATGAACAGCAGCAGTGACAGCGATGGGCACAGCTATTCAGCAGGCAGCAGGGCATGAAATCACCTAGCTGGTGGCTAAGAGTGACGTGCATAGCAAGAGGGACAAGGACTCTCTTTTCAAAGGCAGGATTTAAAGAGCTGGTAGCGGTAGTGCCTGGGATGCATCAAAGCAGCTGGCTTCATCTGTCCAACCAGCCCGTGGCATGTGATGTGAAGAAAGAGTAGTGTGTAAGTGTGAGAGAACGGATGGAGAACTTTTCCTGTGGAAATGAAAAACGAAGCATCAACACTGCAAAAAAGCCTGACAGCAACAGTTGCTCCACGTTGCACTAAGACTGACCAGATGGTGCAGAACCACAGAGTGCATCAGCTATACCTGCGTTCTCCACGTTCCCCATGCCGCTAACCAGAACACAAGGATGCTGAGCTCAAACAAAGGGATTATTTGACTGGAACCTACCTTCCCCAGCTGCCAAAACAGCATCAGGGAAGAACAAATAGCATCAGCTTGTACAAGTGGAAGCCCATGCCACGCTCTACATGGTGGGAAGAGATGAAAACAACTGGGTGGGAAGTCTGGACCCAAGCAAAACAAGTTGTTCACACCACCTCGGTGCCACTCCTGACCCACCTTATCTGACAGATGTAGCATCCCCAAGTCTCCTCAACGCTCCTGAACCAGGCTCATCTCTGGCTTTTCTGCTCTACCTCCTCAGTTTTTCCCAGCCTAGGTGCCACCTCCCTCTCTTCTTCACCGGTGGGAAGCAAGACATCCATCATTCAGCAAGAGTTTGATAAACCATGTATCCATACAACTGAGCTAGGTGCAAACAAGTCCTTCTGCTGTTGCCAGGGTAGACGTAATTGTGGACTTTCAGGCATTGTATTAATAGGGATGTCTCAGCAGGGGCTGGGGGACATGCCTGCTCTGCCCAGAGCCACAAGCTTCTCTGGAAAGGAAGATGAGAGCTCACTGCGAATTCCAGACGTACAGATGTTGTCACAACCTACCAGGCAGGGGCTGGGGAGGGAGGCTGGGCACAGAAAGATGAAAACATGGGAGCCCTGAAGCGCTTCACTCCTGGGATTTCAACTAACACCAGGGCTGCACAAGGAAGAGCCTGCAGCACAAAGCATGAAGAGCACAGACGTGCAAAGCTCTGACCAGCTGACAGTTTGAGGATTTTTGAGGGTGAAGAGAGGTTGAGATACACAGGACAAGTTCTGTACACCAAAGAGCCCTTCATATTAACAACTCCCTTCCTAGGAGCAAGCTCCTAGTACGAAGTATAGAAGTGCCTCTACTTAACCTTCCACACCTTTTAACGGAAAATAAAGAAAACACACTTCATTTAGCAGAGAGCGCATCATCTTCTGGGCTGCCCAAGAAGGGGAAGGAACTTTGGCACTTGGGCTACAAGCGGCACCAGCCAGCGAGTCACACCAGAGCCATGTCTCAATTCACACCAGAAACACTACGGCATCCACGTGCTCTCAAAAGCACCTACGTGTCTGTCTTCAAGACAGCCCTTTCCATCCAAACGAAGCCCCTGCAGCAGAGCTCAGGAGAAGATTAGTGGCATCCATCATTAAGAATGGTCATTAAAAGCCCTTAAAAACCTCCCTGAGAAGTACTGTTCTCAAGGCAAACCTGAGAACCCTGCGGTCAGCCTGGCTTCCTACCATCTTCTCTGCCAAACCACAAAGCTACTGCTGCTGTCCCACACCCCAAGGCTACTTCTGGTGTCCCACACCTGCAGCTCGTCGCTGTGGCACAGCACAGACGCACGGACCATCGCCGCGTTACAGGAGCTGCGCTCCCTCTGCTTCCACGCAGGGACCCGACGCTATCTGAAGGAGGAATCACATGAAACAGCCAAGCCACCAGCTGATGTGTCTTCACACAGCTTTACAGGAGGGTTCTCTTCCCAACTATCGGTATTGGCAAAAGCGCCATCAGACAGCAGAAGGACAACACAAAGTACCTCTCCCCTCCCCCTAGCTTCTTTTGGGCTTCATGGAGACGATTATCGAAGTATTGACGGTCTATGTCACAATTACAGCTTTGAATCACACAGGATCAGACTGCTCTCTCACGTAATTCATTAGCAAGTGGTTTTTTTTTTAGCAGAGAACAGCTCTGCTTAGCTCCCTGCCATCTCTCGGGGCTTAACAGAAATATAAATCTAGTAAAATCTAAACAGGAAGGGGAAAGCCTAGAACAGCTAGTCCTCCAGTAAATAAATCAGCGGACTAAAGGACAACTACACCTAGGCTGAAGGGGCTCAGGTAAAAAAAAAAAAAAATGGTATTCAAGTTTCAGTCATTCAGAACAAAGCATGCAGTTGCAGTTTATGCAGCGATTCCTCCCTTTCCTGACAACATGCTTCCCACAAGCAACGTACCTTGCAACCAGTGTTAGCGGGGTACGCGGGTCTGGGCACACGCTACTGCTGCGGCCCACTGTCCTGACCAAAGGAGCAGCTTCTGAAATGCATCTTTGAATTCTCCTTTGGCATCCAGGGGAACGGTTGAGAGAACTCTTTTGAGAGAAGACAGCAGCCCAAGCCAGCGAAGGTTTGCAGCCTCAAGAATTCTTTCTTTCCCGCTGTCCCGCCAGGCTGCCTGTTCTGGGGACCCTGGGGACCAGCCCTGTTCCACTCCCATGCTCACCAGCTCTTGTCAGGGTGCATCTCTCAAAGCCCAGTAACAACCACCAGTGAAATGGACAAAGCAGAGAGCCCTGTCAGTTCCTGTTGGAGAAGAACATCTCAGCAAGGTACTCAAGGGCACAGATCTAGGTCAGGCAAATGTGTTTGCTCAGTGTAGTTACAGAAGGCGACTTGGAGCACAGCGCAGAGTTCAAATCCAGTTCAAACTCAGAAAAAATAAAATAAAAAAAAAAATAAAGACTTTCTGACCTCTTACAGGCACACAGACAGAATAAATGTCACCTGATGAAGACACAGGCTTGTGTTCAGCACTTGACAATGGCACACATCTCAGCTGTTCCAGAAATGCAGCAGAAGACCCAGGTAGCAAGAGGGGCTCGATGGCAGCAGCAAATATGCCCCCCTCATCCCTCCCTCTCCTCAGACCATGCCGGCCAACCATATGCCAGAGACTGAGCCTTGCCTACTTGCCTCCTTAAAGGGAGAAAGGATTTACCTGGGGAAAAAATACCTAGGGCTGCTCTCAAGACAAGCAGCAGCACTGAGTACCTGCCTGAGGAACACAAATGAGGCATTATGGGCTGTACAGTCAGAACAGACACACTGGAACCTGGGAAGCAGTGGTTCCTGCAGTCCAGCAGTGTCTGAAGGGCTGCCCAGCATCCTGAGCAGGGCTTTCAAGGCTGTGCTATAGAAAACGCCAGTTGCTCCACTGTTCCGATAACCTGTTGTGATCCAGGGCGTGTGTGCAGTTACTCTACAATGCTACATTGCAGGGGCATAAAAGCTCCCAGGTTTAGAACACTTAGGAGTCGTGCTCCAGAGCTTTCAGTCCCTTCCAGAGTACCAGTGCAAGCTGGCTCCCCAGCCATCCTCCAACAAGACTCAAGCACAGGGAAGATAAAAGGCAGCAGCCAGATACCAGCAGACATAGCCACATCCCGAGGAAAGTCCCAACACTTATCAGGCACCCCATTGCAGAGCTGTTGCTTCACTTAAGTGTTGACTCCAAGCTAACTGGGTGCAGCTGTGAACCACACCAAATACACCTCTGCAACACAAATCCTACCCTAAGTCTGTGAAAGGGAAACAAGGGAGCAGGGAGTGATGCCACACAGAGATGTGACCAAGGAGGTATGTCATGGGCAGGAGCTGTGGAAAATAAGATGACAAATACCTCTGCTGGAACATAAAGCCTACTAAGTTAAATATACAGAAGTAGCAGGCTCAGACAGGTCCTGGGCTTCCACAGCCCACATCACTGAAGCACTCCAGAACAGTGTCAAATGGCTGAAAAGGATTTGGAGTTAACGGCCTCTCTAGCAAGACAGGCCATACAGACCAAGACAGTCAAGGGTGTTTCAGCAAGGGGGTCCTTTAATGCAGTTGCTTCTGCCTTATTTAAACCATTTTGGTTTTTGGTGCACTTTAAAAACAGGAAATCAAAAGCAGACTGAGGCAGTACCCCCTCCCTTGCACCAATGGACATATTTCTCTCAACGCAATTCCACCAAACATTTGCCCAAAAGACCCTCCCAGCTTTCTCCCAGGCCTGCTTCCCCACACATGCTGGTCCGAAGCCTGCGGGCTTCTCACACTGGGCTTCCTTTGGAGAAAGGCAAGAGTGGGTTTCTGTCAGTCCCTTTGCTTGCTTCAACATCCTCTGTTTTCAGCCACTCCATCTTCTGTTTGTGCTGCTGCACAGCATCAGCTACCCGGGCATCGATCATGGCCTCTGTAAGAACACCATCCTCCGATGCGTACGCTGCAGCCTGGAGAGGCAAAGGCAGAAGTGACATAAGTTAGTGATGGCAACTCCTAGGATCAGTGAAGTGGTACCCGGAGCAATCTGGCCTATTGCCATCAGAAAGGTTTTCCTTGATGCCGTTGTACCAGGGACTGAAACACACCAACTGCCTAAGCACAGAGAAGCGTTCACAGCTACACTAAAGCCTTTGTCTCTGAGCTAGTAATAAGCACCTTCGCCTACCTGCCTCTGACTTCCTGGGAGGAGAATCTTTGCGTTTGGAAGAGACAGGGCCACAGGTTCCTAATGCTGAACACTGCCGGCATGGTTAGGCTGAAGTCACACTCGGCTTGTTTAAACTTCCTCTCCTGCTTTAAAAGTGCTGCACGTACGAAGGCAATAAGGTAAAGAGTAATAGGTGCATACGGTGATTGAATGACTCCATCCAAGACAACAGAAAATGTGTTCAACACTTACACATCAGGGCTAGAGTGAATATGGGCAACGTGGCATCTCTACAGTCATGTCCAATGTGTACTAATCTTGCTCTTCTCATGTGTTCTGCTAGGAATCTCCCCTGCATCACTCCTGTGCCAGCTCGGCTCCCACCCCATACTCATCTTCCCTCCTCCATTCATACCCCAACTCCTGTCTCTTCAACTCTGCTTGATAAATTAACACTTGGTCCTGCGGCTACTTGGATAGGCAGTACAAATTTGATTACAGTTCCTTGCAGAAAGTGCTGGAAACTACTGACATCCTTGCCAAACATCCTACAGTATTTCTGGTGGCAGCTTAGGGGCAATAGGACTGGGTGCCATTTCTCTTCAACTGCAGCAAAAGGACTGTCATTTTTGTCCTAGGACAGCTAGGACTCCACTGCTGGATATTTTGCAGATGACAACACGAGCAGCCGTACCCTCCAAGGAAGGGAAGGATGCTAACGCTGCTAGCTGTACCCATCTCCAAGGTAACAAACCAACTCTAAGCTACAGATTTCTAAATCTGGTTACTCCCTATGCAAGTGCTCCTGCATGCGGCTCAGGACCATGGCTCCTTGTACAGCTAGGGTAGCGAGGGAGCTTGACACTGATCAGGGTGGGATGCCCTCCAGCTTCTCACATCCATGTTACCTGCCCCAAAGAGTCCCAAACTTCAGCTCACACAATGCTCTCCTTCCGCTGAGCTATCACATCACGGACTGCCACATGCCAGCCCTTCTGTCTGCAGGGTGTTCCCTAAGGTCCCAGTTTGGAATATAAATGTTGGCCTTCAGGACAGGCTGAAGTGTGCTTCTAAGGTATTACATACAGGCTCCATAAATCATCAGCGGTGCAAAACATCAATTATACTGTGCAATGAGGTTTACCGCAAAAGCACCGCAGAAAGAAGTTATGGTGCAATCATTTTCTGCACCCACTGTCCAACCTTGCCTGGGGTGTCTTCTCTCCCACCGAGTAAGCTGCCGCACCGCGCAGTATCATCACAGCGCTGACTAGCCCACTACAGTAGATCATACCTGCCTATGAGATTAGTGCTACCTCACTGCAGGAAGGATAATTTTTTCAAGAAATGAGCAACAGGTTACCCAAATTGGTCTCCAGCCTCATCTAGCCTGCTTTCCAGCCCTGACTTGGTAGCCCTTTTTGGAGAACCGGTCAGATCACAAGAGGTCTCACTGCACAAACCACATGTAACCACAGAGCTGGCAGGCACTAATTTTTACTGCAAGAAGCGCCAAAACAAATCCTGCCCTGTGCAAAGCCTTTGTAATCCTTCCTTAAGGCAGGAGTGACAAGTGAGGCTAATGCTCATACTTCAAGTTAGGAGTAAACACTGGCTGCAGGCAAGGAGTGCAGAGGAATAGATGGTCTGCAAATAGAGAATTCACTTTGCACAGACACTTGTGCTCTGTAGCCAACACGCGAGCAGGAGGCACCCTGGACACGATGAGGCAGCTACTGCTCACAGCCACCAGCAGAGCCCTGTACCCATAACCTGCCCGCTGCCACAACTGTTCATACAGCATGTATCACAACGTGACCTGTCTTCTCTCACCACTCTAAGAGAGGCAGAGTGGAAAAGTTCCGTTCAATTGAAGTCTCCGCTTCGACTCACTCCCATAACCCACACACCCACCCTCCTTTATTTTTTTTTTTTTTTTTTTTAGGATATGATTGAGGACTTCAAGCTCAAAGAAGCCAGCATCCTTTTGTCAATGCAGCCCTCCAGCCAGGAGGATTTCATGGTTTAAAATGGAGTAAGTGCTTTCCTGGGATGTGCGTTATGTGCCTTCACAGAATAGAGAGGATGTTTTCCCTTCCTCCCTGCTACTGCATAGACCATAAATTCAACTGTGGAAACTCCTGCAAAGCTGTGCAGTTCACGCTCTGTTGATTTTCTCAATGACTTTCTATTTATAGAAAGCCTCAGGCCCTAGCTGTCAAGAAAGCAAATGGGAGAAGCAGCTGTCCCTTCTGGGAGTAGCTTGCACACACACAGAAGTGGTACTGAGCTTCATTTATATGCATACCTCTGTCTTCTGCATGGTCAAATTTTAACCCATTTTCTCCAGTGAAACTATTCCTGTTTTATAACTCAAATCCAATTATGAAATAATCTGAACACAAATTATTCAGGAGGTAAGTAGAGGAATGGAGCACAGACGACCAGTCCAGCCCAGATGACCTAATATTTCATTTCAGCCAAGAACCATGGTTTATTTTAACTTGGCCAAACTAATCTGCATCCTTTGAATCACATTTACAATGAAACCCACCTGCTCAATTAAAACCCCAAAACACAAGCGCCCCCCACCCCCCACTTACTTATTATGTCCTTCAGCACAACCACTATAGAAACATTACATTCTTCCCATAACCTGGTCAGGGAGATGATACTTTCTAAATATAAAAAGGGTTCAGGGAGCAAAAAGGTATTTATGTCAGTAGCACAAAAGGCACAGAAACAATAGGAAGCTCACCTCTATCATTAACACTGGGACATAAAACTCCTGGGAATTCTCTTGAAGTGTTGCCAGAACCATTTTCTAGAGATTAGAGCTTGGAATAGCAAAAGGTTGCTTTTTTGACATTTTATTCAAAGCATATCAATAGGTTTAAGTACAGCATGCAGAACTAGAAAGTCTGCATGTTACTATAAACAGATCTGAAGGGAATTTTTAAGTGTATAAATGCATCTAATCCATGCTGTACTCATGAAGGATTAGATATGAGGAATGGAAAAGCACAAGGACAAAAAGGAATGCTCAGCCTTCTGCAGAACAGATTAAAGTGCATTTCTAGCATGCAGACTATTAACTGTGCCAGACAGCACTATTTTTCCCAGTGCTAGAGGTTACACCCTCTGCTTTCCTGCACTTTATTTTTGCTGTTTGGTAAATTCAGGACAAACTCAGCCAGACTGGAAAAACAGTGAACTAGAACTCCATGTAGATGATGGCCAAGCACTTTCAAGACCAGCTTTATAGGGGAATTATGCCTATGAAAGCTGCAGCTATCGTTCAGGCTTCTAGCTTAACAGAGATGTTTTTGTTAAAAGCAATATTGGCAAAGCACTCCAAAAACATCTTCATGGGAAATGACTGAGGGGCCACAGGACAGCAGAGTGGCCATACACCGCTGTTCCAGGTTACTCTTGGTGAAAGCTGACAGCTATGATGGTTTCTCCTCCTATTGCTTTTCTCCTCCTGCTGCTTCAGAACTTCACTTTTTCCCAAACCACCTCTGAGGTTCGGTTCTGGCCATGAGAGATGACCCCAGGCAAGCTAAGTAAAGCTGATGAGGATCCTCACATCTCAAAACTCCATCAAATCCATAAATACCTTCCCTGTGCTCCCTGTCCATTTCCTCCAGCACTTCTGCAGACTCAGGAATGGAAGTAGCAACGCAGATGACTCACTGCCTTTCCTAGTACTGCCCGTGCTTCATGGGTGACTTGATTAGGCTTCACCACATAAAGGTTAGGTCCAGAATCGCGAGCAACAAGGCTTCAGTCAGCTTGAGGTAGTAGGACGGACCCTATGGAACAAAGCAACACCTCACCATAATAGATTAAGCCTGCCAGACTGCTCCCTCCGCATCTGTGCGTGGTCTCCAGACACCAGCTAAAGTTTTGTTCCAAGACAAGTCTACAATAATGCACATAGACAGTGACACTGCAAATGACCCTTGGAGAAATGAACTAATGAAGAAAATATATATACAAAGCTGAGGTGAATTAAGTGACAGGCATGTTGCAATTAAACTAACACTTTGAGAATTAGCTCCAAGTCACATCAGGGCACTACACAAAAGAGCTGAAAACAAAAGGCAAACAAAATGCTCCCAAAATCCAGGTCTGTGCTCCAGCATTTACAACCAGCAGTCTTCTCTAGGGCTTTCTTCCTCAGAATAGGTCAATTGAATCTATTTATTAAACAGAGACCTTAGGCATATTACATTTCAGCATTGTGAGGAGGCTACCTAGAAAAGTGCTGGAAGCTTAAAACCTTGAGACGTAGTTGCTTCAAGTCTGCTTTGAGGACTTCTGAAGAGCACTAGGCTCATAACACCTGCAGTTTACCAGCTCTGTAAGGTGTTAGTAAGACCAGAAACAGAACTGGTAAGGGAGACACCTTGATTTTCCCTTTTCTCAGCTCTTCCTGCCCTTCATCTTCTCAACTTGTACATCAACCCAAACTCTTCCTGCCCTTCATCTTCTCAACTTGTACATCAACCCAAACTCTTCCTGCCTATGCTGTCAACCTGACATAATGCTTTGTGTGGAGGGGGGGGAGGGGGAAAGCAACTGCAAGGAAACTGAGTAGGAAGTCCAGATGTTCACCTTAACTAGCGTCACAAGAAGCTCCCTAAACCCTCAGGTTAAGTGCATTTGTAGCTTCCTTATAGCTCTGCACATCCAAGGGAGACAAAATTGTACCTTGCAAACTGATTAAAATTCAGGTGGGTGTTCACAAAGGTGCTGCTCACATCAGGTCACTTCTCATATCAGCCATCTTTGGCAAGCAGCACCCTGAAGCAAAAGTTCAGTCATAGAGGAGTTTAAAAGATGAACAGTTCAAGAGTTAACAGTCCTGTCTGTAGTATACAACCACCTTAGAGCTGTTGCATCCAGCTGAGGAAAGTGTGACAAGCATTTTCTTGAGCCAGTTATGTGGGTTTGCATAGCCCTGACACACCCCAGCAGATGTGCCCAGACAACAGTGTGGCTGTGCAGTTAACTTGTCTTGCCAAGCTATTTTTAATCCTGATGAGCTCCCTGACCCAGTTCATAGTACAGCCATACACAGAGGTGTACCAGCACAGTGGAAATGCCTCACAGGAGGGAGCACTGTATCAGCTACAAAGCTATCTATAACAAGCAGTTAGCACTGACCCAGGCCCCAAAATACCAATACCATTCGAGACCAACTTGGGTTAAGAGTCCTTAAAACATCTGCTAACAGAAAGGCTTTTAACCACAGCTACTGAAGCGCCAGGAAAAAACAAAGGCAGGTGTTAATACATCTCACCACAGTCAAAAGTCAGCAAGCCAAACCCAGCAGCAGCACAGCCTTCTGTAAAGCTCTAGCCAAACTCCAGTCAGTTACAGCTCCAAACTCCATGACCCAAGGACTGAAAAAAGATCCTACAGCAGATCCTAGGATCCTAGCAGCTCCTAGGATCAGCAGCTCCAGCAGGCAGTGTCCCATACAGAAATCTTACCCCTGCTTGGCTGCCCTCACAAACCTGCTAGAGAACTGTACCCATCCATCCATCTCCTGAGGAAAGAAGTCCGTGTGTCTAGCCACTAGCTGCAAAAACC
The DNA here is from genome assembly GCA_035590215.1 of Microhierax caerulescens. Taxonomy (NCBI): domain Eukaryota; kingdom Metazoa; phylum Chordata; class Aves; order Falconiformes; family Falconidae; genus Microhierax; species Microhierax caerulescens. Next base: position 106,520,723 of record JAVJGJ010000037.1, read on the forward strand.
TGTGCTATTTTAACACTCACCCATGACACATCACGCTTCCTTTCCTGATCAAAAAGGGTAAGATATGAAGTCCCCTGTTCCAGAACACCAACAACTTTGATTTTGACACAGATGAAGCTTGCTTCTTGCAGCTTCAAGCAATTCATAGCATTTTGCCCATCCTCTTCTGATTTTTTTTTTTTAAAGCCCTTTGACTGTTTTATGACAGCAGAAAGAAACATAACCTCCTGCTGCAATTTTACATAGAACCTTGTTAATAGTTCTGATGCTATAAGGTACATTTTAAAATAAGCGATCAGAGCAACAACACTAAGGAATTAGTCACCCCCACCTTTCCCTTCCTTCAAGATCACTTAAAGGATCAATGATAAAAGCTGAGGTCATTCCCGGGGAGTAATGACAAGCTAGGAGATAAAGATTGATAAAAACCAAAGCTGATAAAAAGCAAAGGATCATTTATCATTTTTTTTGTGTTACAGGAAATGCCTGGCAGCAAAGCTTTCCACATACATGGGTAAGGGGGTTCTCTTCTAAACAAAGAGAAATAAAGAAGTTAGATGACAGTTAGTGGTCTGCTTTCTCTCCCACATCACCGTCACTGAGTCTAGGTCTTTATCCTGGGTTTCAGAATCAGAAGCCCACAAAAAGTATTGGAAGACGTGAAGCCATGATCTACTGGCTCTGTGAAAGGCAGAATGGCCCAAGATTCTGGTCCTTCCTTCACTCTGTCAGCTCTCCAGAATGGTGTCTGACCACGTGCTAACCGGACACCCCAGCAGTCCACCTAACACCCATCAACATGGGCCACATCTCACAATCTCAAATACTTGTCAAGCATCTTGCTAAGCTTCTTGACTGAACTGGTAACAGTACTAATCCGGTACGTTTTCAGGCAGTTAGAGAACAGAAGCATGTTAAAAATAAAGCTTTATATACATTTTCAGATGACAGCACACGTTTTGAACTATCTTTCAAGAACACAAAATTCACATACTAAAATTAACCAGCTGTGTGCTAACATACAAAGAATAAAATAAGGAGTAAGAGCACTCAAATGGCTGCTCTGGAGCTCAGCTCATGACTTCTGCAGTTAAATGGGTTAGAAAGCATAAATACTTTCTCTACCTTAAAAGGCAAAAAAATAGGAGGAACAAAATGCCCAAACTTTGTAAAATGTTTGTGAACTGCTAAACTAAATTACAAAACCCAAACAACCACCAACTTTGGTTTTACAATACCTGAAAGGAGGCTGACACTAGTAAGTTACATGACACATATTTGGAGCACATTCCTTAAATTGGTATTACCAGATGAATTTATATATACACAATCCAGTAAGAATCCAGCAGCTGTGACAAAACAAGGTGAAAGCCTGATTAAAAGAAGTGCTTAAGGTTGCTGAGCATGTGAACAATTGTACTCAAAGTGACTGCATTTCTTATTTCTATAGAGGTGCCATGCACATAGAAGTACCTAGGCTTTTCAGCTTCATTTTCCAGTTAGTTTAGTTCCTTCCATTACTTAAATTGTGTTTAAAAATGTGTTTAGAACAAAGCAGGTCAGAAGGGTGTTTTAGTGTCCTAAAGCTGTCATACCTATGGCCAACAACATCAGGCACCTCTTCTGTTGAGCTTCTTGAGCTGGAACATAGCAACGGCCAGCATTATTTACCCAAACTCATTCCTAATTCACCTGCTGTACTTAAATTCAGTAAGGACTTTCCCATTAGTGACTGTAAAAACTGTTCCTACTTATGAGACAAGGAATTACGCTGATATTGACTCCTGCCCCAGAGCTGGCAGCATTCCAGTACCACCATATGGACATAATGAAACTTCCACAGTGAGACTAAGATCTGAGACTCCAACACCAAACACACAAACCTTCCAGAAAGGGAAAATGAACCAAGAAGCCCAGTGATCAAAGCCCTAATTACCTGCCATGCCACAGCAAGCTGAGAGATCTCTCGGCCAGACATACCCTCTGTCAACCTCGCAATCTCCGAGCATTTTTTCCCATAGTCAAACTGGGCCAGCTTCAAACGTCTAAAAAGCAGAAGAATAAGAATTAGTTTACAGGTAGCCACATGACAGGGCAGGAAGGTGAGGGAGTCAGAGGCAGGCTTTGTAAAGAGCAACACTTAAAATGAAATCAAAGATCAGATCAGATCAATCTCTGTAGAAAGATCCAGTCTGAGTATAGAAGTTATTTCTCCTGGGCCCAGAAGCCCAATTTTGTGGCACAAAGAAACGTACATACCTGGATTAAGACCAAAAAAATGCAAGCCTGCACAGCTCACAAGGAAGCAAGTCACTTGGTCTGATTTGTCTCTGTTAAGCCAAGCAAAGACAAGTGCTTGGATATGAGGACTTCCAACAGTGTTCTTACTTGCATTACTGCCTCCAGTGCAGTAACAGGTCTCCTAAATTTTAAGGGCACAACAAACCACGGCATGAAATTCTAGGATTGCATCTCATCCCATAACAGGATAGCAAGAAGCACCTCTCCAACTCTTATCTGTACTACTTGTTTAAAGTGGGTTTACAGATAGTGTGACAGAACACACAGAGAAGGAGATGAAGGAAAAACAATAAAAGAAAGAATCCTGTACGGTGGGAGAGTTCTGCAGGGATACTCACTGTTTACCCTCTGTGGCTGGCTTCAAGACGTGCCTATCAAAATACATTCTCACAAGCCGCTCCCGTTCTTCTAGCTGAGGAAGATCAAAGTTCACCATTTCATCTATTCGGTCATTGATAGCCCAATCAAACTGCTCAGGCTGGTTGCTTGCTAAAACAAGCATAAACCTGCAAGTACAAAACAACAGAGGAAAGACTGAAAACCCCATAAAAATAACATTAAAAATCAATGAACCAGCCTGAACACTGGGAACTGCCATGGCCAGTATCGAAGGCATTTCATCACCTGACACATCTAAAGATTCCTTAGAAACAGCTTTGTAACAGCATCTCAAGTGACATACTAGAATGCAGTGCAGTTTAAGCTACTGTGAACTGGAACGCATTTAGCTCAGTACTTCGGCTTCCAACGTCAGCCTTCCCCAGCCTACCCTTGTAATGGAAGCCTCATTTATCACTTTATCCACAATTTCCCTCAAGTCAGGAACGTCACGAACATTTAGCAAGAGTACAACCTCCCAGAGACCTCTAAACCTGAAACCTTACAAGGCTGGACAACATGGAGAGATGTTCTCTGGCACATACGTATCTCCAGTTTAAATCCCAGCTTGGAGAACTAACTTCAAGCTGCTGACTGCACAACACCCTGGAATCATGAGGGGCAGTCTTAGTCCTGCTCTGAAGGTAGGAATGGCTGCCAAAGTGAAGGCCAACAGCAATACCAAAGCCTCAGCCTGCTCAACGAGCTGCAGAGAGCACTGAATGGACTCATCCTGCCCTGAGAACAAGGGGAGCATACCACTGCAGGGTCTGCGTACACAACGGTGGTTGTTCTTCTGCAGCTGGTAAAACTGACTGGTTTCCTTCAAGCAAGTCTGACAACACATTCCTGCTACCAACTAACGGGTGCAGAACGAGATGCATTCACAATTGGTACCACAAAACAAAGGTGGTTTGTTTTACCAAGCTTTGCTCCATGGACAGATGGGCCAGCTTTCAGGTCCTGCATTTTGAAGCCAGAAGCCTTTTCTTTTGCTTTTTAATGGTGCTTCATCCCCATGCCAGTTCTACTTTAATGGTTTAATTAATGATAGTAGCTTAACAATGCATTATAATTTGAAATGGGCTTTTAACCACAGCTATTGGAATATTGACGTTTTTGCAGTCTATTTAAATCCTAGTCTACAGGGTGCCGTGTTCTCAGCTGTCATTTCTGACAATAACTTTGCCAAGCCAGGAGCCACACAGGCATGAAACTGTGCCTTTTCTACCAACAAGGACTTCCCCCCAAACCCTGCAGAAGCACAACTTGGATAAAGGACTGACACACAACTTGATATTCAGGCCTTTTCTACCGTGAAAGCGATATAAATGAGCAAGAGATGCAGGCACAGTCAGTTACCCAGCAAGAAGATTCAGAAAGTTCTTTGGGGGGAAGTTTAAGGCACCAGTTCACAATACTTAGTTACGTTGATGACAATTCACTGGTAAAGTAACAGTACTCCTGGGGGTCTCACCAAAACAGCTACATTTACACGCACTATTAGACATTCAAGTAAACTCCAGCTCACGGATACAGGACTCCTTTTTGCCCCAAGCAGCAATAAGGCTATTCAGAAGTAAAAAGCAGCGCGTGAATCACAAGGATGTGTTCAGTCTCCTAGCATGGCTCACAGTTTAAATTAGGGTTGAATTCAACATCTGACGAAATGACAGCCCAATTGTTTTGAGCGGAGGCACAGCACCCACCAAGCATGCCCAGAGCTCTGCTAAGGCGATTTAACATTAGGAGAAAGAACTGTCCCCTCACCACCCCCCGCCAGTCACTCCCTTGCAGTTCAATTTTAAATCCGGTCAAAAACATAACTTTGCCACATCCACAGCAATGAAGACATTGCAAGTCTGGAAAAAGACTACTTCCCAGAAAAAGGGGAACCATCTAAAGCTGAAACATACACACTATTATTCTTAATTAAGTTCTACAGCTCCACCTAAACATCTTCATCATCTTTGCAGGTACAGGGCAAGAGACATTTTTAGACATCATCTAGGAGCTCAGGATATCTACATTTTTCACCTTGGAAAACTATTTTTAATCTGAAGCACCATTTGCTCTGGGTCCTGCAGAACATATATATGTATTTAGCCAATATATATTTATTCTCCTAAACAGTAGTACAACATTGTTTAATAATACTCAACTTGGAATTTACAGTGCAATTCTATGTATCATTTCAGAAGAGATTTGCTATGATCCCAAAGAGAAAACCAAGGATCTTGCAAGGTTCTTGCAGGCTCAACAGCAATCTACTGAATTCAGAAAGGCACACCTTTCAAGGCACCTCACTGTGACAAAGAATGGTACATACAAGCAACTAACAGTTGCTGCATTGGTTTTAACAAGTTCAAGAGAGACCCCAAGGACAGAAAATGCCCTGCTATTGTCTTGCAAACAACAACCTTCTAGAATATTTATTTCAATGTCATGAGGTTACTCTAACAGGTGTTTCATTACAACCTTACTAAGGGAGCAGTTCATCACTGAGAAACTCACCTTCCCACAGACAGAGACAGCTTTTCTTGGCTCAATTTCTTTGTAAAACAAGACGTTTAACAACTAAGTAAAGTTCACACGGAAAAAAAACCTCAAAACAAAGACTATTAGAAAAAAGTCAAGGAAAGGTCACCTCTCATGATAGCTAGGAAATGGCTCCTGTTAAACTGAGCAGTGCTCTGCAGAAAATTCGCATTAATGTGATGCAAATAAACATGGATGGATTGGCAATGAAATTCACACACATGCACACATCTGTCAAGCCAGCCCTGCCATCAGCTGTGCTTAGCAAATCTATTAGCAGCCATGAAGGAAACAGCTCAGGGATTCCTACACTGGTGCACGCCGCCACACACAGCCAGACTGAGCAGACAGCTCATGCAAAAGAAATGGAGTCAGATTTACACTCATTTGCCTGAAGTTTCAAACCCATCCCCACCACACACACATGCACAACACTGAAAAAGGCCACCAAAGCACTGGAAAGAAAGAGCAGTTCAAAGCAGCAGCAGCTGAAGGAGTTTTAAAGAGATCATGAAACATCAAGCCAATATCAACCTTGCATTCTCTTTTGCAGTACTGATTTTCACGGGCCTAATACTATCCTTGTATAAGCAACAGTAACTTACCAAGAAAGAAAAGGTACTCATTAAGACAATCAAGATGACCAAGTACATCCCTGTTTCAGGGAACAATCTCCCTACAGTGCTGGGAGGGAGCCACACCCCATGCGGATGGGATATGAAAGGGAACTGCTCGCCACCATGTATCATGTGCAAGGGAACTGTAGTCCTGAAGGGCAGTTCAGTTTTGCACACCTTCTAATGTGGGCCAAACAAACACCCTTTTTACAAGCACTGATCTCTACCCTGTGTACAGACGGCCCTTCTGAGTTCTAATTCCCAAGAATTCCCAGGTCCCAGGAAAAGATAAAGCACAAGCAAGCTACATTCAGTATATGAACTGAAAAGGGGATATTCTACACAGATTTTTTTCAACTCCTTAGCAGCACAATTTCCAACTTCAATTTGCACACCACAGACCCTTTACAGACTTCCCTCAGTTCAGGAAAATACAACTGCTGTAAGGGCTGAGACTGAATACTTACTTGTTGCTGTGCTGCCCTGTTCTGTGCAGAAATGCATTTAGAGTTGCTCTGAGATCCTCACTGATTTTCTCCTGCAAAGATGAAATCCAAAAGAAGATCAGCTGCTTAACACAGGTCACAGCTTTAAGCAGCATTATTGATGAAGTGAGTTCTGTTATTGTCAAGCATTACAGTAGAATCCAAAGCACTGTAATACCTTGGGAAAAAAAGGATCAATTTATATACTGAGGAAAAAGGTTAGGAATTAAAGCTTCCAGCAGAGATTAAGCATTTACCCACAGTCATTCAGTGATCCTTGTGATTTCAAACCCAAGGTTCTAACCTTTGACCTCCATGGCTTTCCCTGCTGAACACTATTTTAGCTGGGAAGTCCAGCAAGATATGTACAGGAAAATAAGTGACAGCAGAGGCTTCACTTACACATTCAAAATAATCTCCTAGGGATAGCTCTTTATATAGACCATTGGGATTCAAGTAGCAGGTCCAGGTTCAACATACAGTACGGTGACTTACTTCAAAAACATAAATCATTTGTATGGAGAAAGATGCTAGTGTAGCTTTGTTAATATAGTGAAAAGCAGTTCCGTTATGAAAACCTCCCAAGTATCTGTTGGGACAAACCCCAAACCCTGCAGCAGGATACCGGCTCTGCAGCATGAACAATCATCTCCTGTTTTCAAAATATGCCTCTTTCTTTCCTACTGCTCAGTCACCTGCAAAACCTCCAAAAAGATTGTCGCCCATCTTTTGCAAGGAGGAATTCTCAAGTCAATCTTAAGATGCTCATTCCATTTGGCTGCAAGATGCTAATTTCTTGTCTCTGCATCACTTATTTAATTAGGTGAGTATAAGGCACCTGCCAGTTTTAATCTTTTGCTTGTTGAAGCTACTTAATCAGGTTAAACGAGAAGGCTGTTGGCTGACTAACTCTGCAGCATGCAGAGATAACAGACACAGAGAAAGTACTTACTGTTGCCCTCTTCCGCAAAAACGCATCTGCTTCATCCACGAATAGCAAGAGCCTGTGAAAGGAAAGCACTGCACAGTAACAGGTAAGTGAGGCTCAAATGGCTCAAGGACTCTCTTGTCCCACTACCAGGCACCCATAACTATGACCAATTGTAAACCCAAAGGATTACATGAGCAAATTCCTTTCTTAAGGCAACACTTCTCAGCTGAGCCACAGCAACTTTTCCATTGCATGCACCTGGCCCACCCCAACAGTTAAGAACAAGGTATAATTTAAGACACCTTATGCCATAAATCTGACTCCACGCCCCTGGAGTTTTGTTTCCTGCTGTTCAGAAGCGATTCCAGGGCACACAACCTTAGCCTCCTCCAGATTTTTTTAAATATAGATGGGAGTTTTCACAGGCATGGTGTGGCAAGGGGTTTGTATCTAGCCATGTTGGTATGCTACTGCCAAGCTGGAAGAGATCTTTTAGATTTTAGAGCTGAAATTTAGACCTGCTCCCTATGTTTCTGAGAGTGCTTACTTTATACCTAGAGAAATGTGCGCAAGGGCACAAGACAGGTACACAAACATACAAGAAACTGGTGACAATGGCATTTTCCTGCCATTTTCTTTTCTTACACCATTCTGAAACCTCGAACCAGAGTCCTCCCCTGCAACTTGCTTTGTTATTTTGTGGGGTTTTTCCTTTCCAAACCACACTAGCAGTAATATAATGGTTTTACTACCTGTGGAGAAGTGAATTAATAAAGTCAATGAATAATTCACAAAAATAAATTCACTTATAACCCAAGGGTAGTGCTCTTCCCAAGAGACGGAGCATATAAAGATGCTTATCAATAACAGAACCAAGTTGCTCATAAAGCTGTCACAACTTATATTACCTTCTTGCCTAGCTTCAAACCCAGCTTTCTTTCAAGGGATTTCAGGGCCTATTAACATCTTTTACTCAACTCCAGCTTTTCTGAAAATATTCTCAGCTACAGTTTCTGCAGAGAAGAGTCTTCTATCACAACGGCTTTCAGCCACTAAAGGCAACACAGTACTAACAGCTAACATTGTTGGATATCCAGAATAAAATCTTCAACATTACTGGAGGTTAAAATATTGATGTGTATGGACACATGTAACTTTTGATCACTACTTTTGTAAGATGTCTATCTGAAGCGTGTGAAGTTCAAATGCACAGAAGTTTTTGGGGACAGAGAATAAATTCAGACCCAAGCAGCGCTGTGGAAGAGAAACCTTTAGTGGAAGCATCCAGCAGTCTTCATCCATCCCTCTTCCACCGTCTTTTTCTAATCTCACTTAAATTTTTACACCTTTCCTTCTATATCTCCTCAGGGTAGGAGAAGCTTAAAGAGTTCAAATCCTTAGGACATTGACTCTGCATATTTTTGGTTGGTTTTTTTTTTAAAGGGGAAATAGAAACATTAAGATGATGAATGCATCAAGGATTAAACCAGACATTGCGAGACGATGTCCTATCCAAAGTAATCAGAGAACACATAAATCACTAGTTAGCCACATTTACAGAAGACCTGCAATCAAAACAGCACAAAACCCAAAGTGACACCCACTGCTAGTTCTCTATTGAATTTTAATATCCTGGCTGGACAAGCAACTTCTTCACTGCAAAAATCCATTTACACCAGTACGAACAAATTAACTAGACACTTTTACAAAATCAGGGAGTCAAGATTTAGCCTCAACACAAATGCTTTTCTGCAGATAAAAGTTTGCTTTTAAAAGTGACTGAAAAAGCACAGTAGCTTGTGACTTCTAAACTTATCTAATGTCAATGCTTTTAGCACTTGTTTCCCCCTTATTCTCTTATTTCTTACTATTCACCACTTCTGCTTGAGACTCAAAAGTAAACAAGAAGCTGGATCAAAATACTACCAGAGTCTAAAACCTGAGCAATCACAACAGGGAACAAAATATCCAGAGAGTGCAACACCTGGTTGCACCTCCATTCGTACTAAGTCTTCTAATTACTGCCAGAAAACTAATCACACTGAAAGAAACGTGTCCCAGCCTTCAAGTGGACAGTACCTCTCTACCTGCCAGGTGAGATCTGTGGAGAGTCAAGCTATGACTGATCTGAAGTAAACAAGAAGAGTCTGAGGGAGCAAAAGCTTTCAGCCCTTTAAATATTACTGAGAAGCAAGAATTCACCCTTTCTAGGAAAACTTTAGGAGATGTTATACCTGGTCAGTGCTACCTCATCTGTGTGAGAGTATCACTCAATAACAACCGAGATTGGGGGTCCAAAATACATTGTTGCAGCGACTTTGAGCAAGAAACAAAATTCAGGATTCAGAGGAACCTTTACTTACCCTCTCCTACTGGTGTTTGCCCAGTCGAAGAGTTTATGCATGGCAGTAACTCCTTCCCGCCCCATAGGGGCAACATCACCACCTGTCATGATGGCATAATCCATGCCCGAGTGCACAGCTAATTTCTGGAAGGAAACCAAACCAGTCAGTTAAGCCCTCTTTCACTGCAATACCAGGGAAGGCGAGATGGGAAATAAAAGTAGTTTAGTCCTATCAGCACATTTATTTGCAGAGGGCAAGTATGCTCTTGGAGAAGAGAGTACTTCTTTAGGCACTTCAGGACAGTTTTTAGCATTGCTCTGAATGGGAAGGAAAAAAGGAAGTTTAGCCTTGTGGCAACGCATGACATTTTAATGCTAGAAGGCACTGCTGAGAGTGCTTAGACCTTCACCTTTAACTTGCTTAATGTTTATTTCTTCCACTGTTTTCTTCACAGTCTAGTTTATTAACAGGATTCTATTCTCTACTCAACACTTACCTGATACGACTCAAATTTTATTTGTTTACAAAAAGATAAAAGCCTGGAATTAAATGGTCAGTGAACCCAATGATTACTCAGACAAAATAACAGAATATGCTCTTTTGTGTTTTAACACCTGCCACAACTCATTGGTCTGGTGGCTACTAAGCAAAGGGTTTTAATAAAGCTCCTGGGACATGCTGGAAATACCTCCCTTAAGCCTGCAGGTAAAAAAAACCCAAACAGAACGCAAAACAAAACCCCCTGTGATTTTTCGCTAGGACAGAAAATGCAAGTCTATCCATAAAGCAAGTTTGACAGGACATGGCTAACGTCAGCCAAGCACATCAGAAGAGCCTATGGCTTGCACTGACCAACGTTTCCTTAGGCTGGCATGTCACTGCAGGGCAGAATTACAGCGCTGGCAAAGCCTCCCCCTGCTTCAGCCCAAACAGGCCTACCAAGAGCTATGTGACAGTGTAATTAAGCTCCCAGCTTAAACCTGCTCTCCATCTCACTGCAACATCTCACCGCTGAATTAGCCCCCAAATGCCTGTATCTGCAATAACAGACTTCGCTAGGATTTGAAGCCAGGAAGAGGGAAGATCTCTCTCTCCCCCACCTCCATTTCACAAAGCAGTTCACAGAGCAGCTACCAATTAAGCCCTGCCGTGGTGACAGACAGCAGGCTGTTAACATGCCATGAGCTGACCCAGACCTGACTATTCAGTTCTGCCAAGTAAATTCATCTGAAGGTTAAAATGAACAAATCAGCCCAGGAAGATCAGCAACAGCCCCAGCAAAACATGCTTAGCTGAATCCAACCAATTATTGCTGTGCAGCAGGAGGCTGGAAGAAAGCTTTGCTCCATCCATTAAACCCACCCAGTTCCTGCTACTAACGTTGAGTGGTTTTGTATCAGTCCAACAAAGCTGCAAGCTTTGACAGTCACATCCAAATGTGTTTACATCTGTCAAGAATCCTGTCATGCTGCATTACTACCATGACAGGCTCACACATGTCTTTGCCCTGCAGGAGTCAGCGTGGTGGTCTTCCCTCTGACATGTCACCTTTTTGGAACAGCAGTAACAGCAATCTGTACTGTCACTGCCATTAACCTAAGTACAAAAGTCACAGCTCAGAAAACCTGCTTTTTCTCAGCAAAAGCCAGCTTCTCTGCATAATAATCTCTCCTCTCTAGAGCATACAGGTGTCTCTCTTACATACGTCTTCCTTCTGACCCACTCCAAATCTTTTGCAGCTACCACCAGCATCCCCTTGGAGTTTCTATGCTAATGGAGAAAAGCATTAAGAGGTAACTTCTGGCCTGTTTATTAAACTCCTTCATCCACTGCCAATCACCTCTCTCAGCTCTTACGTTTCTCCCTTCTTATGCTGCTATTGCCATTTCCTTGACCTGTCCCTCTCTACTGGCTTTAGAAATCCAGACTAGGTGGCATACTGTCAGAACAGGCAGCAAAAAACTATGGGGACACGGGTTTAATGTATGGATAGAGAAAAAAAATAATCCAACTTGCATCAGCACGTCAAGTCTGCCACTGTTAAACAAGTATTTGAAACCTCAGATCCAGTGGACAAGCACTGAAAAGAAAGTCAAAAATCAAATCCTGACTCAAAAAACCAGATCCTGGTAGCGCGTATGCCCGGTGAAGCCATACCTATCTCTTCTCTGCCCTGGGATTAGTAAGCAAGAGCGGGAAGACCCTATTCAGACAAGTGCACGAAACTAACAGAGGTGGAAATGAGACAGCAGGCTGGTGTTGCAATTTCACAGCTCACAGTTGCCAAGTGCCTTTTCCAGATGGAAGGGCTCTTCTGCCTACACTTAGTACCAGAACCCAAGTGACTGCAGTAATTTAGAGCTGAAGCAGGCTGCGTGCCCTTTCCTCCCTTTCCAACAGACACATAAGCACACAATGTTTATGCAATACTACAGCAACAGATTTCAGATTAGGTTGGGTGCTTAGACCCTGAAGTTTTCAGAGCACCCTACAACATACAGGTTATCGGAATCTTGGCATGGCTTTACCTTGGCAAAGAGCGTCTTTCCAGTGCCAGGGGGACCGTACATAAGAATATTCCTGTATAGGCTTTTATTCTTTTTTGTATTTCTTGTTGCTATGGCAATGTCTCTCACACGTGCTTCTAACTGTGGCTGCAAGAAAAGGGTTAACTTAAGGAACAGAAAGTACAAAGTACCATGAGACCTGCATCTATCAGCTTCACAGGTGAGTACCAGTAAGAAGTAGGCAGCACTCCTAATGTCTCAAGCTTTTACACCTTAACTTCAGCTGCTTATTACTTTAGACCAGGGTCATTTCCCTTTCTAGGTCAGTACTCAATTTAAAGTTCTGTCCACTTGGCTATTCATTTATAAGAAAAACCAGCAGTGTGGGAAGCAGTGCAGTAACTACAATAAGAACCAGTAACACCTAAAGATTCACTTCCTATTGGATGCCCTGGGAGGGATATGTCAAAACATAAGCAACTCTTTGCAATAAATTTCCTAAGTCATAAATGTTCCTGTTCTTATTACTGCATTTGTTCAGATACTGAAAGAAAGCTATTCCTGCAGGAGCACTTTCTCTCAGCATCTTCAAGCAGCACTTAAATTTGCCCGATATCCAGGAATCAAATTCAGAAGCAAATACAGAGTAGCAGCCCTAATTACCAAGTTAAGAACCATTCACAAGACAGGCAGATGCATACGCTGCTTCTTTTTTTTGGCCTACAAGCAGATCTAGGTTCAGTTTAACAGATTAGATGAGACAAGTGGAACTCTGTATATTAACATGCTGACTGAAGAAAAACTGCGGCAGGGCAAGGAATGCACTAAGACTTCCAACTGCCTGGTACAGAGGGAGAAAAGGTTACCGTGCTTAATGTGTGTCCTACTGAACACAGGAGCTTATTTACAGCCCCAAGGCTGCTGTCTCTCCAGAATTACTGGAATTACAGCTTCTGAAGCCAGCGTAAGGAAACAGCTGTATTATTTAGATCCCAAAGTCATCCCTTCACAGTCCAAGATCACAAAATAAGAGTACTCACACTGAGCA
>JAVJGJ010000037.1:106533972-106544147 GCA_035590215.1 Microhierax caerulescens
TACTCACACTGAGCACAACTCCTTCAAGGGCATCCTGAGCCTTGCTGGTAAGACGCTTACCAACCTAGAGAGGACAAATTCCATTACTGACATGTAGAAATCAACTGCAGTTTTGACAACTTACCTGGACAAAAAGGTCATACGAAATGACGATGAGCTCAGCCCACCTATGCTATCTCTAATAGTACGTTTATTCACAGACCCATCTCTCTGCCTGACAGAAAGAGCTGCAAAAGGAGTTCTACATCCTCACGGCAGAGCACAACACAGAAACAAAGCTAAACCTTACCTTGATAGGATGCTTCAGTGCCTCCAGCACAGTAATGCGTGAGGTTTCTCTCACCAGGGAAGGTTTGCCCAAACGTGCTTCTATGTATCGCCCTGCTACTGCTGTGGCATTCTTGGCAGAGTAAACACCCACGGCCAGCAGGGTTAGGCCTGCCACCTGCAAAGAGACAGGGGAAGGATTAGGAAAAAACACTTGGCAAGGCAACACTAATGTGTGTAGCATGCCCTGTGGAGGGGAATTAAGATTCAGGACAAATGCTGACCAATAGGGGTTTATTTTTGGTAAGATGTTTTATCCCTGTTCAGACAGTCAAGGTCTTACACTCCCTGTTCATAAGGCATTTAGTGCTCTTGCATCTTGCAGTGTGAAATGCAGAGGAAGCAGAAGCGACACATAGTCATGCATGCAAAGTATGTATTCCCTGCCCAAAACACGTGTGGCTTTTCAGACTTCTAACTCCATAAAGTATGTATTAAGACAAACAGCCACCAGGCTTTGCTACAAACCAGAAGTATAAGCCTCCTGTGATTTGGTGGTAGTTTTTGGGGGGTTATTCAAGGTATCCTGTGAAGGCACTTAAGAATAAGCCCACATCAAGCAGGTGCTACCCGCCACACTACTCCTCACCATACAAGAAACTGTGCAGAATTAAAGATGCCAAAACATCTGCTTTGTGGCTGCCACCAACATAGTACGCAGTAGGGAACAAAAAGGACCAGCCAGGGTACACCTGCTAAAGGTGTTGGGTCTGGCCTGACTATTCACAACAGGAAAACAGGTACTCAAAGATGACCTTCAAAGCCAAAACCACCACCAGAATTATTGCTACTGCATTACAGACTGTCCTTTCAGAAACACCAGAACATCAGTCATCCCCATCAATTTGCCAGTAAGGTAGAAAGACTCCAGACTTCTCTGTAATTTGTAGTTGCTGCTCAGTTCAGCAACATTGGTTCATATTAAACCAAGAGCCCTGCAGGCAGCTTTTTCCACCATAGCTAGCTGGCAGAATAGACATGGAGCTGTGCTGACAACACTAAAGACACTCCAGGAAGTTGCTAAGAATAACATTTCAAGACAGGAGTTGAAAGCAAGACTTTACAGAAATCTTTAGCATGTATAGGACTGTTTCCTTAATTCTCAGAGACTGATAACACTGATCACTTCCATAAAACTTAAAGTACACAAACATAAGCCTCCAGGTTCCAGCTGTTTGTACTTATGGAGGCAAGTCAGTTGATTTACCAAAAGTCCTATTTACCTGAAAATACAAAGGAACAAGGGGTATTACTTTTAAACTGAGAGGTGTCTGGGAAGAGGCCAACTGTTCCACACAGTTCTGCGTGCAAATAATCAGCTGCGTTCAGTTTACAGCTAGATGCCAATAATGCATGTCAGAGCAAGCCCAGATAGATAAAAGAACAAGCTGCAGCAATTGCTTTCAAAGTAAGCAGCCTTTTACTACAAGTACAAAACAAGGTCAAAAGCCTCAAGGGCAACAAGGATGGCACTGTTCAATAAACCATGAGACACCATCTGTTCACTTTCACTCTGCTTAGATGTGTGACATCACCTTTGCGTTGCATGGAAGCATGCATGGTTCAGAACTGCAAGGTCCAAGATGCAAAGGGTAAGACAAGCTCCACATCCAATTCAGTTCTGTTTACAGGGACTTCAGAACGCAAAAAAAGAGGCTCCACCTTTTTGCAGCGTCCCTCTAAAAACAAGGTACCATAACAAATGATCTCGTGCACTCTTACACCATCAGCTTCAGCAACATCCAGTACCATGCAAAGTTACAGGTTGCTTGATACATGAGATCCATCCAGGCAGAGATAAGTATTTCAGACTTTTGGATTTCACTGATGTTCATACCACAAGGCACAGAGAAATACAGCTGTAAGACTGACAGCTGTTTATCAAACCAGGAAAATTACTTGACTTGCACATTCACAAAAGGAACCCAATTACTATGCCAACTTCACAAATCAGTCTGATTACAGTGCCTGTCTGTTTATCATGAAATATCTAGGAAAGGAACGAATCTCTGACTGATAAGCAAAGTGAATTCCACTAAAAAAAAAAAACAAACAACAATAAAGCCAAAAAACTTGGAGCTGAACCTTTAGGGTCCTGCTGGTATGGGAAGAGCTAGGAAAAGAACAGCCCTTACAGTAGGCAGGAAGAGCTGAAAATCCAGGGCTAATTTAGAGGAACCCTAACCTTACCTTTATAGTAATTTTTCAAAGCAACAGAAAAGAATGAGTTCCAGCTGTGTTATCTCCTTTCCAAAAATATGTGCTTTTTTTTAAATGTCCCAAATTCACAAGACAAGCACTTGTCAGAAGCAAAAATGACCATAATGCAGGAAAATGGTATCTGGGTCAAGAGAACATGCTGCTAGAAACACCAACCACTACTCTGCAAAAGGCTCTGAATACTGCCAGCATTCCAGGTACAGCCTACAGATTACAGAAGGATCCACTAAAAGCATGACTTAATTCTCCCCAGAGCACTGAGGCAACGTGTGTATAAAACCACAGGGTGGAGCAGATGGTGGCAGCTAACTGAAAGGAAAATGTCCACTTTAACAAGCCATGCTACTAAAAATAAATTTTCACTGTAAAGTTTTATTGTAAATGGTACACTAAGAAGTAATTTTATGTCTGTAAGAAGCCACTGCCATGCTCTTTTGTACTCTTTTCAGCTTTCAATCAACTTAGCACACATAACAGTCCTAAGTGCTCTCTAGGCTACATCAAAATTAGATAAAAAGTTGTGAGATAAACAGCAAAGCAAGTTTTAGATAATGTCCTGCAATATTTTGACATTCCAGTGACTAAAGGTGCTCCTTTATAGATGAAAGTGGTACCCTTGTACTCTCAGAGAGCTGACAGCCCACTATACACCTGGAATGAGATTAGCAAGTTCTTGGTAGCTAACTTGTGGGAAGAAATTGCAGCTCAAGGGACAGAATGCATGTAAAAAGGGAATACCAAACAATTTCTCTCTGGACTTAAAATTGTGCACCTTCATTTAAAAACAAAACAAACTTTCATGATGCATCTCTTCTTATTTGCTGAGGAGTGTTCTCACAATTTTACTGTAAGGGATCAGCGAACAAAAAATTTTTGAGACCACTGGTTTAGAGTAAAAAGAAAAACAACCTTTTGTGCTCACCAGATCAGCTATTACACATCTCCAATATACTTTCCCTAATATTCCTAAAAAGGCATTTCCAGTTTGTAGTTTAACTGCAAACACACAAAAGAAATTAGGGGTGGAGGAGAAATGGATCCCTGTTCCCAAAAACCACCACTGGCAAAGTCGTGTAACAGCAGTGTTAAACATTTCATAATGCTCTGTTCACCTATAAACATTTACAGATGTTCATGCATGAAAATACAATGAACATTAACCATTAAAAAGCTCAATGAAAACTTACCAGCTCAGAGCCCAGTCAAATACGAAAACGACACTCAAGTTCTCCAAAAAAATCTGCAGTTATCTCTAATTGCCTATTAGATAAGCCCCCTACTCTCCTACATACATAAGAGACAGCAAACTCCAGAACAACCTGTGGGAAAAAAACCCACCTGTGAAAAAAGACAGCTATTTTTTTTTCACAGAACCTGCACCTATTACTTGTAGTAGCTGGCAAACTTTCAAGAAACATGTTTGTAAAGGTGATGGTGTCTCCAAAGGCAAGAGAATTCCACGTTGTTGATCGATCAAAGCCAGAACTTTTGTGACTGATGAGGAACAAATTATCCATACAGGGATGACTAGAATTAATCTGAATACAAATCTGAAGCACTCTCCTTAAACAAGGACTGCAGAGACCACTAAGTGAGCAGCAAATCCCCATCACAGTTTACAGTTTATAAACATATCAGAGCAAGGAGTTAGTTTAACACACATTTACAGACAGACTTTTCTGGCAGTTATCTATACACGTCACAATCTTACCGTGGCTGTAACTTTATCCCAGTCTGTTACAAAAGCACGGAATCCTTCCCCGAAGAGCATCCCGGCTGTCCTACAGTAAGCAAACAGCGAGACAAGCAGGAGAAGAAAAACAGATTTCAAAGACTGAACTGCAACAATTTACAAACAACTTTACAATGATCTTCCTCAGAACCAGTCACAGCTAACTGAAGGCTCACCTGAGAACTGACACATGAATAAGCACACCAAATACATTTATAATCATCTGATGTCTACACCTGGTCTGGGATTAAATCCAGAAAAGCATTTGGCATTCAGATGATAGCAATTTCTTTAACAGATTAAGATTATTAGTGCTGAACTGTAACAAAAAGTATTTAATTCTAGAGCTTTTTTAATTCAAAAATTAACAAATTACAAATCTAAATGTCCACCCCTTTGGAGACAGGCTGCTTTATACCTTTAGGGCATATGTTCAGAAACTGAAAGAACTCAAAAAATTTTCAGAGTAACTGAGTCTCAATCTTAGCAAGTAAGGCTTGGAGTCACCTGTTGGAAAAATTACGTAAAATCCACATAGTCTCTCTAGCTCACATTCAGATGACAATGTAGCAAGACAAGTGAAAAAGAGGGTTCCCTTTAACATAATACCTATCATTCAGAGCACAAGCGTGTACAAACTCACTCTTTGCATTCCTCAGAGCTTAAGGGGCATAAACACAGCAAGGTTTCCTACATGACAGGAGAAATCTGCAAAAGCAGCAAGACAACCCATGCCCTTCTCCTGGCTTGCACGTACTTGAGGGACTCCAACACTGTTTGGCGATGTTCAGCAGCTTTTAAGCGAATCTGCTCCCGAATGATGTCTGCGTTCTCCCGCTCAGCCTTGGCACGGGCTCTTGCCTCTGCCTCCACACGCAGCATTTCATTCTTATGCCGCAGCTCCATCTCTCGCTCTACAGTAGCTTTTTTTAAAAAGAAGAAAAAAAAAAACAACCCAGAGGAAGACAATCTTTTGGGCTGGCTTAATCCCAAGTAGCAAGCAGGTGAAAGAGATTCACTGCTTCATCCTGGCTTCACAATAGCTGTGTGTGATCCCATGGCAGCAGACTTCAAGATCTTAATTCCTCCCACCCTCCCCCAAAAGGCAGCCAACCAGTACAATATCATTACAGAATACACACAAGGAATTTTCTCTCTGTGCTTCAAAAGGATCACACAACAAATAGGTGGCCTCCTCTAGATGGCACGCTGCAAGACAATAATCATATTTCAGTTCTGGAAGTTCACTACCAGAAAAAAATGCTCAGGGCCAACTTTAGTCAGACGAGCTAGACAGGAAGAGGTAAAGCAACAGAGAGGGAAAACCCTCAGTGCTAGGCACTGCTGCTGCTCATCAACGCCATTTCAGAGAGGAAGGATGACACGCTACAGACAAGGAAGGACAACCCATGGCAAGTAACTACACACAGTGCAATAGACATTGCTTGTGAAGAAGGGAAGCAAAATAGAGTTGCCTGTAAAAGTGCTGTCCCAAACAGGATTTTGGAAGCTCTGTTACTTCAGACACACAGAACTGTGACTGACACCTTAAGATTGATGTGAACACAGAATGAACGAGAAGCCTAAGATGAGGACCTCGAAACCCTCTGTCTTCAGCGTTACTGCACAAAATCCTGACTGGACCACCCTGCTACTTGATACCCCTCTTGATACCAGAACACTGGACAGGCTACCTTGACATTCACACCTTGGTGCTATGAGTAGGTAGAAACTAGAAGAGTGAAATCACCCTCTCCTACGGAGTTTCACTATTGAGCTTCCTTAGATGGTTGCTACAATACCTCCCTCAAAGATACTGACAAACCCCGAGTACGCCAGATGGTGGCAAGGAGCAGACAACAGAGCAGCCCGCAGCTGTGGATGGAGCCAGCCAGCCTTCCCATCCCGTCTGGTCACACACAAACTGCTTTACACTAACACAATTGCTAACACTTGTGCCCTAGTGGAGTCCCACTGGAGTTCTGCAAAGCCAGTGATGCTGGCAATTCCACAACAACAAAAAGAAACAAAGTATGTTTCAGACTAAACCTTCCATCACTCAGCTTTTATTTTCTACAGGAAACGATGAACGGAGACTAAGTGACATAGATCGAACTGTTCCTCCCAAGAGGTATTTTGTTTCCCTTCCCTCCTCAGAACTGGTTCTATTTTATAGCGCCCCTGCATAAAAATCAGCATTTCAGTTGCTACACCACGAGATGCTGACCGACAGTTCATTGGGAAATTCAAGTACCACAGGGCAGACATTTTTCTAAAACTACTCTCAGAAGCAACTGGTATTTTGAGTACTACTGGGATTTAGACGTTACTTGCCAATATGACATTAACACCTGACCTACATAGAGCACCAACAAATATGGACAAGGAGTCAAAGATCAGTACAGAGATGCCCACCACCACTGTCACTAGCTCAAGAAAAATGACTAGCTTACCACGTCTCATGGCTTCCTGCTTCTGTACAGATTCTTCCTGCTTCCTCAGATTCTCTTCATTAGCAAGTTGCTACAGGCAGAGATGACAGCAGAAGATGCATTAAAGTTCTAAGAACTCAGTCAAGTAGGTATTTGTGTAAGCTTAAGTACTACAAATGTTTTCAAGAAGCTAGCGCTCAGGTTGAAGTGCATTCTTCCTCCCCCCATGTCTCAGATTCATCTCTCAATCCCATGCTCCTAGCCACTTTGTCCTCATTCCTAGCCTTTGACGTGCTTGGCCAGCACTGTTGATGCCAAGCAAATAGTACAGATGACAGCAACTGTGCCTGGCATCAGTCATCTGGCCAGCACGACAGGGCTGCTCCAGATCACCACTTTAACTTAAGAAAGTTACTATACAGTTCCCAGCTGAGTTAGAGAAGGAAGCTATCATACCTGCTGTCGCATCTGCTCATCATAGCGCTGCCTTGCCAATTTGTCCTGGTATTGGGCTCGCTTGAAAAAAAGTAAAAAAAAAAAAATCAGAAGATCAGACATTTAACAGAGAACCCAGTCCTGAGGGCAGCATGGTTTGGAACATGCAGAGAAAAATAAAAAACCCACAAACAAAAAATAAACCCAGATTTAAATATGAACAGGGCAAAGTTTCAGTCAAAAACATCCTCAGCCAGCACCAAAAACTCCTCTATGCTGAAAAATCTATACAGTCTGACTTCATTTTAAGGTGTCACAGATATAAAACCAAAGAATTTGGCCTAGAAAAGGAAAATTTTACTGGGAAAAACACTTATTTTTCATGCCCTAAAACACATTACCTAGCCTGGCAATTGCAAGCAATAGGACTGTCAAGATATGCTGCCTGTCAGACGAGCTCTGTTTCTGATTGACTTTCTTCTTCCTCATTAATTTGTCTCATTGATTTTCTACTTCAACTGGCAAATAAAACCTCTATCATCTACACTCAACTGGAAGCTGTCTGAGGGCCGATCTCCATCAGCAAGCAGGACCCTGTACAAAGGATATTACTCTTTATTCCAAACACAAGACAACGGAAGAGCTTGAAAATTATCTCCCCAACAGTTGCAAAGCACGGTACTTCAGAAGTAAATCATGATCAAGCTTGCTTTGACTTCAAATGATGCCCTGTGAACTTGCAAGAGTTGAAGAGCTAACTCATGAACAGAGGAGATGACTGTGAAGCCTGCTTCCTGAGCCAGCCTGTCCAAAGTCCAAACTCTGATGGGATAAAAAGCAACGTGTGCCAAGTAAGCAGTTTTAGCTATCTTCCCAAGCTAAATAATCAATTAGAATTAATCAATCTCCTCATTTCCTGTGCTCTCAAAGTAAAAAGTCACCATATGTGAGCTATGAGCGTAAAAGCTAGCTTACACTTCCCTGATTTCAGTGTTACTGCCACTTCATGTGACTTACACTAAAACATACCAGAAAGCACCACTATTGCTCACAACACAGCTGTTCACTTTCAGATTTGCATCACTTCTCCTCCTAAAGTATTCTTTCCTGTCTAAAGTATCAGCCTTGGAATAAACAAGGTTGCAGGCTACTTCAAACTGAAATCCAAATAATTTAAGAGATATTAACTGTCCAGGCTAACACATATACTCGATAAACCACTAGTCTTTGATCTCTTAACACCAACAGCTGTTAGATGCAAACAAGTGTATCTCAACACATTCAACAGCACTTCCCTGAAAATTCCATCAGGAAAATTTCAAAGGGCACACAATAAGAGGAACTGCTACTACTGGTTCCTTTGGATGTTCAAGAATTTGGTAACAAAAGTTCAAGACAACAAAGCTGCATAAAACTACAAATCAAATTCGACATTACAAAGCCAGGGTAGAAGACAGGCTCAGTCTGCAAATTGCCTCATATCTATGGCAGCCCACAATCCCCTTTCTCCCACTCCCCAAAAGGCAGAATTAATGCATTGTTGCCTTTTCCACAAAGGAGGCCACAAACAAGGTCTTCCATCACATGGCTTCCCCCTCATTCCCTTACTGCTTGATGCTGTTTTGTTTCTTCACTGAGTGTTTTCCGCCTCTCTTCTGCTTGTACCCGTATCTGCTCATTCTTCAGTTGTTCTATGGCAGCTTCATACTCCTATTAAAATAAAGGGATAATCATCACAAATAAGTTCAGTACATGATCCTGTAGAGGAAGGCTAGTGACAACTGCGCTCCAAGAATTCCATCTGTAATCAGTGGCACCCTGCAAAGCTGAGCAATGACACAAGAAAGCTAAAATACGATCACAAAACATGACTGTAAGAAATGTCATAATTAGCCATTTCAGGATTAAATACTTTCACAAAAAAAAAAAACCAAAAGAACAAGCAAACCAACACTCCAACAACTCCCAAATTCCTTTAGAAAAGAAACAGAAGTCTGTTCTCCACCCAGCTACTTTACAGTTCCCTGCAGGAAACCCTTGTCATTCCCTAAAAATGGTGGTGATATTACAGGCGTTACAAAACCACTTGGACATGCAAGTTGTAAAGAAAGCCATAAAATATGCCTGAGAATCGGCCAAATCAGCTTGCACTTCACCTTCCAGAATTACTTTTTTTTTTTTTAATGGTAGATAACTATTACTTGCTGAACAGCAACCAGAAAAACTGAGCACCCTCTACAGCCTGTTAAGACAACGAGACTCTGACTGATGCCCCCCCCCAAGCCTGGCCGTTGCCTGAGAGGAGGCACAACACAACAAACGATGAGGTTCAACATACCTTAAGTTTCGTTTGCTGTTCCAGCTGCAAGGTCTGCTCCTGCATCTGGGCAAGGCTGAGGGCATCTTTTGCGTGGCCTGAAATTGACAGCGGGAAGCGGTTACCGACAGCACAAAGGCCTTCTCTCAAGGGAGAAAATGGCCAAATCAGGATAATTCAGTCCACTGGGGTCAATTCAGTCCCACCCGGCGCTGGCTGCGCGGTCCTTACGGAACCGCAGCACACACGCCGTCTGAAGCCAACAGGTCTACCCTGCTGAGAGGGTGCTGCGGTTCCCCGCCCGCCCCAGGCCTCGCTCAGGGGAAGCAGCGGCCCGCAGGGGCCGACCGCAGGCCGCAGGGCTCCCGGGGAGGAGCAGCAGCCCTCCGAGAGCCCGGGGCTACCCCGGCCCCGCCCGGGGAAGGCGGCAGACCCGACTGGACGGCAAGCACCGCCGCCAGCCGGCGAGCAGCACCGGCAGCGCGATGAGCGCGCGTCCGAGCGCCGCGGCGCCGCCGAGCACCAGGTACGGAAGCAGCAACGCGAGCCAGCCGACCAAGGCGCTCACCGGGATCGCGATGCGTGCCCGCGTCGCCGGCCGCACGACGCGGAACCACGTGATGCCGACGAAGCCGAGGTTCGCCGCCAGCGTCACCGTGTCGGCGTAGTACGCGGCCGTCTCGCCGAGCCGCGGCGCGAACGCGAGCCAGAG
>JAVJGJ010000037.1:106571226-106587567 GCA_035590215.1 Microhierax caerulescens
CCCAGTACTCCATTTAGTACTTAGCACCCAGTACTCCATTTAGTACTTAGCACTCAGTACTCCATTTAGTACTTACTTAGCACTCAGTACTCCATTTAGAACTTATTTAGCACTCAGTACTCCATTTAGTACTTTTAGCACTCAGTACTCCATTTAGTACTTACTTAGCACTCCGTACTCCATTTAGTACTTACTTAGCACTCAGTACTCCATTTAGTACTTTTAGCACTCAGTACTCCATTTAGTACTTAGCACTCCGTACTCCATTTAGTACTTACTTAGCACTCAGTACTCCATTTAGTACTTACTTAGCACTCAGGTGCTCCAGCAGTGAGGCATCGTTCAGCAAGCAAGCTTCCAGCGGAAAATTACACAACAAAGCAAATCGCACCATGGGCAATCACACCAGCCGGAGCAAATTCATCGATTCTCATTGCACACGTGCACCCTCAGTTCCGTTGCGGATGTATTGACCACGACGGCAGCCAAGGCAGCAAAAGGCTCTCCAAGCCACTGCTGAGTGAAGGGCTTTCCAGTCGCATCCTTGTTCCCTGCTGGTAATTATATCCTACTGGCTGCTCTCATATAGCCTATGAATATATCCTACTGGTTGTACTCCGGGATGTAGAAGGCACAGCCTGGAGGAAGCAAGGGTTGCCCCATTGCAAGCCATCTGCTTCTGACCACCTCACCTCGATGTCCACCTGCTCCTGTCCTCCTCCTGCGCCAGTGACCCCTTCAGAGAAGATGACCGCAGAGACAACGGGCTAGAAATGCAACAGGTCTGGTCCCCAGGGCTCGCAGGTGCGTGTTGAGAGCTCCTTCGCTAGGGCTCAGCGGTGTCTGGAGATTATTTCCTTCCATTACTCACTTCCCAAGGAAGTCCTTCCACGGAAGCATTGCTCATCTTAGAATAATTCCCTTTTTTATCAGTTTATCAATGTGAATGCCATTCAGCCTCACACCCTGCAGTCTGGAGAGATTTCAGCCTTTATCTCCCTGCAAATCCTGCTGGGGTAAGTGGAAGCAGGAAAACACAGCCTGGAAAATAATTAGAACTTACACAATTTTGGTTTATTTTTAAACTTCAATGAAATCGACAGATCCTGTTTCCAGTAAGACTGGTTTATGTGCATGCCGACTCTGTCCTGGTTGCATCCTGCACTGGGAAGCCAGCAGTACCACTCCAGATTTGCTCCTGTTTACACAGGACCAGAATCCAGCTGCAGATCTCAGCTTAGGCTCAGCTCCCTGCTGCTGCTAAGTTCACGTTCTCTCCTTGTCATTGACCTGACTGAAATTCACTGAGGATGACCATCTTCTTACCATGCCAAGTTACAGAACAGCTCAGGAACAGTTAACGATTGTAAAAAGAAAAACAAACAAAAAAACCCCACCAAAACCCAACCAACCAACAAACAAACAAACAAAAAAAACCACCAAAAAAAGCCAAACAAAACAAAACAAACAAAAAATCCCCCAAACAAATTAAACCCCCCAATCTACCATATTTTGATTCTGGTATTACCAAGACTCAGACACATACACATCTATGTTGTAGAGCACAAACCCTCGGTGCTACGCCTGGGTGTTCTGTGGATGGGGAGGCTTTGGTGGCACGCCGCAGCTGCCGTGACATTTTGGGGATATAAACAACACCCAGTTTCTGAAAAGATGCAATATCCTCCGAGACAAATTCCTGCAGCTGGAACAAACAGGCTTTTGGGAACACAGGCTTTTTTTCAGCCTTACATAAAAGTTATTGTTTGGCAGGGCCATCTATATATATATGGCATTTTGGAAATTCCTGATTTGAAAAGGAAGCAAAGCAGCACTGGAAGAGCGGTGTGGGTAAAAGGTCCCCCTGGAATTCCAAGGAAAGCTTGTGCATCCTGGCACAGACGGGTCGTTCCCCAAAGTGCCGGAATCCAACGTGACTGCGTGCACCAAGGTCTGGGCTGGAAGGCGAGACCGCTGCCAGCTCCTGCTGGGACACCAGCTCCGTTCTGACACGGAGGATGTGGATAGCAACTACAGCACCAACAACATTCCCAGCTGACTCCCAGTTTTCCCCCAAACGCTAACCACGCATGGCTCACCTGACCGCTTCGCTGTGGCGCGCTCGGCTTTTAAACAGCTACAGGCTGCGCGGCTGGAGGGGGGGAACTTGAACTCGACTGACTCCAGAAATGCCCTTCTGGCTTACAGGGGAGAGGATCAGGCCCCGTGCTGCCAGTTCTCAGTTAACAGTGTGTCATGCAGTCTCCAGCCTCAAGTCAGCTCTTATTTTTGTTTGACTTGGAAGACAAACTACAAAAATAGACATGTCTACTCCCAGCATTCACCGGCTTTATTTTTCTCAAAAGTCACCCAGTGACTAGGAATGACTCCACAGTGAGGTAAGGTCTAGCTTATAGATGGTCTCTTTCACCCCAAAGCATCCTAAAAGGTCACCCAACGCAAAAATACGGCCGCTGCTGGGGTGAAGCACAGTAGCTTTCCAACTACTTGCAGCAGTATTACACTAAAGCTTAGGATATGTCCAAAAATTTTGCAGGACAGATCTACTCTGGAAGAATGCAGCCACCCAAATTGGTGTCAGGATACTGGGAACGGCTGCTTCCCATTCGAGTATTAAAGGACTGGCTGCAGAGTTATCAGGACCCTCCTAAAATATAGCTGGGAAACATCCAGCGATAAGAAAATAATTCTTCAGAAACAGTGCCATGGGTGGGCACTCCTGCCATTTCCCCTCCAGCATGGTGTCACGCCGGGACACAGCATCCTAATTTTGCCTCATATACATTTGCAACAGCCTAAAATGAAGGAATTTATGGAAATAACACACAGGTAGATACAAGCATGTCAGATGCATTAGGCATTGAGAGGGATGAGGTTCTCTGAGCCATTGCCTGCTCCTGCTAGAGGCTTTAGTCCCCCTTGGCTCCCAGGCAGTGTACAATTTGCTCCTCAGGTTTCATGAGACCTGGCCGACGGGCGCTTGGGTGAGCTCTGAAGGAGGCAGCTTGTCACAAAGGATCAGCTCTCAGACACCAAAGTGACTTACAGCCCCCGGGATCCTTCTGAGCTGGGATGGACCAACAGCCTCTGTTCCTCTCCACCTCCACATCCTGGGCAACTCCTGGTCTCTCCACACAAATCTGCCTTGAGGAATTCCAGGCAGCATCAGAAGGGGCAGTGAAGCATCTCCTCAGAAAGGAAGAGAACCTTGTCCTGCTGACAAGCCACAAGACAGCCTTCAGCTCCTTGGAATTCCAGCTGCCCAAAGATGCTCCTAGAGCAACCCAGACTCAGCACATGATGCTTCCATACCTGCCACCCCTTGCAATTTCAAACCTGCTTTGAACCTGTGGGTGATTTTGTTGTAGAGAAATAACATCAGAGCAAAAATAAATGGTAATTAATGCTGTTGCCAATTTACCCTGCCAATTAGCATCAGCTAGATAAACTAAGTGGGGAGGGAGTGGTTTGCTGAGCAGGATGCCAAAGGACAGATCGGGGGTAAGTCGTGTCTCCTCACCGCAGCTTATTACTGCCAGGTTGCACCAGCTGTAGACTTGGCATTTCTCTTGAGACTGAATCCAATCGCCTGGTCCCTTTCTACTTGTCTTGTGCACATTTTTATCTATGTTTTCATTCTGCTAATATTCTAGACAACCGTAGCAGCCCGCTAGTTCTGGTCAAAGGCATTTAGAGAGCATCGCAGCTTGGCTGAAAAGGCACACCGAGTCATACCATGGCATTGCAGGAGCGGAGCAGCATTTATAAGTGAAACGCCTTTTCACTTAAAGGGCGTTTTTTTCCACTTTTCAGTGAGATGATGTAGTGGCTGTCAGTGCTGGAAGATGTGAGCAAGCTGCTGAAGAACATCTTGATGAAGAGAGAATCTTGACTGCACCCAAGTGTTACAGCTAGGTGCCGGGGGCTGACCCCAGCCAGCAGCTAAGCATCCACCAGCAGCAAGAAACTCATGGGGCAAAGCAGGGGCAGTTTAATACGGGAAGCAAAGCCACATGCACAAGGAAACCAAAATAAGGAACTTATTCGCTGCTTCCCACAGCAAACATATATTTAACCAACTCCTGGAAAACAGCGTCTCGCTATGTGTCAAAGTTACTTGGGAAGATAAATGCTAGAACACCAGAAGTCCTCACTTTCCCATATTCCCCAAGCTTTTATTGCCGAGTACATCATATATATGTTAAGGAATATCCATGCTGTCCATTCAGGCCAGCCCTCCCAACTTCTGGCACGCTCCCAGGCTACTCAGTGGAGGGGGCAGCAGGCAGAGATGCAAAGAGAAAGCCTCAGTGCTGTGCAAGCGTGGCTCACCGATAGCCAAAACATTGGGGCATTATTAATGCTGTTTGAGGGACAAATCCGAAACACAGCACCACACAGGCTGCTGTGAAGAAAATTAACTCCTTTCCAGCCAGACCCTGTCAACTAGGGCAAATCACGAGACTGCCAAGTGCAATAAAGAGCCTATACAGGATGCTGAAGCAATGGAAGGTGATGTCCCTGCAACGTTTTCCTGGCAGCACTCAGGAGCTGGGGTTGGATTCCAAGGTGCCAGGCACGAAGAGCAGGACTTCAAATGCTGTAACAGAGAAGTAGATCAGCAAGAGGAATGTCTTCAGGGCAAGTTCAGCATCTGGAGGGACTGGGAAAGCACTGGACTTGACCCTCCTCTGTCCATGCAGTTACATGTCCAAACCAGGATGCTCCAAGCACTCTAGCTGCCTCAAAAATGGGCTTATAACAGCATTGGCAAGGCAATCCCAGAAGGCAGGTCATAAATGCTACATGTAGAGCGAGTGCTGTTCCTTTATCACTGCTTTTGTGATAAAGCTTCAGCTCTTGGTGCTGCTGCCACAGCTCCGCAGCAACGCAGCGTTGTGACTCTGTGACCTCCACCACCTGCTGAAACTGCGCCAGCGCAGCTGGAGGAGCAAAGCTGCTGATAGCAAGCCAGCTCATCTGCACGCCAGCTCCCATCACCAGGCAGCGAAGAAAGTCTCATCAGGCCTGAGAAAGTATGCCCTGAATTAGCAGCCTAGTCCAAAATTTGGCTGCATCCGATCTAAGCCATGCATCAGGGCAAGAGGTCACATAGTTATACCGTAGGGCGTACAGGAACCATGCTTTACCGACATAATGCTCCTGTTGTCTTCAGGACAACTGGCCCAGGGCTAGCAGCAGCTGCTGCTCCTTCCACATTTCTAAGGGCATTTACAGTAAATGTAAATTACAGTTAAAAAAAAGGCATTTAAGTAAAGACGGCAGCGATGGACTGGTGTGGGGCTTTGCACCGTTATTTTTGAGCCAGCCATAAGAACATACTTGACTGTTGTTAAGAGCCAATACATCCAGCTCTCTCACGGTTTGGTTTTTTTTTATTAATTTTTGTACATTAATTGATGTAACAATCCATACATCATCACGGGCTGCAAGGGGTGATCCCAGCAAACACAGAGTCAGACGCACTGGTGGCCACGCAGCAACCTGAGCGGCAGCTGGGGCAGGTTTGTTCAGAAACTCACGAAATTGCATGCAGCTCAACTAGCTGCTTGCTTTCACCTCGCCTCCACGTTCTAAAGCGTTTGAAAATTTGTAGGACCAAATGAGATCATTTGCAGAGCTCCAGGAGCAGGGCAAAGAGCAACCTGATAAGGGGAAGGGAGGCGTGGGGGGGGCTGGGTGCCGGTGGTGCAAAGCAGAGCTGGAGCACTCGGATCTGCTCCGGTCCAGGCTCACTTGCCATCTGAATTCAGGGTACCTCAGCCCCACAGATTTCATTTTCTCCTTGCTCCTGCTTTGATCTGTTGTAATCCCTTTGACCCATCGTAACTGCTCACAGCTAGGGTAGGCTACCCCACGCAGCTACGTAGTAGTGAAGGGGTAAACCAGGAGAAACAAAAGGCAATGTTGAGCAACTCCTTGCTCGTTCAGAGGGTTCTGGATTTCTCCTTTTGTCAGGTAGGTCAGAAATAGCTGACGTCCCCGGCTCTGTCTCTCCCAGTTACTGCAGAGGCTCCTCTTGTGTGCAGCAGGCTGAATTAATAACCGCTGGGTTGTCATAACGCATCCTCCGCCCCGCTGCCGGGGATGGTGGTGGCTGTCCACATGCATCAGCCTCCCCGAGAAGAGCTGATGGAGAGCTCTTCGCTTCCCTGCTTCAGCCCTGGGCTTTCAGCTCAGCCCAGGACTAGGAAGAACAGGATAGGAAACGCTAACCCTGCAAATAAATCTGCGGGACCAAGGCTTGTACACACAAGGACTGCCCCAAAATACACCGTCTGTGCAGCGACCACAACTCCGGCGTTAATACTAAGGGAGGAGGACACAGATGTGCAAAGATAACTGATTTCTGGAGCCTGAGCCTTTACAAGAACAGCGTTCTCAATCCCTGCTTTGCAACGACGATGTTGCCACGATGAAGTGGGTGAAGTGACACGTGAAGAGCCAACTCCACAGCGCCAAGAGGAGTGAGGTGCAAACCTGGCTGGGCCCGTGATGGTCCCTAGCAGAGACCCAGCAGGTCTCTCAGGCCAGAATCTCTTCCCAAAGACTGGAAAACTTGTGTTGTAAGCTTTGAACTGCCCAGTCACGTAGAGGACTTGTAGGAAGAATGTCCAGTTCGGACCAGAGATCCCCATATTCCTGCTGAACCAGCTGCTCCATACAGCTCACACTGCTTCCTTGGACTTAACTGGGCACGTGGGCTTACAGGTTCTGAAGAGGGGGGAACCTTTCACATTTATGCCTGAGAAACCATGAGCATTTACAAACTCCTGGGGGAGAAATTAGTGTATTCCCTCCTGAGCTGCAGAGCCTGGCAGGAAAGTCGGTGTCAGCCGAACACCAGGGTGGAGAGCAACAGCCATGCCATAGCTTAACCAGAACGTTCCGCTCCAGCTCTGTGGTGGTCACCAGTCCCATTGCAGACCTGCTCCAAAGCACTCCGAACACCTGCTTTCACAGAGCCTTTTGGGTGGGAAAAGACCTTTGAGTCCACCAAGTCCAACCGTTAACCCAGGACTGCCAAACCCATCCCTAAACCACACCGGCAGCGGGGGAAACTTCCAGGGAAAAGCCTTTCATTCCAGATTTGACATTCTAGTAGGTGGTCCCTGGAGTATGCAGCACCCTTTGTATTAATGTGAAATCTGTTTTTTCCCAAAGCCAGGCTGCAGTGCAGCCCTCGGGTCAAACCCAGAGCAGCATCCTTGCTGGTGGGACACACTGGACAGATAATTGACTGAAGTGCAAACAGGGCTTGTGGCTGCTTGTACAGGACTAACCAGCACGCTAGGTCAGGCTCTGCTTGCATGTAGAATCAGAACCCGGGAGTCTGTAGCAGAGATTCTCTAAAACTGCAGATTTCTGCCTCATTTCCTTTACAAGACAGGATTTTACTGCTTTTATTCCCAGCTGGACCCAGCCTGTAATCTGCCTTGGCTTGCCAGGAACCAGTGTAGCTCCGAAACCTGGACCCAATTTAAGCAGTACAAATGAGGTCTGGACGTAGCGGTCAATTTTTAACCAAAGGCTATTCTTTGGAGTGGATCGTTTTCCTTACTGCTTGACTTTTTAATCCCCTGTCTCTATCCTGTTAGGAAAGCCCAGACAATTGGGAAAAGCCAAATTTAAGAGAACCTCCTTAGAATTGGGTTTCCTGAGGAATTTCCAGCTACGCAATAAGCTGCTATTTCCCGTTGAATGGCAAATTCTCATCCTTGAGAACTCTCAGCCTCTCTCAATAATTACAGTCCCTTAACATGTCAGCCTGCGAGAGAGAAGACAACTTGGAGCAGCCCGCAGGCGTGTGCAGCACACGCGTACAAGCAAGACATGTCAGAGAAAGCATCCTTCGCGTGCGTGCAGGAGGCTCACGCATTTGGACAGTCTTGTTTGTCTGCAGGGTGCCCAAGGGAGGAGCCGCTAAAGAAACAACGAAGCCAAAGGATATCAGCTTCTCTCCCCAGCAGGCTGGATTGTTGTCTGTTTTGCTTATTTCAGGTTCTGTACCCGATTTCTTTGAATCACACCAGTAATTGTTAAGACAGTTTTCCAGCCTAATCCCCCACGCAGCTCGGCGGGCTCTGACAGCCTGCTGTGTGTTCTTTGAAGGGCTTTAACTCTTCGATAGAGTTAACTAGCGTGAATTATAGTAGCTTATTCGACAACAGCACTGTTCCATCCATCTCTGGCTCACGTTTCAGGCAGAGGCAAGTAGTGGTCGCACAACGAGAAGCTATCGGGGCAGGAATCCCCCATCACAAGCTGCAACCCATTCGTGGCAGGGAGTGAGCAAACCAGCAGCACAGATTAGTTCAGCTGTATTTCAGGTGTGCTCTATTTTTAGAGGCTTGTCTAGATCTTGCCAGGCTCTGCTGAATTTTTAGATTGGTGGCTTTGAGGGGGTGGGGGTGGGGAAGCAGGCAAAGACGTTGATGAATGGGCCTCTGGGCACCCATCAGACCTGCATCCAGCCACAAGAGGGAAGGGAAGCCGTACGTGGCTTGTGAGTTCCTATCGGGACAGAGCGCCTGGCCCCCGCTTCAGGCACAGCTGCACGAACGCCGGCCAAGCCGTGCTCTCTGTCAGAGCCTGGAATTCGGAAGAGAATGGGGCCGATTTTCCATCGGCTTCAATACCCAGGTGACGGAGCCTCTCCCCTCCCAGCCCTGCAGACCTCCTCCTCTGATGGAGACGGGAGAGCGGAGGTACCGCTCCTACTCTCATGCCAGCAGCCTTTGAGACCAGAAGATTAATTTCAGTAGAAGTGTAGTCTGAGAAGCGGCATGCTGGGGTGGAACAGGTTCAGCACCCGAGGAGCACAACTGGACCAGTCTGGGACAGGGATTTCCAGAGACCCACGGGAGAGCTCGTGTCCCTGGTCCAAGGCTGCCGGCAAGGATCTGACCTTCAGTTTCAGGGTTTAGAACCAGCCTGCCTCTAAGGTAGGCTTTGCTGAGCGCTCGCTTTTCATCTGAAACCTTTCCCCCCCTCTCAATCATAAGGCAAAAACATGTGAGCGGGAACGAGCACAAAAAACAATCACGCTTTTTGTCTGAACCCAGCGAGGCAGCTGCGGAGTGAGTGGGAGGAAGGGGAATGACTCCCTGCGCTGCCGGCACGGCTCCTCCAGCCCAGCTGGCCTTGGCCACCTCACTCTGGGATCCTGTAGCACTTAGGAACTTGTCGTCGTCCCCCCCCCATGCCAGTTAGTGTCAGGGTGGGGATTTTCTCTCCAGCCCTGGAAAGCTCTGGGTTTAGGGCTGTTCTCCTCTCATGTGCCCTGCCTCTCCTTTTCACGGAGCATAGCAGGGGATGAGCTCTGAGTTTCTCCTGCAGGGCACTGATTCTTCGTTTTCCACACGTTCAGCAGGTTCTCGAGGTGCAGGTGCCTAGTGGATCCCGACTTTGGTGCAGCAAGCACCGGAGGAGAGCACTGCCTTGTGTCACATCCAAGCCAGCACCCCGCCAAGCAGGTGGGCATCAGCAGAGCCAAGCACAAAGCCACACAACAGGCTACCCCCTTCCCTGTCACCATCTCCCACAGCCTTTCCCTGTGGGATTCTGGCTTCTCTGGCCCAAAGGAGCAGAGCCAGTCCGGCTGCTGGAGCAAAGGAGGACATGGGCAAGCTGAGGAGGGGAAGCATACAGAGCAGCACATGCACCCCTGGGCAAGGCTGCTGCCCCCCTCCCCCCCCCAGCCAATGCTCCCAAGCCGGCACGAGCCTCACACGTCCTTTCCATGGCAGACTCACTTTGAGGTCTGTCATTTCCTAAATTAAAAGGGTGGGAGAAGGCTGCTGCGATTTCCTAGGACTGCACAGCAGGATTCCTTCCGCAGCCTGGAGGTGAACATGCTGCTGAGGGGCAGGGACCAGTCCCACCGCCGGCTACAAGCCCAACTGCATCTGATGCCGTGTGGCAGTCCAGGCGTGGGGGGCCGATAGGGGACACAAGCCGGTGTTGTTCGGCTTGAACTCGTCACTGGAAAGGGCCACGCTGAAATCTGAGAGGGTGGGACAAACTTGCTGAAATCTTAAAATGATGAGAAATAAGGGGGTGAAAAAGATAAGGGGGGGAGGGGGGGAAACTTACAAAAAAACCAGGACAACTTTCTGCCATCAGCAGGTTGCTATTTACCATTGAAAGAAGGCAGGTGGGGCATGAAGTCCTAAATTAAAAATCTTGTCGTGTAAACAAGCCTGAAGGAAGCAAAGGGTTCTGCTGGGAAATGCTATGCCTGACGGCTATCCTCTCCTTATTGCATGTCCTGCCAGCCCTATACTCCTCCCACATCAGCCTTGGGAAATAGCTACAATTCCAGTAGTCCGTGAAGAAAGAGGTGGCTCGATGCGTGCAAAACAATCCAAACAATTCCCATTTATTTTGGGGATAAGAGGCTTTTGTTCTGGAGCTGGGTGCTGTAATGCCTTGTCCAACGATGAAAGAACAAGAGCAAAAATATTCCCCTGCAAATAAGTGGCACTATCAGACAGAAATGGGCTTTCTGCTCTCCAGCAGAGGCACAGGCTCCCGCCGTAGGGATGAATTTATTTCTCCGGTCCAGAAGGAAGAGACAGCAATGTGAACGCAGCATCCCACCCGGCCATCCATCACCAGCAGAAACATGCGGCGCTTTCTGCTTCTGCGAGGATCTAACCGTCTAACCAAGCTGCTCTTGTTCAGCCGGCTCTACCCTTCCAGTCTCACACCTCCCACCCAGCTGCGGTCCCTGCTCCTCAGCTTCCCACAGCAAAGGTGCTCAGCGCCGAGGGCTGCCCCGCGGCTCTTCAGCAACACCCTCCAGAAGCCACCAGCCCCGTACACGGCTCCACGCAGGCTTAATTTAAGGGCAGAGGATAATTGTCATAATTCACCAGTTTTCTTATGACTCTGGGAAGCCTGTCCATGCTGGGGAGTGCGTTATTAAACACTTGGACATCAAGTGCGTTGGAAGAACTAGAATTGGGATTGCGGTCCACGGCAGCCGAGTACTTTGCCAAGCTTGCTGCTCTGAGTTAGCATGCCAGCAATTTATTTACACTTCCAGGGCTCTCTAGTTTAGTTTTTCATATTGGTAGGATTATCCAGCCCTAGTCACACCCCTTACATCTATAATTAGGTCTTGCATATAGTCAACTTGAGCAGCAAATGACATAAAGCTCTGCCACTAGATAACTCTATCTCCCCTGCCTTGAGGCTGGGACGTGCAGAACTAGAAAAGTGCTGCAGCTATTTCTCACTAGCTCAGTCAGCAAAGAGGTGACCAGAGCCACCCCGAATTACCCTGAAATAAGTGTACTTTTCTTAGCAATCTCCCTGGGTGAGCACTGACTCACTCCTTGAGACTTTTCAAGTAAATAAACCCCATCATCTGCTCAAGCTGCCCAAGGACTGCCGCTGTCACCCTTCTTTCCAAGTAGCTCTTACCCACATCTGTTTCAACAGATGCATGAACTGGCACCAAGTAGCACTATAACAGATTTACGCTGACACCTCAATCTGTGACTACGCTCCTCACTTCCCTGCAGGAAAGGAAAGAGGAATCCATCAAATAAGAAAAATTACTCAGGTTGGAAAGGAATTGAAGTCCATTGTGTTTCTAAACCCATTAGCCTTGTGGAGATCTGCCAATGTTGCAAATTCCTAGAGACTGGTCCTAGAAAACTCCCCAAAAAGTGCCAGGTCACTGGGAATGCCACTAAATGTTCAGAGGGATAGCATATGGAACAGCAGCAGAGAAACACCTAAACACACACTAACGCAGACCCACACCTCTATACACACACTGAAATCCTGGTCTTTCCTGAAAACGTGAAAATTTGCAATTCCAACTCTTCCTCCCCTTCCCAGCTGCAGCGCTGAACCCAGTAAGGAATGAAGTAACACTTACCACTGCCACATTTTCCACTTCTAATCCTCAAAAGGCGAGGATAACCAAAGCTGAGCAGATAAAAGAGACGAAGTCATCACCTGTGGGCACATCCAGCTGGTCATCCCAGGTGCTGCTCTGCTCCTCAAGAGAATGCAGGGAAGCTTTGGTCAAACTGGGCTGCTGTAAGCGCTGGGCCTGCCCTGCCTGCCCGTCCTCCTG
This sequence comes from Microhierax caerulescens, assembly GCA_035590215.1. Taxonomy (NCBI): domain Eukaryota; kingdom Metazoa; phylum Chordata; class Aves; order Falconiformes; family Falconidae; genus Microhierax; species Microhierax caerulescens. The sequence continues at coordinate 106,583,363 of JAVJGJ010000037.1, forward strand.
CATGTCTGTCCCACGGAGGAAATCTGGCAGATCCCGTTCAGCAGAGTTCTCCCACACATGGGGCTTTTGCTGCCTCTGCATCGCCTCCTGGCACCTGGCAAGGATGTGGCTGTTCTGATACTTTCCCCACTCAGAAGTCAATTAGAGCATCTCGTTCCATGTGCTCTGTCCCTTTCCTCAGCTCTGACACTAAGAAGTTCTTGGGGGGCCATTGCAAGCTTGTCAGGGATGGAGATGATGCATGGAAGATGATGGAGAGGTGTCACAGAGGGGTGGATGAGAAAAACAAATGCAGAATGGAACTGTGAAACTGAAACAAGGGCCTTTTGTTTGCAGTCTTCCCCTGAGGCTATGTTACTGCTTGCATCATGATGCATGTAGGCTACCAGGACCTTCTCTCCTTGCACAGAATTGCTTTAAGCAGTGGTGAAGTTCTGGGAGTTCTTCACTCTCCTCTCCTGGCCCTTCAGACCATGCTAGGTGCCAGGAGACAGGCTTTTCCCAGTTTCCATCAGCCTTCGCTAGCTGGAGACCCCATCAAACCCACATTCTTTTCACCCCTATAAGTTAGACCTCTAACCCTAACTGGCATCAAACATTTTCCAGGATTTTAGATCAAAAAGCAGACACCCAGTTTTAGTGCAGTGGTTCCTGGACTCCTTCTCATTACAGTTGCTCATTAATCAGTGATGACAAGACTTTCCGGTGTTGCAGTTTTGGAAGGAGCATGAAAGCTGGAGACTGAGCCTACGTCATGTACGCTGCAGCAAGTATCCTAAATCCTTCTCTAGCCGACATAGCCACGTTAGAGAGGATGCCAGCAGGAATGTAAGGACAGATACATCCTATGGTGGACCACGGTAAGGCCCTCTGCATGGGAGGGGTCTCAAGCCCCAAAGAGAAATTTTTTTCATTTCTGGTTGTGCATGATCTAGCTGGCGGGAGCAACTCCAACAGTGACTTCATGAAAATACTTCGTGCCAAAGAAACACTTGGCTGAGATTTGGGGAGAATTTTTCTTGTCTCCAGAACGCTCCTGGGGTTTTCGCCGACCAGCCATATCCAGCAGGACTGACGGTGAGATGGTCCAGCTGCTCTGGACAGCTGCCACCCGGGGTGCAGATGGCTACAGAGAACAACCTGGGCGAGCCTCAGGCTGGATCCCTTTCGTAGATCCTTCTGGTCCTTCCCGGCACAAGAAAGGGGAATTGCTGGTCTGCAGGTTTTCCTTGTAACCGTTGTTAGTGGGAGTCTGTGAGTTCCTCTGAGATGGTTCAGAACATATCTTTACTGCTCTAGAGAAACCATAGTTTCCTTCTGCTGGAAATGGAGTTGTCCTGTGCGTAACGATAGCCACCGAAGTGCCAGCATCCACCCGGCGTCTTTCCCAACGCACATGCACAGTGGCAAGAGAAGCTGCCGCCGCAGCACTCAGCAGGTTTTGCCAGTTGCAGAGTACTCAGCATGCTGCAAAATACTCCAGCCTGACTGCAGTGTGCGGTACCCTTCTGCTGCCAACAGCCGGTAGAAAGAGGCAGCTGGGGGCACCAATATTGTTGCCCTGGGATTTGACCTTCCCTTAAGCCCACAGATCCAACGTAAATAATCCCATTTCGCATCAACCTGATAACTATGACCCAAAGTACCCTTTCTGGTGGAAATGAGGGGATTCTGCTGCAAGGCTCGTACTCCAAGAAATCTCCAACTGTATTTTTCCAGCTCACATGTAATAACAAACCCTGTTCTCCATCACTGCTATCTTCATGAGACAATCCCAAAGGTGCATCACACCCTTTGGCTACCACATTCATGTGGCTAAAAGCACAAGGCACAACAAGAAACAAAACGGTCAAGGCAAGCACCAAAAAGCTCCATCGACAAAAGGCCCCTGATGAGCAAAACCAAGCGGTTTGTGTGAGTTCCACCGACAGCAGCTCTGCGAAGCCCAAGGAAACCTGATGTGCCAAGTGCTAACAGGAATGGTCCAGCCCACATAGACAGGCAGGCTCAGAGCCATGCCTGGCTACGGAGAGCAAACTGGGCAAATAACAAAGTTATCCACACCCTTACTCAGCTGTGTGACGTCCTTAATTGCAACAAGGCAAAAGGGTTTTCTCTCTTACCCCTGCTCGCTCTCCTTACCTAGGATGTGGAGAATTGCGTCAGTAATAGGAAGGAAATCAGAAGGCTGGATTAACTCTTTCCCTGTAACCTGAACTAAAAGCCCTTTGTGGTCTGAAGAAGTCTGATTGATTTCCTCTTGTATGCTTTTGTTTTTTTCTCTGGATTTCTAAGGACCTGGGGTCCGGTTGTGACTAGAAGGCTACCGGACTGTCACCAGCAGAGCATTTGCCTGGTGCATTTGGCTCAGGTGGAGCCAGGCAAATTACATGGCAACTCTGCACCCAGCAGCAGCACGAGGTGCGGCTGGTGCCTGCAGGAAAAGTGGGCTTTGGAAAAGCATCTTTCCCCAAAAGCAGGTACCATTCCACCCTCCCTGTCCACGGGCCAAGACCTGATGAGGGGATGGGCAGTGTGAGAAAGGAAAGCTAACTCCCAGAAGAAAGAAGAGCTACCCAAAAGTGGTTTGCAGCAAACTGGTCGAATCTCTTTCCCCCTTCCCAGGTTCTGTTGTGGTGACGCCTGAGTCTCCAGCCGGAGAGCCAGTCCCTGACCGTGCTGTCTGCTGAGCTCAGTTCGGGAGATAAGGACGTTTATTCTCCAGCTGGACTCAGCCAGCACTTGTTCCTGTGAAACAGCGAGTGCTGCGCGGGCGGAGGGGCTCTGTGTACACCTCAGCAGCAGGCACCGGTTTTGCAGATGATTTAGGGAGGTGAAGGCTCCAGAAGGGCTGAAAAAGTGGGAGTCTGAAGGTAAGGGCTGGTAGCCACCATGGGAACATGGTCACCACAGCTGAAACAGAGAAACCAAACAGACGAACTCTCCCTGCTACCACTAACCTCAGGAGCAGGCTGGGTCGCAGCAGCTCGAGGGCTTCCAAAGCGATGGGTGGCAAGGGGCTGAGCAAGGTCCCTGTGTTCTTTTCCATGGCAAACATTTCTCAGTTTTGACCAGCACTCCCTCCAAGCCCAGCCCCAGTGGCCTTGAGGAGGCTCTCCATGATGCAGAGCTCTTACAGCCCTTTGCTCCTCACACATGTGGTAAAATACCATTGCAGACCAGGTGCTGTATTTTTTCTTGATAAACAAATGGGTCAAATCAAAACCATATCCAGAAGGGTTAGTCGTGCTGCTTGAAACATCTCTTTCTCCATCCACACACAGAGGTCCATGCAGCAGGAGGGGGATACCTCGGAGGGGTCCTGTTTACTGCTTATGCATGTGGCACCAGGTTTCTAGATAGGGACAGTTTCAAAGTGGACAATAAATGCTTCTCTAACTGCTAATGTCAGTCTGCTCTGGAACACTGGCTCAGTGGGTCTTTCCAAGATGTGCAAAGCAGACCCCCAGCCTCAGCATCACAACCGGGGCTGCAACAGCCTGGATCGGTGAGCAGAAGCTGGTGAAGGAGTCAGGAGGACTGTCAGGAACAAAGCAGATATTCTTGGCTTTCAGCAACAAGATGCTTATGTCTGGGAGGAAGTCTGCTCCCCTGGTTTCTATTTTTACTTCTGCTCATCTGTTTAGGGTCTAGGGCTTGGTTTCCTTAGCTCTATACTATGCACTTGGGAAACAATGAAAGCAGGCACAAGTGAAACTGCCGACATCTGGAAGGAGAGAAGCAAACCAGACAGCACCACTGTTTTCCTGACTGTTTTGTTTGGGGTGGTTGGGTTTTTTTGCCTTGCTTCTTATCTCTCCCTGAGGTTCACGCAAACCAGTGAAAACCAGGTCCAGCCCTGCACATCCCGTCTACTCCATACCTGCTGGAGGATTGCCACCGAGTCTCAGGGGGCAGAAGCACATCAGCATCTTACGGTTTGACCCAGCAGTCCTTCCCAGTATGGTCTGCTTGACCTTTAGGATGCTGAGCCCGCCAGCTGTGCCAACAGTGGAACAAATTACTTCATGCAGCAATCATAGAATCACAGGCTCATTTCGGTGGGAAAAGACCTTTAAGCTCATCTAGTCCAACCATTAACCCCAGCACTGCCAAGCCCACCTCTACACCATGTCCCTGAGCGCCGCATCTGTGTGGTTTTTAGACACCTCCAGGGTGGTGACTCTACCACCTCCCTGGGCAGC
>JAVJGJ010000037.1:106587667-106612640 GCA_035590215.1 Microhierax caerulescens
CTTGTCCTGTCGCTTGTGACCTGGGAGCAGAGACCGACCCCCCTGGCTGCAGCCCCCTCCCAGGCAGCTGTAGGGAGTGATCGGGTCCCCCCTGAGCCCCCTCCTCTCTAGGCTGAGCCCCCCAGCTGCTCCCCATCAGCCTGGTGCTCCAAATGACCTGTCTTACAAAGGAGCCCCAGAGGCAGGATGTCAAAACAATCTCCAGCACTTAAAAGGGCTGGGAATGGCTTTTCAGCTCCCCCCTAAACACCCAGTAAGAGAGTTTGTGCCAGTAGATCTGGCCAAAGCCCCAGCTTTCCAGAGCATGACAAGTATATGCTAAAACAGCGCAGGAAAAGAAAAAGGATAACTGTTTCCCCTTCCTCCTCCCCAAATGTCTGTCACAAAATTACCTCCAGCAGTATTAAAGGTGGTCACAGCTGGTCTGTGAAATCCTCAGCAGCCTTTAACCGTGTTCTGCTTGGCCTCACGCCTGGGAGGTGCTGGGGATTTGCTAAGCAGCTCACCAGCAGCAAGGCTTTTATCAACACCAGATCCCACGCGCAGTTTGCTTTCATAGTGGTGTCCAGCAGAGCCAACCGCAGTCCTGTGTTTTCTTCTGCAGACAAGGGACTTCGAGCCCTTCCACACTCTTGGCCACCTGCCCCTTCAGCTCCCCAGCCCGGCCAGTTACTTTCTTTTAGTGGTTTTCACTGTCTTCCTTAGGCAGGTTCTCACTCCTTGGCACTGGGGGGATAGCGCAGGGGCTGGGAAATGGTGATTAACCCCTTGCACTGATCACCACATCAGCTGCCAGCTGGCGCCGATGGGCACAAGAGTCCAAAACGATGTTATTGGGATTGCAGCACTTCACAAAGGCTTTAACATACTCCAGCAGCCTCCTGCTTGGTGCCACACAGATTAAAATGGGTTGACAAAAGATTTATTAATCTATAAAATGGGTTTATTACCCCTGCCGCTTGGAGGGCAGGAGCAGAACAGTGCTTGCAGGCAAGCAGGAGGAATTAATCTGCCTGTTCAGTGCCACGTCCTGATGCCACAGAGCTCCAGGCAGAGCCAGCACCTTTGTAAAATGCCTGCTGCCCGGCTGGGTAGGTGCATGCAACTCCTTCAGGGCTCACCAGCTGGCACGGCTCAACAGGCAGCTCAAAGTTAAGATGCTGGTTAAGTGGCAGTGCCCCTTTCGCTAGCCCTCCTTCATCCTCCTGAACGCAGGGAATGTCCTGAGTAAACATCCTTTTGCTCCTCTTTGCAGTTGGCAGTCCTCAGGCCTGGCTCCAGGGAAAGAATCCAAGGAACAGGTCCCCTGGGCAGCACTGCCAGCAAACCAGCATTCCTGGAGCACAGCATTAGATTGCACTTCATTTGGCGTAACTGGTATGGATGCTGAGGGTGTCCCCCCCAAGCCCCCTGGTTAGGTGGGTGCTCTGCCTCCCCGCTCTGTGGCTGGGGAGGAGCTGGCTGACACAACCGGCTGGGATTGAATTGCTTCTGGCATTCCAGTGCACCCACCCACTGGTCTGGTCCCTCGGCATCCCAGGCTGTCCTGCTTGCCCACATCAACTGCCAGCATTTCCATGAACTCATGTGTTGGCAAAGGGGATAAACTCAAAGCAAAACCGTGACAAGCGGCAACAACCCTCGCAGCGCTGAGCATCCAATATGGGCAATTCATGGCTCTTCTCATGAAAAGTGGCTCTTTTGTTGGTCTGATAAATGTCCCTATTTTTCCCACTGGGAGGCGGCCCCAGTCATGGTCTGGAAAATGGGGTGTAGATCCTTTGCTTGGGTTGTAACCGCACAAGCCGGGAGTGTTGCCCAGCCTGCCTCTGCATTGCCTTTTCATGGGGGAATGATGGCAGCCCCCACCGATCTTGCTGCCACAGATAGGCAGAGCCATTCTCCCCGTCAGCAGCTCAGCTCCGTGGGAGTCAAGTTCATGTTTAGCTCAGTGAGTGGTGAGGCTAAGGTCAAAGGGAAGGCAATGACCGCTGCCCTGGGAGGTGATTGCTGGCAGTTACAGAAAATGTGTGCATTGTGCCAGGAGACACTGATCCCCTTGAGTTTTGTTTTGTGAAATGACACCACTTTCCAGCAACAGATCATGGCATCATCCCATCGTGTACTCCCTCCCCCCTTGCATTTTTCAGCCTTTACCAGCTAAGCAGGACCAGATCTGGCCACAACTCTGGTGACAGATGCTGTAACCCAGAAATGGCTTTGCCTTGTCAGAAGGGATTCATCCCAGACTCAGCGCCCTGGTGCACGCTTGGAAGGAGAGCCTGCAGGATGGGGAAAGCTGTGACCCAGCCTGTGTGCTCAAGGCCACATCCACCCAGTCCCATGGCTTTGCAGGGTCTCCATGTGGGTATAAACCAGTAGGAAGCCAACTGTGCATTGCCTTCCCTGCATCCTTGGTGCTGGCTGTAGTCACAGGTAGCAAACAGCACAGTGTCCCAGACTGGTTTGTCCCAAATCCGAAGGTCTCGATGCACCAGAGCGTATGACGTGTTCCAGACTCAGCCCCACAGCACCATCTTGAGGCCCGGGCACACAGAATAGAACAAGCTAGAACAAACTACATCATGCATTTGCAAGCGATATATAGAATTAAGGGAAATTCCATCCTGGAAGATAACAGGCAGGTAAAGAGGGACCACAAAACCAGAGGCCAATCCAGCTATGCATGTCCAGATGTGAACCCCAGAAGCACCATGACCAGAAGACCAATGACCAAGAAGACCATGACCAAGAAGCACCTGGCTCAGTTCTCCTGGTCCCCACATCTGGTGCGGTAGCCCACAAAACCACCGCTTGTGCTCCGCTGGAGTGTTGCTGGACATCTTCAGCAGAAGGTTTTGTGGCACAGAACAGAGCAGCTAACCTGAAGCTGGGAGGCAAAGGGTCCTCTAGGGACACCCACATGACACCTAACACAATCCCTCTATCCACAAGAGCTACATATATAACAGATAAATAGATGTATACTTGATTTCCTTGGAAATCGTTGCCCTTCTTCCTCGAGAAACAAAGTGATTCCCACCCCCACCCCCCGCCCTTTAAAATTTCTTATGAGGAAGAAACATACCGTGAGGACTCAAATGGGTGACAACTGCTGGTGCACGGAGGTGCCAGGCGATGCCCTGGAACAGGCTCTGTTGCTTTCATTATGAAATTTCTTGAACTAGCTTTCAACTAGGTTGCACTCTAGTTCCCTGAAGAAAAGGTTTGGTTTTTAGAAACACTTAGGTGTTGCTGATGTCCAGGTACTTGTTTTTCTCTAGTCTGTCAGTTTTAAAGTGAAATCTTGGTTTCTGGTCATCACAGACTCCAACAGCCTCTTTTTTCTCCTTCTTTCCCAGTCTCTGTTTTTAACGTGCAGACCTCCAAACAGAGATGAGCCATGGTAATTGGTAGGGTTTTTCTAAATTGAGGGCTCCAAGAGACCTGGGAAGTGCTGCCTGCAATGTCTAGCAGATGTACCCTTCCAGACTTTTTGTGCTACTAACAGTTTTTTTCTTTTTTCTTTTGTTTTGTATAAACTTGATTTATTTGCACATTCTTCCACAACTCTAAAACAACAAGCCCTTTGGCAATGCGTGCCTGGCAGATGGCTTCAGAGCAGTATTAGCATTTTAACAAAGCTACAAAACACATTTGAAAAGTATACAGTTTCTCTGTTTCCTTCTGCCATTCGGAACCTCCTGGGGTGGGGAGAAACCATGGGTGGTTTTGTTGTGAGCAACTAGTTCCATGTAGCTGGAGGCACTGGCGTAGCAGAAACCCAGGTTAAATCAATTACCACTTGCCTTCTCACCTTTGTCCCTTTTGTTTGCACAACAGCTCTCACAGCCAGTGCCCCAGTCCAGTCCCAGAGGAGCATTCCCAGGACAGGGCTGCAGTCCATGGCCCATTGCGCAGGCACTTTCCTACTGGGAGGATCAGCTGACTGAGTAAAGGAGCCCTTGGCAGGCGCTCACTGATTATCCCTCCTTTAATCACTTCCATTCATTTTCCGACAAAGCTGGAAACAGCCGTCAGTGACTGGTGAAAGAGAAGGGAGGAGAAGGAGGACAATGGAAATTTCCCCAAAGACATGCAAGTTACAATTAAGCTGTTAGCAACAAAAACAGAGAGTAAAAGAAATTGTCCAGAACATATGCCACTGGAATTATGTTAGCGTGCAGACCAGATTAGCCTGGAGAGTTACTCACAGCAAACTAAGCACATGGGGTATTAAACTGCCTGTGGCGAGGTGGAGAGCAATAGCCAATCTCCTAAGGGGACTTTGCAAGAGATGAGTAACTCCTACTCTTAGGAAGAACCATACCCCTCTGGGTGTGATGCTTGCAATTCCCATCGAATTCGGTTCCTTTCAACGCATCTGGCTGTGCCCGGGGTGGTGGAGGAACTATCCTGAGGAGAAACCCACCGCCTCAGTCCCCTCCCTCTGCTACACACTGCATGGCCATAACCGGGAATGCCTCACAGCTCCCTGCCTGCACCCCTCCCAGTGCTGGCCCAACACCCACTGGGAGCAGGAGGGATGCTCGGTTCCCAGTTGCTCAGGCGATAGCGCCAGGGAGCCGCAGACCTACCCGTGGATCTGCCACTCATGGTGTGTGCGGCACGTTCCAGCTTCCTTTCTGCCTTTCTTCTAGCCTCCCCCAGAGGAGGAATTCAGCATCCTCCCAAGAAATGCTGTGTTGTCCTGGACTCTAAAAGAAGATCCTCCCAATTTTGGTTCAGCTTGACAGATGGTTCTTATTTGCACTACCCCCAGCTGAGCGCTCCGATAACGGAATGAGAGGACCGATCCCCAGCCAAGAGCACTGGGACATGGCTTGCACATTCCAGCTAGAATTTTTGCTGGGCTCAGAGGCTTCAACTCAGGGAGGCAGGGAACTGGTTGTTCAGCTCCTGTTGAGTATTTCCACTGGTTTAGAATTTCCCTGTGTTTTGTACAGGTTCTGCATTCCTTTGGGCTGAAGCGTGTTCCCATTTACCCTGCTGCGAATGTGGCATCTCCACTGACTCCAGTAGCGCTACGCCAGGTCTATGCTTTTGCAAGAGAAGAATTTAGTCTGTATTTCAGGAGTGCCTGGGCTCTTACACACTGTACAAATCAGAAAAAAAAGTCCTTAATAGGTCCTTATGTTGAGAAAAGCTCATCCTCTTGTGGAAACCTGTTGGTGTTGACTTCCATCTTATTAAATCCATATAGAATCTGTATAAACACTTACCCACAGTGACTTTGAGGCCCTGACAAAGCTTGCCCATGGAAGCGCAGGGATGAGGATAACAGCTCCTCGTTGCCCAGTCAGACAGATGGTAACAGCACTTCTTCGCAAGAGGAAACTCTTACAAATTAGGACTCGTTCCCTCCCTTGCAGCTATATTGCTCTTCTCTTTTACTTCCACAAATCTGGCTCCAAGAAGCTGTCTCGTATCGTTCATCCTAAGAATATACCCTGTATATATACCAGGTTCAAGGCAAATTGCCTGCCTGGCACTGACTGTCAGCACTTCCAATTCTTTCTGGGTCATTTTCTATCCTAGGAATTCACACTGCAAAAATTAAAAGCTCCTGCAAACATTGGTTCATTTTGCAAAGCACAGAGTAATGTTTTCAGCATGCCATTCTGGATATTTTTCATAGCTTTGAAGAGCTCTTCAAGTCTTACCAGTTCTGGGTGGGTCATACAGGCGATGAAGAACTCTCGAGTTGATGTTTATAGCTAAAACCAGAGTTTGTCCTAAAGACAGTGAATCACTGCAAGGCAGGGCAGCAGACCTGTACACCCTTCAGCAACAGCTGATTCAAAAACCTTAGAAGTCTTTTACCAGACCAGATACACAATCAAAAAGGAAAAAAAAAAAAGTGTGGGGAGAAAGTGAACATGAAAATCACGTGAGCAGGACTGGAAGGGACCTCAAGAATCTGTTTCTCAGCCCCAGGAGAAACTCAGTGCCACCCACAGATATGTGTAATTACTGTTTTCAAACCCTCCTGGTGTTTCTAGGCAACTCCACCATCCTCCTAGTGCACTGAGACTATCCCAGGGCATGGGAGGTTGCTGTCACTGCCGTTGCGTGCGTGAGCGTTCCAGCCTCTGCCCTCCCTCCTACAAACCAGCTACAATGCTACAGTGAGTGCATCCACAGTACTGGCTGCAAACACCACTTTTGCCTAAAACTCAAGCCTACGTGCTCACAGCACTGCTCATTTACCAGGCCCTCGCGGTACTTTCCGAGGGCTGCCTAGCAGTTAGATGCCCGATGTTTGCCTTGAAGCCTGACTCAATGCCGGGAATGCTGGCAAACACGGAGGTGGGCAGGCTGGTGAGGAAACCTGTATTGCTGTAGCAGCTAAGCCCTGGGCTGCGGGCTCTGAAACCTTGCCCAGGTGTATAAAAGCTGGTCCTCAGCTCTGGAAAAGCCATTTAGGAGCAGCATGAGCAGCTGATAATCAATTAAGAGGCAAGGGATAATAAATGAAATACTAAATACTGATACCAAAGAATACCTTTGTGAGTTGTAGAAGCCACCGGGAAGGGTGAAAGGAGGCACACAAGCAGCATCAAGAGCCCTAATGAAGCCCTTAGCCACCATCACAAGACAGGTGAAAGCCTGTAAAAGGTCTCACATCATTTGCTCAGCCATATGGTTCCCCCCCCACGTACATTGTGTGCACCCAGGGGTCCAGCTGCATGTTGCCAGGCTGTGGGGTGCTGTGCACCTGTGCCTTCCCTTTGCCAGAACAGCTGCTCCAGCCCTGGCATGAAGGATTAAGTCACAATTAAGCACCCACTGAGACATGGCACCTTCCTAGTGATTTCATCGGCTTTGGATCTGGACCGTTCAGTGATGACAGAAGAGCTGGGAAGCACAAAGAAACACTGTACGTGACCAAAGGCTTGTTGGGTGGAAAGATATTTTCGTGCCTTCTGAGGAACATCAATACCAGATTAGCAGCGTGGCTTGGAATCATGAAGAAAATGTTGTAGGGAAATTCAATCCACACATAGTCAGCCTTTTGAAAAAAGCAGTTTAAATACATTTCTTTCTGTCCTCTAGCACCTTGCTCAGCAGAGCTATGCTCTGAACTCCGTGCTGGGTCGCAGCTCATGGAACACAGCCCCGTCTGTGAGTGTGGAAGAGGCAGGCATCGCCTGGCAGCACCCGTTCCCCCGACATCCATGGGCACAGCCCCTGCCTGGCACGCCAGCCCTGCAGAAAGCAAGCGGGCACAGCTGCCCTCAGGATGTGATCCAAGGCTGAGGATATTAAGGATGTCTCTGTACTCTCTACAGGAAATTTAGGATCAAACCAGTTTCACATCAGAGCGCCAGCACTGGTTGCAACACATTGCTGTGCTCCCTGCCCATGCCAGGACACCCCTGCGGTACTGCCCGACCTACGTGACACGAGGTCTGTCCTGCTACAGCCAGGAAGCATGCTTCCATGTAGATTCATTTCCCCTTTGTTATTAAAATTCTCTGTAAAGTACCAAATTAAATCAATTTTTACTTTATTGGGAAGGCTATTGCCAATTATATCTTAATTTCTGCTGCAGATGCAGCAATGGGAACAGTTTGCTGCAATACTTGCACCAGAACTAGGTTTAAGAATACTTCCCTTGTAAAACCAGTTGGATTAAACAAGAGGTGAGCAAAAGGAACAACAGATGATATCAAATATCCGTGCCCAGTCAGCAAACATTGCCTCCAGGCAAAACCTGTAGCACAACATCTGATATCTCCTTTTCACAAAACAGAACTTTCTTCCTGCTTATCCTCAGTCCTGTCCAAAACTTAGGACTATTTCTCTCCTTTTCACTCTTCAAGATGAGACAGGCAGCAGAGGTGTAGGGGGGAAACAGCGGGCCATAATAAAGGGGAAGAATGGCAATGAACTCAGTGAGCAGTACGATCAATTGCAATTTATTTTTTAGGGATGTCTCACTTCTCATGGGCTGAAGCACAACATGAGATGATCACATGCTCCTGACTCTTAAGTTGGCTTTTTATTAAGGAACTAGTTGAAAAAGGACTGCTTTATTACCTCTGTGGACCAGCCCGGCTTGCTGTTGCTTCTCCAGATTTCTCTCTCCTCTGTGTGTGTGTCTTTCTTACCATCTCCCAAGCACATCCATCAAAGGGAAATACAGCTATCCTCCAGGATTCTGTCACTGTACAGATGCAAATGCACCACAACCTGCTGTCAAAGCACCTTAGGAAAGAGCAAACCCACTCCTGTCACCCAGGGGGACAATCACAACAAAAGCTGTCCCAGCAGGTGAGGGCACATCTACCAGACGAGCTGCAGGACACAGGAAGGTCAGCAACATTTATTTAAGTCTGGATCTTTAATTTTAACGAAGGGTAAACCAGAAACAGAAAATTCAGTGTTTTAGGGACCTTTTAGAGGGTGGTATTTGTAAACGCTGTATACAATAACCTGCAAGATTCTCCAGGAGGCCACACAGAGGTGTGTGTCACATTCATCGTGTTTTATGTTGGTTTTGCTAGGAGACAACCAGCTAAATCCACTGCTGCGTCCCACAGCGAAGTGGGAATGGAGAAGTACTGCCTTCGCCACCCACTTAATCTGTCAGCTTCAGGGTATTTACAGAAAAGAAACAACTTCTTACTGCTTCAAAGCAGCAAAACACGTAATCACTGAAGCCTGGGGCTCCAGAATAGCCATCCTTTTATGGAAGGACAGAAGCCTCTAGCTTAAAGGAAAGGAGTTCAAACCAATTACTTGCTACACTTTTATTTCCCTTTTCAAGTCAGGCAGTCCACTATGCTCATGTAACAAACATGAGCAAACGCTAATGCCATTCTTGCTCTCCTGAATGGCATCAGAACAACTTTGTCAGCACTTTCACCCAACAAAATCCTACAGCAATAGAAAAGCCTTAAAATGCCAACTCTACATTCCTTCAAGCACTCAGGTTCTGGGATGGAACAATCTTTTCATTCCTCTTCGGTACATAGAAACATTAAGCAACAGCTAGAACTGTAAAACGAAAAATATCAGATCAGTTGCACCTGAAGTACCGTGGAGGTGGTTTGTTGAGGCTTTGGTTTAGTGCAGCTGCCAGGATGGGATAAATAGCAACAAAGACTGGCAGAATGACCCAGTTGAACACACACATGGAGCCAGCCAAGTGGATATATTGCACCGCTGCCCATCTGTTCTGCGCAGAGATGCCTGCTTGCTGGAGTCCAAAGCTAAGACTGTGACCACCACAAGGATGTGATGGCCAAAATCCAAGCCAGTGGCTCTAGTCTCTCAAAACAAGGGATCCAGCAACAATGCCATACTTACCTCCAGCTGTCCCTGTGTTCTTTTCTGTTTTGGTGGTTGGACTGAGCATCTGACCATCCATGCACTGGGTGTTTCCTGCCAATTCAATTCACTTTCACCTGTAGCCACCACTGGTTATTTCTCTGGGTGGGACCAGGGCTCTGCAGGCTACATAGACTGGGGAAAAAAAAAAAATCAGTCCTCAGAGAGAAAACAGTGAAATGTGCTGTGGCACAATAGGTACCACATGGCTGTTTCTGATGCAGCCAGTGCTTTGAGACAGAACAGAGAGAAACTCCCTCAGCAGACATTTGGCACGATCTTTATTTACATAACACTCGAAATGGTTATATTTCGGAGACAGGGGAACAACAGCAAGTGGGAGCAAACAGCTTGCAGTGATCAGTAGCACACAGACCCCACTAACTGAAAACTACAGTGACCCACAGGGATTTCAAAGGACAGAATCATACATCAAGCTGCCGTGCTTTTCCCTACCTACCACACCTTCTCACATGCACCGTGCTTTTCACTCAGTTGCAACTCATGGCATGTCATATGGCAGAGGATATGCGGTATGACTTCAGAGACCACTGAAATAGAGAGGGAGATCAAGGTGACTTAGCTAAGCTGCAGTTCGGGCCCTGTGGGAGTTCTGCAGAACCACAGGAGGGGTGCCCCTGCTCAGCAGGTTTCAGACATACAGCCCCTCTCTGGGGGGCACACTGCAGCATCCCCACATATTACCCTGCTACTGCAGATCACACATCCAGCACAGCAGGCTCCCCAGGCACCATCTTGCTGCCATACTGCATTTTCACAAGGGCCAGTCAGTCTCTGTGGTCCATTCAGTCCCTGTTCCACACAGAGGATACCACACGGTGCCAATGTTGAAATGGCTCCTGGGTCCTCCAGGTATCCAGCCTTGCTGGGGCACTGAAAGATTCATAGCGTTCAGCAGTCAGTCCGACCCTTTCCAGTTCTCCACTTACCTAGATTTAGAGTTTATGCTGCAGTGTATTTATGACCCTCAGAAAACAAGACATGATACATTGTCCCCCACAGGCATAAGCTCTTAGGCCAGATCTGGGAAAACCTGTAGTGCTCAGCAGCCACCATGAGTCCTCAGCTCCTCCTGCCAGGAATCCTTAAACTGACCCGAGCCCTCAGCCAGATTTAGCCCCAGACAAAAGAGCCTGACCACAGCATAAAGGACAAGGAGCTATTTGCTGGTTAATAACCATCAGGCGTTACCAGACAAGCATATTTCAGATCAGTAGCTGGCAGGGAAAAGACCCAAAGATGACCATTTATTTCCACAGCCAACCCAGTGACCTGACTCAGGAAGAGTGAAAGGAGCATAAGCCCTGCTATAGGCTATGGGAAAGAAGGATTGCTAGTGAGGGGGAAATATCAGATGTGTAGGAAAGTGGTGGATCCCAAACATCAGAGGGAGTGACCTACAGACACATTTGCAAGAGGTTAGAAACACTGTAAGTCCAACACTTGGAAAAACGACAGCTGCTTCCTTTTTGCTGGATGCTTCACCAAAGGCTGCCTTTCCCCAAGAGACCTCTTCAAGGCACGCAGCAAAGTCAGCAGCCCCCCACCACTGTTTAACCCTGTGTCCCACACAAGGCAGAACATGCTGTCAAGACTTGAAACAGTGCTGCGCTCTGACTGGAACAGGCACTGGGACAAGTCCCTCTTCTTTTCAGAGCTGAACATTGCCTTTACCGTCAGGGACTTGTGTTTTCTTTCTTTCCCTCAGAGTGGGCACCAGCCTGCCCACTTACAGACAAGGCCGTAGGAGGTGGCTCATTAACAGGTCTCCCTCTCACATCTAGGTACTACACAGCCCTCATCTGCAGAGGCCTCAGGATGGTGATTCTGGGAGGTGATGCTGGGGAGGGACAGGGCAGAGAGAAGAGGGTGCTGGCTAGGGCAGGGCCTCTGGTGCTGGAAACTCACACCCAGGCCTTGACTTGAGTGTTCCACCCCTTAGCACAGCTGCACAGGCCTCCTTCCTCATACCAGCGCCATTTCACCCCCTTGTACACAGCCCTGCTGTATGGCTGGAAGCACATGAAGAGACGGAGATGCCGTGCCAGGCTGCAGTAGATAGCCATGGCCACCACAATGAGAGGGGACATGATGACGAAGCCAAGGATAATGAGGGCAGAAGAACTGTTGTCATCCAAGATGCTTTTGCAGTAGCGGGCAGCCGAGTGCAGCACCTGTGGGAAGAGCAAGACAGAGCCCGTCACAGACCTGGTGGTGGATAGGAGTGGTGACCAAAATATCCTTGAGTTTTTAGTGCTTTTTTAAAGAAAGACACCTCTCTTCCCTCCCTCCAAGCTGAGCTCAGAAATCTTCAGGTTACATGAAGTGACTGACCATACGTTTCAGTCAAGCTTTCAGTTACTCTAGCATCACTGAGACAATGACACCACACACTGACCCTGAAGCAGGAAACAGTAATTAAGTCATCAGAATAGCAAAGCTTAACATTTGATAGGCAGAAACCAAATAAAAAGGCCTCCTGCTGCTACATTCATCTGGGTGGCACAACACACTGGAAAATACAACAAAGTAAATAAAATACAGCGAGATGTTAGATTCTGCAGACAGGTTCGTCATCCCATAGCTACCTGCTGGCTGGAGACTCCAGACTCCTGCCCTGGAACAGACCCCTTTGTGTTCTGTCTCCGTACACGCTGTACTCATTTCTTCCTCCTAGCATCTCTTTGCACTGAAAAATCTGCCAGGAAAAGCCCATCCACCCCATGTTGCTGCAAAGCATTCAGCACACTATCTGGTCCTTCCTGACCAGTATTTAAAGCCCTCCTTTCATCCTGGCAGCAGGAGATCCGAATCAAACCACTCAGTTCTGCATTAAAAAATGCTACAGGCAACCTCTATGTCCCCTAGCTTCCTTTCTTTTTTCCATATTCTTTCAGCAGTACAAGAAACACAACCCAAAATACTAAATAAAAATAAAAATTAAAAAATCCATCTAATGGATCTGCAATGCAGAAAATGGCCTCTGGCTACTAGGAAGGCATTGAAAAGCAGTAGGCCAAAAGACAAAAGACTGCTCTTGTGAAGCCATACTGCCACAATCCCTCTCCATGCCTATTAAAAGTCTGTATTAAAAGACTCTTTACAGCAACACACTTGTGTTCGCTTCTGATGTATTTGGCTGTACTTGAAAACCTTTTACATCCCCTCAGAGCCTTCAGCTGGAGAGCACTGAGTGCAAAAGAGAACTTCAGGTTTTCCAAGGTGAGGGTCGAGCACAGTGAAGCAGAAAGGGGTAATTCCAGGAGAGTGTCCTCATACCTTTTCCCCATTTTGAGTCCAATTTGAAGTCCATGAGTTTCAAGGACTAGTTTCAGATCATAGGAAAAATTGATTTAAGGGTTTTACAGGCAATCTGCTATTAAACCTACCCTAAAAAGCCTTATGTCTGACAGAATCTGTATCCACGCTACACCTGTGGGGACAGAACAGCCTTTTTACCAAGGCAGTGCCCCACACTGCACTTTCTCCCAAGGAAAATTTATTAGGTTATTTCTTGTAAAGACTTACTCTTCAATAAAACAGCAGTCATTCTACATACCTGCCATTGTGTATGTGAAAATCCTAACAGCCATGGACAGTAAAAGGAAAGTGTTTCAGCCCACAATGAAGAAGGGTTGCATGACTACTTGGGTAGATTAGGACCCCTCTGAGCCATTTTTGCTCTCTGTAGGCACTCCAGAGCCTCCCATGTCACCCTGCTGGGCATCACACAGCTTCGCATCCCATAGTTAAAACACTTATAGAAGGTGTCAGAGCCAGTGAAAATTGCCTGGCCCAGAAGCACATGATTTCTCCATGAATTACATTGCCCTCCAACTAGCAGCAGCAGCACTTGTGCCTGTCCTGTTCAACAAAACAATTACTGTGGCAGATGTCTCCCTGTTCATTAGTTTGCAGGATCAAAAAAAAAGCTTTTCAATAACAGCAGCTACAAGTTGACATAATTTCAGGGTAATAAAAATCAAAGCCAAACTTCTGAGACCAGCAAATACATCAGTACTGAGAAAACAATAAAAGCACAGTCCCTTTGTCAGGGGGATTTTGACGAGGAGCTGTGGGCTGACAACTCAGGGTGTCAGCTGAAAAATACAATGCAATAGCTGTATGGGAAAGCTGCAGCACATCCCCCAGTCATAGCTATACATGCTTGCAGTCAACAGTATGTCTTACATGCTGTTGTGCCCCAGGGTGTAGAGGCCTCAAGCAGATTCCACCTACAGAACAAGCACCTTTACCACACATCCTCAGAATAAATACCCTTGGCACTAAAAGCTGTTAAAGAAGCCGTTCCCTCAGAGCTGAGTAAGTTTACACGTGTGGGAAAAGTGATTTTACACTTCAGCTAGGCAGAGAGGGTACCTCCTCCTTCAGTGGAGTGAGACCTCCACAGCTATATCCATCATAGCTCCACAGAAGCCAGCAGAGACTTAATGGGTTAAACTGGGCAAATGGCTACATAGTTGGATCCTTTCCTGCCACCCATGCTAGGCTCTGCTCACTCTGAAATCCCAAGGACCTGAGTGATTCGATAGGATGCACAGATTCCATTAGAAGGAAGGGGGAAAGCTTTCATCTTTTGCTGTTTCTCAGTTAAATACATTAGTCTGAGAATATTTAAATAATCTTCAGTTCAGATTTCATGGAATGGGGAGACCAATAGCATCTGTATTTTGAGACAATTCTCCCTGCTGGGTGTCAGTACTACAGTGTGCGTGTGGGGTCCCTACAAAGTAGGAAGTAAAAAAGCTCTTCTAACTTAGGATAAGCAGGAGGAACAGTCGTATTGAGCTAGTCCAACAGTTACCGCCTGTGAGGAAAACAGGAGAACTGCTTTTTCACATCCACACTTACGTGGTTCCAAAAATATGTATAGACATATACCAAGAAAAAATTTAAGTAATGAAATCCAGAGGACAGCAAGCAACTGGAACAGACACACACACACAGAGCCCTTACAGCAACTCTGTCAAGCCAGGGAGTGTATTCATCCAACCTGGCAGATCTGCTTGTTATTTTCATGGGAATACAACTTCATTGCCCAATCAAGCTTCCATTTCCCACAATACTGGAAGAAGGGAGGGGTAAAAACATAGCTTGATCATTCCTGCCAGCATTCAGGTGCACTCACAAGGTTGGCATCTCATACAAGCTTGTTGTAAAATACTGTAGATTTATCTCTGATCACTTTATACTTAACTTTATCAAGCTCAGCGCACAGGGGATCAGGACCAAAGGGTCCCATCCTACCCGAGTCCCTGAGGAGCTGGGCAGTCACAGGCAGCTTCTGTCAGTGTTCTCCCTGCCTCCCTAGTGAGAAAATCTCTGTGCTAACCTACTGACACTGAATGTATGGGTGGCAACCAACTACTTTAAGATAATTAGTCCAGAAACCATCAAGCCTGTACTTTTCTAGACAAATGCACGTGCCAACCTTGCTCATAGCTGTGTCACAGGCACCAAGCAGGAGGGACGGCTCCCCTGTGCAGCCAAGAGACTGCAGGTCAGCATGAACCACCATAAACCTGTTCTTGACAGCCCAGTCTATACACATGCCCCCCTTAAATAAAAATCTATAGGTGTACACACTCCTTACAAAAACAAAGTTAAAGCTTGGGGAGTCTAACCTTGACTTTATAGCCACTGGTCCCCATGGGCTACAATAAAACCCTTACAGATGGTTCTGCCTTAGAGGTGGCTGTTAGCAGCCAAATGGAGCAAAGCTTACTTACCTGAGAATGGCATTGGAAGCCAAAGTAAACCACCACAATGGTAGGAAGCAGCACAATGGTGAAGATAACAAACATCAGGAGCAAATTCATTAAAAAGACCAAAGAGTTCATGGTGCCTACCACCAGGGTCCATGCCAAGCAGCACCAGACACTCCGTGGCTCCCTGGGAAGTAACTGGTCATCCATGTCATATGGCGGGAGGTTGGGAATCATCTGAGACTTCTCTGAGAGGTTTTCTGCTTCAAAGTCCTCGGTGTCCTGGCTAGACATTCTTCAAGAAGATTGCTAAACAACACTCTTATCCAAAATGGTTTCTTTGCTTTTGGCAACAGACCTGGGAAGTAATTTCCAGAGGCTTTTCGTGCTTCGTCAACACATGGACAAGAACACTTAACCAGAAATCATAACGGAGCAAGGAAGAAAAAGCCTCTTTTGGCCACCTGCTTTCCCAGGACCCAGCCAACACAGGTTGTTTCCTTTTAGAATGTTTTCCAGTAGTGTCCCAACCTCAGTTTCAAAGTAGATGTGGTTGCTGGAAGTTTAGCAATAACTACTATTTTGCTTTTGAATCCACAGTACTACTGAATTTGTTGTTATTCTTCCTATGTTTATGATCCCAAGAGGAGGTCTCAAACAGTTGCTGTCTTAGCTTTGATAACGCTGCTTGGTTCCAGAAAGTGCCTAGCTTTAGTATCCTACTCCACCTTTGAGCACTGCTGTTTGCTAAGAATGTCAGGCTTAGGCGCTTTCAGACAGTTCCTTGGCTTCAAATCATCTTCCCATGCTCTTCACCCCATACCCAAGTAAATATTCCTGCTGAACTCTCATCCAAATGAAGTGACCAGTGAAGATGACAAACAGCAGCTGCTTCTCCACCTTCTGCCTTGCTGGAGTCCTTGCCCACACCTTGCAGACCTGGAAACAAAGGCTGGAGCAGTGTGTGGTTTCACTGGCGCTCGGCTGCCTGCAGTCACAGGCACTCAAATAAAAGCCGTGTCTTCCCTTCTGAGCTGGCTTTCAGGGCTGTGCGACACTGCTCTGTTTACAGAGTCGATTCTGAAGCCGCTCTCTGCGCTAGCCAATCCTTCACAGCTGTCTCACTACTGCTTTAGCACACAGCGCCCGAGAGCCACGCTCAAACCCCACATTCCCAGGTCAAGATGGTCCCTTTTCAATTTTAATTATTCTGACTCCAATTAATTTTCTACGGTTTCTCTCTAGATTAAAAAAAAACTTAGAGAAATCTTCTGTTCTCTGTGGCCATCGCTTTTTTTTTTTTTGCGGAACATATTGATATTCTCCCAGTGAAGGCACATCAATTATCCATTATTTTTCCTGCCTTGTATGAGCAATGCTACTTATGAATTCCAGTGGCATCTGCACGTAGCCTTTTAGACACATTCATACACGCGTGATCATAGTACTGCAGGAGGCAGAAAACTTCCTTAACTCCAGAGGAAACTGAAGGTAGCATAGGTCCTACCAGAAGGCACAGCTCATCTATGGCACAAGCCAGGGAAAGAATCCAGGAGTCCAGCCTTCCATTGGATGCTATTTCTCTCAGAAAATTCTACCCTGGAAGAAAGGTTATCAGAAAAATGAGGTTCACACAACGCTAAATATAAAATGATTTTAAGATATAGATGAGTGCTAGCTTTTCTTCATTAAATTCTTTTGCTAAAAATGGTACATTTTGGGGGCCCGTCCCCTGCCATTGCTGAGTGTTTTGGTGGGTTTCTCTGCTTTACTTATTTACTGGCTGGTTGGAGCAACATGCACAGCAGAATCAAAGCTACGACAGCTCTCTCCAAGAACTCGGACAGACTTTCACAGGAAGCATTTGCTGGTGGCCCATTAGAAGAGCTCTACCAGGTGATAAGATAGGGCCAGCGGACCTCTGGGCAGCGGCACCCCAAACATACCATGGCTTGACAAGAGCCTCCGATGGAGCCATGCCATGAGGAGGAGGTAATGAGACCAACCCAAATGCAACATCCAGGCTTGGCATTCCTCATGGGTAAAGCAGACCGTTACTGATTTCTGTATTGCTTTTAAGTGAATTTAGCTCCATTGTGCCAGGCACTCCATGCATGGTAGCAACATGCACAGCAGCTCTTATTGTGCAAGTTTTAGAAACAGGCATACATAGAATTAAAATGGTTCCTCAGGCTTCTTTCAGAGCAAAAATTCAGATGTGGATTTCCAAGTCACAGGCCACTGTCTCAATTGGGAGGCACAGACGTGCCATAAGAGTCATTTTCCTGATTACAGAAATGTCACCCTACAGAGGTACAGGCCCATGTGGCCTGAAGGATTACTTTCTAATTAAAACAGAATATAACTGAACAGACCCTGTCCTCTTGCTGCTGAAAGTGCCTCCTCACCTGGGGCTGGAAAAGCATTACACATTACTTGTAGGAAGAAAGCAGTGAGACAAATTGAGGCTATTCACCGTTTGCCACATATAATCAATATCAAAACAGAAGCTTTAAAATTGAAGTGAGTTGAAGAGCTTCTGTGAGGACAGGACACAGACTTCAAAAGCACAATGAGCGATACTGTTACCAAAATCAGGAATAAGAAAGCTCCTTGTTACATGGTAATAATACCAGTGAGAAGGCAGCCTCTTGAAATAAATAAGTAGTTTTTAAACAGCTCAGCAATGTCCATACTTGTTATGGAATTCCCCAGCTACACAAGTTATTAGTTGATCCATACTTTTTTTTTCCTGGAGCTCTTGTAGAATTTCTTAGACATCTCAAAGGGTCTCACAAACTTCAGCTCTATCAGTATTCAGCAGTAAAAATTCACCTGGATGATCTATACCAGATCACAAGTCAGGTGTATCTTCCTTAATAACAATAGAAATAACTCATAACTACCTGAGACACTTTGTCCTGTGCTCACTGTTGAGAGATCTCAAACCCCATCAGAAAGATACAAAGCTTCAGACCCAGGAGGCTGCTGGAAGCTTAGCAATAGTTAAGTTCTTGTTGCTCCCCGAGAGATGGGGAACCAGGAGGGCAGAGGATTGCCAGCCAAGGCTCCATCCCACAATACCAAGGTGAAAACAGTAGACTGAGATGGTGGCCAGATTCAACTAAGAGCCCAGATCATCAGGCAAGCTTATAGTTATAAGGCAGGTCCAAGATCAACCTGGGAAAGCAGTCTCAGAACAAGGTCTGATAACCGACCTTGCCTGCAGCCAAGCTAGCTCCGAAGTAGGTACATCTACAACAGCCACTCAAGCAAAAAAGATGTTCCCATGCCTGAGCCTAACTAGGCCCCCAGGCAGAGTAGGGCGATGGCAGCCTCAGATGATACTTATTGAGACCCATTAGCACCCTGAGAGCCCTAACCCCCCACCTCTTCCCCAGCCCTTGGTTCCCACCTCCTTTTAAGAACCAAACCAGATGAACTAATCAAATATTTTCTGCTAATTTGCTGAAAACACACCTGTTACTGCCATTGTCAGCCAGCTCCCTGGGGAGCCAGGTTAGAGAGCTGGAAGGCACAAGGAGGTGTGGGAGGAGGAGGAGGAGGTATCTCAAGACCTTATTTCAGTGCAGTGAACTCCTCAGGAGCCTTGGAAAGTCATGGAGCCAGGCTAGTATTCTGAAGTTCTCAGAATTCATGGCTTTGCTGTGGAGGTAACCATGTATGTGAATCAAGGGCATTGACACACACGCTTGTTCTTCAGGTTCTCTGATCATTTTTGAGCTGCAGCTCTCCCATCCTCCTGCTTTGAGTTGTGAAAGATCTCTTCAGACCAAACTGTGGCAATGATGAGGAAACATTTATTATTTATGCAAAATTCTAGCTTCTTTGTGATGTTTCAGGATGGAGGAAATGTAAGTGGGAACCCATACCTCCAATATAATCCTGTTTATTTACCAAGTGGCACAAGGGTGATTTTTTTTTCTTGGCTATGACAGGGAACAAGTAAGAGGAAGCAGGTTTTGGCACAGAGGTTAGTCCCTTTCTAGCAAGCACTTAGCCCAAAAGGATCCTCTGGAAGCCCTGCTCTTAGGGCCTTCTCCACCTGTGTCTTTCTCACTTCTTCCCTGAAACATATTTTCTTGGGAATGTCTTCTGCATCTCTCCTGACAGAATAGCAAGGAAAAGTGCTTTGCCTCATGCCCTGGGTTTGCCTCTGTTTTGAATGAGGGCTATTAATGTCACCTGACATTCATCCCCAATGTGTAGATGGTGGCTATTTGCCGGCTGTGGTGGGGTTTGAGTATGTTTCATTGCCTGGTATTTTCTTGACTGGATGGAAAAGTTTCTCGCCCCCAGGGAGCAGTGGAGGAAGGAGCTGGCACCACTTAAGAGCTGGAGAGACCCATTCTGCCCTCAAAGCAGAGAGAAGCTGCACTGTTCCTCACCAGGGACTGGTGCTAATGACTTAAGTAATTTTATTTCCTCTGGCACTGAAGGTGACACTGAATTTAATTGATCTGTTTTGTTTGCTGGTTAAGTTCTCACAGTGAAGAAAAAAAAAAAAGCTGATGTGCCAAGAGAGGGAAGAAGGTTAAAAATAGGGTCTGATACTGCCAGCAGCCTGTATCCTGATTTGTTCCAGAAGGAATATACTGGTAAATAAGGGAAAATATTAATTTGTAGTACAGATTAAAGCCAACATCTGTTTGTATTGAACTCAGCTGCCTTTGACGAAGCAGTGTAGGGAAAAGAACTGTGAAATCCAGAAAGCAATTACTCTCTTCTGGGCAGCAGGCACCAAAAATTTCTGGTACTGGACTGACCAAAGCACTGAAGCTCTGTGTCTGCAGCCAGCCTGCCAGTTTCCCAGCCACAAAGGGGAGTCCTGGACCATCCAAGCCTGCCTCACCAGAGAGAAATGAAAGCAGAAGCACAGAACTGACCAGAAAGGGTTGAAGGAGCCATGGCATAAGCTGAATTTCACTGTGGAATGCTGCCCTGAGGAACCCTCTTTCCTTCCATTGAAAGATTATTCTTGTGTTTGGTGACCCCACCTAGCTGGCATGCTGAAGAACATCTTGGGTACCACAGTGTGTTGCATGCACTCATCACAGGGAATAATCATTTTCTCTGTTTTTCAAGCTGAAAAAATATATCTGAAAATTACTTCATTAAACTGATTATAAAGTCATTTACCACAGCTCTGCCTTGTAAGTTAAAAAACAAGAAAGAACTGCCTCCCAAATATAAAGATGTTCCTCTAGGTTTTTTTTAATTACAAGCACTGAAATATTTTTGAAAGGTGTGCTAACTAATCCAAAATTTTAAAATTTATTTCAAAAGCACTTCAGCTGACATATCAATTCTGATTTTAACAAGCCTGTAAACCCCAGGAGCAGCTCTGTTTGGACAGCCACTTTCCTGGGAGAGGGGGACCGAACTGTAAAATATATGTTTTTTTAATAAATTCTTGAGAGAGAAATATTAAAAAATACAGAGGGAAACAACCTTTGAAATAGTCATCAGAGTATGAAAAGCCCATTTTTATCTTGTTCTACCCATTTCCCTCACTGCATTCTCAGGCTGAACAGCTCTCAGGGGAGAATGCAAGGTAGTAGCCTTCTCTTGAGCTGCAAAATGTGAAATCTCTTCACATATCTATCCAGACATCCATAGGGAAATAACTATTGAATCCATCCCGCCTTCAGTTGTTGCACAGGCCAGCCACAGTGTTAATAAAGCTCTGAGTCTCTGCAGGAAACCAGATGGCATTAGATGTAATAAATGTGACAAATGGCATGGAGGCTACTAAAGAGTCTCAGTATTTACTATGCCTGTCTAAAACCCACTAATTTAAAGACATAATATTTTTCAAGCTTGAATTAGTGACTTCTAAGTGGAGAAAGGACAAGGCACATGCACACACAAACTTCCCCCCCCCAAAAAAAATAAACAAACTATAGGAACTACAAACAAGGTTAGGTTTAAACCATGGAATGATTGCAAACTTAGTGCTGGGCAACTAAAAATTCTACCCAAAAATCATGTCAGCTGTTTCGTGTGGGGCACCACAGAGCTACTACTGTTCCATACATAGCAAGGTTTGGCTAGTCTATGCAGCTTGCCATTCTGTAATTTTCTCCTTACATAGCACTGGCATTTCTACCAGAGCCCGAGGATCACCTATGGACTGAATTTCTGTGCTGCCATTTAACCTACACAAGCCTGATGTAGATTAAGCTAATCCTGAGAATTTTCTGAGAGTGTGTGCCTGATTCTCAGACCTTGAAGGGCACAGAACAACCTGAACTTCTTCCCTCGTGGCTATATGTAGTCTGTGTGTTCCCACAAAGAAGCTGTGTCAGTCAGCTCTGTGGAGTGTCCCTTTGGGAGTCAGAGGTGATGAAATGCATAGATGACACCTCCTTCCCTGCAGCTGTGATTTCCCATACAAAAATAATTTTTCAATACTAAACTTCCATTAAAATCCACAAACACCCCCAAGAAACCATCAGTAATTCTGCTACCGAAAACAGCTTTGAATAGCCAGGCTGACGAAGTCATATGGATCTGAGGAATCTTTTACCACTCACATTGTTTTAAAACATTTTCTAATATTCTTATTCTTTTCAGTTCCAGTATGATCTGTTTCATTTATGAGTGCTGATAGTGCTAAATTGCTAAAGAAGTTATAAATAATGCTTAACTCTTCAATAGCACTTTTATCTGTAAAAGGCAGCTTGGACACATCATTTTGATACAGCTTCCTGCATGGAAAACCCCAAAAGCCCAACTGGTTGTCAGTGTCAGCCTGAGCCTGGATTATAGTCAGGGTGTGAACTGGGCAGAAAATAATAATGACTAGCTGAAGGTCACAGGCTGTCAGTGCTTTCATTCACACAGTGCATACTCCTGAATGGATCTCTTACGGAACAGAAATAATCCATAGGAAGATGAAAGGTTAGCAGCCAGCTGCTGGTTTCCGTGGATGTAAAAGCCATCCAAGGGCTAAAAAATCCTTTATCTCTTCTTCCACAAATAAATAAATTCTTGTACTTAAGTGGCAACAAGGAGGCGGACTTCAAGATCACTGTGCAGCCTGCTATAAATGGCTAGATTCAGAAAATGAGGCTAAAAGAAATGAAACTTAGCACTGTTACAAAGCACAAAAATCTATTATGTTGCTTTCACAGAACACTTAAGCAAGGCATCATGACAAATAATCACACGTACCATTATCAATGTGCTCAGTTTCACTCTTTTTTTCTCATTTCACCAAGATTTAACTTTATATTCTTCAGTATAAGTAAACTACCTAAAAAGATGAATTTTTAGGAGATTTACGGAGGGTAAATACAGTCAGTAAATAGGAAGTAAAAACAATATTAGGTCAAGACAATCAATCCTCATTACTTCATTTAATAAATTCTTGTTTAGAGTGGTGGTTTTTCCTCTGTTGCTTTCTCAATATGGAACAGAAAACAATATTGCTACTACTAAAAGTGACAGGTCTCTTCAATATAATTTTAATGTTCAAAGATATATTTTTTATTACTATAATTTAAGCAATGAAGGCATTGCTGAAGCTCTTGGGAGCTTCAGGCATGTCCTGCTCACTCCAGGTAAGTTGTCCTGCTCAACTCCAGGTGAGTTGTCCTCCTCATTCCACTATTTTCAAAATCCTAACCCCAAATAACTTTCACACCACTCAAAGTGCAGCACTTAGCTCCAAATCTTAACTCATGTTCACACATGAACGACCCAACCCAAGCCCACTCTTGGCCTGCCTTCACCCAGCCCCAGCCCAATTAGGTCAGGTTCCCCTCCCGGCAGCTTGGCACAGTGACACTGCTTCCCAGCTGAAGCTGCGTAACTGCTGGCATCTTGCTGAACCCCTGCATTCTCAACTCAGGGCTCAGCCCTGATGCCTCCTTTCTCTCAGTGCCCCTTGCATCCCACCCTCCTCTCTACAGTCCTAAACCAAGTCTCTCACTCCATGCCGCCACCTTTCCCCATGCCAAGCCACTGGCTTGTTTGCATTTTGACTCCGTGGAGCCCGCTGCGGGACAGGTGTAGGAGCCAGAAATGGCTCTGACAATTAACAGAGGAGCTTGAACAAGGAGCTGTTCTAACAAGATGCACCCCATCACCACAGTGATTGTCCTTGTGCCAATTTTATTCTGTTGTAAATACAAAGGGGTTTTATCATCTGTGGTGAGGGCACAGTGGTGTGGTAAAAAACAAAGCTGCTTAAGTAGTCATAAAAGTGCCGTAACTTCTAAAAGGCTTTGCTAAATCCAGCAACATTTTCTGAAGGTCTTTTGCTATAACAAAACCACATTTTAATGTGTGGGAGGTATGAAAAGGGTGTTCTTTAATCATATTTTCCTTTGGAAAAAAAATCCCCACATTTTAATGATTCTTCTAATAACTAAGTGAACTTTGTGTCAAACCCCAGTGACAGTAAGAAAGATCCCCCAAGCCTCTGTTTCTGTGAAATTTCCACATCCTTAACAAGTGCCTGCCTGTAAGTAGGAAAGATGTCTTGATGATGGTGCAAGTTATTGAGCAATTTCTAACAGGAGAATCATTGCTTTGAGATGCTGAAACTGGTAATGATTAAAGATGATCAGACAAATTCATTAGTTCTCTGATGGCAGAGACCCTCCTGCTAAGAAGTAATTTTTCCAACCGTCTATAATGACAGCACCATCTTGTGGTTTATTACAGTTCATAAATTTTCATTTTACATCTCGGAGTCTCTTACACACAGAAGGATACTGTAAGACATGCTACCCAGTATGGAATCCTTTCAGTCACTGAAAACAATACAAAAACTTTTCCCACTGCTTTAGCATTGCCGGTTTGAGCACTGCTAGCATTACAGCCCAGTAGCGCAGAGGTGGGTGCTGAACAGTGGCTGCCAATGAGGCCCAGCACCCACACAACTTCATAAACAGCTCCATGACCTCACAAGACAAATGACAACAAAAAATGGCAAACCTGCTCCCTCCTCCTGTCTCTACAGACACATGGATCACTGTTTTCACTGAAAGCACTTTGCTGAGCAAAACTGATTACCTGCTGTGACTGGAGAATTAAAGGTTCAGTCTTTGCATACTAATAGCAGGTTATCATATAACTGTTTCCGACTGCAGAGACAGGTCACTGATTATAAGTATGTCTGCAGTGTAACAGGAATATCACAACAGCCTTTCTCTGACTACAGTTTTTTTCTAGTATCATTTGGTCTGTTGCAGTTGCGTTTAACTTTAAAAGCTCTCAGCAGCTCACAGCCAAGTCACGGATGTGATACTGAAAAATCAGAGCCAAAACTCTGATACCCAGGTTGGAGTGTTAGAAAGTGGGCATTCTTTAGTTTTGGTGATATATATATATAATATATATGTGTGTGTATATATTATATATATAACATTCTAAACTCTCCGGTCATTAGCAGGAGCCATCAAGCACCACCACAGAAACACTACTGCACGTTATTCCCGAGTATCCACTAAATCCTCCAGATCCACAGCCCTGCCCGGCTGCCGAGGCGAATCTCGACCAGAGACACAGCCCTGCGCTAGGCAGCACGTTGATAGCGATTTGAGGGGACTGTCGCCAGCCTTGGGCAGGAATAGCACAGCTCGGCCTGGCACCGAGGGGGGGACGCCCTGAAGGGTCCCTGAGGGGGCGCTGAAGGAGGCGGAAGGGCCGCGCCGCCATGTTCCCGCCCCGGAAGGCGATCGGCGGGCTCGGCAGTGGCCATGGTGCTGCTGAGCGCGCCGCGCTGGCTCCGCAGCCGCCTCACCGACCGCTTCTGGAGGGTGCAGGAGGTGCTCAAGTATGCGCGGGTGAGTGTCCCGGCTGGCTGCCGTCTGCCGCCCCCTCTCCCGGACGGCCCG
>JAVJGJ010000037.1:106612652-106637715 GCA_035590215.1 Microhierax caerulescens
CGCGTAGGGCCGCGCGCGCGGCGACGGGGGGGGGGGAGTGGCAGCGGCCTCGTTTCTAGAAACGTCGAGGGTCGGCGTCAGCTTCGAACTTTCAACGGGCGGCCGTTGGCCTGTGCGGGTTGCAGCCGGAGGCCGTGAGGTGGCGAATAACGCGGGCCAGCTGTGGTGTGGGGGTACAAGAGCAGCGGCAGAAGGACCCCGGGCCTGACAGGAGCAGCCCCCTGTAAATATCGCCCGCCGCGGGCAGGGCTCTGTTGTGGGGCCTCGTGGTTTCTTTGGGGTTGTTCTTTTCACTAGGCAAAAGAGCAATAGAAAAACCCCACCACTTTTAGACTTGCTCTTCAAGTGCATTTTAAAAGGATTGCTTCCAAACATGATTTAATTGAAGCTCAAAGTGTTGTACCTAGGCTTGGAAGAAGCTTTTCCAAGGGCAGACTTGGTTTGCTGGGAGATAGTACATTTGCAGTAATATTATGATGGAAGATGCTGTAATGTGACAGGTATCTTGGTGGTGTAGTGCCTAAGCTGCCCACAGTACCTGTAGTAATTTCTTATTTCATTGGCTGCTTCCTCCTGCTTCATGTTAGATGACTGTCAGCTACTACTAGTAAACTGCTACCACCAGTAAACTTTCATTACACTTTCTGTTTGGGCAGCTGCAATATTTTTGATGTATCGGAGGCTCCTGTCCCATCCCTGTATTCATACTGACAAAACTGAGGGGGCATCTGAGGAAGGAGAATAAACGTGTGAGTTTAGGGGTTGGCTGAAAGCACTGAAGATGGTTTTGTTGTTGCCTTTCCCCCAGAAAAGCAACCTAAAATGGGGTCTGCTTTTGGCTCCCTTGTGCTGGACTGAAATTTTTTCAGCCTGCTCCAATTTCTCAGCTTTATGTGTTTCCTGTGCTATAAAACAAGGAAAGGATATTTTCATTATATGCCA
Organism: Microhierax caerulescens; assembly: GCA_035590215.1. Lineage (NCBI taxonomy): Eukaryota > Metazoa > Chordata > Aves > Falconiformes > Falconidae > Microhierax > Microhierax caerulescens. The sequence goes on from JAVJGJ010000037.1 coordinate 106,613,595, forward strand.
ACTGAAGGCTTACCTGGTGTTTGTGAGGTATTTCATGATCCTTCTTGTGAAATGCACATGAGCATATATTAGTATTACTGAAGGGTTAACTTGTAAAACAGTCTTAAAGACAACTGAACAAGAACATCTTGTTTTCTTTTCAGCATTTTCGTGGCAGGAAGAACCGCTGCTATAGTCTGGCTGTACGAAGTGTTCGGAGAGCTTTTGTGAAGTCTACAAAGGCCAGAAGACAGAAGAAGAGGTTCCTAAGAGCGGTAAAGAGCAAAACATTAGATGTGAACGTGAAAATGGGAGGAAAGCGGAACTGAAATAGTGATTGTCCTGACTGGGGCAGGGTTCTTTCAAAGTGTTTTACCAGTGGGTCAAAAATACAAGTTTAAAGTAAAAATACTCCCTCTATGGTCTGAAACAGCTCCTGTTCTGAAGTTTATAGATGTATACGTTGCACTGAGAAGACTGTAGGTCTGAAGATGTTATGTTTACCAAGTGTGAGCAGATCAGCAAGACAAAAGGTTTACTTTTAAAGTATTTTTTATTCAAGTTGTTAATTTTTACACTTTTAGCTCTGGATCACTAGGATTGAAGCAGCTTCTCTTGAACATGGTTTGAAATACCCATCTTTCATAAGCAATTTACTTAAGGTAAGGACAGTGCATGAAGAATAATTACTTTGAAACAACAAATCAGAGAAAATGTCATTGACAGAGGTCTTCTAAAGCGCCAGGCAAATTAATTTCTTAAACTTTTGAAATCTTTCAAGTAGATGTAGTCTGACAAAACATACCAAAGGGTTGCTGGTTACTGTGTAAAAATGTAACTGCAAGGAATTGAAGCTGCAGCCTTCACTTGCTAATCTTTGAACAATAACGGTGAGGACTTCCAAACTGGGGCCTGAGCATGCAATAGCAGCATAGGGCATGGTGGAAGGGCTGAAAAGCTCCTTCTGTCTGACTGAACTTCTGCCAACACTGTACTGCTTCCTAGTTCTAGTGATGAAAGGCCTCCTGCTTCTGAAAGGACTTTCATTCACTTCAGGAACTAAGTTCTGCCCTAAACCTGTTTCTCTTCCTTATACGCAAAATCCCCTTTTATCCTGGTGAAGGCTGTTTTGCCACACCTTGTTCTGTCCCCAAAACTTCTACTGTGCATCTTAAGAATGAGGCTTGTAAAATGCTTTTTATGCTTGTTGCTACTGCAGGCATTAAGTAACAGCTACCTTTCCTTACTTCAAGAAATTTTAAAATGCAAAGTTTGAATTAGCAAAAACAACCATAAGAAATCTCTGCTCTTTCCACAACTAGCTTTGTGTTTTGGTGAGCAGGGACAGTGTAGGGAGTTGGTGCCATTGTCCCTTGTTCTTAAAACGTGCTGGGGAATTGGTTTTAATTTTACAGTTCCAGTATCAAAAAATAAAATTGTTTCTCCTGGCTCTGATCATAAAAAGATAATGTTTCTGCTGCTTAGAAGTGGAACTACATACAAATTTATAGCATATTTCAAAACATTTTATCTGTTTCAAATAAATACATAACTTTTTAGGTTTTCTGACATGTTTCCTGTAAAGTAATACAGTTTCTGAAATTTATACGCTCGTTCTCCTGGTTACTCTTCTTGTACTTTAATGAAAAGAATCAAACACTTTCTCAAAGCTAACTAATTTTTATTTTTCCCCTCCTTTATTTTTTTTTCCTGCAAGATGCCTGTTCCTTTGGTTCTTGTCTCAGAGAATGTATTCTTGTAAGGTTCTCTGTTAAAAGATACAAAATGAGCAAACTTTTGTGTAATACCTCCCTCTTAGAATACACAGTTAACTGTGCAATATTTAGCATTAAGGGTATTTGATCCTATAGTTTTTGTTTCTCTAATCCAGGACACAATTTAAGATATCGGGCATCTTCTAGCACAAGAAGTGAACTTGAATATGTCTCAGAACTGAAACAAATGCTGTGTTTTAACCTGTAACACATGGCCTTACACAAAATAAGGAGATTCTTCTTTAGTTCTTGGTTTCTACCAGAAAGACTTCGAGAAAGTAAACAAATTTTACATGGTGGCTTAAGGAGACATCCATAGCCAAGTGGTCATGCCTGACAGTTCTCTAATAGTTCCAAAACTGTACAGGATAGAAGTAAAGATGGATTTGCCTTAAGACCTCAGGCAGTCATTAAGCATTGCAGTGTTGTTCCACAGTGCTCAACCAACCAAATTTTCTTGCATTTAGTCCCAGGTGGAGCTGAATAGGAAAATGATTGCCGATTTGGCTATTTATGAGCCGAAGACGTTCAAGTCGCTAGCTGCCCTTGCCCAGAGGAGGAGACAGGAAGGCTTCCTCGCCGCCCTGGGAGATGGCAAAGAACCAGAGGGGATATTTTCACGCATCGTGCACCACTGTTGATGCTGAGAGACAAGTGTTAAAGACAGGAGCTGGTATTGCAAGGTGCCCTCACAGGCTGCTGCCCAGGCCAAAGCTGCGGGACACATCCTCTAAGGATGGTTCTAGAAGGAGGACGGTTGGCTGCGGGTGCAATGCTTGCACCTTGGTGACCATTTCCCCCCCCGTGTTAACTGGAACACGCAGTATTGGAAGCTGCGGGTGGAAGTTAGCGGTGCTGTGTCGGGCCTGTAGGATTTCCCGTGTTAACGACACGCGTAACGGGCACGCTTTCTGTTAAGGACTTAATAAAGATGTTATTTGGTAGCCACTACAATTTTGAGTGGTGACTTAAAGGGAAAGAAAACCCTGCCCGGGGGCCGGGGGGGCCGCAGGCCGCGGCGCTGCGGAGGGCGGTGGCGGGCGCTGGAAGTCCCGCCCCCTTCGCCCTGTTCAAATTCCCAAGTGTTGCGTCGCACCGCTGCGTTCGGCCCGTGGCTGGCGTCACACGTCACAGAGGCCGGGCCAACGGGCGGCCGCCGCTTCGCCGCGCCCCACCAATAGGCGAGGAGCGGAAGCGGAGGGGCGTTAGGCAGAGGCGCCGCCCGGCGGGGAAGGAGAGCGGAGGCAGGCGAGGCGGCGGCACCACCACAAAATGGCGGCGGGGTCGGGCAGCGCGGCGGCTGTGGTGGCGGTGGGAGGCAGCGGGCCGGCGGGGCCTCAGGCCGCCGGCGCTACGGCGGCGGGATCAGCCCCGGCGGGCGCCGGTGCGCCGGTGCCGGGCCCCGGGGCGGTGCTGATCGGGGACCGCCTGTACTCGGGGGTGCTGATCACGCTGGAGAACTGCCTGCTGCCCGAGCACACACTGCGCTTCACCCCGTCCATGAGCAGCGGGCTCGATCCCGACACCGAGACCGAGCTGCGCGTCACTGGTTGCGAGCTCATCCAGGCGGCCGGCATCCTGCTCCGGCTCCCGCAGGTGAGGCTGGGCCGTGGCGCGGCGGGGAAGGCCTTGCCGCTGGCCGGGGGAGAAGGCCGCGGCGGGGTGGGCGCGGGGCCGAGCTTTGGTGGCTAGGCCGCAGCGGCGGGCGGAGCCGGCACTCGGTGGCTAGGCCGCCATCCAGCGGCTGGGGTGGGGGCGGGGAGTGCCCGTTTTGGCTGGGCTGTGGGAGGCGAGAGCCGCCTGGCCTCCCCGCCGGGCCTGCGGCCTTCCCCGCCCGGGCGGCAACGGGTGATGCAACCGCCTCCGGCGCCGCCCCGGCGCTGCCGCAGCGCCCTCCTAACGCCGGGGCGGCGGGAGGGGTGGGCCTCTGGCGCTCCCGGGGGCTGCCGTGACCTCGGAAGGGCTTTGTTTCCTGGCGAGCTCCACTCCTACCGAGTCTCGTTGCTCTCCTGAGCGTAAAAATTTACGGGCATGCTCTAGCTACCGAGCCTCGGACGCTCAAATTGTGTTATGAGTATATGCAAATCGTAATATGATTAGGAAACGTGCCCCCCTTCCATCACGAAACAAATAAAGTTTTTCGGTATAAAGCCATTCCTCCCAGTTCTACTGGATTCTAGCATTTAGGGGATATATTATTACTATTTTATTTATTTTTATATGCTTTGGAACATGCTTTCATACTTCATAAAATAAATTAACGATTTGGCTTAGTGTGTTTGTGGTGTTGATAACATTTTGGGCAACTTAATCTGTTACCAAGGTAGGGGGTGCTAGTTTTCTTTAGATCCCACTGAATTTACTCCAGTGCCTAAATATAGCTTAGCTAGTCTTCTGGGTCTTAAATCTGTTGAAGTCTTTCCAGGTAATGTCTGGTTGGAACCGGCAGTTGTTTTGTTAATACCTATCGTGATTTCTTCCTTTTTAGGTTGCCATGGCTACAGGACAGATGCTATTTCAACGCTTTTTTTATACCAAGTCTTTTGTGAAGCATTCCATGGAGGTAAGAAAACATTAAAAGATGCACATGGTTACAAATGTTACTTAATCTCTCATCTATTCTGGCAAGTTAGATGTGATCAGAGTGTTAGTAACTAGCCTTTAGTTTACTTATCAGTATGATTTTACAAAGCTATGTAGTGCTGATTTTGTCAAATTTTTAGTATTTCCTTCTTTTACCACCATTTTCTCTTGTTATCCCTCCTTAAGCTGTTGGAGGAGATCAGTTCCTGAGTTGAGCAAAACATCAGTATCTTGCAATACTTATATTTCAGCATGTGTCAATGGCCTGTGTTCATCTGGCATCCAAAATTGAAGAAGCACCAAGGCGCATAAGGGATGTAATTAATGTGTTCCATCGCCTTAGACATCTACGGGAAAAAAAGTAAGTTTAGACTTCGAAATAATCTGAAGTATTGATGTTGTAGTTTAATTTTTAAACTTCATGGGCCTGTGATAGGATCATCTCTTGTTTTGTAAATCAATGAACATCTTGAAGAAATCTCATGAAGGGGAAAAGTGAGTTGACCCATTTTATTAAGTAAATGTTTTTGGTGTTAGAAATAGTGATGTCTCTTTATATTTACACGAACACAACCTGCATGTGAGTACTCTCAGAGGTTAAGATCGTCTTCAGGATTTGAAACTGTCTTGCAGAAAACCTGTGCCTCTAATATTGGATCAAGAATATGTGAACTTGAAGAATCAAATTATTAAGGCAGAAAGAAGAGTGTTAAAGGAGTTGGGATTTTGTGTTCATGTAAAGCACCCTCATAAGGTTTGTATTGTATAAGTTAACTTTATAATAAGCATTTCATACTCTGTAAATGCTTTGAGTAGACTGCCTAAATGCATGGAAGCTGTATTATTTGTATATGATAATGCTAGTTAATTTGGTAAAGCTAGCGTCTTACGTTCTCGATGTCTTCTTTCTCATTTAAGAGATTCTTACTAGTTGGTCTTGTGTCACTGCTGAAAGACGACTGGAGGTGGATGCAGATGCTAAGTATTCCTTGAAGTCAAATTATATAAGCAGGTAGCTGTGCTGCTCGAAAACATCAGCTAAACGTAGATTCTTAAGCAGAAAGGAATTTGGAGAACTAGGGTTGTGAAAGCCTATTATCAGAAACGGTGTGTGTCATGATCAATCCTTGTTGGATACATGCTGAGGTTATTAAATCCTGATGAGCTAGTTAGCAGTGCTGCTTATATTCTGGAAAGTACGCTCAGGTGTGAAGGGCTTGAGTAGAAATGAGATGTTCTCAATATTTAAGTATGACGTGTCAGACTAGGAATGGTACTTGCAAGACACAACTACTGCAAATGTTTTAAGTCGGTGCTTTAGTACCATTAGCGTTATCCCTTAAGTAGCTAAGTGTGGAAGAAGAACCAACCTGTTACTTCTGTGACAGCAGGACTTGGGATCTCTAAAAACTACTGTTGTCTTAAAGTCTTTTTAAGCCTACTTGACTTAAATTCATGCATTCATGTTACCAGTACCCCAGAGGACAATTGTACTTGTTTGTTAATTGGTATGATTTTTTTTCTATTAGAATAGTCTTTATCTGCAACCCTGTTTTCCATTCAAACCTAAGAGAAAATGCCAGAACTGAATAAACCAGCAACACACAACACGTTAGATCTGTTCTCTGCAAATACTGTTACACTTCTTACTGCTTATTGCAGCTAGTGATATTTTCTCCCAAGTTAACAGCTAAAAGGAATCGTGGGTTTGATAGGAGAACATACATAGTTTGAAAACAGTTGAAGACAAGACATCTAGATGAATAGCATGTTGCCTGAACTCGGAAGACGGAGAGCTAGGAAGGTCAGATCTGGTTGAGTGTCCAGCTTTTGCATTGGAGAGCAGAAGCAGTGTGAATAAACACTGGGGATGTTGCAAACACTCTCATGTGGAGTGTTGTAGAGCTTGGAAGAGAATAACAGATGCCTCATGGATCTCCCTCTGAAATGAATAGGTGGCTCTCAAGATTCTTGTTAATAACACAATAACCCATATCTTCCAGATAATCGTTATGTACCTTCAGGTATTAGAATGTGAACGTAACCAACACCTGGTCCAGACTTCATGGTAAGTTGATTTTCTTTGTTACAAGAGACCAGCAGGGGCAGTAGCAGAAATATGTCACTTGAGGCACTCTGGGCAACATTGCTCGGATGTGATTGTGGGCCACACCAGACAGCTCCACTGTTTCTTGGTGTGCCCCAAACTACTACCCAAATGTTGATCAGCCTCTTAAGTTAGAGGTGCTGTTTTAATGGTAAGGTAGCTTTCCACCCTGACTTCTCACTTCCCTCCTCTCTGCTTTCACTTTTCAGCTGAAAGGAAAATGTTGAGTGGGTTATAGCACTTTCTTGTTTTTTTTGTTCTTCCGAGAAAATGACGTATAGTTAAAAGTCTGTTACTAGTGCTGGGAAGTGGCTTTTCCCAGGGCTTGAACTTGATTACAGGTGTACCAAAAACTCAGCACAGATAAATTTCTTTTACCTATATGGACGATGCAAGATGTCAGCCTCTAAGACCGGATAAACTCAAATGTTTTCATGTTTGCCAAGAAATGTCCTCTGCCTTGTTGCTCTCTTTACAGTAAAGATTTGCTTGGGGATGGGAAGCTTATGTAAAATTCCAGGTCTTAAACTTAATGAACAGATAATGCTTTAAACAATGCTTTTTAACAATACCGTGGTTTAAAAACCATTAGTGAATCCAAAGATCATATTTCTGCTGACTGAACTGTCTGGTACTGTGACCTGTGTGTAGAGAACCAGTTTTGACTTTTCTTTTCTGTACTCTTTTAATCAAAGGGTAGCCTCTGAGGGTAAGTGACTAAGACTTCTCCTCTGCTGCCCAAGCGCTATGGTGCAGGGATAGCTGCCGTCTTCAGTCAAACCAAAGCAGGCTCTCCAAAGAGAAGGCTGACTCTAGACAGGTGGTATATACATGATAGTATAGTAACTGGCCAACTGCTTCTTGTGCTTACACTTTTTTGACTTTTATTTTCATTGTGCCTTTTGACTGCTGCAGTTCTGAAAGATTTTTAATGTTATGCTTCTATAACTGTTAAAATAATGTGTTCTTAAATGATAAAGCAAATTAAGGTGGGATTTAAGTCTTTTTTTAAAAGAGATGCATTAACACAACAAAACCTGAAACCTGGTGTCTATTTGTAAACTAGTTAGAGGAGACATATGAGTGCATATGTGAAGCTTAGAGTCAAGTGTAGTGCTTAGAGAAACTTCCCGCTACCAGCTTTCCCAGTACCATTGCATGAAGTACTCAGATGTGAGTTACAGGCTACTTATTACCTTTTTTCTACTTGTAATGAAGGTTAGGTGAGGAGGAGGGAGGAAATTAGCCTAATTGAGAAGCAATTCACTTGTTAAAATAATTTATTTGTGTGATGATGCTTGTTGCTTCTAGTACCTGAAAACTGGTGGATATCCAGTATAATTGTTTTTTGAAATGTGTGTTTTTACAACGTTACTTTTTTCTTAAAATATTGTAACAAGGATTCATTTCCTCATGTGTCTGATTCAGAGCCCGCAGGGAAAACATGCAGACCAAACTTGGAAGCAGGCATGTTATTCAATTTGGCAAATTAGAAAAAGGCTGTATGACTTCCAGATGTTTGACGTACCGCTTTTCTTTATTGCTTCTTTTGCCAAAAGGTTTGTGCTCTCTTTGTTGTGGGACAAGAAAAGTAGGTTTTGAAGTTCCTCTTTCCCAGTAAGATGAAATGATGTTTAGCATTGCTTCACTGGGGTAGCAGTTGCTCTTTGTGTGAACAAGAATGTAAGATAACTGGGGCAGGTGGGAGTTTGATGCTTTTGGGATTCAAGTTCCTTTTGTCTGTCCTGTGTAATCTGGTTACAGGTGTTCGGACTGTGGTCTCTGGTTTGGATGCCTTGGGGGTTAGTGAATCCTTGTATACTGGGTACCCACATGGTTAATTACTATTTTCAGAAAGCATATTATTTTGAGGACTTTCTATTGTGTCTGGGTTTAGCTTTTCCCCATCTGATACTTAGCTTGGCATATGTGCTCAAAAATGTAGATCTTTTTAAGCACATCAGCTGACAGATTCAGAGGAATTTACTTTGTGTATTTAAGATTTAGAAGAATAATGCTTAAGTGTACTGACTGGAATATGTGCAATATTTTACAGTTTTCTCATTCTGTGAATATTCATTTTAAGCAACCTTACTGAAATGGGACAATTTGGAAACCTTATTTCATGTGCCAAAGAGGAGATCTGCCTGAATACTGAGTATTCTTCTGAATTGATGTTCGCAAACACCCTGATTTCTTCTATGGCTGCTTTTTACATCAAAAAGAATTCTCTTTTGGATGGAAAAAAATGCTTCTGAAGGAAAGGGGACCCCTTAAATCTCCAGTGGAGGTTGACGTGTGCCGAAGTGGACTGTGTTTTCATGGGAGGACTACTACAGGAGCTGCAGCTTTCAGCAAACCGTCTGGGTTCAGCCGTATTGCAGAGAAACATGTGAACCTAAAAATCTATATCTGAGTACTTCAGATTATATTGTATGTTGTCTTGATGAAAATAATTTTGTCTGTTGCATGAGAGCAGGCCAGTAGAGATCCAGAAGGAAAAGTGAAGTTAAAATTGGTTCTCTTTTCACAACTGAATTTTCAGCAGCCAGCCAGTCAGTCAGTCAAACTTAATTTCTGTCACACATCCCTCCCATTGAGGGATTTTTATTTTTTATATATATTTTTTTTATTATTAGTGGTTTTTTTTGTAAAATAATTTAGCTTTTCTTTAGATTTACAGGAGTATAATGTTGAGGTCTAGTCACTGAACGCAGAAAGAAATAGTCCTTGTAGAAGTAAAAACAAAACCCAAAAAAACATAAACAACTTTGCAATGCCATGCAACTTTCCTGATATCCTGTCTTTCAGGAATTACATGAATGATAGCTTGAGAACAGATGTCTTTGTAAGATTCCAGCCAGAAAGCATTGCCTGTGCATGTATTTACCTCGCAGCGAGGACGCTGGAGGTGAGCCTGCAGTTCCTTTTAATTTCAAATTTGTTAGGTGTTTTACTAGAAGCAAAAAACGAGCATGCCTTCCCTTCCCTTTCAGATTCCGCTTCCTAATCGTCCACACTGGTTTTTACTCTTTGGAGCAACAGAGGAAGAAATTCAAGAAATCTGCTTAAAAATTTTGCAGCTCTATACTCGGAAAAAGGTTTGCTGCTTTTTCATATTCGTGAGCGTTCATTAGAGGCTGCAGCTTAGGACATGAGTTGGAAAACCTTATCCCGTTTGAAACTAGCTGCAAGCCTGGTACATTAAGTGGAACAGGATAGTTCTAGTGTCTGTGTCTCTTTAGATTTATTTATTTATTTCCCCCTCCCAGAAGTGAGTAAGCAGAAAGTTGAGTTTGCTAAGTTTTGTCATAAGTGGTCCTCCTGTGTTCACAGGTTGATTTATCTGATCTGGAAAGTAAAATAGAAAAGAAGAAATTAGCTATCGAAGAGGCAAAAGCACAAGCTAAAGGTCTAGTACCTGAGGGAGCCCCAAGTTTGGATAACACTTCAGGATTTTCCCCTATCCCGAAAAATGGTAAATAGTGGATAACTTGTTTTTAATAACTTTCTCATCTTAAATGTGTATTTACCCTTTTGGGATGCATAAACAGTGTTGTTTGGTTTTAAGCTGGCTTTAACAACTATTCAAATGTCAGAGTTTGAATAGCATCATAACTTTGTAATTTCTTGAAACAGATAAAGGCTAAAATCCAGCGAGTTTTAAAATTAAGGCCGGTTTAAACTTCTATAGTACAGGGACTTGCTATTAGTTGTTTTGGCAATGAACTCAAATACTTGGAGCTGGCATGTTATGCTAAAGCAATACTGAAGCACAGGTATGATTGGGATCTCTGGCAGGAGTAGTATTTTTTGGGTGACGGGTAGGGAATATTTTCCTGCATATTTGGTCAAAAGTTTCCAGTCTCGTACGTCCTGCCTAGGAGATAACATTTACCATCTTCCTGCTCAGTTTACCTTTAAAAAGATAGTGAATGATGGGCAGGAAAAGGAAGTTGCTGTTCTGCCTTCCTGAAGTGGCTTTGAAAGCAATGTGTTACTGCTGCAGTTAACTCCTTGGTGTTCCTTCAGTGTTTTGGCAGAAATGTTTCAGGTTAACTTTTGCCTTCTGTGAACTTCAGTTCTACGTCCTGTGGGTGGCTGTGTGTGCATGCATGTGTGCACATCCATGCAAACTGCATGTAGTGCTGATTGTTACAAAGTTGGGAAAATGGGGCAGGGGGAGGCTTCTTTCAGTCGCTACCCATACTTTCATGATAAGGTAACAAAGGCTTGTTTTTCTAGAGTCTCCAAAAGAGGTTAAAGGAAATAAACCTTCACCGCTACCGGTTCAGGCAATGAAGAATGCTAAAAGGAAAACAGAGGGAGCAAAAAGAATGAGTTCAAATAGCCCAGTAAATGGGTAAGGCTTTCAAATTGAGGAAGCTGATATTTTTTTTTTTTCCCCAGCACTACTTTAAGCAACGTAACATTCTGTTTATTCTCTATTGCAGCATTCAGAAAGGAAGAGAAAGCAGAAGTCGTAGTGGAAGTAGAGATCAGAGTTATTCAAGATCACCATCCAGATCTCCATCCCCTAAGCACAGGTATGTACTGTCACAAAGGAAGGGTATGCTGCAAGAAGCTCCCAGTTTCAGAGGGTGAGCTTTGGTAGTTTCTCAGCTGGAGGGGCTAGGGAATACAAAAGCAGTATGTGCTGCTAGTTAAAACTCCAGAAATGTTATGGCTAAGAGTTGTACTATTTTGGCTCACGGGTCAAGGGAGGTGCTGTGTCTGACCTTGTCAAACCTGTGCCAAACAGGCTGAAAGTGTAAATATACTGTGATATTTTCTGCTGTCAGCCTGTTTTATTGGCGACACGTGGGCCACCGAGCAGCAGGGTTTGTGAAATTCATAAAATAAAAAATGATCCTGTTTTGTATCTGGTTGGGAGAATCTAGTAAAGAGATTCGTGCCCTTCAGTCAGTGCAAGTTTGGCTTCTTATTCAGCAGTCCATCCCATTGGGTTTGGGTGGGTAGTGACAAAAGTATGGTTTTATGGTAATGCCTGTGTGGGAAAAGACCAAAGCTAAAATCTGCTGATGAAAATTCTTCAGTGTTGAATTCAAAATTGCATTTTAGTCATTACCTGAATGTAATGAAACATCTTTAAAATCTGCTTTCTGTACTGCCTTTGGCTTTAAAGTTCAGCATATAATCAATGATACATACCCATAAAGGGGAAATCAAAGAGACAGAAAGGAACATGGGTGTTTTGGTGACAGTATAACTATAGGTGAAGCAGGAGTAGGTTTACCTTTTGTCTTATTGTTGGTAGCACTTTGAATCTGGCAGTTACTCTTAGCTATTCATGCGTGTTTTCTGAATAGTGAAGGAAAAAACCTAAAACTGAGACACAACTGCTGTACACCAAACAGATTTTCTAAAAATTAGTATTTCTACAGTAACCAGATGTGGTTAAGCCTATGACACAAAATTAGTTATCACGGGGTTCTGAACAACAAAACATAGAATTAAGTGCCTGGTCTCAAAGTGTGCTTGCACACCTTGGCTCTACAAGTGAGAAGCATTTGTCTGTATGGTACTTGAAGTGTGTATATATGTATTGTGACTACATTTAGGTGCTAGTAGTAATGCAGAGTAATTCTGTGTAATATTAAGAAAATCCTGTCTTCTCTCCTGTTCTTTTCTCTTTCCCTAGGAAAAGTGAAAGTTACTCTACATCAAGCGGTTCCAAATCCCACAGCCGTTCTAGGAGCCGCAGTGACTCTCCCCCAAGACAGTTCAACCACAGCTCTAGCTACAAAGGCTCCAAGGTGAGAAGTTACAAGAAATCAAAAGACTACAAATACTCAACGCACAAGCCGCGGAAGTCACGCAGCAGGAGTTCATCGCGTTCCAGGAGCCGATCCCGGGAACGCTCTGACCATTCAGGGAAGTACAAGAAGAAGAGTCACTACTACCGAAATCACAGGCATGAGCGTTCACGCTCCTATGAGCGGGCAAGTCATCGCTATGACCGAGACCATCCTGGCCACAGTAGGCACAGGCGATGAATAAAGAAAAAAGTTCTTTCCTTTGGAATTTAAGCAGTGGAGCTCTTTCCTGTTTTGACTTTGACTTTGCAGTATAGGGTTAACCTGGCTTGTAAACCACCTAGCTTGAGTAATGTCCATTCTGCTGGCAATTCTGTACTTGCTGTCATGAACCCAAAGGAGAGACACTAACAGGACGGGATGATGTATAAGGCTTAATCTGATAAATGTCTTGGTGACTGTTCTGCTGGAGTGTCACCTAATAACACTGCAGAACTTTTCTCTGGATGCTCCTACGCCTGCTCTTTAGTAATTTCCATACTGTAGTGCAGTGGAGTGTTGTTTGGGACTTCCAGTTCTGCAAGCAGGACCTCCATTGCTCAGTAGTTGGAATGCTGGGCTGAGCAGTCCTTCCCTGTGGAACTAGAAGGCCCCAGACAGTTCATAAAAACCATTGGAGTGGCTTGGTGCTAACAAAGCTGTCTTTTCATACTGACTCAGTTATGTTGTACAAATGTTAAGGTGACTCTTTTAGAACTGTTGCCTATATTAGGTTATATATGTGTATATATGTTTTGCAGTGTTACAGTATGGGAATATGGCCTTACTAGCCTTTACACTTTATCCACAATGTAAATAAGCATTTGTTTAATACAGGTGGAAGATATATACAGAAAATTCAAAACTTGAATTCTATCAAAAGACTTGTGTAGAAAATTCTGATAAATGTGAAAGTATTTAGCTCTGTGTATTGAGAGTAGTATATTTTTATCTGTGCAATGCTGTGTGCAGGCCACCAGCTCATAAGTTTCCTATATATACATTTAAAGTGGTTTGAAATTCTTTACTCAGGATCTTTGACACTCTGAAGAATTAGTAGTTTGTCAATCTGCATGCTTGTTGAAGAACAGAGCATTTAAAAAAAATAGCAAAACCCCCACAGCCCAGTAGTATCAGTTCTAGTGGTATATCTGAGCTGTTACTCTCATGCTCCCTAATTTCATTAAAGTATTTGATTTTCTATTACATTTACTTGATAGTAGTTTCTTATGAGCTATACCACTGTGCCTACTCATAAGGAAAGAAATTTGGTGCTGAAGATTCATCAAATTTTAGCAGATTTAAGGCTAGCCTAAGTTGTTACTCCCTGAACACATCTATAGTAGGTGCCATGCTGGGCCCGTCCTGGAGGAGTGGACTGGTGTGCTGTGTGGAGTAGGGTGCTATTACTTGAGCCTTTCAAGCTCTGCAAGTAGATCTTACTAGAACCACTGCCTGCTTTTTAAACTTCCTCTGTCCCCTGCAGGGGAAGCAAGATGCATGAGATTTTTTTTCTGATCGATCTTGTAGATACCTCAGTGTGACTGACTCTTGTAACGCTTTGTTTAAATTCAGCTCAGTCTCACGGCAATTTTCTTAACTTGGAGTATAGAGGCAAAGCGGCTGAAAGGATTTGCAGTCTACCTTCCTTTAGCCAACCTCTAGTCTACTGATTTCCTGAGCTGGAGGTTGGGTAGGATTATTCTGCGTAATCACCAGTGAACCTGTTTGTGAACTTGACTAATCCTTGTTTGAACTAAGTCATGCTTTTGACCTCTGCAGCAACCACTGGCATTCTGTTCCATAACAGGAATTACTACTTTACACAACACAGTTACTGGTTCTAAATGCATCACTGCTGGATGGTTTTGTTGTGTGACCCTGCTTGCTGTGCAGAGAGAAGACTAGTTATTTCCTGGTCACCTTGCAGTAAGTAGTATGTGTGTAGTCCTTTACCATAGTTCTGATTACATCTCGGCTGAGAAAAGACAACTAATTGAGAGAGGCAGTGTGTACAAGGAAAGTTCCTCGGAGCGTTGGCAGAGTCCTGCCTTGGAATGTAAATTAATCTGGCCCTGAATCTGCAAACTATCTGCCTTTGCTTGACTGTTGCACACAGGTGGAAACTAATTATTTCATACTTGGTATGCTAGGTAATTGAGTAGTACTAAAAGGAGCTCAGACACAGTGTGATACGAAAAGCAACTTTGATCTATTCAGACAGGAACAACCTGAAGTAATAGTGTTCTCTAGAGAGTTCCCATTTTAAGTCTTTGATTCTTACTACATGTATATTACTTGAAGCAGGTCGACCTCAAATCTCTTGTTTATTAATTCCAGTTCTAAAAGGTAGTCAGTCAGCATTTCCCTGTTTAATTGCTTCGTTCTGCTCTGCACGCTTCCAGAATTGCCTCTTGCCCAGTTCGTGAGCTGAGCAGCGTAGGGAGAGGCAGGTTTTACAGCTGCTGCCTCCTCCGGAAAGAGGAATTGCCTTAGTTAAGTCTCAAGTCTACTAACTACAGACGTGACCTTCCACCAGTGCAAGTAGCATGGCCGAGGATAAAGGTAAGACCCAGGCTACGAACACTTCTACACGAACATAATGTCACTTGGCACAAATATCAGCGTCTGTGTTCTATAAACTACTGTGCTGCAGTACAGTGCTGAATAAATAGTAATCCACTTTCTAGTACATTTGTTAAAATCTGGAGAGGGGAAAAAAAAAAAAAAAGGAGAAAGTGTGTATGCTTTTGTATTGAAGTGGTTTGGTTCGAAAACAAAAGGGATTATATCACAGGATTAAAAGACATCCTGTTCTAGGAGAGAACAATCTGTCTTTACCGGCAAAAAGCCCAACACAGACTGCTCCGCAGAATGTCTTGGCAGCGAGGTGGGTTTGGGGGAAGGTGCTGCGAGTAGCTCGAGGAAGCGTAAGAACCGCTGAAGTGCAGGGGCTGGGTGGGCGTTGATGCACCTGGCTGACAGAGGTTGGTGGTACGGCACGCAGCCCAAGGGCAGGTGAGAGCTGTTCTAATTAGCTTAGGGAGTTGCTGTGTGTGTTCAGTAACTCGAGGGAGTTTACAAGCAAGTAGTTCTCCAGCATGTGCTGTGCTGAGAACAGTGATATCTGTCATACTTCACTCTGAAAATAACCAGATCGGCATTCTAAAGCAGTTGTTCCAGAGTTTCGCTTTAAGCTTTTTGCAGTGGTCAACTTACAAACCGTTGGAATTAAATCTGGATTTCCCTGAGGCTGGGAATCTTGGGCATTCTGTTAGTTTAGGCACCTGGCCAGTCGATACCAAATATAACATCCACCAAGCTGCAGAAGCCTGTTGGATGGAACGTGTGTTTCTCTCACTTAAAAATGTAGGTGGCAGATAGCTGGATTGCATGAATGGTGCTGACTCTGGTCCTCTTCACCCTTATAATAGGGAGCAAACTGCATAGGTAGCAGCTACAGGTGATCTCAGGGAGATGACAGAACGGTGGTTCATGAGAAACTTGCACCTTGATGCATGGAAAAGAGAAAATGGGCTCAGTGCCAGCTTCTGGGGTGTGAAAATGTTTGGAAGTGGATGAACATCTGGTGGTTTTGATGCGAGCTGGCCCTGGGGAACTGTTGAGACAACTTGGGGAAGTGAGTGCTGCTGATTACAAGCAACTCAGAAGCTGACAGATGATTGATTCCCTTTTCTTGGAACTAGGTTGCATTTGTTCGCCTCATCTTCCGTAAGCCCAGTTCCTGTGGTGGGTGTCAAGTGGGTGCGATTGGGCCCAACACTGTAAAAGAACCTGGGAAAAAGAAATTGGAGAAAATGTTAAATATTGTGTCAAGTTGTTCTGTTGTTCCTTACCTGTGCTTAGTGCCCTCCTGGAGCCCCTTTTTGTTTTTGTATGTCTGATTGTCAGTCGCTTTTCCCAATGTTTTCTAAGGAGCTGAAAAGAGCAGGGCTGCTTTTTGGTCTTATAAAAAACTCCCTTCACCTGGGGGTCATCTGGTGGGGTAGCAGTGGGAGCCCACTGGTGTCTGGCTGAACAGTGGTGGTTCATGTGAAGTGATAGGATGAGGCGGTCTGTACCCTCACCGTGACTTGGGAAATTGCCCTGCTGTCAGTCCCACACACGAGCTTTTGGGGAACTCAACAGTTCTTCAGCAAAGAGCTTGCTTCCTGAACCTTTTAGTTCTTTAAATTTTTACTCATTTTCCTAGGAAGTGGAGCTGAATATAGAACAAATGATGTGTAATCCTGCTCAGACATCATTTTCACTATTTACCGAAGGATCAACTGCACTTTTCCAGGCATCAGTGTTTGACCTAGTGCATGTTTCAGGAAGCTGGAGGGATGGTACTGGCCTGTCCTCAAATCCAGACACGTTGTAAGTCCTTGTAGACAGAAAATAGGCCAGCCTCTGACCTGACTAGTTCCTCCAGCTGAAGCCTATGCGTAGTAGTTTCACTGTATTTATACTACTGAGACCAATCTTTTTCTTTAGCTCCATCCAGCTACCAGTGCTTGTGGCTATATTACAGACCGTACAATATTTGGAGTTTGTTTACAACCTGTAGTCCTACTGAGTGAGAATTGTGAGAGGATCTAAATGTTCATTTTAAGAAAACAGAAAAGATTACAGTTCTCGTGGTTACAAAGATTACAAAACACAAAAACCTGTGTGTATCAGGCTGAGCAAACAGAAGAGTTGAGATTTACCTAAAATAACTGTTAAAAGCACCGTGGGTTTGTGTACGTGCATATACATGCATATACAAGTCTCAGCTCTTTAGGT
The DNA here is from genome assembly GCA_035590215.1 of Microhierax caerulescens. NCBI lineage: Eukaryota > Metazoa > Chordata > Aves > Falconiformes > Falconidae > Microhierax > Microhierax caerulescens. Next base: position 106,630,643 of record JAVJGJ010000037.1, read on the forward strand.
GAATTATGACTTGTGTTTTCTGAACATCTGAAGATGTTCAGAACTGCAGCACGGGGCTTGCTCATGAGAACAAGCTCCTCTGTGATCTCTCTGTATCTGATGTTCATGTGCGCTTCCTTCTGCCCGGAGAGAGGTTCTCACCGGCTGGAAGCTTTGGAGCTTACTGAAGCCTCAGGCTTAGAAGGCGTTACAGTCTTGGCCAGGCTGTGGTTCTCCTTCCTCAGGGAAAAGCCGCCTACCCGCTCCAGCAAGGCAGCCTAGTCCCCCTTCCTTCATGGGGAATAACCCTCGAGGCTTCCTGGCTGAAGGTTTCCTCACCGATGGACTCCACAGCTCCAAGTCCAAAGTGCGGGTGGAAGGTTGCATCTTCAGACCTGTATTTGCTCTGTATCAGCAGAGGGTTGGTCACCAAAGCTTTCCTTTTTCAGGTGAGAGCCTGAAGAATTATTTCCTCAATCATTGGAACTTCTAGCTCTGTGTGCCACGTGGATGGTGACCGAGAGGGAAAGATCCCACCATGCTGGTAAATCGACGCAATCAAAGACTAATGGAGTAAACAAAGGTTGGAGGTTTTGAGATCAAAGGAGTAAACCTGTTCAGTTCCCTGTTAGACATTTGGAAGGAGAGAGGCTTTAACTGGGATGTACTGTGAGCTTCAGTGATGCTGGGTCCACGCCGAGCTGGGTGCTGGGCCAGTTGCACCTGGGGGAAAAAGTGTGGTGCAAAAGGGGAGAGAGGTTCCTCTTCTGTCAGAAACCACCTGTCTTCGTGCCGAGCTGGCTGTGTGTGTCTCTCAGTCTGGCCAGAAGCTGAAGCCTGCTTTAAGATCTGATACGGCAGGTCTGAAGTACCAAAACGGATGGTGGCTTTTGGTTTGGCAGAGTATTTTGGGCACCTCTGTGAAGGGCAACTACTCTTCCCATGTTTGACATCCTGGAGTCTGCTCAGACTGAATTTTGCTGACCTGGAGGCTCTGGATTGGCGATTCAAACCTGTTTAGTCAGAGGGAGTGTCTATTTTAAACTTTGTTTTGCTACAGACTATCGCTCTAATAATGATTTATAGTTCCACAAACACTGTAAATATTCTGATATGTTCTTGGGTGGCAAAAGCGCCAGAGGCCTGCAAGAAAAATAAAATCAGCCTTGCAGCGTGTCCTGCATGACGACAGACCTAAGCCAGAGGAGCTGAATGATGGAGCTCGCTCAAGTACAGAAACTGCAAGTAGCAATTATTTAAAAGTATTGCTCTATGCAAAACAAAAGGAATGTTTTCTCCGGTGTCCTGCCAGGTAGATCCTCTTCCAGAGTTGCCAGACAACCCTTGTTTTTACTGTCTTTAAATGTGGGGGAGAAATTACCAAGCCAAGAAGTTCTGGCTCTGGTGTAGCCAACTCGGGTTGAGCGGAACAGCATAAAAACTTGCTGCCTTAGATTGTGCGTAACGGCGTGCTGAAATCTGGACTGGACTCCAAGAGTTAGACAAAAGTAGGCCTGGAGAAACTAGCTTCTAGTACATGGAACTTGGTTAAAAGCTGTAGCAAACAGGTTAGGAAGATCTGGGAAGGACAGAATGGGAGCTGAGGGGAGAAGATGTGACTGGGGCTGGCCAGATTTGGATCCAGCATCAGCTGGTGGAAGAGAACCCGCATGCACAGGACCTGGCAGCTGTTTGCTATCTCCAGTGAGGCGAGGAGCCCTGGGCAGTGTTTCTCCCATATGTACCTTGCTATGTCTTGCAATGTGGATATCTACCTCCTGTTACTCAGGAAAAATGCCTCGCTAGTGGGATGGGACGTTGCTCACCCCGGGGAACCTGTCACCAGCTTGGTGTGACCTTGGACCATATGACTGGACCTTGTCCCAGTTTCCCCATCTATAAAAGCAGAATGAGAGCTTTTGGGTTGTTTTTGTTTTTAAGGAGAACCTTGCATTATGTAAAATTCTGTATGTGCTAGTTCTGTGTCTTGTGTATCTAGACAACAGTGGGGATTTTCAGGATGTACTTTATTTTCTGAGAAAAACATCTTCCTGTAGTTAGACTGCTTCTTCCCCTTCGAGAACTGCTCTGAATTCCAGAGAAGAGACAAGCAGCCTGTGCAGAGTCTCCTGGCTGTGCCCTGGCAGTGACAACCCTCCCCTTGACTTTGGTGGGATCCTTTTTGTTCAGCTGCTCATCACAAAAGCTGCTGGCAGAAGAATTCTCCAAACAGCTCAGGAAAGAGAGGCTTCCAGCGGCAGGACCTGCACTGGAGAAGGAACGCAGTAAGGGATGCCTGAGCAATTGAAGGCAAACAGCAGTGCAAGTGTTTAAAGGACCATAGAACCTGTGATTGGGTTTGATGGTGAGTGCGGCACCGAGCACAAAGTGCCTCACGGGTGTCGGCGATGTCTCAGGTCAGCAAACCCAGGCTGGGATTATGTCAGTACCGATCACAGCCCTGCTGTGCCGTGGGAGGGGTGGCGCAGGCTGCCCGGTGCTGCGGTACCCAACAGCGTGTCCACACTAGCACAAGCCCAGGGGCTGCCAGTCCCAGCGCTGCCGCTGTGGGCTTTGCTCACCCACACAAAATTCCAGCGCTCCTATGTGCTGACAGCGAGGGCTCAATAAATTACAAGCACAAAGAGGTTGACTAAGCAGTTTCATGGCTGACGGATTTATTTATTTATTTAAATAATTCTCCAAACCCAACAAAATGCCGTTCATAATGTACAAAGAGAGTTGTTCTGAAATCAGTGCATATGGGAAGGAAGGTAACTGATGAAAGCACTTGGAAAAGGTGAGAGTGTCAGTGTTTGTGAGACAGAGAGATTTCTGGATGGGAGCTTTATTTGGAAGAAAGGAGAAAAACACAGGTATCAGTGTACAGGGCAACCTTACTGCTGGCTTGTTGCCACATCTGATCTGCACAAAGATGAGCTTTTCCCACTGGCTTTATAGAAGAGCGTAATCTAATTTTGTGGATCCACTTTATTTAAAGAGCGCTGGACCCACGTGCTCATTTTTACACATGGCAGAGCAATAATCAGACATTTCTTTGATTGTTTTGTTGCCCTTGATATTAGCCATTGATTTCTCTGTGTGTGTCTGAGCACTAGCAGCTTGTGCATGGCTGAATCATGTAGTTCCTTCCCAGCCTCCACGGGTGAAACCAGCTTCTTATCTGCAAGGCTGAGCTAAGCTTCAGTGAGTGCCTACCACCCATCACTGTCAGGGTAATCAGTACCCTGGGCAATGTGATTTCCAAAGCCACTGAACCTTGAGAGGATGAAGGGGTTGAAGGCCCTTCCCAAGGCTCCTGTTGTGGAGGATCACTCGCAGCTGATCCATTCAAGGCACGTGAGCTCCTTCCAGTCCTTATGAAAACAATGCCATGGAGCCGGTAGAGGACACGATATGGAAATACTAAGAAGGATATTCACACTGCCTGAGAACTTAGATACCAAAGCTGGGGAATTCCTTCTCTTTCCTGTATAACTGGTGGATAAGGACAGGTATTCCTATTTCAATTAGACTTCTCCAAACCCTTTGGTGGATGAGTCTGGCTCTCAGAACTCAGGAATAGCAGCTGCCTAAACAACATACCAAACCTAGGCAGCGTGAACACGCTCTTCACACTTCTGCAAGCTGACAGAGGAAGTTGTTGTACAGCCAGGAGTTGAGGTGTAATTCCCTAAATCCCAGCTGAGCATCTGAATCTTGCTAGGTCCGGGTTCCAGGGAGAAGCGGACTGACCTGACTATGCTTTGCAAGCAATAGGTGGTACTTGTATCCACCAGTGCCTCCACCCTCCTCTGCCAGCAGCACTAACAGCTCCATAAGAAGCCAACAAGACTTCAAAATGGATGTTAGCTAAGCCAGCCTCAGAGGACAGAGGGAATATTTCTATGGGAGTAAGTCAGGAAGCGCATAGTGAAAGGCAACGGCATTTTCATCATTTCCTTGGCTTTGTAGAGACCTGATACAATGTCTATTCAAAGCAGAAGAGCCCTTTCCATCCCTTGCCTTGCCTGTCACTGTAATGGCCCTCCTTGGTGTTGTAAGACTGGCTTTAGACTGTTGGCTTCCCTTGGTGAGCCTGGAGTAAGGCATCTGCAAGTCCACGCTCTCCCCTTCAATGTCCCTTTCAGGTGGTGTCACACAATGCAGCTTCTCACGTTCCCAGCAGGGAAAGGGACAATGTATACACAGTGTGAGTCATTCCACAGGGAATATGTGAAACCAGCCAGTTCACGCTCATTAGCTGCTCACCAGCCTGCCCTACACTCATTAGAGATGTGATGTGAAACGTGGCAGCTTAAACAAGAGATGGCTGCACCAGCCCATTCTATCTCCCATTTGTCACAAGAACAGAAGATATTTTTGGGCACTCGCTGGCAGCCCCAGTAAACGTGCAGCAAAACTGACAAGCTGCAGCAAATTGGTTTGAGCCCAGTATGGAGACAATGGTCCCCAGCTGATGCGTGTGGAGCAAGTGGGGCTGGGGTGATTTTCACACAGAGGCCTGGCTGCTTGTCTCTCTGTGGCAAAGGAGCATGAAACCCTTTGAAAACCAAGGTGGCCGGTTCCTTCTTGGTGAATCATCCTCAGGCAGGGTGCAGTAACTGGGTGTTGTCCCCTGACCTCTGGCTCAGAGGCCTCAAGACAAATCACTGCATCTCTCTCCCCTGCAGCCAAGCGGAGCCAGCTCCGCCAGCTCCTTTGTCGCGTATTTTCAGACCTATCAAGGGAAAGGGACAATGTAGGATGGATATTGCCCCTGTGGTTTGTTTGCAAAGTGCTGTGTATGTTTATGATGCCATAAAAAGGCAGCATAACGCACAAATACAAGGTGCGTTGTCTTTAAGACTTTTGCAATGGGCAAACACTTTGTATCCACTAAACTTTGGACTGGGTTTCCTGCTTAATTAAGAACCTACTGATGCGTTTGGCTCAGTGAAAGCCCAGGACTCTGCTGGCTGAAGGAAGAGAGAGGGCTGGGGACCGTTCTGTGCATAGGGACTTGGTATACCAGAAATAAGCATCCTCGTCATGACTTTGTACGCAAAGATAATAACAGAAACACTGGTCGAGAAGCCACGTTGCTGGTCAGCTTTGCTTGCCAGCAACACTTTGTGTGTCGAAGAGCCTGAGACATGAGCAATGACTGCGAGTATCTTGTCTTTATCTCACCCTGGGAGCGTGACGCGACTAATCAAACTTTCTTTTAAGTTGTCCAGCGGGAATAGATATTTTCAGATAGGCAGATCCTGGACATTCCTCGGAGCTACTGCAGTTGTTTAGAAATAAACCAACAAAAGGGAAGTGGGGCAGACTCATCAGATGGCTTGGAACTGGAACAAATTACCAAAACTTTGTGCTTTAGTTTCCCAAGTACAAGAGGAGCGGCTATTCTTGACCTGTATCAGGATGAAGTTAGTGTTTTAGAAGCTTCCTGATCTTTTAATAAAGAAAATAAAGAGCAGTATAGTACTAACGGACGCAGTCAAAGCCTTTATACCTACACATACTAATTTAAATGTTTGAGTGCGTGCAGCTTAAGAACAGGGAAAGCCATGCACAAGCCCGGTGGCTAACACGTGTGAGGACCAGTTAAAGCGAGGAAGGCTTGCCATTTCCAGCAACCGCTTGCCCACCACGGGATGAAGTCAGGGATGCTCCTAACAGCCAAACAAGCAGGGTGCTCCATGCCTCTGGCAGTGACCTGGGGAGTCCAGAAATGGGGGTTCAGCTGCTGCCTCCACTTCATCACCCCAGCAGAGAACTGGGAGCGTTTCTTCTACCCTCTCCTAGATGCTGGGGGGTAGCGATGTCACCTCTGCCTCTTCATGTCAGGCTTACAAGCTGGCGGGGGCGGGCGGTCCCCACTGGGACCGGGAAGGTTCCGCTTCTCCCCCTCTGACCTTGGCACGCAGGTAACGGGGCGAGGGGGGGCACGGGGGGACAGGGGGAAATAAAGACGGAGGGAAGGGGACGGGACCGGGATGGAGCGGAGCATCCTCGCCGTGCTGCTTTCCGGTACCGCGTACCTGCGAGGAGGGGCACCGGGGACGGACCCGAGCCCTGCTGCAGTCCGGTGTCGCCAGGAGCGTGGCGACACACCGTGAGGCTTTGCATCCCCCTCCCCCCTCCCCCGCGGGACGTGGGAATCCCAGCGCTTTGGGGGGGGGGAGGGGCAGGAAAGTGCAATAAAACCTTCATTTTTCCCCCAAAAAAATCGGCTTTTTCATTGGCTGGTGGGACCCACCACACTGCAGCCCCTCCCCCCCCCCCCCCCCCGGGCGTTGCCCTTTTAAGATTCCCCCCCCCCCTTTAAAGTTTTGCCCCCTTTAAGAATTAGCCCCACCCACTGTCTTGGCGTTGCCCTTTTAAGACTCGGCCCTGCCCCCGATTCTCAATTGCCCCTTTAAGACTCGGCCCCTCCCCCACTGCGAAGTGCCCCTTTAAGGCTGGGCCCCACCACCTCTGGGCGTGGCCACTTTAAGGCTTGGCCACACCTCCAGTGGGCGTGGCCACTAAGCCTTGATCCCGCCTCTTTTTTGTGCCATTGCCCCTTTAAGACGGTCCCGCCTGCCACTGGGCGTGGCTGCTTTAAGACTTGACCCCACCCCCTCAATCTGCGTTGCCCCTTTAAGACTCGGCTCCTCCCTCTCTGGGCGTTGCCTCTTTGTTAACTCCGCCCCACTGAGCATTGAGCCTTTAAGACTCAGCCCCTCCCCCTTTGAGCATTTCCCCTTTAAGAATTGGCCCCGCCCCCTCGCTGGTGTTGCCCCTTTAAGGTTTGGCTGGCCCCTCCCCTTCTGGGCGTTGCCCCTTGAAGAGTTAGCCCTGCCCACCCTCTGGTCATTGCCCCTTTAAGGTTTGGCCCCTCCCCTTCTGGGCGTTGCCCCTTGAAGAGTTAGCCCCGCCCATCCTCTGGTCATTGCCCCTTTAAGGTTTGGCCCCTCCCCTTGTTAGCCCCGCCCCCCTACTCGTTGCCCTTTTAAGGCCGGTCCCTCCCCTCCCCCTTTATTTCCGCATCGCCCCTTTAAGACTTGACCCCGCCCCCTCTTTATGCCGTCGCCCCTTGTTGC
>JAVJGJ010000037.1:106651015-106680036 GCA_035590215.1 Microhierax caerulescens
CCCCGGTAGCCCCGTGCCCGTGGGGCAGTGGCAGGCTATGGTAGCCCCGTGCCCTGGTAGCCCCGTGCCCTGGTAGCCCCGTGCCCGTGGGGCAGTGGCAGGCTATGGTAGCCCTGTGCCCTGGTAGACCCGTGCCCTGGGTGGAAGGCTGCCCACCCCCAGGAGTGCAGGGCTGCGGCCTGTCCCACCTCGGGAGCGGCCTGTTCCGCAGGGCCTGGGGGCGGCAGGTACCCAGGCTGGGCCTGGAGGGTTCTTGTTTTTAAACCTGGAACAGCTGAGGTTTTCTCAGTTGCCTCTGCGTCCCTGCTAAGCCCCTGGTTGTGGTCCAGGATCCCCCAGCAAAACATGGCAGCCTGGCAAGGAGAGGAGGAGGGTGTTTAGAGTGACTCAGCCCATCTTTTGGATTTGTTTTTTTTAAACAGCATGTTCGCCTCAATGAGTAAATGTCCTTATTTTAACAGTCATTACAGTCTGGCTACAGAGAGAGTGAAACAATATGTTAATATCACAGCTGACTTCCCGGTTACTGAAGGCTTCACGAATTGCAGGTAAACTGATGTTGTGTGACCTAGTTTTCTGTTTTGTTTAGTTTTTTTCCTAAGGTAATTAGGCTCCCAGGATTTTTTTCCCCAGGAAGCGGTGCAAGAGTGGTGAGGCTGTTGCTCATTCATAGGTTTTCAAATGTTAGTATGTCTGTGATCTGTTCTCTCCATACTGTGTAGTTCTGATCTGACCTCTTTTAAGCTTAGGAGGAGGTTCTTTAGCGACAGAAAGGCTTAATGCAGTGAACAGTTCCCTGTTCCAAATTGCACTTACACACAGCTTACACGATAAAGTACTGTATATTGTATTTTTAGCAGGTGGCATTACAGCAGCATAATTAAATCCGAATTAAAAAAGACTTGCTTTTGTGGTGGGAATGTAATTTTTGTAAGCAACTTCCTTTATTAGATTATTCTGGCCACAGTTACCTGGTGGTTTGAGAGCTGGGCAGAGCTTTTCTTAAGATTCTGTTTGACAATTCTACCTCTTAAGTGACATTCTTTTCTTCTCCAAGGCCACCTTTTGCCAAGGTCAGTGTCTTCCTTTCTTTGCTATCATTCTACAACTGCGCGCTATAGCACACAGCCATCTAACAATAGTGGAGCCCAGCCTCAGCGGTGGTATGCTCTGGACCCTGAACTGGAAGAGGTGCTGATCCCCAGAAAACTTTCCATCAGCCCCTTAGAAAGCTGGCTGACAGTTCGATACCTGCTTCCTAAAGCAGAAGTCCTTAATGCTCAGGAAGAAGTGGGCTACGAACCTCTGCAGCGATATGACTGTCCTCCATCTTATGAGGGAGGTGATGTGGAGGAAGGAGAAGGAACACGTAGCAACAATCTTCAGTGTAAGAATGTTTTGAAGATTCGCAGAAGGAAAATGAATCGACACAAGTTCAAAAAGCTGCTAAAGCGAAGAAAGTTTATACGGAGGAGGATAAAGGAAGGTCGCAAGAAGAAACGTCAGGTGAGCTCAGGGTAGAGAGAACTTCTTGACATAAATGTGCCCTCTTCTCAAACTGGCCTCTGTTCAGGTCTCGGATGATGTGTTTACGTGGAATTTATTTGGGGAAAAATGGCAGCAGCTCAGAGAGCCTTAATAAATTCAGTATTTACTAGTACAACAGCTTTTTCTGCTTTGTGTTTGACCTGTACATCTTCAGAAGGTGTAATTTAGAATATTTATGTGGTTGTAAACATATATGGGTGACAGTTACTGAGCATAATTTTTGTTGCATGACAGAAACTTGTAAATACATGTGGCTAAGAGAGAAGAATTTTAACATTTGTGTGAAAGATTAATTTACATGTCTGCATTATATCAGGGAGACTGATTTAATCTTAATTTGTCTTCTGTCTTGCCAACATCCTCAAGTGCTTCCTATTGTCTTTTTCTATACAGAAGCCCTTTACTTCCCGTAGTAGAAGGGGTGAGGGAAGACATGGGCCTTCATTCAAGCCGTAGATGGTCTCATTCAATGCTACCTTTCACTAGTCTGTTAGGTTTGCTATGATATAGTTTAGCTCATTCTGTGGTAATTTTCACCTTGCCTTGATGCAAATTGGGGTTAATTGTTACTCCATTTCTTCAGATTTGTAGGAAGCAGTGCTGAACACACTATCATGAGGAAAACCTCTTAATTTTTCTTAAGAGTTTCATTTTCCATCTTCTCAGTTTTCCTCACACAGGACTTTTAAAATAATGCTACCAGAATCCTATTGCATTTTAATGTATTTTCTGCAGTAAGGCTAATTTGACAAATAGAGCAAGCTGCCTACTTAAAACCATAAAGCATTTGGTTCTTCTGTGTGTGTAACATCTAGATTCTACTTGGTACATGTGGACAGTGGCTGAATACTTGAGTGTTGCTTTGAGCTGTGTTACCATTTCTTTTTTTTTTTTTTTCTTTTCTGTTTTAGATAAAATTTGAGAAAGATTTGGAGCGCATCTGGAAAAGAGCTGGTTTGAAAAGTCCTCCTGCGGGATGGCAGACACCCAAGATATTTCTGAAAAGTTCAAAGCGATAAAAACACTTGTAATGAGTTTTAACATGTAATTGTAATTAAAAAAATATTTAAGTATGTGGATTACATTTAACCTTTTTCTGAGTGTGATGAAATTAGTAGGAGGAAACTTTCAGTCTTGGTGAGCAGTTTTTCAAGGACAAACCTGACAGCAATATGCTTTTTCTCCCCAAAAGAATGGTGTGAGCTCTTGTATAGTGACATGGTGCTGCTGTGTGCAGTCCGTGCTGCTGCCCCCAACTGTATATTAGGGCAAAGGTATCAAAGACTGCAGTTGAATTTATGAAGATTAGATTGAACAATGTATTGTAAGAACAGTTCTGGGAGATGGGATAAGTGAAAGAATTCTTCTCGTTGTATATAAGACACAAGCATTTTGAAAAGTTCTTTTCAGAATCTCATTCTTTCATAGCCTTGCTGTAAAAAGGCTAGTGTTTGCTCAGAGTTATTGTGAAGTAAGAATTGGAACATAATTCTGTAGAATATATCTGAAAAAGCTTTGATTTTCACCTCTCTGAAGCCTTGGTGTGCATGTGCTAAGGCATTGCATGAGCATCCTTAAAAGGCATATTTATTTTTTCTGTCCTGTTTTGTGCTAATAAAGAATTTTTTTTTTCTTTTTCTACAATTGGCCCTTGTCATACAGAACATCCAGATACTGGTATCAGTAAAAGTTCAGAGCTGATTATTCATTAACTATTTGTGACCAAGGCAATCCTGTTGTTATCAGCTGGTTTTATATGATGGAAAAGACTCACAAAAGCTGTGAAGAATACAGATGTTTAAAATAAACCCTGACAGAGAACTTTATATCTGAGTTCTCTTTTGGGTTCTGCTTTTCATTTTTCTGTTTGAGGCTATTAACTTTGGTTTGTGTGATTCAGCCCTTCCCTGTCTATTCTAGCAGATAGGTGGGGTGGACTGGCCTCTGAGAGAGAGGGGAAAAAGGAACAAGCTGTGTAGGCTCATCATTCTACACCATACAGGGAAGCTACCCTGAAAATTTATTCCTTTTTATTTGCTAGGAGCAGAACACTTAACTGAAAAGGAAGAAAAACAATAATCCATGGAACTCATCAGTGCCAGGTACAGTTTAATCTCACTGCAGGAAGGACAGATGACTCCTGGCACACAGTGAATATGTCTTGGGTTCTGTATATGGTGCTCTGCTCTTATTGCTAGATGACAGTGAATGTAAAGCCTCTGAAACTCCTTGGCCATTAATGTAGAAGCTAGCTGGGTCATTATGTTTGTATCTTAAGGAAAGGGTACACCCACATTTAAAAATGGGTTAATCTTGCTAGAGAACTGTTGGCAGTCTGAGAACTGTATTGAAGTCCTGTAGAAATGTGATTAGTACGTTTTTATACGTTTTTTTTTTTCTTTTCCAAACCATATGTTAACAGTAGGCAACTTTGATTAAAAAAAATAAAAACATGTTCCATCCTTTTCGTGCTTTAAATAGGCAGCAGTTGCTTTTAACCAAGACCACCAGGACTCTTTCATTCAGCGTATTGTCAGGATTTCAATGAAGAGGAGGATGTCTAGCCATGAGCCTTAGAAACTCACCAAGCAAGAGAAGATTGAGTGCTGATTCTGGCTTACAGGTTTGTTAAATATGCAGAGCGCATCTAGGTGTTTCTAAAATAGCAATACACGTTCCCTGCACAAAGATGCTTAGGTGAAAAGCTGGGGCCTGAGAGAATTAGCACCTTTGAAGTCAGGTCTGTGTCTTTTCTTTTTCTTTTTTTTTTTTTCTTTTTTCCTTCCCCCCTAGTCACATATGTTTTATGAGCCTTTATGCCAGCATTGTTGTCTTCTGTCAGTCCTACAGCTTCTCTTACTGCCTCTTAGTCCAAACTTGCTGGTTTTCTGTCTAGGGAAAAATGATAATTTGTTTACACATTTCCAGGAGATTGCTGGTTGCTGAAGAGTTGTGATGCCGTTGGAATTACACGGAGCAAAAGACTTTAAAAAGTAGCATGCCCTGTTCATTTGTCAGTGCTGTACCTCTGATTCCAGTTTTGAGCTTTATTCTTCCTTGATTTTCTTTTTGTCTTACTTAATCCTGTAACTTGCATCTTTGTTCTCTGTTGTAGTCTCTACATCTACAAGCTGCCCAAGGGTATGTTAGCCATTCTTATCCATAAGGCTTAGGTTGGTCTTATCTCTGTAGTTTGACATAAAACATCTCTTGCTCTCAGGGAGCATCATGGTGACGCTGTAGATCACAAACTTGTTCGTTGTTAGTTTTTCTCAGGCCTGCTGGTATCATGCAGGCAGAGAACTTCTTGTACCATTTTCCTGGATCAGCACCACCACCTTGCTCTCTAATGTGTTTTTACATCGTGATACTAACTAGAAAAGAGAATTATTGAAATGGTGGGAATTGCAGCGCATAATCATTCAGTACCTTGTGATGTTCCAGTGCAAGTGAACTCCTGTACTAAGGCAATGATCATGTTGTGTTAGGGTGCATGTTTGGTGAATTGCAAGTCTCCAGGAAGTAAAGTAGCTTATTAAATGATATCCTCTCTAAGTAGTAGTCCAAATTGTAGTCTGCCAAGAGAAGTCATTGCTTTTACATCTATTAGATGTAATTGGACAGCCACGTATAGAAATCTGGAACTACTGTGTAATCTCCAAAAGCGTTTGTAAATCATCCATGGCAGTTACTGCCAGTCTTAGTCGTATGAATGCTATATTCCTTTTTACCAAAGTACCTCAAAGCATGTCTCAGGATTTATATTTTCTTTGTGGCAGATGCTGCAAAGACTCTCTGTCTTAGTGGCACTATCAGGTAATATATACCAGGCTTGTATCAACTTGCTTTAACTTTCTTGACCACAGGATGCAGTTTTAAACTCTCTGGTAGTCAGGTAGATGAAAGCTCCACCTGTTTTTCTGTAGGGGGAGCACGAGTACATAAAATACTGTTCACTTTATTATGCTTTATTATGAGCTGAGTTGCTGTTCCTCCCCAAAATACGTGCATACCAGCATACCAGTCCAGTTAGTAAATGTATATGTGTATATGTAGCTGTGGTAGCTGCAGACAGGAAAGGTTTGACTGTTATAAATGAATCTCAAAATATTTAAGACTTGAAGGTTTCTCCTTTATTTCCTTATTATTCGTCACTTCTGAGAGGAAATGGTTGAAACTCAGCAGGAAGCTGCTAGGCAAATTTGTGCTTTTTATTGCAGAGACTGGAAATATCCAGTGGGATAGTAATTTCATGTTTGAATCTACCTGACAGTTGTTGGTCTGGAAATGTCCCGTAAAACTGGAATATAAACCCCCTTACACTCATGCTTACATCCCTAATTCTTGGATTGCCTGTACTTAAATAGAGACAGCAAGCTCAGCTGAACAGAAGGTTTGGTAGTTTTATCATGGCAATCAGGTTTGTGTTGAAATGAGTTGCCTCTAAAATAGGAAGTCAGCTGACTCTGAAGGGATGAAAGTGCTATATTTTCTCTTAGCCAAAGCATGACATTGCAAACTCAGAGAGTGTTCTCCCTTCTGGAAAGCTCAAAACATAGCAACATAGTGGTAGTGGGCTTCTGACATAGCTGTGGCAGAAGTACTATCTCTTTCTAATGCTAGCCAATAATGGTTGCTGGCAAACTTGAGATTTTAGTTGCCTCTTTGAGCTGGATAGCAATGTTTCTTACTAGGGTAGGAATTAAATGTATTTCAGGAGTCTTCTCTAGAAAGTGTGTTGTCCAATCACACCAGTGTGGATTCTTGAAGTTCTTTAGAGGCTTCTGGACAAAACAGTTCTTTCAGCCATGCAAATGAAACCAGTGTAACTTAAAAATAACTTACAGCAGGGGATCAGGCCTGATTGCATATGGGGAAAGGAGCAACACAAAATAACTGCTTGCTGCAGCTTTACCTCAACTATTGTGTTGTCTAACACCATCCAAGATAGGTTTGCTTGGCACAGGGGTGGGAGAGCGTGGATTAACTGCCAGTACTTTGCATAGCTAGACAGACAGTTGCTTAGTGGTCCACCACTGTTGGTGGTCCACAGATGAAGTGTTAGCAATGATGCTGAAGCAGGAGGTAATACTGATGGGGAGTAGAAAATTTTATTTCAATTCCCTTTTTATAAAGATAGCAACTACACTATTGCAGAGCAAATGAAGTCAAGAAGGCTGGTCCCTTTGGTAACAAGGATTGAACCCCAAATGGGTGGATAATAGAAACATGTAAAATGTGAGTAAATTGCAGCAGCTTAGCAATTTGGCTTAACATCATAATGCACAAAGAGCAATTAACCATAGCACCTCTGGTCTGGAGTCTACAGAAGAGATTTTAACAGTGTATGGCAGCCGTTTGCTGCAGCTATCCACAGAAACAGGCTTCTTGGTAATTGTCTGCTGTGGTTTTGACTCACTTAAAGTTGAACAGAATTAGTTTGGAAAAGGGAAAGTCCAGCAGTCAATACAAGATGTTTCTTTCCTTTGGAAATCTTGTGCCTACCCTACAAAACATGTTGGATAGTCTGCTAGCTGTTAAAGCAGCCCTGAGGTCATACAGGAGCTCATGGATGCCTTCTCCATGCTGTCCTTGGCACAGCCAGAAAGACTGGCTATCCAGGAAGGAGCCCTGTGGAAAGGAAATGGAGCAGAATGTAATGATGGTTTCTCTGGCTCCTGCTCATGGGACCAGACCTGAAGCTGATTCAAACCAGGAGCTGCACAGGTTGTGATGGGACCAAAGACTTCACATTGAAGGAGAACACCGATCTGAATTGAGGCTGTTTGTTGATGTGCTGAAGGTCTGTCCTTAAATCCTAAAGCACAGGGAACCTGGAAAAAAAATAGTGTTGGTGTTACACGGACAGTCAGATTTTGTTAGGCTGATGGACTGTCATCTTGAAAGGGTCCAGACCAAGAGAGTTTATTCACTGTGTTTTCAACTATGATTTCATGGGAGCAGGCGTGTGTGTGTTGAAGTGCTGAGGACAGACCGTGGGATGCTCAGTAAACCTGGCTACACACAACTGTAGCAGCAAACATAAAGAGAAATATTCTTTATGTTACTGTTGTATTGGCTCCTGATAGGGGTGCCTAAGAACCTGGAGTGTGCTTTTGGTTTTGTGGTGGTGTTGTGTTGGTTTTTTTGTTGTTGGTTGGTTTTGGGGAGGGAGGTTGTTGGTGTTTGTGGGGTTCTTGTTGTTTGGGTTTTTCATTGTGTGGTGGGGGTTTTATGTTTCTTGGGTTTTTTTTGTATTGTTCAACATCAGAGGGGGCAGGGGTGAAGCCTCCTCCTTTGCTGCAGGAGGATTTCTCTGCATACCATAACTCTGGCACCGGAAAACCAAGTTCTTTCTATGTCTGTATTGTGGGAACTGTCGTTCTTTTCCATTAGTAAACTCAAGACCAGTCTTAAAGGGAGTATGTGTTAGCCCAAGTCAGGGAATGTTTATGAGCATCTGGCGCACAAAACACACCTTTCAGGGATTTAATAAGATCTTGCTCATGTTACCTGACTACCATTGCCCAATAATTCCTGAACAGAAACAATGTACCTTTACTCTGGAGTGCTAATACCCATATTAAATGGTACATTTCTGTATTAAAAATTTACCTGGGATAATTTTGTGTATGTTCATTGGCTTCAGTAGCTCTGACTTGGCCCTTCTCAAAATATGAAGCTGGCTGTACTTCAGTGGGTGTGAACCGTGTGAACCCTTGTCCATATATTCCAAAGTTAATAAACCATGCTTGTTTACATGAGCTGAAAATCATATCTGAAGTGATATTACTGATTTTGCAAATAGCACCTGTGGATAACTAAAATTATATGTTCTCATTTCACCATTCATGCTGTTCTGCTGTTGGTATTTCTGTTCTGACTGTGAAAACATTCTGGTTTGGGTTCACTTGGGCTGAGCCTGGTCGATTACTCTCCAAAAACAACAGCACTCTGTACTCAACCTGGAACGTCGCATTTGCAGAACTGCAATGGTTTTGAAAAGTGGGTTTTGCTTTTCCTACTGATTTTTAAATTTTAAAAAAGAAAAATCAGTAACTGTAGCTCTTATAGATGTCTGAGCTAGCTTTAAGCAGAGTGTGCTGACTTTCCTGTGGACGTATCCATTCTTGCTTGCCTTTCCCTGTAAGACAGAGGAGCAAAACTGAAACAAGGAGTTCTGTGAGAATTTAGGGGAATCGATACATCACTCTTGTGTAAACTCCCTGAAACAAGACTGATTTTTTTTTAGTTTTGCTCACAGCATGGGCACTAATGCATCTTTCCTCTGTTACACTAGTTACAAGACTTGTAGGAACTATATGTATCTGAAATTGGCAATTGTGTTTTGAAATAATGGGAAGGAGGAGGGGGCTGAATGGACAGTGGAATCATATAACTACATGTGCCTTGTTTGCTTAGGAAGCGTGGCTAAAATCTTGTTTAAAGTAGAAAAATAACATGAAATATTGTTTAAAAAAAGCATTTTTTCAGTTGTTCAATAAACAAGACTTGGTGCTGGTCAGGCAGGTCTTGTGCTGAGGGACTGTCATTGCCTTTGGTATATGTCGGTCTGGAGACAGCACTCCTGGAGCCTCTCAGCTGCTGCAAGCACTTCAGAGTCCTATGACTACTTGCAAAGTGATCATTAAGACAAAGATGTGGAATCCTGAGCAAGGAGTCAGCACATCTGGTAGAAAACTAATAGCTTGGAATTTGTCAGGTTTATTTTAAGGGAATTAACAATTCATGGCAGGATGCTTCTAGCTGAGCTTTATCACCAGCCAGTGAGGAACTGGTTAAACTTGAAGAATAAGCAGTCACAGAAGAACATGCCAAATTTAAAAAAAAAATACGGTAGAAGAAACTACAACGGTTATGGTCAGCAATGTGACTATGTGTAAACAGCATCAGTTACTCACCAGCTCCGTTCCCTGGGTGCTTTTGAGTCAGAGCTGTTTCCTCTACTGACAAGGGGTTTTCACTGCTGTCAGCACTGAGGCAGCTAGTTCATTATGGAGCCGCCAGCTGGAGTCTTTTCAGCAGCAGAATCAGCAGGTACATCCCAAAGGCAGAATCTGTGACTGGTCACCTAGGCTTAGCAGGCCTTCATTTGGCTTCCCTGGCCATTCATATGGTTTCAGTTACTGTCCAGGAGACGCTGCTGCTGCATATGATCTTTTCTGTTGCTTTCTCTAGGTCTGAATGGGCATCTGCCAGAGAAATCTTGGTGCCTAATTTTAGTGTCTTTGTGATGTGGGAGAATGGCCTATATTATTGTTGGTATCCTGCCAGCTGTGAGAACTCCTGCTGTAGGCCCACCGTAAGGTAGGACAGAGCTAAATGTGTCCTACTTTCTGATAACATCATCCATCCCTTGTGGAAGGGAAGAGAGTTGTAGCCCTTGGAAAGACAGGAAAGGCTGTCTCTTGCAAGTAATTTGTGCAAAAACCTGGGACTGTGAAAAGAAAGCGAGTGGAAAATAACAGTCTTGATATCGGTGCCTTGGGTGCAACACTTTCCCCTTGAGTGATTTCTAATTATGAAAAGGAGCTGGGGAGTGGAAGGGAGAGCAATAAAAATACACTTACGTAGCTTTCAGTGTAGGGACAGCTGCTTCTGGTGTAGGGCTGCTAGGTTAAAGTAACTTAAACATTTCCCATTGTATTGATGCAGGAATATGCATTTACCACATTTGGTGTCATGGGGCTGCTCCCCAGCTTGGTGTGGGGACTCTAAATGAGCTTTACGGTTGTTTTGTGTTGAGGGTTTTTTTTTGTTTTGTTTTTCTTCCCCCCTCTTGAGATGGTTTTTGTTACTGGAGCATGTAGAGGCTGTTGAGGGGGATGACAGGTTCCACGGCTCTGGAGAGCTCTACGAGCTTGTGCTGTTCTGCACAGCTCTCAGAAGCTGGACTGGGAAGGAGCAGTACAAAGCATGTATGCCATAAACTGGGCACTGGTACAAATCACCTCCAGGCAAGAGTTTCTGTTGTGTGCCTGCCTGGGAATTGACTCGGTGTTAGCACTCAGGTTTCAGGTATATGCTTGGAGAGAGGAAGGAGGTCTGCTCTGTTGAGCCAAGGGAAAGTTGTCCTCTTCCATTCTAAAGGACTGTTGCAAAAAGCCTAAAGCCAGCAAGGGGAAAACCTATTTGTTTGCTGTGTATGCCAGCCTGGAGTAGGTCAAAATCAGCTTAGACGTGCTGGTAACTTTGTCTGCATATTACTGAGTGATGGTTTCTTTCCCTTAATATAGCTCAGTGTTGCTGCGTCTCAGGGCCCTGTAAGCTGCACTGAAGCGATGTGGCATGTTTGATGTGAGAAGCTTTTTCTTTTTTGCCTTTGGTATTTGAGAGACCTCTAGCAATGTTCTTAAAACAAGTGCAGTTTTCCCCTGCAAGTATCAGCTCTGTTGTGAATAAGAAGGGTACTCATGCAATGATGGAAGCTGTGGCTTCTACTTAAGGGTAGAATTAGGTGCTTGAGTCTTTGGGAGTAATTGCTGATTTCACGTTATCATCTTAGGTTAGAAGGGATGTGTGGGGTAGGGTCTCCAAGTGCACAGCCCTTCTTTCCACTGTCCTAAACCATTACGTAGTGGATTTTGGTTTATGAAGCACTTGGCATGTTCTGCTCCAGAATGGATACATTTTTATTGTGGGTGAACGTGATAATTTTGAAAAGTGCTTTGGCATTTTGGGTAAAGGCACTATGGGAATGTTCCTTCAATTTCACCAGACAGTGATAACAGCTAATGCTGCCTTAGTGTGCTTTGGAGGGATGCTTTTGCTTACTGTCCTGCATCATAACTGGGACACTTGCCCCTCTACTCCCTTACTCAATTACCATGTTATTTTATGGAACCGTGAAGTACCAAAGGAGCAGCAGCCTTCTCTGCTGTGGTTCTGTCAGGAGCACCTCATTATCTGTGACTGTAAAGAGCCAAGTTTCTATAAACTTACAGCATCCGTATTTTCTCCAGCTAAATCATTCCCTCTGGACCTGTCTGTTGAAGGTAATTTTGCTAGAATCATCATGCTGGGGTATTTAACTTTTCCCTAACTCCTCAAGGGCACTTAGAGAGCAGGCAGGTTTTTTTCCAAGAAAAATTAGGCAGTTGCATGCTTTTCAACCATTTTTCATAAACCTTTTCAGAGGATGCACTAACTGCAGAATACTGTCAATTTCTTCACTGATGGCTGGCTATGCTCTGTTGATGTTTGTCTTTAATGAGCAATTAAAAAGGACCTCAGAGCTATTGGCTGATTTAATGAAAAAAAGGGATAGTAATGATGTTTATTAGAGTAAGAAATCCTGAGAGATTAGAGAACACCAAAAGGTTCCATGTTATAACACTAGTCTGACTGGGATTATTGTATTGTTTAAGATTTAATAAGAGCTGAGGAGCCAGGAGCTTCTGAGCTCTGACATGTTTTCCTCTGTGATGTTTGGCAAGATACTAAAAAATCTTGTTTCTCATTTTCCTCTCATTCCTAAAGGGGGTAGAGATCCTTTTCTTCTCAAAAAGGTAGTAGAAAGTTAAATGTAGTCCTGTAGTAAAATACTCAGATCTCTGGATAGAAGGAGCATTGTTGGTTCAAGCAGGTAGCTTTGTGTGCAGAAACAGAACACTTGATTTCTAAAGGAGGCAAAGCAAGCAGCACCCTGTTTTCTTTAGCTAAAGTTATGGTTGCCAAAGTCCTCTTGGATCGATCTAGAGCAAATACACGATTCACATAGACAGCCCTTAAAAGTTGGCCCGGCTTCATGTTTGTGTGTCTAAATTTGGCAGCAGGATTATACTGCATTATGGAAAGCAACCTCCTTTCAGCAGAAGTATTTTTATTTTAAATGAAACGGCCTGCAAACCTGAGGTAAATAATAAAAGTCAGTAAGGCAACCTTTGAGCACCCTTTTCAGAGCTAACCTATTAATTTTTCCACTCTTCCCAGTCATTTGTGACCTCAAAATAAGATGCTGTGCCTGGAATCCCGCTGCTTAATTATTTTAGGCGGGTGCAACAGATGGGTTGCAATTAGTGTGAGGAATGGAGTTTCCCTTCAAAAGCTCATAGTACCAGGACACTGTTCCCATGCACAGAGAGACCAAAAGATGTGGTTGAAGGCACCGTGCTGATGGTCAGAGAGGGGACACAACATGTCATCTCTCAGCTAAATGTGTCTTCTCCCTGAGTACTCTCAGAGCTTTCTGGTTTTTCACAGAAATAAACAATGCTGTGTGCTTGTGGCTTAAGCTTTTCCCATGCTAGAGAAACCTGACCGACTGCTGCCTGCATGTGAGATTGCTGGAGAATGGCTCTGGTAAAGGCTCCCTGTTTAGTCCTCCACTAGCACTGAATTGGTGCTGTTAGTGGGTGATTGATTACTGCTTTTAATTTTGTTTTGGCATGGAAGCTTAGCAGGTTACTTTCGAGAAACACAGAAACAAGGAGTTAGGCAGTAACAACTACGGTGTCAAAGCCTGTTTAAGTATTTGTGAATCTTCCTCCTTCTTCCTCCTGCAGAGTGCTTTTTGATTCAGACCTGGATGTTCTTGTCTCTGATAAAGGAGAGCAGAAGCATGGGGCTTCTTGGTGATGTATCTCGCAAGAAGGGCCTGAAAGCTCTGTAACTTCTGTAACGCTGCCAGCCTTGTGCTGATGAGTGTCCCATCGTAAAGCTTTGGCAGTACAAGCAGAGACTCTGCCCGTGTGTCCTGCCTGTGGCGAGAATGGAAGGAGTGAGATTCTGGTTGTGCTGTGTTCGCGGTCAGCCAGGACTGTGGTGTGTGTGGTCAGCTTGCTCGGCTTGCCCAAGGGCATGCGAGTGAGTAGGAGCACTGGACAGTGATGCAGGACTTCTGGATGCTGTTCTTCAGTGGTCTTGGTCCACTTACTTCTCTCTGTCCCTCAGAACCTACCTTCCGCTGTAGGCTTATAACAACTTCCATGTAAACTACCTTAAGATCTGGAATGAAAAGGTTTGCAAAGTGCAAGCCTCTTCCTTACAGAAGAGTGTTGCTGAACTGAAAGATGCGACCCAGGTCTGGAATTTGGAAAGTGGGTAACAGCCAGGTGGAATGTCACAGTTCTGAGCTGCTGCCTTCTCTCACATTTCTTAAGACAAACGCACTGGCTGAGTAACTGTTCGAAGTGGTGATTTGGTCCCTCAGTCATTTCCTCCTGAATCTCCGTGCTGCCTACCATCTGCCAAATTGGACCAGTACGAGGTATCTCTGCCCTAGAGGGGAGCCAGGCGGTTTCATTGTGGATCTGAAAAAGCCAAGATGCTATAGAACCACAGCTCCCATGGGAGTGAGTCAGTCCTGTGTCATAGGTTGGATACCCTTCTGTCTCAGGCACTTGATACTCAGAAGTTAATCTGGGGGGATCGTTTGTCTGTATAGATCTAGAAGCTTTGAGGGCACTCAGTTGCAAGTGGTAGTTTGTCAGGAGCCCTGAAAAAAATCCCCCTGCTTCCAGCAATTCACAGTTGCTGGCAGCTACTGTGAACCTTAAAGGAAGATTAACAGATGCATATACATGAGTAGAGCCAACTCCTGAAGTTATGACTGACAGTAACTTCAATTCAGATTTGCATATTTCCCCACCCTCTCAGGAGCTTCATGGTTCATGTAGCGATTTTCAGCTCATACCTGCTTGCTACCTTTTTATTTTAATTTTGTGTGGTGAAGACACTACTGGCTCCCAGAATAGACTAGGAGATAAGTACTTCACATTTTAAACAAAATAAAATTTAAACAATATCATTTCACTGCGGTCTCTTGAAAAGAAGCAACAAGTAGTAATAATTCTTGTATGCACCGGAGAGTTGGAATACTGGCAAGAGGTGAGAGGGATGCACCAGGCTGTTGTAAAGTTAAAAATCAGAGTTCTGTCCAAATTATATCAGAGCCCCATGTATCATTGAAGCTTTCCAGAGCTGAAAGACAGGAAAGAGATTTTATCTAACTCTGCCCTTCAGTCTGCTTCAGTCTGCCAGGTTTATGTGCAGAGTAGGGCTTCCCGTAGTGCCAGGGCTTCGTAGGCTCCCTGAGAGGACAGAGGCAGCATGGTCTGGAGAGTAAGGGACTGCTGCGCTGCTGTGCGGCTGATCTGGGTTGTATTCTGCCACTGGTCTGCTGTGTGAATTTGGATGAGTCACTTCCTTCTGTGTTGCATGTCTCCCTCCTGCTCCTGGCTGTTTAGACTATAAACTTGCCCTGCCAGAAGCTGCCTGTGCTGTGTATAAAGCCTGCCCCTGTTGCACAAAGACGTGTGATACCACCACTGAAAAGACCTTTGCAAACATGAATGAGGGACCAGGAAAAAAAAACATAGAATGTGTTTTTAGGTTGTCTGTTTTTAAATTAATTTTTAATTGAAACAATCATGGCAAGCTACTTACATCTTTTTTTTTTTTCCCCAACTAAAACAAACCAGTTTTTATAGAGAACTGATTTTCCAGGTCTCCCTTTTTACACACTTTGGTTTATGCCAAAGTTATTAAACTTAAGAGAAAACTATAATTTACACCTTCTTTGTGGATGCCAGTGAGGTGGCGCTTGGTGTCTTTATTTCCCTTCCTGATTGGCTTTGCAGCTTGTTGTTTTCCTGTTTCTCATTGCTCCGTGTTTTCTTGGGGTGAGGACTTTGATTCTGTTTGTACCTTCTCTATCACAAAGGGATCATGAAATATTTTGATACTTGATAGCTGAGAAAAAGTTGCCTACCCATGTGGAATTCTGTCTGTGGCTAGCCTAGATAGACGCTCACAGCCCATTATTATTGTCACCTCATGGAAGTACTTCTTTAGCTGTAAGGAGGCACCTCTGTAGTGCAGGGGACTGTAGATTTAAAAGCTGACTAAGATTTATGAACTAAAAATTAGTTCAAAAGAAAGTCATAGCGAAGATAGAGGCTAGTACTCAAATGTTCTCGTCATCGGGTACCCTACACAAAGTCATTGCCTGCTGAGATTGAGGAGGTTGGGCTTAAAATAAACACCATTAAAACACCAACCAAACAACAAAACCACCACCTCAGTGAGTACATTTATTGATCTATTGGGATTTAACCAACTTATCACTTAGCCTAATTGCATCTGATTTGGAACATTGTGGTATTTGATTCATAAGAACTGGGTTTTTAAATCAAAAATATTTATTATTTACAGGGTTTGACAGTGATTTTTACAGGTTATGAATGGCATGAGACATTGTACGAATAGACAAATCTATTCAGGACCAGAAGAACCATCTGGTGAAGCACAGCTGTGTGGGATCTACAGAAAAGACAAGGTGATGAGAAGGAGGCTCTGCATTCTCTTTTCTTTTAACAAATAGGGTAACCAAATTTCACCACTACCTAAAGCTCTCTAGTGGTAAGATTAATGATCTGGTGGGTATTTGCAGAACACAAGGTTTTATGAGGAAGATTCATAGCAAGTATAAACTGACATAGGCCCATGGTTGTATAAGCTTGCTGATTTATGCCTGCTAAGTATCCGCCTCTGATGATTTTTTGGGGGCACACAAATCCATTTAGATTTTCTCCCCACACTGGACCTAGCTTTTTTTGGATTTCATGTTGTCGAAAAAATGCCAAAATGCATTTTTTTATCTTGGAAAAATAATCTTCAGGCTTCAGTCTGGGGGAGAAAAAAAAAATATCTGTGTTGGTTTCCTGGGCAATTTCTCTGTTTTTGTAAGTGGTTTCTATTAATGGTTTTGAGATGAATCCCAGGAATCTGAGGCTGACTGCTCTCCAGCAAAAGGGGGTGTTTAAATATTGTGCCATTGAATGATGCTAGATGACAGGAACAGCTGAGTTGTAGAGACACTTTATGGCATAAGATGCAGGCAGAGCTCTCTAACCTGTTATGATGACAGCAGTGCTGGAAGAACATATAAACACATACATGCTCACATATTAATCGATTCAGTAAGAGAGAAGTCTGCTCGGATGGTAGAGTTTAACTCCTCATTTGTGCATATCTAAGTCTCTGCTAGGCAAGGTACAAAGCTCAGAGCATTAAGCAGAAGACCAAAAACCTGTGAAGATTCCATCTAATGGAATATCTTGCATGCCTGTACATTCTCATTAATTAATTCATGCACAAATGCCTTTGGCACATAAGGAAGTAGAGCTTTCCAGCTGGAGGTCCAAGACAAGAAGAAGTTCAGGAGTTGCCTGCAAAGGACAGCCCCTAAATAACACTTAACTGTTCCTGGGCAGCCCTCTTGTTTTGCTTCGGGAGTTCTTGGGCATAGCGTAGCTTAGACCATTGCAGTGTCTACCACTATGGGGTGGTTTTGTGGACTTCACCTTTCTCTTGGCTGGAAACAGGTTGTCCCGGGGGTATTATTAACTGTTATACATACCTAGTATAAACTGTTGTTTATACTAGGTATGTATAAAATGATATTATTTTATGCATACCTAGTATAAAGGGAGCCCTGCCATTCTTACACACGAGGCATGTGTATTTGCCTCAGCTGCTGGTTTGGTGACTGCATCACAGGCTGGTGGTCACAGTGGACTCCATTGAAGTAAAACAAAGCAGAAAAACATCTGGGCAGACCTTCAACTTGTCATTCTGAATATGCTCTTCAGAGAAGGCAAATAAGGGGCTTTAGCATTTATGGCTAGAGAACAAACATTGTAATGCTGGGTCTGTAAGAGGTACACAGCTTGTTACCTCACTGGAATAATGACAGGCTTCACTTGACAGCCCTGTTATTGTGGTTGGGTCTCAGTTTTGTCCTTTTAGTTCACAGCTCTCACTGTAAGTTGGATTATTCCAGGCTTGCTTATGGGCTGCATTGCAGCTGAAAGATTTAGTTTAATGAGAAAAGCTTTGCAACCAAATGAAGCCTCCCAGGAAGTGCATACCCTCTGGTAATTCACATGGTTCTGTGTTCCATTGCTCTTTTCCATCAGCAGGCAGGTCTGAAGGCTTTCCCTAGCTACACCAGCTCTTTCTTAGGGGCATGTATGGTGTGTATTAGGGAATATGGGTGTGTATTTATCCCTCTGAGTGTTACAGGTTGATCACACTACTGGCATGACAGGGGTTAGTTGAGGAATTCCCACTAATGGTGAATGATGTCGTGGTACATTAACCCTGAACTTCAGTACCTATGCCCTTCTCTCTTTTGCTGTTTCCATGCAAAGCTCTGTTTCTGCTTATGTTCTTGGATTTGCAGCATTCTTGCTACCTTTGTCACTGTACCTGTCAATTAGCACCCTTTATTCCCAAGCTGTAGCATTCCCTACTACTTTTCAGTTCTAGGAGTTATCCTTGCTTCTGCTCATAGTAGATATTTTCTCCTTTCCTTTGATCATGGCAGAGTGCTATGTCCTGTATTTAAAGGAGATCTAAAGAAGTTGCTGGTAATAAGAATGGAGTGTTAGCAAATCCTGTATACAAAACCTTGTACTGTAATTTGTGTCTTTATGCCAACAGAGCATTAATTCTGGCATTCCTTTTTAATATATTACATATATTTATAGCTGTGAAAACAGGGTGGAAGTGGCCACTTCTCCTGCTTCCCAGGGTTAATGGTTTTTAGAGCTGCAATAAAAGGATGGAGGGTAGCTCTTGGCATCAGACCTGTTCCTGATCTGATACTTGCTCAGTTTTTCTAGAATGGTGGTCTTCAATTCAGACCTGTTGGGACGTCTTTTAGTGCAGCCTGCAGCCATGGAAAACAAAAACATGAAAATGGAAGAGATCAGGAAGAAGAAACTTCCTGGCAGACATGGCTTGCCCATTATTGTTTCCCACAAGCTCATTAGTCTTGTGACCCCTGCGCTGTCTTTGGGCAGGCCTTTTTTCTACCTGAGTCACCAGCATTTCACATCTGAATTAGATATGAAATACCTATTTCATATCACCATAGATTTCATATCTGAAATAGGGGTAAGTGGAAGCATGGGAGCCCTGTTAGCCTGATCGGTGATGGGCATGGCAGGTGTAGAGTTCTGGGAAGCAAACCCACTTGTGTTGGTGCTGGAAGGTTCCTTTCCTTTGCCTGGATGAAGTTGCTTGCTTTGGACAGGATTTGTGGTCAGGGTAGACAGCTGTATATGCTGCAGAGGGCAGCTAAGGGGTTGCTTCTTCTTTTGAGAACCAATACCCAAAATACCTCTGGGAATGAGGAAGGAGGCTGGGGAACACTGCTCAGGTCAGCCTCCGTGGAGGATCTAGTTAACAATTCAGCTCCTGACTGGGCAAAGTGTTGACACAGCTGCTTTTCCAGGAGGATCTCTTTGGACTAGCAAAGTTCTAGGAAGGCAGGGCTGAGTAGAGACTGCAGAATTAGAGTGAGGAAAAGGCAAAGATCTGTGAAATAGCCTCCTGTGTCCCTTTCCTTCTCTCGATGTGAATGAACCCCTGAAAAGCTGTTGTTCTTTCCTTCCAGTGGATGGTTTTCTTCAGGAGACTTCAGTGTTTTGACTTGAACTTGGCTTCTTTCAGTCAGGAAATAGCCAGTTCATGAGAGCAGCAACCACAGCAATCCACATCCATCCCAGAAGTCATGCAAGAAACAGCCAGTAACCTCTGCAGTGCCAAAGCTAGGAGACAGAAAGGTGGAAAAGCAACCTGGAATTGCAGTCTGGAAGGTTCTGGCTGTGGTTGAGAGAAACCAAGGGAAGGAGAGGGTGCTGTATTTGCTGTCTGCGCAATGGGAATGGCTTCTTGCCTCCCAGCCAAACATTTTCCAGACTCTGCTCTGATGATGCAGCTGAACAAAAAGCTGTCAGATTGGAGCCTTTCCTCTGGCTCCGTGGCCTGACAGAGACAGCAGGAGAGGCTCCTTCTTCTGCCAGACTTCTGGGCAGCAGCAGGGCAGCACCTCAGCTGCTGTCGATCAGGATTGTCTTTGTTATGATGCCTGAGAATCTGGCAGCAGGTTTTCAGTTTAGGGACACAGCGCAGTGGGAGCCTTTGCTGCATGCAGGTGCTTATGGAATTGGACTAATGCAGGTACCTGAGACTTGCAAAGACAAGCCTGTGCTTTTGTGTGAGGGTTACAGTTGGGCTGGACCTGTGAAAATACAGGCTATTGTCATCGCTTAGGTGGTGAGTGAGAGCTTGGGCTGTGAGTGATTGTAGGTATCTGCCCCAAAAATTCCCCACATGATATAAATGACAGAGTTGAAATTCAGTGAAATTTTATGGGGCTTTTACCTGAAGATTATTTTAAAACTTTTCACTAGAAACAAACTAGCAGTGATGTGAACCTGCTTCAGACGGTGTGAAGACCTGCTGGAGTTAACAGTAGGGTTTTTTCATGGTCAAATTATTTAATAATAATAGCTCCAGTTCCTCAGAATTTCTTCAGAAGTATCTGGTTCGGTTGGCAGCTGGAGACAGGATCCTGGACTAGATGATGTCCTGATCGGATTTAGTCTGGATGTTTTCAAAGTTTCCCTTGTTGCGGAGTATAATTATTGAAATGTTTATTTAGGTTTTTGTTATAACGCCCTCCTCTTCCCTGAAACACAGCCCCCTCTGGGGTGGAGGAAATCTCTCTTCTGGTATACTAGATGGTACAGAAAAATGTCAGAAGGGAAAATTGAAGTGGGGCAATTAAGTTTATTTCCATGGAGCGCCGTGGGAAGGTTACTAGCTTGTATTTTTAAGCTGTCTTACGGGAGTCTCACATATATTTAGCTCTGTTCTGTAGATGGATGCTTAAGAACAAGTTTTAATTCCCTTTCCCCAACATTTTCCACTTGATGCCTAATCTGACTGTATTTTTAAATCCACTAAGCACTGTTAATGGTAAACAACCATCATCTAACACTGGAATGCAAGCAAACAGAAAGCTTTACCAGTTTTTATTTTTTAATGTATAGTAGCAGCAGCTACGCTATTTCCTGACTTTATACTCACGTAATTTTCCTACAAGTCTTGTATTAAAAGACTCCTGGCTAATTCAGTCACCTACCTACAGAGATTAGGTTGTTAGGCCTGCACAAGGCCAGATTCAGATGGAGCCATATTCCAGGTCTAAAGCAACATTTATACCTTTCATACCTGTATCCGAAGGTGCTTTATGGAACAGGGCGTTGAATACTCTGACCCAGTGTATTTTTCCATCTTGTCCTTGAAAATAAAATACAATTTTTCCACTGGACATGAACTGCTTTTTTCAGAACTCGGATTGATGTGGAAGAGAAATGTCTTACCACTTACAGAGTCAGCAGAGGAGACTAACTTAAATGAGTTTAGAACCTGTTCTAAATGGTTCTGCCAGCAGCCTGGTGAAGCTGTGCCCACTGCCTGTGAAGGCTGCTGCCCTTTTCAGGTGAGGCTGGTGGAATTTCAGCTGTTTAAACATGAGAGCACAATTTCATTCCATGTTTGGTTAGCCCTGCCAGTTTAAGGAGTCTGTCCCCTCTGAACACCCTACAGGATCTAAAGAAGTAATCCACTAAACTGAAAAAAGCAACTGTATCTGGTCTATAGGTGCAAACTGAGGTGCTCAGAACTTTTAACTGGTCTGAGCATGTGTACACAGAATGGGTGTGCATAGATTTTCTTTTGTGAAGCAGTGTTTGAAGTTTCAGAATTACTGCTTCGTTCTCTGCTGCTTGTCGCTGATTCTTTTCAGTAACTGACTCTGTTAATACTCCTGATCGTTGTGGGACACAGTTCAGTGGGTTATAGAAACACAGTTAAATACATCAGTAAGGGCTTTAGGAACGGGTTAATGCAATTTAACAGTCTTTCCCTTGAGCAAAGACTCAGTCATTGCTTGATACTGTTGCTGTGTCTTGGCACTGCTAGCAGGGCTGTATTATCTTACCAGTACACAAAGGAGAGGAGCAGCACTGTATCAGTTCTGCTGTGGTTAAGGTTACTGCAATGTGTCAGCTGTTTGTCTTGGTGCCAGTCAAGCAACTATTAGCATATTTCAGTTCTTGTGTGAAGGGCTGAAAGCCCAAGTTCTAAATCTGACCCAGCTTTCCGTGTTCTGGCCTCTGCGATAGGGAAACCTGTTTCCCACGTTGCAGAATTCTGGGGGTTTTAGTTGCATTCTAGGCAATTTTGCTTGCACTGCCCTAAGCTCCCACATTTTCAGTCTTTATCATTATTATCCTTTTGCTAAGATAGCTGCTATTAAGCCCTTGCTTACAAATCACAGGACAGAGTAAATATTGTTTTCTAGGTTGTCTTTGGAGACTTGAACTTGAAGCAAAACCATATGAGGAGACAAAGATCAAAAAACCACTGAAGGCAACAGAATAAATCCAGTCTCAAGCAGACAGCTGGATGAGTGTCAAACAAAGGAAGGAACAGCTGGATCAAGTAAAGCACAAGGAAAATTAGTTCCATCCCTAGGGGGAGGGAGGAAGATGGTTTCGTGAGCCCAGAGCTGTACGGGACCAGCTTCACCCGATAAAACTTTTACATCAAAGTCAGGGGCAGATCAGAAGGTCCCAGAGGGAGGGGAAAGAGGAGAGTGGGTGTCTGTAGTGATTGTGCAGAAAGTGTTAGGGAAAGGAAGGAGGTGGAGTGTGAATGTAGGGGGAGAGCAGAGTGGGGAGGTGGGGAATTGAAAGTTGTAGGTGGAGTAATTCTGCAGAATATGAGCTGCTGTCGGCAGCTTTCTGGATGTAAATTGATGAGGTCATAGTGTTTTCCAGTTACCAAAAAAAAAATAATATCTAAAAACAGTCTTTGACTTGTTTTTCAAGAGAGACGAAAACACGGAGAAGCTGAAGAAATGAAGCAACTAGCAAAACTCCTTCTATGGCAGATTTTGCTTCAGCAAAGTAAGCTCCTAGCTGATCGGCATGATACTTGTTTTTATTTCAGCTGCAGAGGATGGGGCTGGAGGTTAGCTAGAAGATTTTGAACTGTTATCTTTGTAAGATTTTGTGCAGATTCAGAAGTTAGCTGTGTTTTTGTCTGTGAGGGGCGGGAATCATGGATTTCTTATGCTTTTTGGAGAGGAAGGAGGAGAGACTGGAGAAATGTTTGAGGTTGTTTAAGCGGTACTCCATTCCGCATGTTTGTGCAATATGTTTTTTCCTGTCAGTTACCTTGATCAGAAAATTAAAAAACAATAAGCTTGAATATAAGTACAGTAATGCTTGCATAGTTAGATTTACATAATCCGAGGTTATTTTATACTTTTGAAGAGGCAGGAACAGCTGGTGTGTGTGTGTGTTCAGGATGGAGGAAAAACTTAAAGTGCTGTTATTGTTTATTTTTTCCCGTCAGTGTAAAGGCAGAGACATAGGAATTCACTTTTGGGTAAGGTGCAAGAAAGTGCTGAGGACAAGTCTGATGAGCTTATGATAACAGAATGGGTTGTACCTTTTCCTTAATCACAGAGTTTTCTGTAAGAGCTGAAAGCAATTCAGGGTCCTGGGAGCCTGGCCCCAAGCTAAACAAACCCCAGTAAGGCTTGGATGGCTGGAGAAGATTTGAGGATTAATTGCAAAATCCCAGCAAATCTACTTTTGCAACACTTTGGGCTCCAAGGAAGGCACCTGTGAGCAAAGGACCAATTACAGTTCTAAGAACAGTATGGAGAGACTGCATTCAGGGTGCTGACAGCAGGAGGTGAGGAGCACAGACTTTTTGGGGACTGGTGACCCCTCTGCTCTTCACAGCCCTGGTAATGAAAGGCTGTACCTGAGCCTCCCACAACTCCTCAGTATGTAGATGGGGTAAGCTGAAGAGTTCTTAGTTTGGTCCCTAATTAATCTAGTTCCCACATCACTACATCATCCCTCGTTTTGCAATGCCTCGAGGCAAGATTTAGGAATTGGCAACGTGGGATCAGTCATAGGGACGAAGGGTTACAGTGGCTCAGAAAGCAGTGTGTGGGGTGGGTTAAGCCTGGAGAAGGAGGAGAGGCCACAAACTGTATTTGAGAAGCCCCAACCAGTCCAGCTAGTCCTTGGTGTGGTTTAGTGTGTTGGCAGAGCTTGGGGAGCACCCAGGGCAGGAATAGCAGGTTGGGTTGCTGTAGGGCAGCGCTGGAGCCGTGCAGAGGCACCAGTATCCCACCTGAGGATGGATGACCTCTGACAGAATTTTTCAGGTGTATTTTTGAGAGATAACTGTCCGTATGCCAGGCAGCCCTGATGTTTGAGTCCTGCTATCCCCACACCAGTCAGGTTATAACATAATGAGTGAAGACTGGAAGGGAAGAAGGGAGGGAATCGGTGCTGCTCCGTGCTTGCCGAGATGATCCCTTTTGGAGAGGAACCACACCCTCAAGTGTTAATGTCTTGCAGGGAGGAACAGCGCTGTGTTTGGAATGGCTCTGCACACTGTTCTGTGGGCCTGGAGCCAACACGAAGCACACAAAGCCGAGAAGGGTTCATATAGCTGAGCTGGTATCGGAACCGTCTGTGAGAAAGTTAGGGCAGATCTGTGAGGGATCCTGATTGTGCAGTGGCCAAGATGGTGATTGCTTTCTTGTACTGACAGAAGACTTTCTTTTCCTTTCTGCCAAGGCAGCACATTCTTGCTTTTTGCCATTGATGGGCATGTTCCTACCTGCAGTGAGGTGTTGGAATTGTTGGGACTAGATCAGTAGTTAAGGGCTCTCCAGTCCTGACATCCTTTTTGAAAGCAGGAGACTCTGTTGTTGGGAAAATTGTCCCAGGAAGCCTTTAAAAATAAACAAACATAAAAATTTGGATAAAAGCCTACTTCAGAGCCTGGCTTGACCATCAGTTGGCTTTGTAAGGGAAACTTTGTTTTACTGGAAAGCTTAGTCCTGCAGTCCTGGGCCTGCCAGCGCAGGTGGTGAATAGGAGATGTCTAGGTGGAACTGCATTGCTCACCATCTCCCTCCTTCACCTCTTTGGGATGCGCCCAGATGTTACTTCTGGTTCCTGGTCAGAGGGTTTTAAAAAAATTGACTACCAGAAGAGAGCTGAGTTCATCTGTGTAGCTGTCACCTTGGTGTTACCTCTTCGACGCTGGCTCAGCTCCTTAAAGAGTCAGGTTGGAGCCAGTGCCGTTCCCCAGAAGTGTTTGGAAACAGCTTGGCAGCACAGGCTGCCGTTTGGGCAGTAACTGTGTAACGGGTCTACAGAGACCGTTAAATCCCCTGCATGGACAGTGGGATTTGTGGGAGAAATAAGGAAGCTGACATGTACAGATTTCACGAAGAACATGTCCTTTCTGTAGGACTAGACCATCCCGCCGTGCCCCAAATGCAAAGGTGATGTTGCTTCCTTTTTCAAAAGAAAGAAGAAGCTGAGACAGAGCAGGAGATACTGGAGAAGGTGTGCAAAGGAATAATGAGCTGAGTTTACTTAGGCAAGCAGGGTGTCAGCCTCACAGGCTGTTGTTTCAAACCACACACCTGGTGGGTTATGACACTCATTTCTCTAGTGACTCGTTTGTTTTCTTTCCTGCCCACTGCTGCAATCTGGACTTTGGTGATGCTTATTGCCTCATGAGGTACTGTTCCAGGCAGCTTATCCTCGCTCTGCTGACATCAGTGGCAAGGCTCTCACCGAGTTCAGCAGAAACACTGCAGGTAGAGCTGGTGTCATCATGTCCCACGGAGCGTATATGCCACTTGGCACTCAGGTTACCACTTAACAGTGCAGTTTCCTTTTCTGCTCTGTATTTCATCCTCCAGTATGAGCGAGGAACTTGGTGTTTCATTAGCACATGCATCTACCTGTGAAGCAGACCCTCTGCCAGCAGCTGTCTCCAAGAGGAAAAAAAGTCGCGGTATTGTTCAGGCAAGACTCAAGGGACAAGCTTTCTGTCTGAACTACTCTAAGGACACTGCATAGAGAGGTCTGAGTATGTAAGATGTCCTTCAGAGCCTGAGGCTTTTTACTTCTAGTTTGCCTACAGTCCTTGTGGCTTAATTCTTCACTTGAAAAGTGGATGGGATTCAAGAAGTGAGAGCTGGCTCTGCTTTTTACGAGGGATTAGGAAGTGCTTTTGCAGGCTGCTTTCCTCTTCCTATATTGTGAGACCAGCAGAATTCCTCTGGGGTCCTGCAGAGAGTCATGCTGAGTGTGCACAGAACATGTCAGGGGGCAGGTTTTGTGTGGGTTCATCACACAGAGAGGACAAAGTGATCATCCGTGACATGGAATTTGAAATTGAAAGCTACAGTGGGTTCTGCATTATATACTACGGTATTTGGTGCTTTTGAAGCTCCAGGTCCTGGAGCCCTGTGATGCTGTAAGTCTGAGCTTTCACTGGGTGCATAAGTGCTTATTAATTTTTACAGCTGCAGGTTTGGGAAGTGTGACTCACCAAAATAACTGCTTTCCGTTTACCCCAGTCCTGTAGTTCAAAGCTGTCAACTTTGCTGGGTTATGGGTATATCTCTCTCTTTGTTCAGTAGCTACCGTATTACACAAACAGTAACTTTAAAAGGCATGGCTGGGGGACATGTCTTGTTTGCTGTTCTTATCTCACATAGCAGAGGGAGGAGATTGAAAAGAGAAAAAGGCTTATTCCTTCTTTAACTACTGCATTGTGTTCAGGTTATTGAAAGTCAGTTGGTTTAAATTCCATTTTCTCCAGGCATACAAGAGATCAGAGACATTCCAGATTCCTTAGATTTCTAAGTGATCTCATTTACAGCTATGTCAAATAAGTTTGAGTCTTGCCCATGACCTGATGTACGTGCACAGATTTCCGGCATTGCTGGGGAATCAGAACAGTCAGTTCTTGCTTCTTTGTCTTGTGGAGTTCCTGTGTCTCTTGTAAAGACTTGTCTTTTCTTTCCCTCCTAGAACTTTGCTTACTGGCTGCTACGCCACTGTCTTTTTGATATTTGCACCTACCACCTTGAGACTGTGCATGATACCCTAGGGCAGGCTTCAGACCCAAAGCTTCTGTCCAGAATCTCTGTGTGTGCATTTAAGTGTGCACAGACAAGCCATGAAAAACCCTTTCTCTTCCATGTCTGGTCTCTGTGCTGAACTCCAACACAATACTTAGCTGTGCTTTCGTCTTGGATGGGTTTTGTTCTAGTGCATAATGTCACTGTCACCCTTGGATGTTCGGCTTTGTGTGGCAATTCTTGGCAAGTCAAACCAGCAGTATAGTAAAATGCGGGCAAGGCAGCAATAGAGTTTTCCCTTTTCCCAACAGGAAGCAACATCTCCTGGTGACAGAGGGCACACCTAGACAGACCCTGGAGTGTAATTGTCGAGTAAGCAAGAGTGCTCCTGCCCTGCTTCTTACGGAGCTGCTAGCTGAAGCTTTAACAGTGGAGGGTAAAAGAAGCTGTCAAAACCCACAAGACACAAGCTTTTCTTATCTAAAAAGCTGTTACATTATGGACAACTTTACCACTTCCTTGTTTTATAGAGAGTTGTGTTTGGAAGCGTGCTGGAGAAGCGCGAGTGCCTGACAGCTCCAGCAGGCTAGCCTGGCAAAAGGGCCCCATGGGTGGGATGGAGAGACAGGACCTGGGTGGTCCTCACTGTGCCAGTAGAGCCCCTAAAAAATACAAACCCAGGGGTTAGTGCTGCTCTTAGTTTAGGGCTGCAGCAGGCTGCCGAGCAGAGGCTATTGGAAGGCTTAGGTGGATCTTTTGTCAGTTGTTGGATTTATGATGCTGCATTAGGGCTCAATGGTTTTCACATTAACTTGCAAGAGGAAAGGAAGAAAGTAAATGCATTCCTTATGCTGAGCCAGGAGAGGATGTTTCTGTAGCACCAAATCAATTGGTTAATAAGCGGTAACGCACGACTCTGGAAGCACTGGCTGTGCAGCCAGCCAGCTCGTAGATACCACTCCCTCGCACGAAAGGCACTGTTCCCGTTGAGATAGTGTGTGGTTCCTTTGCCACAGGGCAAACGCCACCAGTTCAGACACATGGGCATTGCCTTGTCACCCTGATACAAGTGGGTGCTGCTGTGTTGAGAGCTGCTTGTCCTGTAGCAAGTGAGAGCAATTGCTCCTGGAGAAGGCTGATTTGGTGCTGTAAAAGAGCTTTGTATAATTCCTTTGTTGTTCTAAGCCAAATTTAAGTCCTGGCTTCCAGAGACACAGGCTGGCAGCTTATATTTTACCATCAGGAATTCTGCAGCCTATTAGGAGAGATCATCAAATGATGGAATTATGTCTTGTGTATGATGTTTCTTTCTTATATCCAGAGCAGTACAGACTTTGTCCAAGATTTTTTTTTTTCTTTGTGATGCTGAGATTATAAATGTAGAAAAAATAACTTACATTTGGAGTGTCTTTGAACTGGCAGTTCAACAGCCAGCGCTGCTCATTTTTGTTCTCTGGTGTCACTGCCCTGTGTTTTGTGATAGGAAAAGGAAAGGAAACGGAGTTTATTCTCAGCCCGTGCACTGGGTGTGTGGTTAAAATAGCCCCAGCCTGGAGTTAATTTATTCTCTTTTGAAATGCATAAATTCCAGGGCTGAAAAAAAAACCCATACAGCCTTTGTCTGGAGGACGTTGTGCTTATGACATTAGCAGGACAAAACATCCAGTGATCTTGCTGGACCCCACTTGGGCTTTACTGGTTGGAGAGATGAATGATGTCGTTGTGTTGGGAATATGAATCGTGCTCTCAAAGCATGACGCCAGGAGACCTCCTAGACCCCTCCTACACAAAAAGCAAGAGGGACTGGACCAGAGAAATGCAGAAACAAAGGCATTAGTTTATTTATTGCAAAGTTCTTCCTGCATAGATCTGAAGATCTGAGCCACGTGAGTTGGAGGGAGATGCAGCTGTAGCCAGAGCATTACAGTGTTAACTGTGCAGACCAGGAATCTGAGCAGGAAAGACTCATGCTCCCAAGCCAAGATGTGTTTGCCCGGCAGAGCGCTGACAATGGTGTGTGTCAGGAGTGTGAAGTGAAACAGCCAAGTCACACCACTCCTCATTTGACTCAGCATACTGCAGAATTCCAGAATTCCCTCAATGCATTAATCCCACCATCAATTTTATAGGAGTTTGGTTTGGAGTCTTGGAGATGAAAGTTACCTTTTGGCCCTCAGTTTAGTGCATCAGCAGTGTGGATCTGCTTCCCTCTACTTGGGCAACTCAAACCCCAGGCAAACGAGCTGTTGTCTGCTCTGTCTCCAAGTCCATTCAGGATAGGTGCCTTAGCAGAGAAAGTTGACTGAGATGTGGGTGTCTGCTGCGAAAGAGGTGGAAATGAAACTCACATTCATTTCACAACGGTCAAACAACACAAAAAGGAACATGGTTTTAACTGGTCACATCTGGGTAGTAGCCCTCCACTCTGCTCTGGTGAGACCTCGCCTGCAGTACTGCATCCAGCCCTGGAGTCCTCAGGGAAGGGAAGACACGGACCTGTTGGAGCAGGTCCAGAGGAGGCCACAGAAATGATCTGAGGGCTGGAGCCCCTCTCCCACGAGGACAGGCTGGGAGCTGGGGTTCTTCAGCTTGGAGAAGAGCAGGCTCCAGGGAGACCTTATCACAGCATTCCTATACTTAAAGGGGGCTTATAAGAAAGATGGGGAGAGACCTT
>JAVJGJ010000037.1:106680061-106698678 GCA_035590215.1 Microhierax caerulescens
GGTAATGGTTTTCAACTACAATAGGATAGATTCAGACTAGATATAAGGAAGAAATATTGTTCCGATGAGGGTGGTGAAACAGTGGCACAGGTTGCCCAGAGAGGTGGTAGATGCCCCATCCCTGGGAATGTTCAAGGCCAGGCTGGACGGGGCTCTGAGTGACCTGATCTAGTTGAAGATGTCGCTGCTTGTTGCAGGAGGGGTGGACCAGAGGGCCTTTAAAGGTCTTTTCCAACTCAAACTGTTCCATGATTCTATGAACTGTTCTTACCATACTGTTTCTGCTGATGCCTTGTTTTTTTGCAGGACTAATATCAGATCCTAAGATAATACCAGTGCCTTCCCCCTGCCCACTTCTGCCTCCTTGGGTTCTTGGGTTTGTCTTACACAACATTTGTTCAAGGGTTTCCTCTTGGGTAGAAGAGGCTTTCACACAGTTTTGGTGGGTGCTGTGTGGACAGATACCTTTGGTGTGATGTTTGAATTGCGTGGTGGAAGAAACTGGGTGGCTATAGATGGTGTGAAATAAAGACGTGGGCTGTATGAAATTCAGTTGCAGGCTAAGTGTATCCCACATTGCTCTTAAGCTTAAGTTTGTTGTGTCAGGTACTGCCTTTTGCTGTTAAGTGTATGGACCAACCAAGGGCTGAGCCTCTGGCCTTAACCACAATAGATGTGTTAAGTAAGTGTATTAACATGGAAGGGAGGAATAGATGGAATAATAACAGATGGCTGCAGACTGTGACTGTATTTGTAGGTTTTTTTCTTTCTTTTGTTGTCAGTAACATCCTTTTTTTTTTCTTTTTCTGCTTTGACAGGTTCTGTTTATTTATATTCAGGTGAGTGACGTCTTTGTAATCTGCCTGTTTTTGTGATCATGAGAAGAAATGAGAGGGACCCTGATTCCATGCCATGCAATGGGGGTTTCATTGCTAACTTCCATAGGCATGAACCATGCATCCCACAAACCAGTGTCTATCTAAACATTGATTAAACTGGGGGTTAGGATTAGGAAGGGTAGGTAGGGCAGGTCACATTTACAATCCTGGTAAGATACATTGTAGACATTGCTTTCATGGAATGAAATCAGTGTTTTTAAGTGGCTTTCTATTGAATTTCTCTATGAGAAAGCTTTCTGTTTGTCCTGAAGATTACTTTCTTTTGGGTGGAATTTGGAACGGCTCTTTTTTGTGCAGAGATTCTAGGACAGGTCTGAGTCCTACTCCAGTGTAGTTTTCACATCCCGTTAATCTGGTAACTCTGTTTTTGTTCTTCGCTCCTGACTCGCAGTCCCAGCTGATGCCTCAAACCCAGACAGTGTTGTAGTGTCAGTGTTGAACATCAGTGCTACGTTAGGGTCACAGGCTGTTCTGCCCTGCAAGAGTTACCGCATGGTGTGGACCCAGGATCGCCTGAATGACCGTCAGCGTGTAGTCCACTGGGATGTGTACAGCAACTATTATGGAGATAACAAGATGGAGAGGCTCTGTGACATGTACTCAGCTGGAGATCAGCGTGTGTACAGCTCCTACAACCAAGGGAGGATATTCATGCCCCAGAATGCGTTTACAGATGGCAACTTCTCCTTGGTGATCAAAGGTACCAAACAGCATCTTTTCTCCCTATGCTGTCCGCAGAATGGAGGGTTCATGACTAAATTGACTTTCTGTTTTTCAGTAAAAATGGCTATTTTACAGAGCATTTTCTATAAATAAATACATATATATTAGTTTAAAGAGGCTAATGAGTTTCTCTGAAGCACTGGCAATAGTGTTTTATTTCCCTTCAAAACAGTCCCATTTTAAAAGAGAATTGGTAACAACTCATTGCCTGGAAGTCGCTTGGGCTTCTTGTGGACCTTTGACTGTATTTCAGTTTCTGAACAATAAACCCAAGATTGCCATCCTTCCTGTGCCTGCTCTTGGCTAAACTTAAATCAGCTTTCTTTTTCCATCTGTTAATACAAATACATTCCACACAAGAGCAAATAGACTGAACAAATTGTTACATGAGCTGAGATGATTCTTCTCTGTTTAGCCCACCTTAGTGATATGTTAGAACTTAATTAGAACTAAGTTATCGAAAGGCCCTTTTGCATCTGTACATGCATTTGGGAAACTGTATAAATGGCAAGAGTAGTTATTGTCTCAATATAAAACATTCAACTTCCTTTCTCTTCCCTGTTGTACTAGATGTCGCAGAGAGTGATGAAGGCACGTATTCTTGTAATCTTCACCATCACTACTGCCACTTGTATGAAACTGTGAAAATCCAACTAGCTATCACCAAGAAAGGTAGGTGTGGTGGACAGCTTGGGTTCCTTTCTGCAAGGGACCTGGTCTGGCAACTGGAGTCCGGTGGCCACCAGGACTTTGTTGAATTCACAGTGGAGCTTGTGAGCAGATCAAGGTAGGCCTTGCGTGCTGCTGGTGTCAGAGAAGAGCAGTGTGGATGCAGCGTTTTGCCCATGCCGTCTCAGTTCCAGGTTCAGGGCACAGATCGCGCAGGCGGCTTGGAAAGCATCAGGAGAGAGTGGTGCTCACTGTGCTGTTTGCTGTCAGAATCACTGAGTTTCAGAAATTGTATTCCATGTTAAGTTAAATATTTACTCTGGGCAGCCCAGTTAGCTAACTATCCTGTTAGTGCTCCAGCCGTAGAACATCCCTAGTAGCATTCCATCATCAGTCAGGTGACCTGCAAAGATCTGCCCTGTACATCGGCTGGTGAGCTTACCCGGGAAAGCCTGTAGTTTAAAAGCTTCCTCAAGTTACTACACCTTAACTCCAGCTCTGAAAACAAGATTCTGAGGGCTGTTGGCAACTGCAGCATGTGCCACCCATGGCACACATCCATCGCTACCGTGTCATTTAAACTGACCTTTGTATAATGTGCAAGTGAAGCTACTGGGGCTGATAGTGCTGGGAAGTTGTTGAAGGGCCAGTGGGGTGGTAGAGAAGTGCATCTCCTGCTACTGTTCTCATAGCTCGTATGCAATAAACACCCAGGCAGGCCTGTGAACCCCCATCTGCTCATCTGTGTTTTGGTTCTTCTCTTAGTCCTTTTCAAGAACAAAATACAAAACAGTGCTGCTTGAACTCCTCCAGTAATTAGGGCATTTGTGGGTAGAAAAGCATTTCCTGCTTGGAGAATTGGGATACAGCATATTGAAGATGAAATCTGTTATTCTCGTTCCATTCTTAGTCTGTAGAAAGAATATACTTCCTGCTTTCTGAAGCAAGAGATTAACTCTCAGTTATAAGGGAAAGAAAGTGGTTGGTCTTGCTCAATGCGCTGACCTGGGATGTAGAAGATAAAGGTGCGTTTCTTTACTAACTGCTGAAGTAAGTGTAAGCAGGGCACGCTGCCCCCGTGACACTTGAATATCTTTGAAGTGGCTGTGTTATAGGATTGCAGGATCTGAGAGCAACCTTAGGTGTGCCTGGGCATCCTTAAGAATAGGACTGGTGTGTAAAGATGCACATAGCAAGGTTGCACAACTTGTGTTGTTTCCACAGCTGAGGATGCAAATGAGTACTGGGATGGGGAAAAGCCTGTGATTGTTGCCCTAGAAGGCAGCACAGTGATGCTCCCCTGTGTGAACCGTAACCACATCTGGACCGAACGGCACAGTGAGGAGGAGCAACAAGTGGTCCACTGGGACAGGCAGCCCCCAGGGGTTCCTCATGACCGGGCTGACCGCCTCATTGATCTGTACGCCTCTGGTGAGCGCCGTTCTTATGGACCTCTCTTCATTCGTCAGAAGATGAACATCACTGACACAGCCTTTGCCCTGGGTGACTTTTCCCTGCGGATTTCAGAGCTGGAAAGTGCAGATGAAGGCACTTACTCCTGCCACCTGCACCATCACTACTGTGGCCTGCATGAGCGCAGGATCTACCAAGTCTTTGTGACAGAGCCGGTGAGAGAGAAGAAGGTGGTGAACCTCACAACTCACAACATTGCCCCAGCCATAGGTAAGTGGCCTCTGGAAGTGGTTCTCCTGACTGAGGAAGAGGTAAGTATCTACAGCTGCACCTTTGAGCTCTAAAGAGCTCAGTAAGTCATGGGACAGGAATATGACATGTTACTCCCCATCATCACCTCAGGAGGCCTTCGTTCCAAGTGCCAAAATGTCCTTGCCTTTCCTCTCCATCCACAGTGGTCTGTGGGGATCACGCAGTGCCCTGAGGAGGCAGCGTGGTCAAGGCAAAGTTGTGCCCTGCAGGAGTCCCATGGACACCACTGGAGCGAGAGGCGCCATTTGGAGCAACACTGAGGTTTCCTCTATATTCCTCTATTCTCTCATTTGAGCCAGGGGCTATTCCTGCCCTTCGGGTTAGAAGAGTAGATCAGGTCTTGCCTCCCTTGCTGCTAGTACATGGCTGTAGTGTATGGGCTTGTTTCTGAGCTGTTCCCATTCCACGTTACACTGGTGTACCTGGAGCTGCGGCCCAAGCAGTGGGAGTGAGGATCCTGCAGAGCTGCCTTAACGCTCTGCTGCAGCAAAAGTGAAAGCATCCCACTCATCAGGGTTAATTACCGTGCTTGCAGGGCTGTAGTGACACCATGTCCAGCTTGTGTTTTCTGTGCTCCAGGGCAATTCTGCAGCCTGTTCTGCTCTGCAATGCTGACGTGCCCTAAGGCAAACAAGCTGTTTTTCTAACAGGCTCCCTTTCCTCTTTGCTTTTATGGAACAGAAGGTGTGGGGCTGGGGTCGATTCTGATCTGCCTTTGCTGTTACAATGTGCCACTATGCTCAGCGGTAGATCGTAAGTGTTTCTCTCCCTTTTGCAGGGAGGTTTAGGCTGTGCAAGATGCCAGACTGTGCGGAATCAAGCACTAGGAATTTTCCTCCTCCCTTCAGCTTTTCTTTTTTTCTCTTAAACCAATTTTCACATTTTCCACCACAGCGAGCTATCATCTGACAGCCTGTCCAAACTCAGAACCATCAGGCTTAGTTCAGGCAGAAAAATAAAATAAAAAACCCAAGTTTGATATTTTTTTAATTTTGGGGGGGTTAGTTCTGTATCAACATTCTAAAATATTCATTGTGGCTTGATATTTATTGGCTGCTTAATACAGAATTTTGACGTGCTTCGTACATTTTTAAATAGGTCTATTCTTCACTAGCAATTGGCTTTTTCAAGTCACAGAAACCTAAACCTTTCCCCTGGGACTAAGGTTGGTGTCCAGAAAACGGAGGCAGTACGGAAGAGCGGTGGCTGTTGAGGCTGAGCTGCTGTGGAGGTCAGGACACACAAAGAGCAGTCTCCCTGCCTGCAGCCCTTTTGCTGCCCTTCAGCCCTATCCAGCTCACATTGTGCAGAGTTTTCAGAGCTTTGTGCATTTTCAGAGTTGCCCACCCAGGAATTTCTTCCTCTTTCCTGCCTGTTGTCCCGCTTGTCGCTGAATAAGTTACCTACCTGCTCAGAAGTTAGGCAGAACCTACAAATTAATTTAACCCGCCAGGGCAGTCTTAGTTTGGCAGGAGTGCCCTCAGTGCTGGAGGAACTTCCCTTCCTGAGAAAAGTCATTTCCACTATCAAAAAGAACAGCCTTGGAAGAGCTTTGTCCCCTAAGGGCAGTGAATGCTCAGCTGGTCTGAGAGCATCGGGCACAAAAATGTGCTGAGTCGATGGGAATGTGAAAGAAGCGGAGACATGTGGAGGGGCTTTTTCAAACCCACCCCTGCTGAGGATCCTGCTGGGATGCAGGCACCCTAGTTGTGTATAGCAGGAGAGGCAGAGATGCTGTCCCATTCCGTGAAAAACTGTGTAGAACTCATTCTAAAGATATAACAGAAATATAAAACGTCAGGAGATAATAAAAGCAAACCAATCAGCTTTTTCAGCAAGCAGCTATAGTTTCTGGCAGAGCTCCAAGGCCTGGAGCCATTTCCAGACAGGAAACTTCATCCCGTTTTGAATATAAACATAAGCTCAATTCTGCTCTCGGTCTCAGCAGTATAAATACGGTGTATGTCTAATAATTCAGTGCATTTTTACTCCGTGCTTGCTTTGGAGCAAGTGATTGACGAATGGCATCTCATGCTTATTGCTAAACTATTCTCAGTCCTTTGCTAGCCTTGAAAAGAAAATGGGCCGTGGTAGCCAGCATTTGGGAGCTTTCCTGGTGGAGAGCTCTCCCTTTTTGCTGGCAGAAGAATCTGACCCGTGACACTTCAGTGAAGGAATGTAAAGGCACCGCTGTTCTTTTTTTTTTTCCCTCCCACCGTTAGAACTTGTTTCCCAGTAGTTAAACCAGATCACATGAGTGAATTGGAGGCAGATGGGCATGCTGTGTCGAGATGTACCGAAAGCTCAGATCTTGGTGGCAGAATAAAACCTTCGTCACCTCAGCTTAAATTCTGATGCAACACTAGGGTGAGGAGGAGGCTCTGTGTTCCCTTGGTGTGATGCTATTCTAGGTGCTGACAGTTCATCTGCTGGGTGCAACTGAGTCAACCATTACTCTGTGCCTGTTTCCCCAGTTATAAAATGGGATCTATTCCACTGCCTGCCTGGGGATGCACTTCGAAGTCCAGCAGCAATGCTTTGTCAAAAGACTAATAT
This sequence comes from Microhierax caerulescens, assembly GCA_035590215.1. Lineage (NCBI taxonomy): Eukaryota > Metazoa > Chordata > Aves > Falconiformes > Falconidae > Microhierax > Microhierax caerulescens. The sequence goes on from JAVJGJ010000037.1 coordinate 106,686,634, forward strand.
GACAAGTATCTTTAGTATTACTTGATTAAGCCACGAGGCCCAAAGTTACTGAGTTTGTTGTTACAGTGACCTCTCCAATGTCGACTAAAGTTTAACTCAGCTCCTGCCCTATCTTGCAGTATTGTGGGAAAGCAAAAAGCCAGGAATAGAATGCATTTATGTTTGCTGACTTCTAGCTCAACAGCGGGTCCAGCGGCTACCGTCTCATTACAGCAGCTGCTGAAGAAGCCTTTCGCCATCCAGAGATTCGTTAAAGTAGAACTGTCACGTATACTGTTTGCAGCTTTGCAAGTGGGTTTTTTGGTTTGGTATTTTTTAGCTTAGCAGTGGTGAAAAACACATGCTGGGTTTCAGCGCTATAGCCAGCAAGCACAGGGCATCTAGCAAGGCCAGTGAGAAGTGGAATGTTGCTGGAGTGGTGGGCTGGGCTACCAGTACAGAGCATGTGCTAAAACCTCTCGCTTTTCTAGGACTGTTGTTAGCATTAGCAAACGATCATCCCTGGTTTTGAAGTGTTTATTTCAATTCACTATCGTTTTGCTTGACTTTATTGTTGGTGGGTTGGTGGTTTTAAATGCTGGCAACAAACTGCCTGTCAAACTGGAACCAGTCACTACGCCAGCGGTCCTGAAAATGTCAGCATTTCTCACATTAGAACGTATCTGTTCAATGGCACTGTGGCTTTTGGGATATTTCCCCCCCCCCCCTTATTCCCTCTGACTAATTTACAGGGTTAAACTCCCAAGCGAATGGTGGGCCAGCACTCCATACTGGGTCTTGCCGGGTGCCCTGTGAATGTTCCCTGGCAGGGGGAGGGGATGTCCCTTTCAGCTCTGTTTTGAAGAAAAAAGCCCTTCCTGGCACAGTGTGTTTTATGGGTTTGCTGTCTGTGCCTGGGCAAGGTTTGTCCATTCCGCTGACTATTGCAAGCAGAGAAGTCGCTTCCTCTCTATATGTGTAAAACATTGACCTATTTATTTGAGATCTCAAAAAAAGTTCCACGTAAAAGTTTTGAGTTACCCTTCTCTGTGCTATGGAACTGAAATGCAGCTGCACCCACAAATGGAATGGAATCTTGGCTTTTCTTTGTGGGTTTTTATTTTATTTATTTTATTGATTTTTATTTTATTTCAAAGGGAACTCATTCTTTGGCATTGAAAGTTCCTCCCACTCTGTAAATTATAACCCTTGGCAGGGAGGGGCTGCTTCATACTTCAGCTGTCTGGAGCCAAAGCAACGTGGTGTGTGTGTTGTAAGGGACCCAGAGGAGGGCTGCGTTACCCTGCAGAAAGACCTGGGGCTCTCTAGCGTGGCTTCTGCCTGGCCTTGCCCTTGGCAGTAAACAGGAACGCACCGATAGCCGGGCAGCAGGAAAGGGCTGTGCAGCAGTCACTGTTAGTAATTCATGCTCCTGGGAAGTACAATGGTCTTGTGAAGACTGCAGGCATCTTCCATCTGACAAAGGTGCAGCATGTTGTAGATTAGGCAGCTCTTTGCCCTTTACTTCATGCAGTTCCGAGGAGTTTCTCACTGAACATGCTTTGCTTTGGATGCCAATTACAATTATCACCCTGTTTTCCTTTGCTATCAGATCCAAATGTTGTCAGGGGCCACAACGTAATAAATGTCATCATCCCTGAGAGTCGGATGCACTTCTTCCAGCAGCTGGGCTACATCCTGGCCACTCTGCTGCTCTTCATTGTCCTCCTCATCATTGTTATCCTCGTCACCCGCAAGCGTCGGCAGAGAGGTAAGCGCTGGACAAGCCCAGCCCTGTAGTGCTTATAGGGATATCTCATGGCAGCAGAGGTACAGATATAGATACTATAGCTGTGTATAGAAATAGATACTGCAGTGCACAATGCTGAAGGCAGCTATCCTCTTCAGGAAAACCAGCAAACAGTGGGGAGTCTTTGCAGGTGCTGATGCCAAGGGAGATTCAATAGTGTGGTGTAAAAATTTCCAGGCCGTGATTTGCTGAGTTGCTGTGCTCTAAGGGAGAAGAAAATCAGAACTGCTGGATAGTTGCTCTTTACAAGTGGCATTTATTTAGAGCAGGAGGCCCTCATGCATCCCTTAGGAACTAAGATGTCTTAACTCCTTGCTGGACTCCCTGCGCTGGGTGACTCTCCATATATAATTAGGTAAATGGACACTGAGATCTTCTGGTGACTTCCATACAAATAGTTTTGGATGCCACACCAAAAGCAAATACCAGGGAATGTCTGCCTTCTGGTGTGTTTTTGCAGTACCACATTCATCCTTATTTATGTGTCAGGGGATTAGCAACAACACAGAATGTTATTGAGTTATTGCAGTCACAGGGGGGACAGACTCCTGGCCCTGGCCTTTGAATGGAAAAGAAAATCATCACTCCTTGCAGGGTGGGGTGAGGCAGGAGTGTAGTTAGGTACAGGCACGTGGGCGGCTGATGAAAACCAGTATCTGTAGCATGTGATGGATGCAGGCCTAAGCAATGAGTTGGGGATGGGCGAGTGCAGCACCAGCACACAAGAGATGACAGGTGTGGTTGATATTTTTGTAATAAATGGGAGGTGGAAAGAAATTAAATACTGCGGTGGCTACAGTTTCTCCTGGCTGGTCATGCATAGATATGGGAAGACCACTAGAAAGCTGGTGAGTAAAGGAGAGGGAAGCTCCCTGTGGCAGTGGAACACACCTGAGTTGTTGTGTGTTGAGAGCTTGTGAAGGTGACCATCGTGTCACAAATAAAGAGCGGTGTGAATAAGTACTAGGTGTTACTGTTATCACTGTTACCGGGGGAGGGTGGGTTGGACTGGATGTGACTGCTCATTCTGTTACTTCTCCTGTTTAGGTTATGAATACAATGTGAAGAAATACGGAGAGTAAGTATAATTTCAGTGTCTATTATCTAGGATGAGAATGCATAACAATGAATTTATGGGCCCCAACCCTCAGCTGTCATTAAGAGCCTAAACCAGCTGAGGATCTGGTTAGTACGAGTACAGACACGTAAGGCATAGGCTGCTTGATAGAGTTTATTCATTGTTTTCCACCAATTATTTTGCAGTTTTACACTCTAGTCATTATTAGTGTAATCTTCCCAGGAATACACACTTGCACAATGATTGCATATCGGGGAGCAACTTCCATGCTGCCAAAGTACCGAAGGAGAGGACGGTTTGTAGGGCTGATTTGACAATTGCATTTCCTCTTGTGATACTTTGGGAACTGATTCACAGATGATGTTTCTGTGAGATGTCATTAGGAGTTAGTGGTAAAGGGGTAAAGATCTAACATAAACCCTACTGTGAGATGGGGCCAAGATTGTGTAGCTGGGTTCCTTTATGTGTTATTATATATTATTAAACTGGAAGAGATGGGGAAGTTCCAGTGCAAGTTGGCTCCCCATCGTTCGAAGGTCTGGACAAACACAAGGGGACAAAAGAACCAGCTAGCCAGAGATCTCAAGGTATTAATAGAAAAGCCAATTAGAGAGAGGAGAACCAGAATCACTAGTAAGCAGTAGGACCTTCTGGAACCTGTTTGATATCTTAGGGGCAAAGACAGGAAAAGTACCTGTGTACTGTGGCTGCCAGTGCTGTTTTCTAACTGGCATGCTTTCTCCAGGGAAGCCTTGTAGAAACTGGAAAAGATTCTGTAAGGGTTGCTGTGAAAATCACCAGTATTTAATAGAGAATGAAATCTTCTATGGATTTTTTTCAACTTTTCTCCAAATACATGCCAAATAAAGACTGTAAATTAAATTCTGTAAAGTAGCATTAGAAAAGCAATTGTGAAAAAGGGTGAAAAGAACCAGTTACTAAAAGATGTGACAATACCATTTTTTTGCTGTTACTCTTTTTTCAGGAAGGATGTAAATCTTAAAGAATTTACAGTCGACACAACAGATCTGACTCAGTACAAAAGCGAAGACATCAGGCTGGGTATGCATCAGCTAGCAACCCTTCTCCAAACCAGGTCAAAACTCGTTGTAACCAAGGATTTTCTTATGGCCTTTAGATGCCATTTTGAAGTGACTTAACCTCCTGATTTTGAATGGCAGCTTTGAGGATCTCATCAACCCACAAGTCAGTGCAAGCAGGGACGCTGCAGCTGGAGAGGGCAGGTCTGACTTTTGAGTTTAACCAGAAGCTGATGGGTGAGGCTGGTCAGTAACAAGGCACAGCTTCTTTTGTTTCACCTGCACTTTTTGGGGTTGTCTGACATGCACCTGAAAGGCAAATTCAAGTGAGCGCAAAACATTGTGGAATGAGATTAAGACAGTGTCTAGGGAAGAGGATTCCTCAAACGTAAGCAGTTTGTGTAGGGAAGAGAATCAGCAGGGCAGGTCTCTAGAATCTCCTGTCTGAGAAACTAAAGGCATTTGTCAATCTGAATATCATCGTTCTATAGTAAATAAAAAATAGCTCAAAGTGAGTGCTCTGGAGAAGAAAATTAGACTGAAGTCTTCAGTACTAGCTACTGACCTTACCATGACTCTTGAAAGTGGGGATGAACTGTAGCTGACTGCAGGGGGGATAAAGAGATGTCACGGGTTAGGTTAGCCTTCTGCTGAAGCCAGTTTGGTTTAACTTTCTACAATTTCATCCTCCCTGGATGTCAAATCACTTAGTGACCAGTTGGGCCTTCTCTGAAGATCTGTGATAGCAATTAGGACAAATAAACTTGGGGAATGTGGTAGGAAGAAAATTTGCAACAAAGGTCTTAGAATACAAAAGAGAAAATACAACCCCCCCCTGGAACTCATGGTAATGTGGAACAGTGAAAAGTGGGGAAGGAAGCTAATCTCATTGGTGATCTATGAAAGTGTTTTTGCTGGAATATGCAGGACTGACTTGGGGAACTCAGAGCACTCCTGAAGGTAGATGCTGCTTCTTACTAGAGCTTGAAGGTGCAGCCTTGGGTTTATTGTGTCAGCAATTGATCAGAGGGATCTTTTTGCTTGGACTTGGAGTGGATTGTCTGTAAGGCAGAGTCTGCACTACCCCGATTCCTAAAGAGTTGCCATGATGCAATTCGTACCTGCTGCGACTTGCCCTATGTCAGTGAGCACGTTGATAAACCAGGAAACAACTGAGTCTGTTCCTCGTTTTTCCCCGCTGTCCATGCCCAGTAAAGGTACAACCTTTAAAAGAACAGGCTGATGACCTTTAGGTCCCAAGCTGCAGCATTGCTATAAGGACCCCAGTAAACAAGAGGCAGATACAAAATCTGAATTAAAGACAAAGGAATTGCAGAGGGTGGGTTGTAAACCGGGACAGCAGCAAGTACAAATTCTCTGTGTGCCTCAGGAGAGCTCCCCTGTGAGCAAATTCTTGGAATAACTGCATCAGTCACCTTCAGGCGAGCTTCACATAGATAATCCAGAGCTTTCTGTTACTTCACATAGATAATCCAGAGCTTTCTGTTACGTGCTGGAAGAATCTGTGGTGCCTGTGAGAAGCAGGAGGCTGAAGTATGCAGAACTGGTTAGTGCCAGGGGCAAAAGTAAAGTCATAGCAGCTTTCCTTTTCCTGATGAGTGCCTGAGTAACAACATGAGTTACTCCTAGAGATTGGAGATGCCAGGCCTAGAGTACTTCAGGGAAGGACGGACCACGTCCGCCTTGCCTGTAAAGCTTTGCTGCCTTTTCATGTTCTAATGCCTGTCTGAATTACACTCCTCCCTTACACAGATTACAAAAACAACATCCTGAAGGAGAAGGCTGAGCAAGCCAGAAGCTTCCCAGCGAAGAACATTGATTTAGACAAAGGTAATAACAACTTGCTTCACCCTAATTGGTAGGAGCCTTCTGATGGGTTGAAGGAGGGAGGAGGGAAGAGCACAGTTTAGCAGTGAACTGACCAAGCCACAGCCAAATGAGGAATGATAAACATCATGACAAATGACTGCAGGAATGAGAAGCTAGTTCCCTTCCTATCCTTTCATCATGGAGCCACAAGATGCAAGTAGTGATTAGGCTTTTAAAAACTTTTGGCATGGCACAAACAGAATTATTCTTTATTGGAAAAGAATGCCTCGCAGGGCTGGAATAGTGCATTCTGTGCTGTAACCTCAAAGGGAGATGTATCTCAAAAATGTCCTGGCATGGTGTTTGAGAAGAAAACACTGTGCAGAAGAGAGTGTTTTGAGCTGAATTAATTTATGGGTAATGGGTAGTCACTTACTTCATCCCCTCCCTAGTGGCTGAATCTCCTTTCTGTTATCTAGTATTAATCCAGAGTATTGTGCCTCAGTTTGTAGAGTCACACTTATGTCAAGCAGTGTTTGTAAAAAGTTGTTAGGTTCCATGACTCCTTTCATATGAATTTACAGTATAATAAATGTGACTGAAATGACATCAGGAAGGGACTGGTCTGAAGAGTCTATGAGTTGCCTTAAACCTGCTGTTCTTGATGGAGTTCTCATGATATTTTTGCCTACATTCTGCAGAGATGAGCTGTGCAATGATTTATACACAGTACCTCTCACTGTGGGCTTTACAGGGAGGATGTTTGGGACATGGTTGATAGCAAATACTTGTCACTGTATAGCTAAGTCCATATTACAATGTGCTGCTTTGGATGGTTTGAAATCTCTCTTCAGGTACTGACCTCCATTTCAATTTGCTTGCAGATTTCAGGAAGGAGTATTGTAAATGAAGACATTCCCAAGCTGCTGGCTGGACCAGAAGCATCAATCAAAGATAAATAAACGGAAGAGAGATGCCTTTTCTTGATATCATGTCCCTCCAGTTACCATAGTTTTTTCTCCTCATAGACTTTCTCCCCACTAAGCACAAGGGTATTGGCAAATACTTCTTGAACGAGCTAGTCTGTCTTGTGCACACTTATGATGGGTTTGGGTTGCCTTTTCTTCTTCTCTTCTCATCCTCCATTTTCCTTTTTTTTTTGGTATTATTGTTGGTTTTAAGCATCAATGATTTTTATGAGCTGAATCAGCAGACTTTTTGCTTTGATGTTACCGCTTTAAATAAACCAACCTGCATCACTAATCTTGACCCATCATTATATCAGGCATTTTTCCATATAGTGTATTCATCAGAAAAACAATGGTAAAGCTTGATTGTAATCTCTCATAGGCTGGCGTAGATCAGTGTCACATGGCACTTTACATATTCCAGTCGGAGTACAAAGAGTAGGCCCCTTCACAAGTGACAATGTAAATACCTCATTTTGTGAATCGGGAAATGCCAATATCCTCATTTTACAGGGGAAAGGGAGGCATCCAAATGACCGAGGGTAGGGTTGGGATCAGCTCCAAAGAGCTCTGGAAGCCTAACTCTGTGTTTCTCACTCTAAGTTTGTTTGTTGATCTGTTTGTGTTTCAGCGCAGACCAAATCAAATTTGGCATGAGCAGACACTTTCAGCTGAAGCTGATGGAGCTACAGAGCTCTAATACCAGTCTCAGTTAGATCAGAACCAGAATTATTATGGAGAGGGCTAAACTCCTGTGTGGAATCTGGAAGGTGATTTTCCTGCAGTCCTTGGGTGGATCCAGGTCACACAGAGCTTGTGTGCACATCAAAGCCAAGGTATGATTACAGCACAGGTAGACAGATTGTTAAAAGGAGTAGCTTCTCATGAGCAGACCACAAGGAGCAAGAGTAACAACACACTCCACTAAATAGCCTGTTAGGAATTTTCATGGGTCAGGGTCTCAGAAGAGGAGTTTAGGAGGGAGATGAGTCCATTCTTTGTGGATTTTTTTTTGTGGGAGCTCAGGGATACCTGAGATAGTGGGGCTGTGGGTTGAAGGAACGTTCTACATATTAACAGTATGTCAGGTGGGGATTTCAAAAAATTTGAAGTCAGTAATTCAGTGTTGTAATCCAAGCAAGTTAAAAAATTGGGAAAGCTGGAGAATGTCAACAGTTCTACACAGCGTCTCTGACTGCTCAGGATATTCTGTGGCACCATTCCCAAACCAAGTACACCCTTTGTCTTTGGGGCACAGAAGCAAAGGTCTTTCCTGCTGTTGTGAGTGTGATAGCAGTGACTTGTGTTCTTGTGTAAGGGTGGAGGTGGCCAAGGGTTCCCAGCCTTCTCTTTGGTGGTCTGAAGAGGATGGCAGAGGGAGGGATTGCACATGGGCTTGGTGACTGGATGGAACTGGATTAGGGTCTCCAGGATGCTGTGGGTGGTGGAAGTGTGAAGAGAACCTTGTGTGGAATTACTGTGAGGGTGATGGTGTGGTTTCAGTCTTGAAGTAGTGCTCTGCTTGCACCTGGTATCTCAGTGTGGATTTCTACCTGGAGATGGAGAATTCTGAGGTCTTTGCAGGTGCTGAAGTAGCTATGGTCCAAGGAAAGCATCTCAGCCTACCAGCTGAACAGTTGGGAATGTGACCTGCTGCCTGGTATGGTACGTGCCTTGGCTGTTGTTTTAGCCACCCTTGCTCCTCTGGGAACACATCAGGGCCGTCTAAGAGAAGCACGAGTCTGGTCAAACTGGAAAGAGTGGTTGTCACGGCTGGGTGAAGCTGCCTGCTGCAGGAACAATGTCAAGTCCCATAGCCACCCCTACCAACGTGGGTGTCTCGTCTGACTGACGCCAATGTTCTTAGACACCTCAATCCCATTTCAGACCCCCTCTCCCTCCCCCCGCAGCCACCACTGATCGCTGCTGGTGTGTGAGGGGGCTCAGTAAGGCTCGTAGCAGCTCGGAGGCACACTGAGCTGGGGGTGATGGTTGCCAAGTTGTAGCTACTTACACGGGAGTGGAGCTCAGCTCCGTAGCTCTGCCAGAAGCGTGGTGGGTAAGGCCTCCTGCGTACCAGAAGGAACTATGTTGGCTCTTCAGAAGCTGGGACATCAGTATTTCAATGCATAGTTTTTATAGGAATGGAAGATGGACCGTGTCAATTTTCATAGGTATTAATACTTCTGTTACTGAGGACTAGGTTAAAGAATAAATATATTGGGGACCTTTATTTTTAATGCCTTCAAATACTACAAGTATTAATAGAATATAACAGTAGAGGTGGAGGTGAGCCTTCATAAGGTACAGCTGGGCAGATCCTTACCTTGTAGTTTGCTTAGCCCTTCCACTGCTCTCTGGACAGTTTCTGTCATTCATGGTTAATGGCCTTTATCTTCACTTAAGAGTCACCCCTACAAAAGCACTGATCCTGGGCAGACCCGTGATGGGCAGAGAGGAGGGGCTGGGGCTGGGCTGGGGTCTCTCTTTGCCTGCCCTTCCCCCAGGGCAGGCTGCCTTTGGCTGGACCTGATTGAAACCCAAGCCGCATTCCTGCAGGTGCATAAGGCTGCGCTGGTTATTCCATCAGGGTGGCACAGTCTCAAACAATTGTCATTAACGTCTTTCTCCCTCCCTTTCATGTCTGTGAGTCAAAGGTTGGAGATCTTTACTTGCCAGTTCGAATTGCTCCACACAGCTCATACAGACACCAGCTCAAAGTGGGGTTACTCATAAACTCCAGAGGCATTTAAATATTTTATTTGACTCCTAGGCTGCAAAATAGCTTAAGGGAAAAAAAAAATTAATATGTTCTGTGAAACAAGGACTAGGAAGAACTTTATGAGTTCCTCATTTTTGCTTTGATCACTAGTTTGAATTTGGGTAATGGTCAGACATGCCAGGATAAGCCTAGGCTGATCAAGATAGGAGCCCAAGTTGAGATTCTGGCCCTTTTTTTTTTTTTTTCAGGAGAGGCATATGTTGTGTGATGGGACTGATGATCAGAACAGTGGTTTTCCAAAACAGCCTGCCACATCCAATATGTAATTTAGTATGTTAAAATTTAGAATGTTAAAAAGAGATCCAGGCAAGACTGTTGGCCTTGTTGGTAACCAGTTGTGTTGCAAACTTGAAAAAAAGAAAGAAAACTGAACGCTAAACTGAAGAGTTTTGTTTGTTTATTTCTTAATATGGAGGAATTATCAAAGGCTATTTGGCCTTAAATACTGGTGAAAAGCCATTTAGGTCCTTCACATGCGCACTTTGTATTCCAGCAGTCTTTGGCATCGGCATGAAGTCTATGTAGCTGATCTTGCAAATGAAATTTAGAAGGCTTGACTTGCGATTAACCACTAGGCTTAGGGGCAAGACCACTGTTTTTGGTCCCCACTTTGCCATAGACTCAGTGCAATTCTAGACAAGTTGGCTTTCTCTCTCTCTCATGTCAGCCTTTCTTGCCCTCATACGGCACAGTGACTTGCCTCTCGTGGAGAAGCAATTTGTTAAGGTGTGTAGCACTTGGGTAAACGTGCTTTGCCTGAGTTATTCAGAGTAATGTTCTCACTGTACTAATGGCGTGCTGCATCTTGATTGATTTCTTTACCTGTCACTTGGCAGGCTCTTGGCAAGCTTTGCCTCATTATAGTCTCCTTGGTTTCCTGAGACATGCATTTTATGTTCAGTTAGTTAAAATAGTAATAACCCCTAGTATTTTTATACCAATTACTTCTCAGTGAGTACTGTAGCTCAGTGAGGGCAGAGAAATGGAAGTCTCTTTTAGGGTGATGTATGGACTGTAAGTCCTTGTTGTGGAACAAGAAAAGGGACCTTGAAAGGGGTTAAAACTGAGACTAGAACAAGAGCCCCTTCTTTTCAGCTCTGTGCATGCCCTGCTTCCTCTCAAGACAGAGAGGAGGGCTTGTTCCATAACACTTCTTTCTTTGTTGTAACAGAATTAAGTTTCATTATTGTTGTCACTTAACTTTTACCATTTGTCATTGTTGTGTAACTCTCCTAACATTTAAGAAATAAAGGAGAATATAACGGAGTTTCAAGTTAAGGTTGATTTTATTTCTTGCTCTTTGGAGATGCTATCTAAGCCATTTAGCCAGCATTAGCTAATTCTTCCCAATAGCTGTACAGTGTATTTCATCTTGGAGCATCCTAAAGTGCTTGACGAAGTGCAGAGTGGATGCAGTAAGTTATTCCAGTGATTTCAATGTGGTTTCCACATGGGACATCATCATTTGACTTGGTCATGGGGCCCACAGACAGATTTTAGCTCTTCAGAAGTGTTGTATACTGAACAGATCTGCAGCTGTAGATGGTATGTTCAAAGCATCTATCAGAACTGAAGGCTGGCAGCTCCTTCATAGTACATTAATTCAGCAGGTCCAGAAGGGAAGATAACATATCCTGCTGGAATAGTTAGCTGCACAGTTTTATACTCCGCTTCCAGCCCAGATGCCTCTTTTCCTTGCAGAGCTAACACCTTGCAATGTTCCTGCTGCACATTCTGCTCTTGGAGGGCTTCCACCCACTGAGTAGTATCCCAGCTGGCATGACAGAGTTCTTCCAGGGACACTGATGGAAACAGCTTGTATTGCTGCACGGATAGACAGTGCAGGTGCAAGAATTTGAAGGATCAAAGCAGGATACAAAGCTAAAAAGTGGCAAAGAAGTGCATTTAGCAAACTAAGATTATGGACTGGCTTGTCTACCTCTGGTGGAAGTATTATCTTTTCTCTCACCTGGTTGGAAATCATGCTACAGCCAGTGTCCTGCCATTTTATACCACGTCTTCACTAGGGTGGATTGCCCAGTGATGGCTGCTTGTGTCTTCACAGATAACTGGGGAGGGTGTGGGGGTGTGTGTGGGATGTATGTGTGTAAACCCTAGGTTAAAAGGGTTGGGAGCTGAAGACAGTGAGAAGGAGATGGGGAGTAGTTCCTTCTCTCTGGCCTCTGCTGTCACTGAGAATGAGTGATGTGTTCTTGAGCAGGTAGAGCCAGGGGCCATGTACGACAAAGATCTCATCTGAAGTACCCATTCTGGTACTGTTGTGGGACTTTCCTGGTCAGCCCCTGCTACAATCTGCAGGTGAGATTCTTCATGGTGAGGAGAAGCCAAATGAGATCTCCTGAAAAAAAGATACTTTGGGCAAAGTGAGATCATCCTGGAGCTGATGCCAGCCCCACTGGGAACATCTGACCCAACAGCATTTTCCTAAGATTTAAACTTACCTTTTTTTTTTTTTTTTTTCCCTCCACTTAAATGCCACAGGCAAACTAGAGCATCATACTGTAAAAAAAATAATACTAAAATTATACTGTTGAAGA
>JAVJGJ010000037.1:106705733-106716523 GCA_035590215.1 Microhierax caerulescens
TCGCCGCGTCTCGCCGCGGGTGACGCGGGGCCGGGCCGCAGCCTGGGGCCGGGCTGTGTGAGCGGCGGCCGCAGCTGTCAGGAGCCCCCGGCCCCGGCGGGGCAGGCTGCGGGCGGCCCGCAAGGCGCAGCGCTGGGAGCGGCGGCTTCCTCCGTGGAAGTGCTCCTGCTGCCCGGTGCGGGGCAGGGGTGCGGGCTGCCAGCCCCGCTGTGGCCACTCCAGGCTGCGGCTGGGGGGATCTGACGACCCTCCGGTCCCGCTCTGGCTGCCACCGGGCTTATTTACAGCTGTAATAAAATCACCCAATAAACCCCCCCTTCGACGCTTTGCAACTTTCCAAATGTATTAATCCTTTTGTAGGAGGTCGCTCGGCTTTGTACGCGCATCTGTCGCTGGCAAGACGTTTTTTAAATACCTTGTAAATAAGTACATTATGATAAAGGTATTTAAATACCTTGCCGGTACAAAAGAGAGCAGGTTTGTGGGAAACTAATCTGGACCTGACTCTAAAATAATGCCCTGGATGATGTTTGGTGAGATCAGTCACCCCCAGCATCCTCATACACATTGTGTAGCCTCTTTTTTTATCCAGGAGACCCGAAGCTTTTAATGTTAATTGTGTTTTTATCCCTGGTGGAATGTGGATATTGTTTGTTGACACGTATTTCTTATGTGGCGAGTTGTTAGTATTGGCGTGTTACTGTAGGACTGTTCATGTCTTGGCTTCTTGTTTGTCTGGATTATGAAAACATTTTTGGGGGAAACAGCTATACAATCTGTTTGTTTTCAAAATAAGGTCTCTGAAATCATCTGTGCTTAAATTTCTCTCCTTCACCCTCAAGTGGCAGGAACGCAAACCCTGCGGGTGTCTTATAAATTCAAGTTCTTCCATTTTTGTGGTGCAGCCTCGATAAAGGATGTTGGGTTTGTTGGGACAGCATACACATTCGTTCCCACTGCTACAGAAACATAGCACTAGAAAAACGTAAACTGTGCTGAGGCAGGTTGAACGTACTAGGAAGCTCTTTAAAGTGTTTGGGCTGTTCTTTGACCAGGTAACAGAGTTAGTAACATCGGCCCTACAGCGGACTCTCTTGTTAGCCTGGAAACCGGGGTGCAAATTGTCTCTTATTCTTGTGTTGTCTTGGGAATGGAGATGATGGAAGATGAAGGGCTGCAAGTGGGTGCTGAGGATTAGGACCTGTAAATGTTGTCTGTCTCATTTAAACAATAATTTCAAATAGACTGCTGAATCCGTTAGGGTGGTGGTCCGTTGTCTTGAGACAGCTAAAGTGACTCTATAGATGGTGACTCTTGCAAGTCAGTAAGCTGTCAGTCAGATTATTGTTTGCTTTTGTTTGTCAACCGGATTTTTGTTCCCCTCTGAATCCTAAATACTCGTGAAAAATAGAGAATTAGAAGAAAATTAGAAGAAAACTTACATGAATTTTGACTGTCTTAGCAAGTGTTAATAGTAAATATGAGCTATTTTCATCATCTTGTCTTCAAGCTGACTTTTTTTATTGTTGTTGTGAAAAGGTAATTATAGATGCAGTTGCCACTAACTAGAACAAAATTGTGTATCTAATTTCTACCTTATGTGCCTGAAAATGTCCTCCAAAGAAATTCTTTTCTGTGTGTTCTGTAAGTGGTACTTAGGCTTCAACTACAGTAACATTTTGGTTTTAAATGTAGTGTTCTACAGTTCTGGTCTTCTGTTCTTCATATTGCTGCTGAATGGCTGTGCGGAGCTGTGATTTGGCATGGTGACTGCTGCTTGGCAGGGCGGTTTGTAAATCCCAAAGTGGAGTGAAAAGTACTTCTTGTGTTAGGAAAGCAAATGTTTTCCTGGAGAAGTGGAGCCTCCTTGAGAAGCCAGTGATCGGGAACCGACTTCGCAATACTGCACATGTTGTTGTAATTAAGGCACAGCCTTTCCTGGATCCTGAGATAATGTAATAAATAATTGTGTTCAGAAACAGTGGATGTGTTGAATTGTTTCCAAGCATGAAAGATAGAGTTGCTAAGGGTTGGAATGAAATTGGGTTGGGGATGTGGAGCCATATCGAGCTGTGTTATGAAATTAAGCAGTTAACGTGCTTTGTGTACCTGTGTTGGGTTACCAGCCTGCTTTCAGCTTTGCTTCTGGGAAGTGGCTGGAGACAAAAGCTGTGGGAATGGTGTATTTCCTCCTGAACTTCTGTTGCAGTTTAATTTGTTACTCTGCCTTTTAGTCTCCATGTTACATTATCAGTAAAGCTATGGAAAATAGATACAATGTGGAACTTTCATCTTGAATTTCCTGGCAGCCTTACTTTGATTTAAAAACACTTTTCCCTGTGCCATGTCATTGTCAAGGGTGACTTCTGGACTGACTCTTGATGGGATGGATCTGCCTTTATTCGGAAAGCCCAGGCTTTTCTACTGACTCTATCTGTAGATCTGATGTTGTTTCCAAGATGCAGGATGTCTGTGTTCTGACTTTAAGACGGAGTCCTTGGAAGTGCTGTGTAGCTTCTGTTTTTATTCTAGTCAGTGGGAAATTAAGCAGGGACATTACAGGATCAGACTCATTTATGTGATAGGATCCACCAGCAATGAAATCTAGAAAAGGTGATATTTGTGATATGTGTTTTATAGACAAGGAACTGTGTCGTCAGCTTGCTTAGTTGCTTACAGCGACTGATTCTTTCCAGGGGAAGAGCTCAGAGGTCACTTCTGATCACTGGAATTGTTAATTCTAAGGTTACAGCCACACAGGACCTTGAAATAATGTATAATGCAATTTTGTTGATTCTTCAGTGATTGAAAAATGGCAATGAATATATCAGAAAATAAAGCTATAGTTTGTGGTGCCTGGGCTCTCATGTCTGGGCCTCTAACAGTTGCATAAACTGTTGGGTCCAAATGATTCATAATGAATCTGCATGGCAAGTCCTAAAAGAGGAATTCCTACCTGTCTTCTCTTAAATGTTTGGTATTTCTGCAGGTTTTCCTGTAAAAACACTGTCATAAACTGCCAAAAATACATAATTATATGTGTATGTAATCCAGGTGTTCCCGTAAGTTACGTGTCTTAATTTTGCTATACAGTAACCTGCTTTGAGACTCCATGCTACTGTTTCATCTCTGATCAGTACAGGATGCTGTGCTGTGACATGATTATAGCAGGGGAGATGCAGAGGAGGAACTGTACCAAATGCTCACATGGATAAATATGCTCTCTCCTGCATTGTTCTGGCTTCCTTCGCTCTGTTCAGTGAACAAATATCACTGGGGCAGGAGCTGGTGCTGCGGGTGCCTTGCAGTGCTGCAGGATAGGAAGAGCAAGCCGATCTTAGGCTCTGCAATCTTTATCCATCGAATACCAGAGTGTGTCTGTTCTGCCATCCTTCTGGGTGAGGTTCAAGTCCTCATTCTTTCCATTGTGTGAACTAATACTCTTGATTGTACTTCTTTAGGGAGTACTTTGAGGAGTGGCTTTTTAGGCATTCCTTTGGTATCAGCAAAAGAACTTCCTTTGGAACCGCATTTTTAGGTGCAGCTGTTTCTTGCACAGAAATTGATTTTCTTGGATACTTGATGTGTTGAAAACTAGGAAGTAATTGTGATTTAAAGCAGTAGGAATCTGGTTTGGGATTTGGATTATGAGCTGAATGGGGCAATTTTTGATAGAAGAGGAACATGAGAAGCACTATTTTGTGTCTTTTCTCATAGAGGCAATGTATTGTCTCTGTTTTCACACTTGCCCTAACTGAGAAACAGGAGTCCTAGTTGACTAGTGTCTAGCTATGGAGAGGCAGAAAAATTTAATAATTGAGAAAGCTTTTAGAGACAAGACATTGAAAAAAACCCACCCTCAAAATATTTTTTATGGGGACAAGTGAAAGCAGGAGTTGCCTATTTATCAATGAAGCTTAGACGATTGATGCTTGAAGTGCCATTTGGACACTGGATATAGATAATTCGGAAAACAGAATGTTGATTTGTGTGTTATAGTTGCAGAATTCCACGCTGATTAAATGTAACTATGAAAGCTGTTGTAAAAATCCAGCAGGGAAAGGAATATTGGGCGAAAACGTGGAAGCCTTACTTCTGCCTGTTCTCTGTTAATCAGGTGCCACAGAGTTCTAGACTCTGAGCTAGCCAAACTCAAAAGAAGGTTTTTGGGCTGAGTTCTGTGCTTGGAAAACTGTTTCCATAGTTATTCAGGGATAAGGCAGCATATTGGACCAAAGTGCCTTGCAGTAGGATTCTGCCTTTTAGGTCGACTCCGCTGTGTAGGAGTAAGAGCCTAGTTTTGGTTTGGGGTTTTTTGGTTGTGTTTTTTTTTTTTGTTTGCTTTTTTTTTGGTAGTTATTGCAACAAAGATTTTAATGAGGTATTTTTTGCTGGTGTTTTTAAGGAGATCCTCTCAAGACTAAAGAGCAACATGAAAGGATGCCTACCTCCATACTTGTTTGAAAACTGAACAAGCAGGTGACAGAGGCTGATATAGGTCAGTTACAGGTAGGAGTCTGTCTTTTTTGAAACAGAATAAAATGAAGGCAAATGATTCATATTTGCATTAGAAAATATGGAGCTGGTAGACTTAATGTGCAGAGGGGGCATGTACTAAAAATAACAGTTTAGGAAAATGATCCCTGCAGCTCTGTGACAAGGATTGATACCCACAGAGTGAGGCTGTATGGATCAGAACTAGGCAAGGGGATGGTAAGGCAGCTGCTATGATGAAAGCTTTTGCAAAAATTTTAGGTGTATAAATGGAAAACTTCAGAAATATTACACAGACTGCAAGACCTAAATGTGGGCTGGATGTGAGGGCCTAGAGAGCAGTCAGAGAATTCAAGACAACGTCCACGTTACTGACCTGGATGATGGGTAGGTAGATAAGCAGGGAGGAAGAGTTGTGCCATGTAACTTTTGGCCTTGAAATACAAGCAAGATTATTTTTACAAAGCATCTGTGTAGAATCTCCATGTGCTGGTTTCCCACATACATCTCCCTCCCCTCCCCATTTAGTCTCTTTTACTCTCAGTGTTATTGAGAGAACAGGTTTTTTTAGGAGGGGCGAGTGAGTAAGGAAGTAGTTCCATGAGGTAGAACTAATGTGAGAAGGCTGCCTGAAGATTTCTGTCTCTTCAGTGTTAACCCTCTGTATTTTCTCCATTATCTCAGGCTGCTTCATCAGTTAGTAGATATCCAGAGACCTGAGGTACAGTTAGGCTGAGAAAAAGCAGTTTACTTGGACACAAGGTCAAAAAGGGTTGGGGCTTCAACTGGTAATGCAGTCACATAATTTACCGTATAGATCTTTGGAAATGCCTGTGGCATGTTCACTGAAAGTATCTTTTGGATAGCAAGCATGGTTGAACAGATGGAGCAACAGATGGGTTTCTTTTAAAGTTTTTTTTTATCCTGTACCCTTTTTGGCCAGGTTTGCCTGTCTGTAGGCTAGAAAGGAATGATTGCATAATAGTCAAAGGTGTCTTCAGGTCACCCCGGGACAGCTGTTCCTGTGATGTAAACAAGCACGGTTGACCAAGAAAATGAATGCAAAGCATGTTACAGCCCATGGCTAAGATTCATGACCCTTCTCTGCTGCTGCTGCTGCCAGCTTTGCTTTGGGAGGCTGCAGTAGGGTATCTGGCAGTGCTGAAGCTCCATTTGGGTCTCATCCAAAGGCTGGTGAAGTCACTAAGTCTTCCTCGGAAATGCACTGAATTTTGAGCCAGTTTCTAGCAGAACTAATTCTGTCACATGAACAGTACTGGTTTGAATGTGTAACCTGCAGGCTTTCCTCAATAAAATCCAAACAACAAACCAAACCAGATAGGCAGATTGAGAAGATGCTCGGATTTTTAGTAGCTCTTTGAGACCACTAATAAAGCTGAATATGGTGACTCTGACTTTACAGTTCAGTGGATTGGTCAGGGTTCTTTCCAGCTTTCATGCCACTCGGCATGGTCTGTTGCACACTTAAATGCTGTAAACATTGCAGAAGCCTTGATCTGCTGTTGGTGGAAAGGCTCAAAAGTGAAGGCCAAGTTTCAGCTTGATTTAATCAAATAAATCTGGAATAATATTCTGAAAATTGAGATTACTAAGAGCAGGTCTTTGGCTGGCCTGAATGTCTGAATCAACAGCAACCACACAGAGGCTTTCAGAGAGAGGGAGAATTCTTAAGACTGGAAGGGAGAGTACTGGAGTACTGTTACCTAGTAGGAGAAAATGGGTAGTTAAACCACGGAATTAAGACCTGGGAAATAGAAAAAACAAAAAAAAAATAGTATTCAGCCACAGAGTTAGGCTTGGACTCGACAAAGTCCTTGGACACACTGAAGTGAGTGCTGAATTGAGGCCTGTGTTAGCTGCTTGCCTAATGAGAATAGCTTTTATTTCTCTTAGGTTTTTCCCATTTTCTCTGCTGGAATTTATAAACTTTCTGGAGACTGTGTGTCTTACTACTTATGTTTTTACAGCATCTAGTACTGTGGTGCTTTTCTGTTTGCTGATATCAGAAAGCACTATTGTAGTACAAATAATAAAAATATGTATAAGAACACCAGCCTAATAGACCTAAAAGCTCATACTTTGTAACCACACTAGGTTAGCTTACATGTATTTTGCCAGGCTGATCCTGATAGCTGTCTACAGTACAAGTCACTGCTTATTTTAAAGTCCCAGCTGTAATGTAATCTAAATATTTAAAACAACCACTTTTTCTGCTGGAACCTGAGGACTGCTCTGCTCTGAGGGTGGAGTATGTAATATTTATTAAAAGCTAATGCTATGAAAACATGCTAAAGGGATACATCAGGTTTGGTCTGCTTCCTGGGGCTAGTGATCTGCAGCGGGACAAGTTAGAAAAACAAGTTTACTACTGTTCATTTAATGAACGCCTCCACATAGTGTATGCACAGTTTTGTTTTTCTATTTTTTCTAGTGCTTGGGTAGACTTGTTTTGGCTTAAGAATACACACACAGACTGTATATCTGTTGGAAACATGAACCTTCTCTATAGGATTCAAGTTCAGCAACTTATCTATGGGCTTGCTGTATCTCTAATTAAAATTTGCCTGTGAAGTAGGTTGAATTAAATGGGATTTATTTAATAATTTTTGAAAGATTATCACCATTCTAGCATGCCACAGGAGAGTGAACAGGCAACCAGGAGGAGATCCAGGTGCACCAGAAGGAGATCTACATTCAGCGCTTTGAAATGAACATGAATAGCTGTGGAATAGATTAAAATTTTGAATTAAGGAACTAATTTACATACAGTATGAAAGCCTGTAAAGATTTCCATGGTATATTTGAGTTTAGTACAGCAGGCTCCCTGCACTTGGATTTTGCTTACCTTCAAGCAGGAGTCTGGTGTTTTTGAAAATAGCCTTGCTCATGCGTGCATTTCAGATGGCACTGGAAATGCAGCCTGACAGGTGTTACCATGGCTCTGTGCAACCTGGCCAATTATCATTCTGATTAGTACTTTCAGAGAATCGTTCGGGAGCACCAACCATTTATTTCAACTGTTGTGCCACAGTGAGAGGTGGAAAGGTTGACAAGGTGGTGTTTATGAAACACAAGTAGTGGTTTTTCTGTAAATGACGTCACTGCTAGAATTCTCTCCGTTCTTGTGGTCTTTAGGAATCATGACACGTTTCAATTTGGATATCCTGATAATTAAAGTTACTTCTTTTCTTTCTTTTTTCCACAACAGTTGGGGTTGCTGTATATCTGGCTGATTAGATGCGTTGTTGTTGTGCTTGATACGGTCAACAGTAGATTTTTCTGCCTTCATCTCCATGTGAAATTCTTTTTCATATGCTATTCACCATGTGAAATGGTGATCATCGCCACACCCCTGCCCCTTAAGTTCTGGTTAATTCTCACTCTCTTTTCTGTGCTACTGACATTCCTTGTAAGTGGACATGAGAAAGGATATCCATCACTGTCTTTATGCAGCTGGTACTTGCTTTGGGAATGTACTAGACCTCGAGTAACATGCAGTATATTGTACTCACCCCATTGCAGTCTTTAATACCTTGTGATGGGTAGGGATCTGATTTTCCATTAGAACTTCTTTGTAAGGCCCCAGTTTGTTAATGTTTCTGTTGATTGAATAGCTAGTCTACTGTCTTGATTGCTACTTGGTCCAGTTTTAAGATCTCCAGGGTAAATATGTGGGATGATTACTTGCAGTTACAGCAGTGAGCTGTGTTTACAGCCTCTTGGAAATAGCAAAGGTTGAAGTTTCTATTGCACCTGCTTTTGTGTGATATAACTTAGGAATATCAGCTGGTGTTTGCAAAGTGGCAAGCCTTTTTATTTTAAATTTACTTGAAATTTCTACAACACAGAGGCAGATTTTTTTTTTCTGTGTTTATCGTAAGCTAAAAAGGAGCAGCATTATCCTTGAAATTTTCAGCAGTGTTGGAGTCTGGTCCTATGTAAAGTCTGTTGAGGGCAAGTACCTTAAAGCCATTAAACCCTGATCCCCTGTCTCTCAGCAGGTATGTACCTCTCTTAATGTGCCTCACATTATGGGAGGGAAAATTCAATAGAATCAGCTGATTGTTCCAATTATGTTGCTGACTCAATACAACTCTTTACATATGCATTATTGCAATTTATTCTGTCTAGCTTTTGTTTCCTTAAAACGCTGAGATTTCTGGATTTTATTTGGAAAGAAATTAAGAGAAAGGAAGCAAAGTGACAAGTATGACAACTTACTGAGTAAAGGCAGTATCTGGAAGAGGTCTATCCCTGTTTTCAGTCCGTGTGGGAAAAGAAAGATGGCCCGGTGTGACTTGACCAGACACATTTCTGTGTGACTTGACCATCTATTTTGCCAGTACTGGAGGTAAAGGCAGCCTTTGTCCTTTGTCCACCAGATAATCCTGAGGTGAACCAGGAAGCTGAGCGTTTCTTTTGCTTTGGCACCTACGCTAACTGCAGCAGCGCAGAACGCTACATGCTGGAACACCCAAAGAGAACGTGAGAAGGCAGCTCAGAAAAGTGGCAGTGTCCTTTCAGTGCTTGGCTGCTACAGATAGACTTAATTTATCTTTTGTTCCTTGAAATGTGGCTTTGCCCTTGTACTGAAAGGACTCGGCCTGTTCTATACAGAGCAAGCTGTGCTGTTGCCGGTCCTTTGTTGGAATGTTTTGGAGAGCTTGACCGTACTGAAGGTGAGGTGAAGGGCCTCTGATAAAAATAGATGCAGCATTGAACAGAGATAGATTAATATTACTTGGTCCTATAGTTATTTTTAAGAAAAGCCTGCTCATGCCTCGTGGTTAGTCTCTATTTATCTAGTTGTTTGCGTTCTTTTTGCATAAGTATTTCCTTGTAGTTTACTAAAGCTGAAGTCAGTAAACTATGATGTTGTACTGAGCAGAAATATCTTCTGATGCAATTTAATGGCTAATGACTTACGATATCCAGGACTGCATCTTTTCTTTGGCTGTGTTATTTATAAGGAAAACAGGTGCCTCATTTTTTGCTAAATGGCTACTTTATGTGCTCTACTTGTGTTGTTACATGGCAGTAATTAAAACAGTCCCACAAGGGATGCTTGTGTGATCTGCAAATGAGTTCTCTTCTCTGGTAGTCTTGAGTATTGTGGACTTCAGCAGCCAGCATTTTGAAACCCCTGTACATGTAACTAATGAGAAAACCACATGTAAATTCAGTTTAAGTAGAGCTATTTGTTATGAATTTTGCAAGATATATGCAATCCCAGTTCCAAAGACTGACTGTTTTCAGAGAAAATACACTGAGTAGGTGGATTGGGAAGATTAAAAGGGGAGTAAAACATTCCTGACAATCTCTAATATCAGTTTTACTGTTTGTTTAATCTGTGCTTGCTTTTATTCACTTGGTTGGGGTGCTGCATCTGGACAGATGATTAAACTCATCTGTTTTTCTTGTCCTGGCAAAATGTGTTGTTTTTTCATAATCATTTAGGGTAGGTCTAACACTTCTTCCAGTGAAGTCAGAGGAAAACCACTGCTGAAAATCTCACTATTAGTGTTAAGAAATGCAGTCTTGCCTTGCTTTTCCAAGAGTTCCAAGACAAATTTTGGGGTTTTTTGCCTTGTTTTTTTCTGTTCAAAGATTTACCAGTGAATGTAGGCAATATTCCTTTTAAATTGGTCTGCATTGTTGGTTTACCTGACAAAGCTAGTACTGCAGTTGGAGGCATAATAGTAATTGAATCAAAATGTCTCTTTAAGAGCATGTTGCTGACGATGAAATGTATGAAAGTTGTAAAAATGTCCTTTCTCAATAGAAAAACAATCAGCCTGTCTTGGTCTTCAGTTCTTTAAGCACATACCTGTATAGTCCAAAGTAGTCTTGTGGAGACTGACTTGAACAGGGACCAGGTAAGCACTCTCTGGAATGGTTGTGGTGTGGTTCTTTCCCTGATACAGTGAACCCTGTGGTAGAGCAGAAGTGAAAAACAATCAGGCCTATGTTAGCACAACTGTGTGAGCCTGTACTTCTGTGTGCTGCAATGCCACGGTACAGAGACATACCTTAGGTTAGCTTCAAACGTGCCAGAATCTTCTACATGATACACAGCTGTGCCAGGTGTAGTCCATCAGTAGCCAGGTAAAGTATTTTGGAAGATACTTTCTCATCATGATCTTAATTGGCCTAAAAATGTATTTAAAAAGGCAAATTCATAAGAGAGATTCTCAAGAAAGCAGCATCTGTTGATGGTCTCATCCGATCTTTGGGGGGGGGGGGGGGGGGGGGGGGGGGGGGGGGGGGGGGGGGGG
>JAVJGJ010000037.1:106730123-106772663 GCA_035590215.1 Microhierax caerulescens
ATTAGAGATATTTACAGTCTTTGTTCTTTGTCGATGATTGTGAGGCAAAATGAGAGATTTTCAGACTGTCTCTTACACAGGCATAGTCCTTTGACTCGTTCCTTGAGTAATTGCTCTGGAATTGATTCCTGAAGGATCATCACTTTATTAGTTTGACATTCCACCTGTCCTTTGCAATCTTAGAGGAAGATCTCTGCTTCTCCTTCATTGTTGTATCAGCAGAACATGGCATACCCTGAAGGAGGATGTTGAAATTTTTGCAAAGTTAATATAAACAGTTACTCATTTTCTAAAATGAGGACCTGACTATCTGGGATTTTTGTTATAACATGCATTAATATTCACAGTCTGTCTTTTTGTTTTTAGATGAAAATATAGTTATCTTTAAAATGGTGTTTGTGTGAACACATGATAAAGAAGAACTGATACCATATGTTTAAGGGCAAGTATTGTGCATGGTTTTTTACCACATGGGCAAGATTGTGCTGGTACCACTAATGCCAGAATCATTGTAACGGAAAGATGGTTAAGCAGAATGCTCTGACTTGTGTGTGATCATGCCAGCATTATCAGTGACAGCAACTGGATTGTACTGAGATGGAAGTAACATGTTCCTTTACATGTATATATTTTCCCTTTAGGACAGAAAATAGATTCGTAAGGTTACAATACATCATTGGTGGTATTGCCTTTGAAAATAGATTGCTTGGCATCTAGTAATGCAAATAAAGTGTTCTGGCAAGAGTCTTTAGCTGAGAAGCTGGTTTTTTTATGTTGGATTGTGGAGGCAGAGTAAGAACACGTGACTTTAGGTTGCCTCAGCACAAAACCTCAGTATGCTGTCTAGCATTAGTTGCCTCATTTATTCGCTCATTTATTCGCTTCATAGATGCAGGCACATGATGGTATTGGGGTCTTGTCTCTCTGCATGTTCTTTCAGTTGCAGAGAAACAAGGGCTGTTCTTGTGGTCCCTTCTTTCTGTGGCTGCAGTGTGATGTGTGCGAATGTCAGCCTTTCCACAGAAGATACTCAGACCCTTAAAAGCTTACAAGTTGCAAATTGACTGTTAGTCTTGCTGTGGAACAAGGTCTTAACTCAGGGCAAAAATAACTGCCTGGGCACTTGGCCATTGTGAAATGTGTGCAGATACACAAAGAGGCGAGACGTCTGCTGTTTGTGGGCTCAGTTCCTATTGATGGTCAATATTATGAATAAGAATAATGGATTGCTGCATAGTAATCTTCTGGCATTTTGGAAAAGGATCTGTAACACAGTGGTCTGGATATCACCCGTTATATTTTCATAGCATCCTTCTGAAGTATTTACTGTACCCTTCCTCCAAATTATCCTCCTCTGTCAGTTTAGCTCTGCCTATGTCAGATCCATCCCTGCGCTGAAGCTGATACACTATTTAAGATCGAGTCAGGTGGAATGTTGTGTTTGTGCTTTTGTTTTGCTCAGGAGTGAATTACACCTTCAAATGTTAGTGTTTGGAATTTGAGGATGTCATTTGCTAGAAAACACATTATATGAGACCCATGAGTGGACTGCAGTGCCCCGATGCAATTCTGTTGTACTCTTTCTGCTGGTGTAGGTGCGTTGTCCTGTAATTCCAACCTTATTCTGAAACTGTTACCTTTCCACTCAGGTCCTTCCTGCTACTCAACTTGTCAGATATCTTTATGTCAGTGTCTGCTTGGGTTGCATGCTTTTGTAACCTCAGCAGCTATTGGCACTGGGTGCAGCGATTCCTTGGAGTGACCTGGTGACCAGCCCTCAATTCAGCTACCGAAATCAGTTTGTCAGCAGTGACAGAGCTGTGCTGCTGCATTTGGCTCTAGTTCAGGTCTCCTGCTGTCACTCATCCTTCTGTGCATTCAGTCCACCCTTTCTGCCTGAAGAGTTTTCTATAGGTGTGAACTGTGAGATGAGAGGTGGTCTGCATGCCATTTTGGATGTGTGATAGTGAAGAGTGTATCTGTCTTAATTAGAATCCTGTTAGTATGGGAAGTCCTTGAAATAATTTGTGGCAGCATTGGCTCTAAGCATGGTCTGGCAGCCAGAGGAATTACCGGAGTTCCTAGTGTAATCTGCGAACTGTAGTGAAGCTTGTGTAACTGTGTTGCTGCTGTTGCCACTCCTTCAGCTAGTGGTGTTAAAACTACTTGGATTTAGGAGCCTGAAATGCTTCTTTGTTCATTTTGATATTGAGCAGATGGATTTGGAGCTGAAGCTGAGGCATCCTCACTTCTGGCTGGAGGTCCAAGAATAGTGGCTGCAAAGCGATGCTTTTTGCCTGTTGATGAATTAGAGTTACATTACCCAAAACATCCTTAGGGATGATTTAAAACCACGGGCATTCATGGAGCTGTTCATGCTTCCCAAGTAACTTCAAAAGGACTGGAAGCATAGCTGAAAGGACGCACTGTGAGAGTCTGTTTGTACTGAGGGAGGCTGTGTTATCAAAATCAGTGTTCTCTTTGCGCAAAAATACAGATTTTATTGGTAGCATACAGTAGGTGGAGTGGCTAATGAACTTAGAAATCATGCGGCCTCTCTTGCTGTTTATCAATGGGACCGAGAGCTGTTCAGGATCAGCTAAAAGCATCGTGAACCTTGGCTTTCAGTTCTCAGCTTCAGAACTGGCTTGGAGAAAGGCGCTTGGAGTGTGTATTAGAAACCGCAACATCTCAATGAATCGGTATGTAGCTCCCAGTGTGCAAGGTCATGACCTGACTTCAGCCTGCAGAGGCTTAGATTTTCAACAGGCTGCATCTCTGCCTTGACTTTGTGTGAATGTCATCTCTAAGTGCTATTTTGAGAGTGTCCTGTTCTGGAGTTTTGAAGATAATTGCACCCTGGGGAAAGCAAAATCAGAGCCAGCTGTTTCAAATGGGCATTCCACAACCAACTTGCTGCTGGCAGTAGCCTCTCTTTTACAGTATTTTTCCTAGGTTTTCAAGAACTATTTTATTTTATGGTGGCTTGTTAATATTTATTGTTTTGTAACTAAGACATTGGACTGGGACTTGGAAATCTGGGTTCAGGTCATAATTATGCTGACCTGTCCCTCCCTATTGTGGCTTCCTTGTCTTTATGGCAGAGCAGATGATATGTGTCTGTCCCTTGGGACAGTTGCAATAATAGATTCATTAACAACTGTGAGATTGTAATATGGTCACATAAATAATTTACTAAATAACACAGAGAGTAGAGGAAAAAGGGAAATAATAGAAAAGATAGAAGACTGTCAGTGAGGCCAAAATGCTTTGCTTGTTGTGGGCAGTTTGGCCAGTTCTGTTCCAGACCCTTTCCGAGGGAGTAGATGGTATTGATGAAAAAAATTGGTACGGCCTTAGGACTCCAAAAGTTGACTGTTTGCTTGACTTCTCTGTGCACATAATTAAGAGTAAGCTTTTTTTTCCTGCTAAGTTAGCTGGTCATGCAGTGAAGGATAACACTATGGACAATCGGGGCTATCAGTGCTAATATCAAAATAGACTAATTAGATACCAATGTATAATGCCATAAATGCTTGTATTTTAGAGGGATTTTCATACCTTGTGCACAATCTGCACAGCCACAGAAATATTGTTAATTAAGGAGTAGAGAAGCAAATTGTATTCGCTATATGCCATTGCTCTGTAACAGTCATAAATATTTTAAAATACTTAATTGGAAGCCATTCCTCACAGAGGCCACAAAGTCTGCTATATTTGGAGACCCTTTTGAGACAATGGGCAGAAGTTCTGGCGGGGGTCTGTAGCCTAGCACAAGTCCCTGTTGTGCTGCACTTGACTGAAATGGAAGGATGAGACAGACCTGGGCTGGGAGCCCAAGTACCAGTTGGTTCAAAACACGTGGAACCTTTTAGTATGAGTCACTGTGTCAGACCGTTGGCACTTTGTAACGACTGTTAGGCTTTGGAAAGTACTTTGAGTGTGATGCAGATGGCTAAACTGGATGGCTGTAGCTCAAAATTCCCCTGTTTGAGTCAGAGGCAGCTGTAATGCAAGTAGTCTCTGCTTTCCTCCCTCCCTCCCATACTCCCGTTATTCTTTTTTAATTCATGTGCAGGGATCTTGTTTAAGCAGAACTCTGGATTTCTCTAATCAAGTAGGTTTTCTGCTGCTCGAATGTCTATCTTAAATAGTCATCAAAGAACTTTGAAACACGAAGGTCCCATAATTTTCTTGTAGTAAGAGGGAGTGTAGTAGGCCAAGTGACCTCCTCAAGGTCATGCAGTGGGTTGGTGGCAGAGTGGAGCCTAAAGGAATTTAGTTGTCCTTGAGTTCCAACTCATCGCTATAGAAAGTGAAGCTTTATGTTTGAGATGCAGGGCAGAAGCAGGGCGATTCTCTCTTACATTTCTCTCTATTTCATTTGTGTGTTTAAGTTAAGGTCAGTATCTGGTACAGGACCCAAGTGCCAAAACTTTTCCGGGATCCTGCAGTTCTCCTGAAAGATGAGGAATTATCCCTACTGTTCTAGAAGGCTGGCATGACAAACAGCTGGATGTGCCTGCAGGAATAAAGGTGGAGTGGAGAAAATAGGGAAGAGGCAGTGATGTGGGCACAAGTGTTTAGTGTGGTGATGATGAAGATCAGATGTGGCAGAGGATAACTGGTATATAAATACATGAATCCATTGACTGTTAATTGCAGACAGAATCGCTAAGACCACATGTTTAGATTTCTAGAAGTGTTAAGAACAACACGAGACAGACAGTAGGAGCTAATTACATAAGTGAAGAGAGTTTCTTAATGCATTTGTTACCTGTGCAGGAAGAGGTGACTTCCCTGACACCCGTTGCACACATCTAGCTACAATTTCTATAGAACCTGTAAGAAGGAACTAGTGAGCGTGGTGGAAGGACAGAAGGTCAACCCCAAGCTGGTTTTAGTAAATGGCTTTTATGCAGGAGGGATATTGAACTTGTGTAGCTGCTCACACGGAGCCACTGCTCGGCTGGTTTGTTGGGAGAGCTCTCCCGTGTGTCGAAGTTAGGTATCTTTGTTTGGAGACTGTTTTGAAGAGGCTTTTGTTCCACACTTGGGTGTGTCATTTGTATCATAATTGTGGGTAGCATGTTGATGTTCATTTTTGACAGGTTTATGTGGGAGTTGGCATACACAAGCGCATACATGGAAGGGCGAAGCATTGTCAGTGGTGTTTATGAATAACAACCTAAAAAGGAAAATGCTGGTTGCGCTCAGGCTCTGTGGTATTTTGAGGAGTGATTGGCATGAGCCTTCTGTCGAGAAGCACTGCAGGTCTGCCTCAGAACACTGCAACGCCAGCTCCTGCTCGCTAGCTCAGTGGGGTGCAGACGAGATCTAAGGCTTTCGTGCATCACAGAAGGCTGCGGATCTTTTGTGTTGAGCAGAGCCCTTCTATGCTGCACTGCATTACAGTGTTTATCTGCTCAGCAAAAGGATTTCTCTTCTCCTCTTCCCTTTCGTATTTCCAGAATAAACATTATATCCTAGCCAAGCCTCACCTGTAAATTCAGTGGGTAGCTTTGTTTTCATTCTTTTCTCTGAGTTGGAAGGGTGGCTAAAGGCTCTCTGTGTTGTGACCTCAGCTACAAAAAGCCTGAAGATTTAATTCTGCATTAGAGATTCAAACTGAAATGTTAATAGCTTCAGAAGGGCTATTTATAGAGCTGCAGCCTTGTATTCCAATTGAGTAGTTGCAATTATGATTACATATGGGTCTACAAATTTAAACAGCGCTTTGGAAAACTGCTGCTGCATAAGTAGAATCAAGTTGCCTAAAGAGGTTGTGGAAGCTCCATCCTTGGAGATACTCAACACTTGACTGGACATGGCCCTGAGCAACCTAAACCCACTGGGAGCAGGAGGTTGGACTGGATGACCCTTAGATTTCTCTTCCAACCTGTGTGACTATGAATCAAAACTAACATCTGAATAATCTCTTACCTGCCTTTGTGGTGATGGGGGTCATTGAAGATGTGTTTAGAACAAATGGCTCAATTACTTCGCTTTCTCTTTCAGGATCTCCAAGCAACTTATAAAAAATAATGAATGAACCTTTTCTTCCCCTTTTCCCATCAATAAAGGACAATAAGTAAGAATTAAGAAAAGACTTGATTATGATCACAGTGACAAGGTAGAATTGATCTGGTGCTAAAGTTTATTAGGATGCGCACTTTGTGGCATGGTACACATTAACTTAGAAAGAAATCTGTAGGGGCCACACTGCTGTCACAACTAGATTGGGCTTGCAACTAGTGAAGCAAGCAAAGGAGAATTTCCTTGTTAACCTCATATTTCTGAGTAGAAAGAAAAAAATCTAGTGAATTCTGGAGATTAGGTCTCTCACAGGCATGCATGATGCAATCAAAATGCAAGTGTATGCAACACTATCAAACCCAGTGTTTATTATCTGATTGCCTAAATGCTTATGAATCAGAGAGTCATTAGAGGTTTGCGGGGTTCACTTGGTATTCTTAATATAGAGTCAGCATGTCTTTTGAGGCAGCAGACAGCTTGGCAGAGGGATGAGAGTGAGGGTAAGCCTAAACAATCCTTGGTTTTCAGACTAAAATCCTTTTTGGAGGAAACCCAAGAAGTCAGGATGCTGGGAGGGTAACCAGGAGTGTAAACCTATCCTAGAAACAGGTGAGGTGCGAGAGGGTGAACATGACTCGTTTTGGTAAATGCACAAATACCTATTTGTGCAGAGTAGGGTGGTAGCAAAGTCAGAGGATCCGGACACAATTCCAGGAAGTGAGAGGAAGGAGGGGCTGTTACCAGCAGTGATTGTTTCATTTAGTAATTAGTTCTTAAATCTCCTCTAAGTCAAATAAGCCAGAGGATGTGAGCTTCTGAGAATTATTGCCTCCTCCCCTTCCCCGCACATCTACACCCTTTTAGGCACATACTCTTTCTAAATGAAGACTGTATTGATGTGAGATTTGATAGTGGGGAGCTTGCTGACAATGCAGAGCAGGTGCTTGGGGGTATTCAAGAGTGTGGGGACTTTTTCATGATCTGTCACTGACATACTGTGTGACCTTGGGTGAATTGTTCCCCGCTGTTTTTCTTTTACCTTCCTTTTGCCTGGCAGGTGCATTTGAAGGATGGACTAAAGAATCTAGTGTCTTGCGCATCGAGATTTTTCTGGAGTATGGTGACAAGGAAAATGTTACAGGTCGCTAGATGTTTAAGAAAAAATGATCTAGCTGAATTGTCGGTGTGCTGGCAGAGCCTGCCCTCCCTCCCCTTTGCAAAGGTGAATTATGTAAAGCTCGAACACAGCAGGGCAGTATGGGGTAGACCTGCTGTTGGGAGGTATTGCACCCCAAGTTGTCTGGAGAGGACTGGTTTGTTCTGTTACTGTTTGCTGTGCACGGAGTGGTAGCTTTGTAAACGGCTTTGTGGATAGATGTTTATTTGCTCTCTTCTCTCTGTCCCGAAGTGGCTCATAACCTAGGCTGAACAGGAGATTTGTGCATCCTGGAGCAGAGACTGCATGCGTTCCAACCTTGCCAGCAATTACAGAGGCACAGTGCTGCCAGGAGGCAGGATGTGACCTAGGAAACAAACAGCCCCTCTTCTGAAGGGAAGCTTTAACTCTGTGAGAGCAGGGGATGTGTTCCTTGGGATGATGATCTTTCTTTTTATTATCAACCAGGAAGTCCATTAATGATTGTATTTGAGAGCACTGATGTTATATCTCCATGAGAGGCCGCATCCAGTACCAATATTCATCTCAGCAGGTTGTCTCTGGTAGAGCAAATACATCACCTCTTCTTCCTTGCCGTGCTGGCTTGGGCTGGGTCTAGGCTGTGAACCCATTACTTAGGGCCTTAACGCCCTGGTTTGAAGCTGCTGTGTAGATTAGTTCCTAATGGACCATGTGTGTTCCAAAAGCAGACAATGGCATGGGTTCTAAGTTCTTGTAGAGCAAAAGATGTCTTCTGGAATACAAAATTGTCCTCAGACTGAAGCATATGGCTGCAACCATTCGTATTCCTTTCTTGCCTTCTCTCCAGTGCTTATCTTTCCTGAGAATTGAAAGGAGCTGCCTCTTTACTACAAATAATGATTTGTAAAACAGTGATATTTGAAATTAGTGGCTGCTGCTGTCTTTGATGTTCTTGGCACTGTCGATTGCTACCCAAAGCAAGCTGGGAATTACAGTCTTGTCATTCTCCTGCCTCATAGCTCAAGGCTATATTTAGTAGTTCAAGTTGCAACAGATCTGGAAGTTGTTCCCTTTAGCTGCAGCAGAAGGCTAATGCTGTGATAGCGCATTGTTTTGTAAGGGGTGATTTCAGTGTGCTCGTTTTCCATCACGAGGACAACTGAACCAGTCTGTACAGTATGGCAGGGGTATCCTGACTGCCTGCATATGTCAATTTTAGAAAGACACCCCCCCACACCCACACCCCCACCCCAATCTGTTTTTCTGGAGAGAAACCCACAATCACTATGGTTTTAGTGCTTGACCTTTGCCTAAATCTTAGAGCTTTGTGCAGAACTTCTGCATATGATTTCTGGGATGCAGTAAGTGACATTTCCTTGTTGGGGGGGAAGATACTGTCATTTAAAACATGCAGCTGTCAAGATAAAATTATTACAGCATCTTTATTTGCTGATTCTACCATTGGATCTTTGCTGAGTGAGTGTTCTCTCCAGGACTCTGTGAAACACATATGATAATGTTTGAATTTGAGTCAAGCCATTGGGGCTGGAGATCCAAGCAGATGTTGAAATCCTGTCTGCACACAGAGTTTGCAGCTCCAGAATTACAGATCTGAGAGCTTCACTGAATTGTGAAAGGTTTCTGAAGCACTGGGTATCTGTTGATTTCAATGGTGTTTACTCTTAATTGTCTCTGTAGACTCTAGGTATAAATGACTGAAAACGATAATGAAATCGTATGATCTGTTTCCTGATGCCAAAATGTGAAGGGAGGACAGATGCATTAGGAGTTAAATGAATATTTTAAAACATTTTTCTTTCCAATAATAGGAAAAGGGTGAAGACTGCTCAATATTGTACAGCTAGTCATTAACGATGCAAATAAATGTGAAGAAAGAAGTAGATGTTAATTCCTTCTTTAAAAAATGGTTTAAAGTGTGCAAATGCAGGTATTAGTGCTGGTGTTATTTATTCCTAGTTTTCCAAAAGTAGGACGGAAAGAAACACTTTGTCCATTTGCTTTCTCCTTCCTAACCGTTTTTTTTCCCCCTCATAATATGACACTGTTTCATGCATAGTCAGTTGCTTTGTGGCTATTGTGGTTTTTTTTACACAGCAACAAGGAAGACAAAAACATAAATAAAGGAAAATGTGGTTGTGGAACCACAAATTTTCATTGAGTTTGACTAGACTTCAGGTTGGCTTTTTTAAATCTTAGAGTCTGTCAAAAACAAATCATCCCTGTTCTGCATAGGGACATTGAGGCCAGAAATCTATTTCTGCTATGGATCTACTGTCTGATTTGGTGTAAACACAGCACCGTGCTCCTCTCTGCCCATAGTTAGACAAACTTAGAGCTTTTCTGCATGCTTGCACAGTGCCTTGCTTAAAAGGTTCCCAATTTTGGTTGGAGCCCTTAGGTAACAAAAAGAATGTTGTGAATATTCACATCAATATGTAGTAGTAAAGCTTTACACTTAAGAGCAAACCTGGGGGTTTTGCAGTTGAGTGACTTTCTATTAGTTAGCTCGGTTCCTTCAAGCTGTATATTAAGAAAAAACAAAACCCAAGGGAAAACCCAGCCGATGCTCCCTGGCCTGGGCAGCCACCCTTGTGAGTATCTCAAGCTCTTTAGGATCATGAAGAAAACCCTTTCTTGGACAAGTGACTCCCAGGTCTTAGCAGAAGTACTCCGTTGGTCTTGGCTGTCATAAAGCCAGAGTTTATTTGGATCTAGGCAGAAATGGGAGAGCTCTGCATTTAAAGGAAGCCATGGGTATTGTTGCTATTCCTGTAAGTCTGATAAATAGAACACTATGGATTAAGTGAATTAAGGTGAACTCTGGCAATACCAGGACTACTTCCCTCTTGAAATAAGAGATTAAAATGGATTGAAATGTCCTGTAAGCTTGCTGTGTTGTCTGGGAGTATTTCTGTACATGAGGCTGCCTGAAATGGGAATTTGACACATCCTGCGTTTGAGTGCTTGCATTTTAGCCCTATTTGAGCACTTGTAGGATTAGAAGAATCCACAAGAATCTTGCTACAAGGAAGGCAGCAGTAGCATTTGAAGAGATGTTTGCACAGGGCTTCAGGTTTCAATAATTGCTGTACAGGGTGTGTGGTATAGTGTGGGATTTTCTGTGCTGCCCTGCCTGCGGCTGCCTTGCTTCTGCCAGATGCTGGGTTTAGAGTTTGCTCCAATTTGCAGATTCAAAAAAAAACAAAAAAAAAAAAAAAAAGCTTGAAAGGAAGCTTGTGCCTTAAGGTCTGCTTTCTAGGCAGAAGTGATTTGTGTTCTATTGGGGGAGTGAGAGGATGAGAAGAGAGTCCTGTGTATTGGTGACTGTGGGCTGCTGTTTGAAGTGATGTTGTTCTTACGAAGCCAAATGGGGAGCTCACTGCCCTGCATTTCATCTGTATCTCCTTCCTAGAGATAACCAGACCTAGCGTTGTAGTAGATAACATGGACTCTTTCTGTCCTGGCTTGTGGGTCATCATCAAGAGAGAATCCATCATAGCACTGATTCAGAACTCTGTCATCTTACATTGAAACTATTTAATATAACAGTGAAAGCAGCCCAGCTGTTTTACCAAATCCCACAATCAGGATTTCAGAATTAGCAGAGTTCAATGATTCTGATTTTAAATTAAGTAATAAAGCACATGTTAAAACTGAAGCACTACTTGGACTGGGTTCTGAAATGGTGATTCTTTTAAAATTTCACATTTGATGGTCTCTTCAGAAGCCACCAGCAATGTCTAATTCTTGTCCGAAAACAAAAAAACACCGCCTGAGAGATCATGGCCTTGCATAAATGAGGGAGGTTTGTTAAGGAAGCTGATGCACATGCAGGGTTTTCTTAATCTTTGCTGCTTCAAGTTGGAGCTCTTCAGCCTAAAACAGCACTCCTAAACCCCACGGTTTAAAGCATCCTGCTGAAGGATGTCATTTGTCACTAGATCGTAGAGTTAAAAACTGGCTCACTGGGGGCTTGTTGCAAAGAGGGTACTCCCCATAGTACTGAACCACTAGTTGGTGTTGAACTTGCTCTTTTCATCTGGATAAATCCAAAGGAAGTGACTCCGGTGTAGCCAACACCACTGCTGTTTCCAGATCCTGGATGGGATGGAGAGAGGCCACCTACAGTGTGTCCAGCTCTGCCAGCTATGTGGTCCAGGGGTTACAGGGGAGCTGGAGCCTGACTACCTCCAGCAGACCTGATAAAAACCTTGCTGACTTAAAACATCATTACTTTACTTTCTAGGAGGGTGAGAGAGCACTGAATTGTTGGAAGAATTCAGAATATCTTTTTGTGGCTATAAATATATATGTATGTGGTTGTGACTGGCTAATCTAATGACTATAAGGTTGTTTAATGGGGGCCACGTTGGTTACTGCGGTAGTTAGAAGAACAAAAGCATTTGAAGTAACTTTAGTTGCTGCTGAATTGGAAGCTTGGAATTAAGTCTGATGAAATGGAAACATTTCTGTTTTCTCAGTAGTTGTGTTGTTTATATTCGGCTACGACCAAACTGTTGAAACAAATGCTGGTTCTGAGACACTGAATCACAGTGAGTGTCCTCAGAACTGAAAACCTTGTGAAAATCCTTACACTAGTAAAACAAATTGCTGATTTTATTCTCCTTCGTTGTAAGAGTTTGAGTTCTGGATTAAGCCTTTGGAACAGTTCCTAGCTGAATGCTATATGGGCATTACACCTGTTTAGAAGGGAGCGGAATAGGTGAGGGAACTCCAAGCCACAGCTGCAGCTCCGTGTTTGACCACGTCAGCTCTTCCCCTGGCAGTGGCCAGGCTTCAGCGTTTTGAAACCATCTTGGAGTGAAAGGAGGGATGTATAGGGAGCAAGCGGGGGATCTGGCTGGTGAGAATGGGAAGAGAGCTTGAGTTAATGAAGAAGGTTGTGATGCCTGTCCGATGTACAGGAGGTGAGGGTTTGGCATGAAGCTTGACAAGTCCTTCTGTGCCTTGCAGCAAAGGTGGTGAGTTTGGGCTCCAAATCCGCTTTAGGAAATTGGGGGATTAGCACTTTCTTTGCTGCCAGAGTGGCCTTAACTTGTCACCTGGGGTCACAAAACTGCACGGCACAGCGGGATTTTAATCACCATCAGATCTTTAAAGATTGTGGTGAGATGGAAGACTCCAAAGTGGGAAAAATGCTTGTAATTACTTTTGTGCCTACCAATTTGGAACGGTTGTCTGGAAAGGTACCGTTCTACCCTTTATTTTTACTTGCTTCCTTTGTTCTAAGAGTCATGTATTCTTTAAAGATTGAAGACCTGCCGATACCAATATTTTAGTAAAAATTTGTATTTTTCCTGGAGCATTTAAGAAACCTGCTGTCCCTTCTGATCTGATGTAATTTCAAACTCTTGATTTTCTTCATATTGTGTTTTTTTTTCTTTCCAGGGTGGTAAAGGAGGAGATCTCAGACGACAATGCAAAGCTACCTTGCTTCAATGGAAGAGTGGTGTCCTGGGTATGTTGGCTAATGTGTGTGCGCGCTGTGTTGTTTGATACGGTGGGCACAGTAGCAGGGTGGTCGATACATGGATCTTGATTTTTAGAAGTGTCTTGAATCTCAAATTGTGTGTAAGCAATTACATCTATTATAAAAATTAGAGTGAGGTTCACAAATGTGTGTGCAGGCTGAAAAAGTGGTTTTAACATGAAACCTTTAATATTAGTAACATGTTGTGTCCTCTTCTTTTCCACTCTTGTGTCTCTTCCTTGCCTCCTAAGCATTACTGAATCTCAGAGGCCTATGAAATAATGCTGTAAAACCTCACAAAATAAGCCTAGACTTCTAAAAGCATTTCCTTGCTTTCCTTTTGTGGAAACCAGTAAGAGCCAAGCTCTAATCCTTGTTTAAAAGAAACTGTCCCCCAGTTTAAGGTTAAACATAAGAGCCAGCTTGCTCTTGGTAGGCAAGTAGAAGCACACATTTGTCTGGATTACACATTTAATAATCAGACTTCTGCCGAATCGTTGAGTTTTAATACTGTCTCTAAATAGCCAAAACAACTTACTGAAAACCAGCTAAACGTGATATTGGAGGGGATTTTGGTTATGTTATTTGAATGTCACTGTATCAGTATTGTGGTAGTGTCTGGAAGGTTTAAATGAGGTTTAAATCTCTGAGCTCAACATTCAGTAAAAAGACAGAAAAATTTATAGCCTTGGAGAAATAAGTAGAGCAGAGCAATTTGGGTTGTAATTTGTCCAGTTATAGAGGAAGTCAGTGATCCAGCTGTTCATCCCGGAGTGCTGCTCAGCAGATCGCATCTCCCTTATTCTTTCTCTTGCCTGTTTTTAACGTGTTCATTTCTCCAGTATGCCATGAATTTGTTACCTAACTACAGTTACTAATTACTACCTCCTAAGTGTTATACAGTCCTTTGGGTTGCTTTGCATTTACTGAAGAGGTGACCTGCGCTCCGTGCCGAGCTGAGTGCTGTTCCTGTAATAGGTGCTCGCTTCTCCACATGCACAGTTCTTTAGCCACATTATGGTCTACTTAATGGAGATGCAATAAAAGTCTATTGCTCCCCAGGGTTACTGTGTGAAATACAGTAATTCCCACCTTCTGATTATGTTTGGGGCACAGATAAACATGCAGGTGAAGTTGGTGTTTGGCCATTTGGTGAACATATTTCTCTGTCTGTGGATAGGAGGTTTACCTGTCAAGCTTGATTTAAAGTGGTGAAACTTTAAGCAGAAAAGAGGGCGTTAGTATTTTAGATTTTAACACCAAAAAAGCATTTGGGACATAGTCTGTGATTTTAATATCCTTTTTCAAGCTGACCATACAATCTTGTGTATCAGGAACACAACAGAGAACAAGGAGAATTTTCCATTTTTCTCAAAACTCCAGTTTGTCTCAAGTATGAAGTGGTTTTTTATTAAGGGCTGGGCTTCAACAAGTGATGCAAGTAGGGTTAGAAATTATAGTGCCACAAATAGAACTTTGCTGAAGTAACTAGAGATATTGGACCACCTTTCAGCATTGGATGTACATTTGGATATATGTTTGCAGTCTTCTTATTTCTGGTAGGATAAAGGTAAGCAAGGAAGTCATAGTAGTTAAGTAGGTTTACGGGAGTTTTCTCCAACTGCATGGTTAGGACAACTGGGGCTACTTAGGATTCTCAGCTGGAATGAACTTCTTTGTCTCTCCATCTATTTCTCCAGTCCTATGCTGATTTTAGGAGTTGAAGATTTTGCTTGCACGTATACAGCCAGTACCCCTAAAATATTTCAGTATCCCAGTCACTAAAGTTATACAGGATAAAGAAATCTGTCTGGGCCTTGCATATAATCATGCTGGGTAGCTTATAGTTTCTAAGCCTGGCTTCTTGCAGACAGGATTATGAGTGCTTTCAGTAGAAAATCAAATACGGTATATTGATTGCATGCTATTGCCCGCAGTAGTGCATTCTATTATTGTGTAAGGGAAGTGTGATGTATCTTTTAAATATCAGTTTGATTCTTAAGTAATGATGCCTTGTGGTTCATCAAATACAGCCCCTGCTGGGTTCTAAGTTGCTGAAAACCTTGCTCATGTGAGGGCAGGGGCTGGCAGATGAATTGAGCTCAGCTGTATCATACACTATTATCACTTCTTTCTGCTCTGTTGATTGCTTTCAATTTTAAGGCACCCAAGACTCTGGCAACTGTGTAGTCCCAACAGATTCTTAGTATTAGGCAAGGAAAACACATGGCTTTCTTAATGCATGAACTTAACCTTAGTCCTCCTACACACCCAAATGCGTACAGAATATTAAGCACTTACTAGATTTTGTATTGAATTGAGGTCTTAAAAATCAGGAGAATGTTCTCTCTTCAGTCTGTACTTTCTTGAAAGTTTGCTATTTTGTCACCGAGAAATGCTATCAGAAGGAAAAGCTATTCTTTTTTTTTTTTTTTTTTTTTCTTTTTTAGGACCTCTGTACCCTACTTTTGGTCTTTGCTGCCACAACCTTTTGACTTGGCAACAATAGCTGACTAATGAGCAGTGTGATTTTCAAAGCTGTTTATAAAACTGCGCCATGTATTTCCACCCAGCGGTGGGTGTTAGGCAACGAAATGCCTCAGTTTGAAAATTGGTGAGTGTTTCAAAGCAAAGTGATGCTGATACCGACGTGCGCCACTGCACTCAAGGGAAAGAAATGAACACAACAGGGATCTGCCTACTCACCTTCACAAAGAAGGAAAGATCCCCATGTGTTGTGCTCCGTGGAGGAGTAAATTGGTTGGTAAAAGCAGTATTCGTTGTCTAGAATAAAATCGCTGGCATTAGAGAGTAAAATGAAAGTTTAAACAAATAGCTGTGGTCTTTGAGAACTCATGGTTCACCTAGTACTGTGGGAGCCAGCGCAAGGTTCTTTCCTAATATTCTTTCTTAATGAGGTTGTTGGCTTATGTCCGTTTTTGTGTGGAAACTGAACATCTGATGGTGTTAACTTCTCCAGGTCATGGCTGAACATACGTGCTAACAACCACTGGTGTGGTATGAGGTTCGTTTTAATTTGAGGGGCTGGAGACTGCTGAAGGGCTCAATGCTGCTGAATCTGCTGCTTTCAGGATACACTTGAACTATGAATGTTGGTGGTGCTGGCTTTTGTCTTTGGTCCAAGGATTACTGTGGGCTATAGCGTGGTGTTCTGACAGTATGGGAATAGATTGTACAAAAAGGGATTTCATGTGTAAATAACAAGCTGAAGAGAGCATCCTGAAAGCCTCAGATAAAAAAAGGCTATGAAGATGTCATTTATGTTGCCATAGCGTGAGAGCAGCATCTGTTTTAAAAGCAAAGGGGTAGAAATGAATAGTAGCTCTTATCAGGAGAGCAAATTAAACCTGAGAACCCCTTTCCTCCTCAGCATGTAGCACTTGCACTGTATTTGCTCCTTGGTGTCATTCCTTCCCTGTTTCTTCCCCTTTCTCCCATGCTGCTGAACTGATATAAATTAATTCAAACAGGCTGATACTCAGATTGCCTTCTGCATCCCTGACTTGGGCCTCTTCTTCCCAGTGCATTCAGGAGCAGGGCAGTGTTTTTTATCTGTGCAGCCTTGTTAAAGAATATATCTTTTGCTTCGGTGATTCAATGCACCGATGATTCATTCTGGACTTGCATACGCTATTCAGGCTCTTCAGTGCAGCCTGACTCAGGTTGTTCCAACAAGGGCCAGCGTTCTTGCAGTTTAAACAAAAGCAAACCCCCAACCCCAAACTATTCCACATGAATAAGGATGTGGATTATTTCATTCCTCTTTACATCCCTAATCTGTAACCTCTTCCTCCTTCCCTCCCCCAACCAAAAAACTGAGGGCATTTGATCTCAAGTTGAGAGCTGAATTCTTTTCCCAGCTTCTAAAATAATACGAAATATGAAAATATATGGCTTTTCTGTTTTCCAGCTGAAAACCAGAAGAATGTAAAGAACAGTAAGGTCAGAACAAGAATATATATATATGTACACAGGCACATGTATTAAATGTTGTTTTAATTCTGTGACTTAAGTATTTTAATTTCAGAGAAGCATTATGATTTCTGAAATGCACTTTAAGAATGAATTCAATTCATTGTGATTCCTCTTCCAGTATAGGTGGCTGGCTGCTTTCCAAATGTAGAAGA
This sequence comes from Microhierax caerulescens, assembly GCA_035590215.1. Classification (NCBI taxonomy): domain Eukaryota; kingdom Metazoa; phylum Chordata; class Aves; order Falconiformes; family Falconidae; genus Microhierax; species Microhierax caerulescens. The sequence continues at coordinate 106,746,958 of JAVJGJ010000037.1, forward strand.
ATGCAGAATCCTTGCTCCAAGGATTTGTACCTTGTTTCAAATCTTCCCACCCATTTCTGTTTTTCATGTTGCAGTTTTGCTTGGAGGCTGCAACCATGATCAATGTCTCTGCTCCTTCCTTTCTTCTTTTGCTGTGCACTGTACATGTGCATGGTGGGAGACGCAGCTGCTAATCAGAGACCTCAATCTTGTAAGTTCTTTGTATGTCACAACAATTTGCTTTTTCCACATTATGGGTGGGAACTGAGACACAGAAGTGTTTTACGTTTGTTTCTTTTTCCCCTTTAAGGTCATGTAGAAAGTCTTCTGCAACTGGCAGCAGATATGTCATAGTTTGATTACTTCATCTTCAAATCTTCCTTTTTGCTAGTTTTTTAAAATGAGATTATGGCCAAGTTTAAGTTGAAGGTAGCTTTTTAAAAAAACATTAACATTGTATTTTCTTGAACCTAACTGGTGGTCCTGGTGGACAGCAAGCTGACTGTGAGCCAGTAAAGGGCCTTTGCAGCAGAGAAGATGGGCAGCGTCAGAGGCTGCATCAGGAAGGGCATCGCCAGAGTGGGACAGCGCTCATCCTGCCCCTGCTGAGGACACATCTGAAGGGCAGCATCCAGTTCTAGGGCGCCTCAGAACAAGTGTGTTGGGTCTGGCTGAGCCCCACAGCACCCTCATCGTGCTGAGCCTGTACTGGTAGCTGGGAAGGGGGTGACAAGGACCGATGTGTGCTCACACAGCACCCAGGCTGTCCATCCAACCTCCCACCCTGCAGTAGGCTGGGGGGGGGCAAGGTCTTGGGAGGGGACACAGCCAGGACAGCTGACCCAAAGTGACCAGCGGGACATCCCACGCCATACGACGCCTGCTCAGATAGAAAAGCTACGAGAAAGGAGGAGGAAGGGGGGGCATTCGTTATTTACGACACCTGCCCTCTGGAGCGAGTGCTACGCACGCTGAAGCCTCACTTCCCGGGAAGGGGCTGAGCATCGGCTGCTGATGGGAAGTAGAGAATAACATCTTCTGTCTTCCTTCACTTCTGCGCGCGTGACTTTTGCTGTTGCTTCATTAAACTCCCTGTATCTTGACCCGCAAGGGTTGTTTTTTTTTCCCATCTTATTTTCTACCACACTGTTCTGCTGAGGAGGGGAGCGATGGAGTGGCTTGGCGGGCGCCTGGTGTCCAGGTCAAGCCACCACAATAAGGGAGACTTGGACACCCTGGAGCAAGTCTAGCAAAGGACCTTGAAGATGGTTAAGGGACAAAAGCATCTGGCATACAAGGGGAAGCTGAGAGAGCTGTTTAACCTCAAGAAGAGAAGGCTTGGGGAAATCTTATTAATGTGTATCAATACCTGATGGGTAGAGTCAAGAAGATGGAGTCAGACTCTTCTCAACAGCGCTTGTGGCAGGACAAGAGGCAATAGGTACAAATTAAAATAAAGGAAATTCCATTCAAACAGAACCCCCCCTTTTTTACTCTGGGGGTGGTAAACCACAGCTTGCCTAGAGATGTGCAGTCTTCATGCTTGGAGATAACTAAAGGCCCTTAGCAACCTGCTTTAGCTGCCTTTGAGCAGGGTGGTTGGACTAGACTATCTCCAGAGGTCCGTTGCAATGTCAGCTATCCTGCAAATGGATTCACTGCTTGTTCTGTAGCTTTTCTGATACTTGCATCATCCTCTTTAATGATAGACTAAGGCAGTTTCTCATCTACCTTTAATAGATGATATAAAGACAAATTTGGGATTCCCAAGTCGGAACACAATCTCTCCTTCATTTCTAACATCTTTTCTTTAGAAGAACAGTTAAATTTGCCTTTCTTCCTTAGGTGAAATCACATCAGTTTGATGATAAATAGTGAAATAGTTTTTCTTCTTAATGCCAACCCAGAAACTTAACACCCAAGAATCAGTTCACTCTGAGTCAGTAGCAAAGTCTCTAATAGTTAGAATGGTGCTATTGCGAAGGTCTCAAAGCAAAATTTAGATGTGTGGCTTAAATTGTTTCAGAGAGTTAGTTCTGTAGAGCCTTTTGTGAGTGCTGTACCAACGCAGGCTCTTCACAGGCTCTGCTGACATAATGCACTATAAACCCATCTATTTCTGCTGAGGCAGAGACAGTGAGCACGGATTGTGGCAGGCGGTATGGATAGATACGTTACCTCAAAAGACTTAAAGAGTCTTTCCTCCCTTCTCACCCATCAGCTTGTTTCCAAATTTATAGGCATAACCCACTGCTTTGGATTCAGTTTATAGCTCTTTTTTCCGTGATCATATAGTGCACCTTTTGCAGATGATGTTGACAAGGGTTATTGTTCGCTCTGCTGAACAATCAGCTGAAACATCGGTGTCTGACCTGCATTAGGAATTGCAAATTACTTTTTCCACACTAACACCCATAAAATTGCAGTGCTTATCAGCCTCTATTTGCTGCTAATTACTGGAGGAGTTTTATGTAAATCTTACTGTAAGTTAATTGTTCACAGTTTCCAACCCTTTAATATCCTATTCACTGGAACTTAACAGATAATTGCATACATATCTTTCAGAGCTAGCAAAGTTGGTCTTTACCTTTTCAAAAAAATGTGTTTGGGGCAGGGCTGTGTCCTTATCTAGTTTTTAAGGTGAGGGGTCTGAGCTTTGTCTCCCGCCTTATAAACTGTGCATCAGCTGGGAGCAGACAGCTTGGGATTCTTTCACAAAACCATCTGTGGTAATTGTCATCTTCACTATAAATTACAGCAATATATATCTGTGTATTTCCTAATGAGATGACAGATTTAAAATTGGAACGTTAAGTGCACGCGACAGAGCTTAGCTGTCTCTTCCCCCACAACTCCCCTCTTGACTGATACAGTGGCTACTTTGAAGTTTACAAGATGACTGACATTGAGAAATTCGAGATTTTCATCTTTTTCAATAACATTTGAATCCTTCTATTTGTCGTAGGTAGGAACTTTGATCTTGGTGTCATATGCAGGAGTGGTTTTCATAGGGGAAAATTTTCCAGGGAGGATCTGCAAGTCTTTAGTTGTTGCTTACTTTTGCTTCCCTGGGAACTCAGTGTACAGCTAGATTAGTTTTGAATTAGAACTTGAATTAGAATTACTGCTGCTAATTAGCTATAGATAAAGCTTCTCCCCACCCCTCCTGTGTCCTGCTTGTTTTTCTCCTCTGCATCTTAGATCTTGTCCTTTTGATTTTGGGATGGGTTTTGTTTGTTTCTTTTTGCTGGGGGGGGGGGGGTGTTTATTGGTTTTCGTTGGTTTTTTTTTAAGAACTAAGTAATTTGGGATGGAGGGCTACTACTTACTTGATTCCTTTTCAGTGGTTGACCTTTGGGTTTTTCAACAATATACAGCCTAACATTAATTGTATGGCGGAGTTCTTCATCTAGCAGTTCTGACTGTAAATGCATTTACACAAACACATCTTCTGCAAGAAATAGCTGATATACGTGTCTGTTCTGTTAACACACGCACATAAAACATAGGCTGCAATTATTCTCAGGGGATAATTTGTTTTGAGCTCTTTGGGACTGCTTACCTGAGTGAAATTATTAATGCATTTTTGCTTTTTCAGGTTCAGGTCCTTACAGGGCAGTTTGGAAAAATAGCTTGTACGGGAGAGAATATGTTACCTTCAGGCTTTTTGCAAAAGCTTAAAATGTTTTTCTATTATTTTTGCACGGTCCAGGAACAGCCTCCTGGTGGAAGCTGGGAATGTGGAAAGAATTGGCTTGTGGCTGCTGCCAGATCGGAGCCAGCAGAGTGGCCTCTGCCAGCAGTTTGCACAACGTGGGCTGGCTGTTATCTGTGTTTTTTAGGAAGGCTTTGCAACATCTGGGAACAATTCCCTGACTGGCTGCTGGGAATATGCCTATTGCTGGGAATATTTCCTATTGGCTGGCAGTGATGTCATAGCCTTGTGTGAGCTTTCCTTTTTTTTTTTTTTTTTTTCTTTTTTTCTTCTCTATTATCTGGGTGCCAACAGATAATACTTGTCCTGTTTGTACGTAAGCTTTTTAGTCGCTGTATTTGCAATTGCAATTGTCCTGTTTGTACGTAAGCTTTTTTAGACACTGTATTTGCAATTGCAATTAACATTGTTGGGTAGAACCATTTAGTCTTCTACCACAGAAGGCAACACAGGAGCTTTGGAATAGTTAAATGATCTTCAGCAAAGTGCATTGTTGCCTTTTGGCACAGAACTGAGGCAGGGAATGAAAATCCACAGATGCAGATTCTTGGTTGATTTTTTCTGTATCAAAGGAACTGATTTCAGGACCTGTTACTTTTCTCCACAGATTATATATATACCCTCATTCATCTGCTGATGGATGGAATTACCACACAGGAGAAAATAAGAGAGCTCTGCATGAAATCTGACCCAAAGGGAAGAGGGTATTACCACAATATTGCGTCCAAAATCTGACCCAAAGTGAAAAGGATATTAGCACAATATTGTATCTTCTTCTGTAATGTTTAGAGCTTATAAAGAAGGGACGCAGGATGATGGAAAAGATTCCTAACCTTTAATGTACCTGGATGAGTTATTAGGGTAGGACCTGAGTCCTAGCATAAGAAAATGAAATTCCTCTAAGGGGTTGGAGTGCTAGACCTTTATGAGAAAGAGATGGGGAAGAAGCAAACATATTAACGTGAAGGATGGGGGACTTGAAGAAAAGAATGAAAGAATGTGCTGAATGAGGAAGCTTCAGAGCTCTACAATCTTACGGTCTTCTCTTTGCTAAAGTAATGTTGGGTGGTTCTAGTCTGATACGCACAAGGATTCTTAGATATATCTCACATTTGAATCGAAAGATGCTGTCCTGTTTCTAACTGTAATCAGCACCAGGTGGGGAAAGGAGCCCATAAGGAAACCTTACCTCCTTAGGCATGTGGCAGGAGTGCTTGCTAGCAATTGCAGAAGCACGGGGACACTAGGTCTCCACTTCACTCTGACATACAGAAGTACCTGTTTTTAGCTGGGGTGAGGAATGTGTAAACTCTCAGAAAAACTGACCAACCTGCTGAAAAAATCTGGAAGGGTGAGACAGGGAAATAGGATTCTAGGACTGCAGATCCTTTCTTTCCCTCCCATTCGTACTCTGCATGTTCTCCAAGAGGCAGGTAATCCTGTGTTTAGAGTACTTGCTGTGAAACGTCATTGAGTGAAACTGAATTTGCTTCACAGCTAGCCTGCTATACTGTGCCATAAACAAACACCTGAGATGCTTAACAGAATCTGGGAGTAATCTGGGATCTTATATTTCATGAAGATACAATATGTTCTTTAAATGACAGAAAGCGGCAGATGATAAAATCACAGATACGAGTTGGCAATTTTATTTTGAAACCCAGTCTGCATCTTTCTGTCTCTGAGCACTGAAGGTCACCCTTTACCTGGCAGCCACAGATTTCTTAAAATTGTTCATTTCAGCCTGTAACAGCTTCTGATTTCTAGGCTATATAAGCTTGATCCTGTATTCTCTGAGTAGCCATGGTCTGTGGTTGGAGCAAACCCCAAAGAAATGTACTGTAGTTTTCAGCAGGAAAAAAGAGGAAAGCCTAATCTACCCAGCATAGACAATTTCTCCTTGCTAAAATAAACATCACGTTCCTGTTAGGCTTTTGCAGGCCTTCTAGCAATGTGGAGTCCTGTTGCCTTTGACAGAATTCCTGGTGGAATAAAGGGCCTCATCAGTAAGTCCTTTTGTGCAATTGGTCCTTAGGGAGCAGCCTTCGTGTGGATAATGGGCCACGTCTCTGAAGCTTTGGCTTGGGATTTGAGATGTCTATGGCTTTATAGGAAATAATTACTTTCAACTTGTAGATGAATGTGGCTGTTCTGAAGTTGCTGTCAGAAATACAAATGGCTCTTTTGGGGTATTTCTTTATTTACTGTTATCAGTCCCTCACCTCTCCCTGAGCTGAGTGAAATACCAAGAGCTGCTGCTGCTCTGAGTAACACTGAGAATTTAAATATTGTTATTTTCATGCTGATAGACTAATAAATATTTAGCCAGGTGAGAATATGAGAGCAGAGTGTACCAATGTTTGCTCTTTCCCCTCCCCAGACAGGTTCTTCTTGTCTGGGGTCTTCAGCCATGGATGTTGCACAGACCAATTCCTTGAGCTGGCGTAATGCCTCTGTGAGCTGGAGGTGTCTGCTGGGCCCTATAAAAGGCAGTCCTTGCCGTAATTAAGTGAAAAGCAGAAGCAAATGTGATGGAGAGGAGAAAAAGGGAAATTGAGCTTCAGAGAGGTAAAGCAATTGATCCAAGGACTCACTGAAGATTGGTAGCAATAATGGGAAGAAAATGAGCTCTCCTGGCACTGGAAACATTCACTGGCCTGGTGTCACAGTTTGGCTCTGACTGGGGCGATGGTGTTTTGAGTCACTCACAGAACCATTTAGGTTGGAAAAGATCTTGGAGATCACCAAGTCCAACCATTAACCCCAGCACTGCCAAGCCCACCTCTAAACCATGTCCCTGAGCGCCGCATCTGTGTGGTTTTTAGACGCCTCCAGGATGGTGACTCCACCACCTCCCTGGGCAGCCTGTGCCAGCGCTTCAGCACCCTTTTGGTGAAGACATTTTCCCTAATTTCCCACCTAAACCTCCCCTGGCGCAACTTGAGGCTGTTTCCTCTTGTCCTGTTGGTTGTTATCTGGGAGAAGAGACCTACCCTCATTTGCTTGCATTTGAGAGCTCAGCCATCTTCCTGCTAATTGCTTTTCCATCACTTGAATTTGCTTACAACATGCAGAATGAGCTGGTGTGGAGTTTGCTTTTGTGCCGGTACTAGGACTTCAGATGGGAAGTCTGGTTACTGAAGTGGGCAGTGTTGATGCAGACAGTGAACTGAACACTTTATTTTTGCCAATGAGTACCAAGATAACATTTTTTTAGCAGACACCTAGTAGTGCCTGGGTAGCCTTCTCCAGCGTGGAAGGCAACAGACGCTTTTCGTCAGCAGAAGTAGGCTGCATGTTTTGTTAGCACGGTGTAGAGTAGCTGATTTGCACAGCACACTGTTGCATGTACCGTTATGAATTGGAAGTGGCTGTGTGGGAGTCGCTGGGGATATCTGAAGAACATGAGATTGTTAGCTAACATGCCAGGGTTGATACGCTGCCTCCAGTTCCTGGAAAAGATTTAGCAGCTTGTGTGATGGTAGGATCTCAGCTGAAAAAACAAACAGCGTTCAGTAGGATGGAATGAACTGAATCAACAGTTGCAATTAGTTCCACACTTCTTTATTAACTTCCTCCATGTGCGCCACACAGAAGACGTCCCCGTTTCACATGGAAATGCAGTCCTTTGGGGTGGGACTCGACAGCTGCTGCTTTACAGCCCGCAGGCACGCTCTTGAGCAGCACACAGTACCAACACAGTGCAAGTAAAGAAGTGGATTAAAATGCTGCCAGTCAAAACTGCAGGGAAAGCTTGATGGGTGAAATATAATTATCAGGGCTGGCTTCTGGCCAGGAGGCTGGGGTTAATGCTGCTTTTCTCCCAGAAAAGTGAGAAGTCTATAATGCAGCAGTCCAGTAGAGCATTATCTTCTCCATTCAAAGTGATAGAATATCAGAGCATTCTATTCCTACCGTAGCTTGTCAAAGGAAAGGACACAATTTATCTTAAAGCTGATAAAATGCTTAATGATTTACAGAGTGTTCCTCGTCGTTGGAAGAAATGAGGAACTCCTAGCTGGCATGGCAAAGCAGGGAGCTGCAATTCTGTATGCCCACACATGTAGCCAGAGCACTGACATGTGAGCTCTGTCAACAAGGGTACACCCCCACAGAATTCTTCTTTTGGGCAGTCACAGCCAAACCTTCATCAAATCAAAGGTGTTATGTGAGGTGTCTGGAAAGAGGTGGGGCTGCTAACTAACTACAACTCCCCCTGACCCCAGTATTCCGTTGTGTTAGGTGTTATACTACCTTTCCAATCCTTTTGACATTGTCTATCTGAAAAATCAGCTAAACAGTGCAGTCTTCATCTCGCTGCATGTGCCATCTTCTACTCCAGTTTTTCTTTTCTAGCACAACCAATATTTTTCTAATGCTCTTTTGGGGTGTTTTTCTTAATTTGGTCTGCAGCCATCCATTTGTATTTTAGTGCTCATGAGCACAGAGATCTGTTCTGTAAGTCAAAAATAAAAGCTTTGATGAAGGGTGAGCGCTCTATTTGTAACCAGACAGAGGTCTGGGCCATCTGTGTCTGAAGAACATAATGGCTTCAAGTTTTTTTGCTTAAAGCCCTGAAGTCAGGTCCTGTTGCAGGAACTCCCAGGTCCTGCTTCTCATGAGTAAGATCACATGAAGCAACATATTTAAACTGTTAGGCTCTTGGGTTTGTTTGTTTGTTTATTTATTTATTAATTATTATTCCTCAGGGGCAAAATTTCACCCCAAAGGATGTGTCTGAATTACAATAAATGTATTTTGGGTGGGAATGCCTCAGCCAGGCTGTGTATAGCAGATCCTAATTGGGAAGATGAGCATGAGAAGTTCTGCACTGGCCACTGCATCATCACGGCTGTTGTGCTTATGAGTTACTACTTGAAATCTGAAAGACCTTCATCTAGTATTAACAGGCTGCTTGGAAACAGGAGATATCACTACTATTTTATCTCGAATTGGAATGTATCTCCAGTTCACTATGTCTGGTAGTGAACTGGTTGAAGTTTAAAGCGGTCTATTTCCTGAATGCAGCTGAAAGATTAGTGTGGGTAATTTCTCCAGCCCTCTTCCCTTTATAATGGTAATGGCATAGTCTGAGGCTGTTTGTGACTCTGATCCCACTGAAGGCCAAGAAGGAGTGGGTACCCAGTGCTTTATCCTTCAGGAAATCACAGCCCAGGGGCAATATTCACAAAGGACTTGCTTTGCTGCAGTGGATTTTGCTTCTGCTCAGCACTGCTCCCAAGACGATCAGTTCCCTGGGTTGGCCTTCATAATGGGTTCTGCAATGCCAAGACTTCTTCCTCCAGGAGTAGGGAAATACTAAAGAACAAATATCCTGAAATATGGAAAAGATTTGTCTTGTTGGCTCATCTCTCTCTGCGCATCAAGCTCATCTTTGAGACAGGTGTTGCCATCAGCAGAAAGGCTTGAAGGAGGAACATGTTTTCTTGTTTTCAGGTAACTCAGGCCAAGCGCTTGTTTGCGTAGCTTGATATAATTTAGGATGTGAAGGGTGAAGGGATGTATGGGTCTTGCCTACACCCAGTTTCTTTTTTTTCCCTTTTGTTCTTTTTTCTTCTTTTTATCCCTTGGTTTGATTTTTGTTAGTGAAAGCGCTTGCACAGAGATTCCTCAGGGCTTGAGCCAGACTCACAGACATTCTTGCATCCCCATCATGCCAACAGGCTTTCTAAACACCTCCCATTAACTTCTCCACCTGAAAGAAAGAAACCTTAATTACCAAGTTATTAGGAAAGCTCATGTTATTTTTCCCTTCAGTGTTTCCTGTGTTGCTCTTGCTTTGGTGATAAGAGTTTGAATAATGCAGCTGACTCCATGGGGTGCTGGAGAACTGTTTTGTCTTCAGGCAGTTCCTTTTTGACAGTCTGTGTGTGTTTGCCTTCTCCTATTTATGATGCATGCTCTTAGGAGTGACATACTGCATCCTGAACGCCAGTCCCCTCCTCTCCTTCTCCATCCGCTTCTTTAGCATCTGTCTGATGATTATATTAGAATTAGTCCTTGATAAATTAACCAATTATAGTGGAATCTCTTATATAGGGCTAGTTCTTCTACAGCTAAAAATAGAGGGAAGCTGAGACCTTGTTGCCTTTTTAAGGTGCTCTGAAAGGTAATAATCTCTATATATAATCTATATTTAAGCATTTATTTAATTAAAGACCTTATAACCATGCTGTTAAAAGAGACTCGGTGAAGTGATTAGATGGCTTAGGGGATTGGTAATAGGATATAAACACCTCTAGGTCTAACTTCTGTTGGTACTGGCCAGAGTGTTGTGTGTGGTCAGTGGACTGTTGAAATAAATACATGAATCGGTTTTAGCTTCCTTTCTGATTAGGCAGGGTTCGTTGCCCCCCCAGCTTCTTGCAAAAACATTGCAAATACAGTAAGAGAAGCATGGAACTAGATGAGGGTGTGCGAAGTCTGAACTGACTTTCAGGGCTGCTCTCGACCTCCTGTGTGAGGCCAAGCAAGTGCAGTGGTGTCGGCAGTGCTGCCTCCCTGCCTCTTTCTTCATCTTGCTTGTCTGAAGTGCCCACAGTCCTTGGGGGGGTTCATCCAGACCAGTTGCCCAGCTTAATGGGAGGGTAGTTTTTGTACAGTCATTTAAAATACTAGCCAAGTCTTTCAGTTAACGGGATTCTGTTTTCATTTTGGGCAAAACCTCACACCTTAGTCATCTGCCTTCCTGGTTTGAATAGTAGAGGACTGGAATCTCTCCACTGTTATGCTTTTAAATAAAAAATAACCACATAATCTAGCAGGTGAAGTTGAATTAGAACTGGAAGTGCTAATTAGGAATCACCATATTCTGTTTGCAATGATAAATGAAAAAGAATCTTGGATCAGCGCACGTTGTTTGTTTTTCTGTAGTGATGCTTTACCCAGTGTGTATGGTTCTTCAATCCTAGGATTTAAATTGCATTTAGGCATGTTAATTATCTCTACTCAGTTGTGCAAAATCAGTAGTATCCTTCCTTTCTGGGTTAGGAAACTGAGGCAAAGTGCCAATTTTCTTATAAAAGATTTACTGAATTATTGTTCGAGAAGAGACCCACTCTGGTTCCTGGTGTAGACTTCAACCAGGAGCTTCTTCCAGCACTAAGATTTTAAAAAAAAAAATTAATGTGGAAAACCAGTTTCACCTAGGTGTACAAAAGGATTAACACAGAGCATCTCTGTTGTCTTCTTTTTTTTTTTAATTCTTAATACAGAAAATTGATACTAGCCTGGTAGATAAGTGGATAGCATCAGATCTTAGTTAAATGGTAGGTCCTTTGTCAATCAGTATATTACAATGAGCTACAAACCGGGAGGGTGAGGGTAGGAAGACAGACTCATTCTTCTTTCTCCTATTTATCTGCTGATTAAAGATGTCACGCTAGGCATACTAAATGAAGATGGTCTTTCTGTCCTGAATTTATTGGAAGTAAGATTGAGTACAGTAAGCCTCTTGTGTGCCATGACCGTGCCTGTGATCCATTATCCAAGAGCATCCCTATTAATGGTTGAGGATGTTGATGGGAAATAGAAATACGTGCTGGCATTAGTAAATGAAGAATTTACACCCTGCCTTGTAATGGGACTGGAATATATAATAATTCCCAAACTGTATGTAGATGCTTGTTGTTTGTAATGAGAGGATTGGGTGTTGCAGCATGTCTTCAGTTACCTCTTCCCACGTGGATGCTGTGTGTTGGATGCTCTGCAGCATCCTTCTACCCTGGCTGGCAGGTTCCCAGGCATCTTCACCTTCTGTGAATGTAAATGTCGGTGTCAGAGGAGTTTTGAAGGTGATTGTTACAGCTGTGTTGTTTTATAGAAGTGTAGTTCTCAGGTCATTACGAATTACAGAAGGGTGCATGCAATACCTTTGTTTTCATGGCAGGATTGGAAAACTTTTCCTATCTGCAGCTTTGCCTTAGGGAAACATTAAGAGACAAAACAGGCACAGAAGACAAAAATATGATGGACATCAGGATCCAGGTCCTCCTCCTAAAGTATATGGCTGTTGAGATTTGGTGGATTTTGGTTTTAATTCAGACTCTTAATAGAGAAGGTGGCAACTCTTGAGATTTTGGTGATCGGTCCGGACTAAGTTGTGAATTTTTAGGGGTTCTGAAGGTCTTTTTGTAAGATGTTATACTATGTTTGGACTGTCATACCGTCAAGTTTCAGCTTTTGCTTTTTGTTTTTGTTATGGCAAAACCAGGCGGAGAGTGCAGTCTTACAATGTGCGTGCGTTTTGCAAGGAATGCTGACAACTTGCACGCTTGGGCAACTCCAAGAGTGCTGTAACGGCAAGTCACAAGAAAAAGTGCACTCCCTGCCTGGTGTGCTTGAGAAAAACGTGGTGCTTGCAGGATTTTGTGCGTATCCTAGCTGAGGCCGTTTTCATGCTAGAGATTGAATGTAACCTGATTTTATGAAAGTTTGGCAGGAATCCATGCAACTAGACACTAAGCGCTTCCTTTCCTCTGGTTTCCCTTAGATCTCACAGAATATTTAGCAAAGCAGTGGCTGAACACCTTATGTCAGAGTGGAGAAACCTTTACAAGTGTGTGCAACTCTCTTCTTTCTGTTGACAGCTGGTCCTGGCTGAAAGCTCCCACTCCGACACAGGCTCCCAGTGCACCGAGAGCCACACAGACCTTCCGCCACCCATTGAGAGAACAGGCGGCATCGGAGACTCCCGGCCTCCATCATTCCAGTAAGAACAAGTTGTCTTTTTTTATTATTATTTTAAAGCAGAAAATGCAATTCTTGTCTGTTTCTTTCCTGCGTTTCTCCCTGCTGCTGCAAGCCAGCTGTTTGTTCTTACTGTTAGAAAAATGATATACTTATTAGAACTGAAGAAATAAAAGGGGAATGGGAAGAAAAAAAAAACCTGTCATTGTTAGGACGAAATATGTATCCTATGTATCTCATTTTGAAACCCATTGTGGAGACTTAAGTAGCAAGGGAGACAAGAATTATTTGCGTGGAGTACAGATGACAACTTTTTATTACTATTTGATTACGTAGCATGCAGAGCCAGCAGAGCACTGGTATCAAGAGAAAAAATGTACATTAGGAAGAGTGCCTCCTCCACGTGCATCCAGCGGCTGGCAGCCTGAACTGCATGGAGCCAGGCTGGGGACCATCTGATTTAATGGAAGCCTTGTTATTTCCCTTTACATGTGCAGGGCCAATGTATATCCTTAGAACACCTTCATTTTCAGGGAGGCCCTCTGAATGTACACAAGGAGGATTTAAAGCAGGACCTGGTTCTAGCTGTGATCTTGGTCTGTGTTTGGAGAAGGAATTGCTTTCTGGGATAGCTATTGCCTGGAATTGCCCTTAGTGTGGTGAATGAGTCTTTTACAGGTAAATGCCTTTGAGAGGGGGCAGGAAATCTTGGGAAGCGCTAACCCTGCCTGACACTGTGTCTTGCAAAGCCTTTACTGCCCTCGTGCGTTCGGCAACTGCTTTCTGGTGACTGGGAGAGGCCAGTATGAGTGCAGCCACATGGCCTGCGAATACAGCCAGTGCATTGTCTTCCTGACCTACACCTACATGGCATAGCTGCAAGATCGAACTTTATTCAAAAAGAAATCATTTCATTGTAAGTTAGGCACAAGTCTGTGTTTGTGGAACCACTCGCTGCTAATAACTGTGCGTACTCAGTTGATGAAATTTAAGCTGTGCTCTGCTGATGCACCTGCTGTCTTCCATGGTATTCCAAAAATGTTGTCTGTCTCTTCCTGCTGTCAGTCAGCACAGTGCTGCAAGTGATAGTATCTTCATGTTACAAAGCAAATGTGGGAATCCTCAAAGGGGTGAAGTAATTTATGCAGGTCATGCTGAGTCAGGAGTAGCAACACAGGAGGTCGTGCCTTGTGGCTTGCGTTCTCATTCCTAGATAAACCACCTTCTTCCTTTCTCTCTCCCCTGAGCCTTTTTTTCTTTCTTGTTTTAAATTGCAGTAGCAAACGTGGCTTGTGGGGCTTTAGTCTTCTGGACTAAAACTTGTTCTCCCTTAATGCCTTTGTTGGTTCTTATTGTCACAATTGATTGTCTTAATGTTTTGCCGTGTTCTTGGCTGATATGGTTTATTCTTTCAATTCAGAAGAGCACCTTATGATGACCTAAGTTTATTTCCATAACACAGGGCAGAGTATCGCACTCAGTTATTATGCATGAAGCCCTTAATTCTGTTTCACTATTAGAATGTCACTTTAAAGCACACCCACTGTAGGTTTAAAGATTTCAAGTGATAAAAAATATGCCATATTTTGAAATTATTTGTTTTTCTTGGATAAACAAAGTAAGTTGAGCTGCTCAAGTCTTTCACTGTAAAGCGTGGCTTTCAGAACTTGAACCATGACTGTATTTTATTCTGATCACTTATGGTTCTCCAGCAATTTTTAAAAATTATGTTTCTTGGGATTTTGGCATGGTGATTGCAGTAGTGAGTTCAGTGCCATTTCTGCATACTGTCTCCTTGAATAGTATTTTCATTTAAACTGCTCAGTGCAACCCTGTAACTTTTGCAGCTGTAACTTCAATATTGCTGATACTCGCCTATTACCTCCCCTTGTGTGACTTAGATTCTTTGTTCCTAAATCCCTGAGATATTTTTCTTTTAAATGCTATCTGAACTACCAGAGATGTGTCCTGTCCTGTCTTCCTTCCTCAGTGTTGAATGAGGCCTTACTTACGTAAGAGGCCCCAAATGAGCGAGGTGTTGTATAATTGTACAAACAGAGATGTGGCTGGACAAGAAAGAACAGAAGAGATGAAGCAGACAGGTCAGCAGGCAATACCATCCAAGGGAATGAGATCCTTATCAGAGATGAAGTGGTAATCTCAACTAGCTACCTGACAGCATTGATAGTTTGTTTCATTACTGATTAAATCCAAAGAAAATCTACTTTTTCTCCTCCCTAAGGAGGCTTCTGAAGTTCATCCTGTATTTCATGCTCCACTGCTTCTGTGTAGTGGTTGCCAAATCCACCTTCATGCCAATGGGTGAGGCTGCTCGGGGTCTGCTGGTGGAGGTGCAGGAGTGATTTGAGCGTAGTGACCTCCGAGCTACCTTTCTTACACAGCTCTCGGGTATGCGCACTAAAAATGGAATGGAATGGAATGGAATTGGCTCAGCAATGAGAGGGGAAACGAGCCAGCTCTGAGGTTCCTTTTGCACCCTTTGCTAGGGTGTAAACCACCTTTTGGGGCAGATTTAGCCTTGGAAGCGATTTAGCGGTGAAAGTGTCAGCATTCACTAGATGGTGCTGCTGAAGTGTCTGGGAGCCTCGCAGGGTGACCTTAGGAGACTGTCACCCTCCTTCCCTTTTCAGCTGTACTGGCCTGAAACAAGAAATGCAAACGTGGCTCGTGACAACACTTACATTCGTATTTGCATTTTGGTAGCTTCATCAGGGCTTCAAATGTGCAGTCAAATGTTTTCTTGAATAACAACCTCCATTTCCCAATTCACGTGGTGGGCATGTCAGTACTTTTCATTAATGCAAAGAAAGCGCGTGGGTGTGCGGAAGGCTTTCCAGCCGTGGGTGTGCGGAAGGCTTTACAGCAGTCCTCAGAAAGGTAACGCTATCCAGATGTGCTGACACATATACCAGTGCTGGGTGCAGCTTCCACAGAAGCCCGTGGCACCAGTTGCTTAGATTGTTGGTAGTTTAATTCCCCATGTAAAATGTGCATGGCAGTGTACTCTGGCCTCCTGGAATTCTAGGAGAAATAAATTAATGACTCTTATGCTTTGGTATAAGTATAGTGATGGCCATTATGCACTCGCTGTGCATAAGTAGGATATGTCAGGTATAAGTAGCAGGTGCAAAGGGCAGATGTGAATTTGGGCTCCTTTTTAAGTGGGTGGTATGGGACAGAGAGAAAGGTTACGACCAGTAACTTTCGAAGGGAAATCTTTCACCACAGAGCATTAGCCCACAGCAGATCATGCACTATTATATTTGAAGGAGCTTTAGATCAATTTCCACAATTTAGTCCATTAGAATGAGCTATGGCCTTTGCCAGCACTGCAAGAGGCTTTTCTTATTTCCTTCCATGTGAGCACTTCAAGGGAGCTTATTAAATGTAAGAATAGCAGAGAAACATAAAACAGATTGAGCCTGAGGGGAAAACTAAATAGCTAAGCCAGTTCTGTTCAGCAGGGGGAAAAAAGAGCATCTCCATCTTCCCCTTTGCTCCAGCCAACTCTGCTTTAACATGACTGATATTATTTTTTTCCTTCAGCAGAGATCTTGAAACAGATGGTTGCAAATAAGCAGTCATATGTGTTCACCACTGCTCTTGGTTATCCAACTTGGCTTGTCTCTTGGAGTTAGAAGTGAAAGCCAGGCTGGTTTGTATGAACTGAGGGATGGTCCTTCCTTGATGCCTGGAAGTTCAGGAGTATGGAGCTGTCATTGCTGTTTGTTTAGATTCATCCCAGAAAGTGGCCTTAAACCACGCAAATTCTCTGCTGCCTCTTCGAAACGTTTTGTTCTGGCTAATTGTAGTGGTGAGAAAGTGACTCTCAGTGAACCCTTCGCAAAAGCAGAGCGGAAGAAATCAGGCCAGTGAGATAATCATTCAGATCTTTCTGCTTTTTGCCCAAAGCTTAGTTGCTCATAGTGGTTCTTCACTGGGATTTACTGGATTCACATGGTGCTGGCATATCTGTGTAGCTTTCAGTTGAGAACATGAGGAAAGGACCTTGGGTCTATTTGCACATTTCACAGGTAGGCGCTTAATTATTTTGAGCTTTACTGTGATTTGCAAGACTTCAACCTTCAGGGTCAGTGCTCTGTATCAAAAGTGACCACAGTGAGCTGTAGCTTCTGCTCTTTGGCTGTCAGCATGCCACATGTCTAGCTTGGATTATTGTCAGGAAAACAAACCTGTTCAGGGTGAATGAACAAGCATTTAAGGAAGTGAGCTGAAACACTGGGTTTGGTTTAAAAAAAAAAAAAAAAAAGAAAATTTTGTATTGGGATATTATAGCAAAGGCAACTCAATTCCCAGGCTTGAGAATAAGCCCCTGCAAAAGCAGGTCATCCATTGGCATTACTCGAGGAGCATATGCATATTTGTATTCATGGCTTGGACCTGTGTTCTTCAGAATGAATGTGGGACAGTTTGGGAGATGCGTAGGAACTCGGGGCCACGATGAGTGTTAGGGTCAACAAGTGGTGTTCTTCCAAAAACCAGTGTTCTCCGTCTGGTCTTGTGTTAGGCAGGTCTGGTGCAAATTCGTGACATTAAAACTGTCACGATAGGACTGTGCTGAAATCCCATGTCCTTTGCCAGTGCGTTAGCAGCTAAAGCTGTCTCGTAGTTAGTTGTCATCTCGGCACATGCTAAAATCATCCTTCTCTTAGCTGGTGTTAGCCTGTCAGTAGGCTGGGTTTTTTTTTCTGTGGAAATTTCATGCAACAGTCTTGTGGCAGCTTTTTCAATGTCGTGATGATACTACTTGTGCAAATAGCACTGTGTCTCAGGGCATTGATATTGAACTGCCTTCACCCTTCAGGTGGTTTTGGGGTGAGCAGAGCAGTCTGGGGGAGCTTGCAGTGTTGCAGCAAGACTGCAGCTAATCTGCGTGATAGTTTTCTGGCTTTTAAAACAACATGACTGCAGCTGTTTTTATCAAAAAGAAAAAAGATATGACTCCACTGTTTCTTCCTATTTGTTCTCTACAGCCCAAATGCTGCCAGCAGCCGGGATGGCCTGGACAATGAGACAGGAACAGAGTCAGTTATTAGCCACCGGCGAGACAGACATCGACGGAGAAATAGAGAAGGGCATGAGGATGGTGAGTCCTATTGTCATTTTTCTTCTTTTTCATTTAGAGAGAACAATTTTTCTGATAATCTTTCAGAGCAACAACTACTTTCACATGAATCCTGCAGAAGAGAAGTGTGTCTGCCTTCCTGCGTGCTTTCAGGGACTATTATTGTTTCAATGGAATAATTTGATAATTGCTTTGAAACTCTTTGAAGCTCACCATTTTCTAAGATGTCAGGCATCTTAAATCTAAGATGTCAGAAAACCTACAGTAAAGTGTCAAGAGAGGTTCTTTTTGTCAATGTGCAGAACTTACTATAGTGTTAGGAGATGATTAGCTTGGAGAGGAATAACAACACCCAATGCTGAGCTCCATACTGTCACAGCTAGGCAGCCTCCATTATTCAAGTTTGCTCATTTAAAGGTAGAACACAATATCTGTGTGATGTGCTGGAAGTCTGCAGGGTAGACACTTGGAGAATCTCAGTATTTTAACATTGCAAGATGTGAGCCAAAATACTTTGAAATGATGTAAGTTGATTTCTCTGGGCTTAGATCAGTGGTAGTGTTTTATGCTGGTGTAACGACAGCACATTGGCTCTCAAGAACTTTTTTTTTTTTTTTTTGGCTTTCAAGATCTTTTGTAATTTATATATGTCCTTTATACAAAGGACATATATAAACTACAGAACTTCATCCCTTGCCTCTAGTCTGTACATCAAAGTAAGCTTGTTTTTTTCATTTGTGGCCAGACGAGAATTTCTAGGCTTAATTAAGAATTAGTAGGTGCCACCCATTGAGTTTAAAATGGTCCAAAATACGGAATACTTGGGCCCAAGAGATGCCATCACAGGCTTTATTCGCAGCTCCACCCACTAAAGTATTTGCCTCCAGTTAGAAACCCAGAAGTTATATACTGTGTGTTAGAGGCAGGTGTCTTTTGTTCATTTAACCCTCCCAACTTGCATCTGACTCAGAGCAAAGGGAAATTACTCAGTGGGTGGAGCAGAGCGCTGTCTTTGCAGGAATCCGACTGCAAATTCCTTCGGGAAATCACAGAAAGAGGCAGAATCTCCTAACAGTGTTGTGTTAAAAACTTGTTATGGGAGGAATGTTGGAAGGTGATTTGGTTTTAACATTGGTTTAAACTCATGCTAATGCATGTTTTACCGTGGACATCTGTGGCAAAAGAGCTGCTTGTTGCATGTCTAGTCTAGGAACAGAGTCGAGATGGCTCATCTGCTATTTATTGTTTGAGCGCAGGACTTTCTGCCTGCTTGTGGTCTGCAACTAATTCATACTTTTCCCTTTAGATGGAGATGGGATAACTTTTCCTCCTTCTCATGTCAGTCTAAGCTGTACTCAGGCAAGAACATGTCACTCAGCAATGCAAACATTACCTGTTCTCAAAACAATTTAAGCCTCCTACCTGAAGCAGGCTATAGGTGTGAGCAAGAGATGTTTTGTTAATGTGCATAAAGCAAGGATCAGTGCTGTATCATTTTGGTCTCATGAAATATATTATTTAATGTCTACAGTGTTTCTGTGGTCATAATAATATTTTATTTAAAAACCCCAAACCACCAGTGTGTTATTTGCAGTTGAAAGCATGTCTCCAAAATGCACAGTTCAGCACTATATCCTGAACTGCCACTTAAAAAGATTAAAAGAAGTAGAACACCCTTCTCCTGGAGAAGGATTTTAAGGCTTCTTCATAACAATGGTCACACGTTAGCAGAGCCATTCTTTTCTTGAGTCTTCATGTATTCTTTGCCTGGAGCACAGCTGGGTGGAAAATGGGGGAACAGTCATGGGAAAAGGGGGACAGGGGTGGAAGGAGGGCAGTGAGGTTGTGACACCTGGCTCACAGTTACTTCAGGGCCAGAAGCTGTGCGCTCGCTTGTCATTATGAACTAGTGGTAAATCTTCCTTTCCCAGCAGAGGAAAGGAAATGCACTTAGGGTGTTTGATGTTGTCCTGTAGAGACTTGTTTAAATAATGCCAAAATGACAGCTCTAGCACAGAGAGGCAGGATGAGGGATCTTCACTGGAGCACCGCGTTACTCATAGGTTTGTTCGGTTGGTATTATTATGCAGAGTAGCCAAGACATATGTACAGTCCTGCCAGCTCACCAAGCTGTACAGCAACATGTGCCACATAGTGTTTGTAACTGTTTCAGCTTATTAATGGTATAAAGTAAATGACAAAGATTTACCACCCTGGCAAGGAGGATATCCCTGGATATTCTGCAAAGGGAAAGAAGTACCTGTTCTACAAGGAAAAACTGAAGAGTGTATTATAAAAGCCTTTGTTTCAAACAAGGTGATGAGCCATTTGGGAACTGCATAAGTGTAGACACAGTGAGCTAAAACCTGTACAGGTCAAGCAAGCTTGCTCCACTGATCCCCAGTCTCTGTGGAATTGGGAGGCTCAACAGAATGATGTTCTTGTTCTGACTTGGGAAAACCCCAGGGCGGGGAAGAGAAGGGAAGCAAAACAGATCTGTTGGGAATGTAGGTAAAATGAAAATATCTCAAAGTAAATGTAAGGAGAAAAGCAGAGTTCTGACTATGCAGAAAAACCTCTCTCCTGTCAGCCTGGTGTTTAGGGATTACTGCTGTTTTCAGAGCATGATACAAGTTTCCTTTTAAGTTGGCTGCTAGTTTTTCCTTAAATGCCCTCCAGCCCCCCACTGCACGGCTCCATCATGAGTAGGTGAGAATTTCATCTTAATCTCCCAAATGGATTTAAATTTCATCTTTTAGAAAGACTAAAATAATACTTGGCAATGAGCTATGCAGGTACCATTAGTTGTGGGCAACCTTTCATTCCTTCTCATTAAGGGTTAGACCCACGCACCTATCTTTGCTCCCCAGTCATTCTACATAGCAGTGGAGTCCTTAAAGCATCATCCCTGTCTTTCTTAAATCACAGATTTTAAATCATAAAAAGACCAGTTTAATGCTCAAATAATTGGTCTATGCAAGACCTTTTTTTTTTTTTTTTTTTAATCGGGAGTAATGGTGTGGGAAAGGGGTAGGAATGAGTTGGCAAGAAGCTGAAGGGTTAAGCATTTTTGTGTGTCTGTGCATGAGGACAGTGTATGAACTAAAAAATGTTTATTGCCGACTTGTTTCCTCTTTGTTTTGCAGTGACAGATATTCAAAGTGCTTGCAGAGCAAAGTATTATATGGAGAGCTCAGAACAGACAGATGCTTTGCCCTGAAAAGCTGATAGTGGAAACAGGCGAGACAAAAGCTGGCAGGGAAAACAGGCATGGGGAAAAAGGAGTTTTTCTCTGTAGCTACTGTTGATACTAGGAAAAAAAAAAATCAGAACTCCATAAAGAGTTAAACCAGTTTCTTTGCAATTTCTGTCCTAGCCTCCATTTTAATTTGCACAATTTTTTTCCTCATTGTACCTACTTGGGTAGGTCAGTCTGACAGTTGGTGCCTGAACTGCAACAGGTTTCTGATTGAGGCATTCAATTTTGGTTTAAGGAGTCTGGGTGATGGTAAACTAGCCAGATTCTCTGATGGCTGGTAATTAAAACTGTGGTATCATGGACAGATTGTTGACAAATGCTAGTCTGTATGCTTTACTTCATTGTTGCAGGATTACTCATCACAGAAACCCTATTTCTGCTAAATTGCTAATGGGCAATTATATTCCTACATGCAGAGGCCATTATAAATATTGATGACATACTGCAGGCAGAAGATGTGGGACACACCTAGTAATCTGGCAAAGTTTTTGCACTTCTTTCCATTGAAAATGGAGAAGAATTTTGCAGCAGAGAGGGTGTGATTTACTAGAGCAGGGATCCACTCTGATAACAGCACAGGCTAGGGCATTTGCAAGCTCTTCTGCCCATTTCCCTTAAATTATTTTAAAAGCAGAGGCAATAGCCACAGATGCTCCTGTGCTTGTGTCTTCAAAAGTATACATACAAAGAGAATGTGATGGGCTGAGGAACACAATGAAACTCCTTCATTCATCGATGTGTGTTTGAGAGTCTGTGACATTTCAGACACTAAGAAAATCATAAGGGAAACTGTTCTGGAAAAAAAATTTATGAAAGTGCATTTATAATTTTGTGGTGAAACGTCTGCCAGAGATAGGGAGAAAAATGAGAAGGGATGTAGTTTCAAAAGAATTATCACCCTGGATCTTGCTGTGCTTGAGAGGAGGTTTTGATCTGTTCTATGCCAATGCCTAGAAGCCTTTCTGTGGTAGCGCTGCACAGCTCACAGCATCAGGGAACAGCAGTGACTCGAAGAATCCTGCCTAGCGTGAGTTTTCCTTTTAAATGGAGAATGGGAGGAAGGCTGGCCAGGGCGGGCAGTTACCAATGCATCTCTAATTTCCTTCCTTACCTACTATAAATGTCCAAATACACATCAGCAGAGCCTGCTCCCAGCTCATCAGCCATGCAATACTCTTGGTTTTGCTGTTGGCCCTTTCATCACTTAAGCACCTGCTTAACTTAAGGAAGCCTGCTTAAATCCAAGTGATTTTGGTCAACCTCAGTTACATTGTTGAAGTATATGCTGAAATTCTGCATCGAACTGAGTGCCTGATAGGTGCTAGGGGAAGCTGCTTTCTGGGCTTTGCTCCTGGACCTGATTTATAGCTGTGTGGCGCTGTAAGGAAAGCTTTATGTCATTCCTCTGCCGGGGCTTTGGTTATTTGTGCACCGACCTGTTAACCTGTAGCACGAGTGCTTGTTTACAGAGTCTCCAGCTTTTCATCTTACTCTGTTCCTTTTCAGTAAGTTTAAACACACCATTCTCTGCTGCTGGGAACCAGAATGGTGTATGATGTCACGTATGCAAAGCACACTACTTCTTATCCACAGGTGCTCAGTAAAGCTCGGGAAACCATGAAGGATCGAGAAGCATAGATGTAATTTTTCCCCAGGGAATTGCCTAAGTTTCAATTTGCTGTATTATTCTGATGTTTCAAGCGTGGGGTTGCACACCAGAAGTGCAAATTGAAAGAGGTTTTGCTCTGATACTGCTGCTGTATTCTCAGTGAGCTTAATAAAGTGAACTAGCTGAGAAGGATGAGCCTTGTGAGGTGAGCATGGACAAAGCTACTCTGTGTGTGTATATAAATATACGTATAAAGGTATAATGATGGTTATATTGTGAAGGCAGCGTATGCAGAGAAATGATTTCTTCTTTTTGAGGCTCTGTATCCAAAGAAGCTTTGTATGTGTTGGTGAATACGTCTTCTCCTGATCATCTTTCACACTAATTAGTAGCAAATCTATCCCTGGCATTAGCTTCATCTAAAATTAGTCTGAAAGAGTTGAGCTGTCAGTATGTCAGAGCTTCACTTTTTCTCGTAAAGCAACAAAAGTCCTTGTTGCTTTGGAAAGTTGACAAAGTCCTATTAAGTGAAAGTAGAGTGAGGATCTTAATTAGAAATGTGGGAGGTCTGCCTGGCACATGTTCTTGGGACCCCGTGCTGTGTAGAACAAAGCTCCCATGTCACTTTCCTGAGGAGGAGTGGGAAAGGGGACTGTGGAAGCTCTAATTAGGGAGGTAATTAAGGGACAAGTTTTCTTTGACATTAGAGAATGTTTTATAGCTCCTGCTCGGTTTCTGACAAGCCTGCAGATGTCAAGTGTTGACACTAGTGTTTCAACACTGAGTTTGCCGTGGGGTGAACTTCACTATTGTGCAGCCAGTTGAAAAATGCTGGATAATGACCTATGCTTTCAGGAGCTCTGAATGTGGACACACTTGTAGGATCCCCACAGATTTGGGAAGAGGAGCTGTTGCAGATTTCCAGTCCTTGCTGCAGCATATGTATTCTTTACCATAGTGTGTGCCAAGGAATCTGAACAAAAAGGGCTGGGACTACAAAGCAGTGGCAATAGGAACTTAAACAGTGGTAGCTGGAAATGCAGTTTTGCGACAGTGGTTGCTCTTTAAAGACTCTCTCACGAGTAAACAACTGTGAGGTGGTTGGTGAACCCCTGAAGGTTTGAAGTGACCGGATGGCCATGCCATGGGATACTGGCAGCGTAGGACTGTGTGCCTGTGAGAGCAGGAACGTCGGTACTGCTTGTAGTCTGCCCTGTGGCAATGTCTAGGAGCCTTTCTCTGGTAGCACTGCAGAGGGGTTCTGGGGCTGCTGAAGGGTTCCAGAGAGCTTCAAGCACTGGACAGGTCAAGGTGTAGGGGTACAGCATGCATAGCAAGCGTCAGGCAGGAGCAGACAATGTAATACTCATCCGTCCGTGCTTACGTATCAGAGATTGACCCCTGCACGCAGCCATGAGCTGCATGGATGGGGTTGCAAGCCTTCATGGAAAAAATGGTAACGTTTTTCCTGTCCGTAACAGGTAGAGACTTTCTGCATCGGTAGAGACTGGAAGCTCTGTAGGTTTTTCTCTTTAGCCGGGAGCTTGGCTCACTGTCACCCTGGTTCCCTGCAGTGGCACAGAACCCTCTTTACAGCCTCCTTGAGCAGATGCTGCTCCGCTCTTTTCCGCTTTCAAGGCTGATTTGCTTTAGTGCTTTGATGTGCCTTTGTCCCTCAGGCAGGGCTCGATAGAAGTCAAGGAGGACATATTTTAACCTCCTAGGCTATGCTTTATTCTAATCTCTGTGAAATATTGAAAGGCTTTTGTCAGACAGTCTCGGTGAACTCTGTCATCCTCTAATGAAGAAACAGGAGCAGGGGGTCAGCAGGGCAGAAAGTCCCGTTATTAGTGGGACAGGCGTTCAACCAGAGCAGAGAATGATTGATTCTTGTTTAGACTCAGCACTTGGATACCTGCGAGCATTTTGTGAATAAAACCTTTCTAATCATGGTTTGTGAAAGTACTCACTCAATTCTATTAATGGTTCCCAACCCCCACCCCTCAAACAAATTCTAAATCGGAAAAACTTAGAAAAGGGAATTTTAATTGGGTAGAGGGATTACAAAATCTTTATGGATTTCAATGCACACCTTAATTACACAGCAAACCTTTCCTGTGAATTCAAGAAAGCAAACGTTTCCTGTGAACACCAATACCTGCTGCTGTTTGGGAGGTATAAAGCGTTGCTGAAACTAAAGTGTATTTGCATACCGGTAAAGCCTGTTCTATCTATTGTAGCAGCGTATAGGAGCTTTTCCATAAAGAAGATACAGTTCAGACAGGAAACATGTCAAGTTGAACCCATTTTTTCTGTTTAAAATTTAACAGAGAAGATATAGCTGGAAAAAGGAAAGGAAAAAAATGTAAACGGGAGGCATTATTAGTATAGTGAGCTCTTCTGATCTAATATATAAACCTAATGTATTTTAGTTGGAATATCTAGAAATATGGAAGTTGGTCTCAGACGTGCCTTTTCAGATCTGCAAAATGAGACTAAAAGCCCTTCTCCTTACCTGTTCACTCATCCCAGTTCCAGCTGAATCCAGTTGTGCACTGGCTTGTAGGGAAGCGATGAAGGGAACCTTTAACAGCGCTCAAAGAACAATTCACTTCCATTTTTGGTTTATATTGAATGATATGAGAAAGGACATAAATTGAAGTTTTAATTTACACAGGTAGGCTAACACATTGCTAATCAGAAGCCTTAAAAAATATATGTATGTATAATAAGGTCATTTAATTACTATAATAACAATAACAGCAACAATAATAATAATATGATGTTTATGTTTGATATAACTATGTCACTGCAGAGATGTTAAGAATTAAAGAGGAAAGGGGAGGGAAACTGCAGTTAAATACAGGTCTTTCCTTTGCACCTCTATAGTGGGACCGAGTTTGTGGCTTGGATGTGACACACAGAAACAAACTTAGAAACCGACACCATGTTTCAAAAGGCACAGATTTAAGGTCTTTTCCTCCTGTAAACCTGTGTTTGCAGTGTTTTGGCCATCGCTTTGACTGTTTGGAATGGGCTTAAAGGTGCCAGCAGATTTCTGCTGATGTGGTATTTAGATCTGAGCGCTGCATTCCAGGTGCTGTCCTGCTGCAGGCAGCAAAATCACCTGTCAGATTGAGTCACGGCAGGCAGACAAAACACACACAGCACTGCCATCACTCATCCATCTCAGCTTGTCCGTTTCTTTCAAGCACTGACGCAGGCTGCCCAGGGAGGTGGTGGAGTCACCGTCCCTGGAGGTGTCTAAAAACCACACAGATGCGGCGCTCAGGGACATGGTTTAGAGGTGGGCTTGGCAGTGCTGGGG
>JAVJGJ010000037.1:106772763-106837484 GCA_035590215.1 Microhierax caerulescens
TCAGGGACATGGTTTAGAGGTGGGCTTGGCAGTGCTGGGGTTAATGGTTGGACTGGATGAGCTTAAAGGTCTTTTCCCACCGAAACGAGTCTGTGATTCTATTCTTTGTATCTAACGCTTGTGATGAATCCAAGGACCATGTAAAACACCCTATAAATCTGTTTCTAGTCCCCCGAGTGGTGTGTGATGCCTGCTGCTGCAATCTGCTTTACACGTGAGGAATTCACTTTCCTTCCCCATTAGATGACAGGGATGGGATGGGACAAAGTTTTTGCTTATTCTTTCTGGTGGGTTTCCTGAACCTGCAAGACAACCCTAAAAACACATGCATTGTGTTTTCTTTGTATGCTGGGAACATGACACCCTGCCACTCCAGCTCCCATGTCAGTAGGACTGTCCTTTTTATTTTGTTTATTTTTAAAGGACAGCCTGGCTTCCGCTGGAAGAATTTGTCCCAGGCCATTCAAGCAGTAGCTGTAGTTTGCCCACCCCCAAAGGCATCATCCGCAGGGGAGGGTTTTACTTCTGTCAGCAGTTCCCAGTCTCGGTGGAAGGACTCTGAGGTCAGTGCCCACATGCAGCTGAGGTGACGGGGGAGCCCCCAGGCACGATCCCCACGGCTTTCCCTGCTGCTGCAGCTCCCGGCGCTGTGCCAGGAGCGGTGGGGCTGCAGGGGAGCCGGCTGCACTCTGGACCGGCAGAAAGGCAGGATGATGCTGCCCGGCGGTGGGAGACAGCGCTCGGTTGGGGGAAGCGTCCCAGGGTATTCAGCATGGCTGAAGATGACCATAGTCTGGGGGAAAGACCAAGGAGAGAGACGATTCCTTCAGCATTAGAGACGGTGAACTTTTCAAGGAGCAGAGGTACCCTTTCAAAATGCTATTCCCTATGAAGCATTACAACTTCATGGAGACTTATTAAAAAAATGGATTCCTTCATACCCAAGTAATCCATAATAGTGGGACAGTCTCCGAGTCAGATGACAAAACCTGGCTGATGTTAGAGGACATTTAGATTTTGAAGAGCTCAGGTCAAAATCTTGAGCAAATATGGTAAATCTGTTTTAAATTTAGCATTTGAGGTACTAATTTAGCATCTGCGGTAACACCGCATCTGTAGTAACACCACACAAGAATGCAGAGACCATTTTCCTGTTAAACTTTGCTGCTGCTAATGACACTAAAAGCAAACACTAATTTAGACAAAGTATCATCATCTTGCATTTGTCCTAATTCCTTACACTTCGGAGGAACAACTGGCAAGAAAGGCTAACAAAAAACTTTCAGGGGAATGAGGAGCTGAAAAAGATTTATGATGCAATTGTAATATTACTTGGAAGGATCATCTTTTTAAATGTCCTGTCTTACTAAATTAATGCTGTATTGATTTGGTTTGTGTTTGTCCTGAAGACCCCGTCAAAGGATGCAAAACTATTTCTGTAACGTGTGAATGGCTGAGCCTTGAGTCCTTATGAAATGGCATGGAAGCTGCAGATGTTCACAGTTTCTGACGTTTTTGTTTTTTGGTAAGAAGTCAGTAATTTGGCAAACACTGCTGCTGTGCTGCGGTGTGTGAGTACGCACCAGGAACGCCCGGCTGTGTGGGTTGGGAGGGTATTTAGGTACAGGAAAGAAAGTTCTATCAGCTGTAAGTCAAGCACAAGTTTCACCAGAACAAACAGAAACTTCTGCTTGATACCAAGGTGTGCTCCATTCCTGATTCTGAGTGAAGACCTTAAATACCAGTCTCAGTGAATCTCAGCTAGACACAAGCGTGTACATATACAGGACCCGACATCAGTTTTTATAGCGTGGCTGCCGTTTGCCATGTGCAAACTTCAACTGACTGTGAAACGTGTCTGTCGCAGCGTTTTTAATGATGATACCCATGTTTAGGCCTTGTGAACTTTTACAGTGTTGCTGCTTTAAGTGGTTTGTGTCCTGACAGAACGATCTGTCTGCCTTAGACTTTCTCCAGAACAAGTGGAGTCGTTCCATCATCAGCATTTACTTTGGTTGAAGCTGAGAAACGTTTTGCTCTTGGTAAAGATGCTAGCAGAAGTATAAAGAATTTAATGATGAGAAACACACATCTGTGTGTGTTTTTTTTTTTTAATTATTATTCTTGGGTGAAAAATTCCTTCACCTCTGTCTCCAAGAAAGAGAAGTGTTATGAGACTGGAAAACCAGGTATTTAGATCTGAGATACATTTCTGTAATGCTTTAAAATAAGACATGATTTAAAAGAATCCCCAAATCAGTATAATCTCTAGTAGCCTGACTATACTCTAAAAAGCAATTATGCAAATTCCAAGGGTCTGTTTATGTGTGGTTTATTGGGATAGAGAGCACTATGTTGTATAACAGGATCCCATTAAAAATGTGGCTGTAAAAGCATTTGGATTTTCAGAAACTGATCCGTGAAAAATGTGACTTGTATCAGCAGATGCGATTACAGAGTGTGTTGTGGAAATGGCCGAGTGGCAACTGGCAAAGTCAATGCAAATGATTTTTGTTCTGTTTCCCCAGTCCTTCAAGATACACTGCTTACCAGATGTGCTGCCTCTTGGGCACAGGCTTCCCTGGGATTCTGTCATGGAGGAAGAGCATGCAAAAATACATATATTTTTCATAATCTTTGAGTCTTCAGAAATGGAGTTTTCCAGTGTCCCAGCAGGAGCCCTGAACTGGCTCTTTTATTCTCTGATACTGTGCGTGAAAAATAACTACTTGTGGGAAGCTCCGTGTACATCTGGATATGCTGGTTGGACTTGGACAGAGTGATAGTCACAGTGCACGAAGTGGGCACAGCCTGGGCAGGGAAATGGTCACTCCCACGGTTTTGAAGTGTTTTGGTAGGAGACAGCCACAGCAGGAGAGGCAACAGGAGCTCCGCTCACAGCAGCGTTCCCCTCTGAGACCCACTCCCAGTAGGAGATATTGTCACAAGTGGTGTCACCACCTGCTGAGGCCACTGGAACCAGTCAGATGCTATCCAGAAGCACAGCCCCGCATGTATCGCTGTAGGTATTAATGTTCATTTCAGCTGCAGTTTCTAAGCAGTCAGTGCCCTTATTTTGTGCAGGGAAACTGAGATAAAAAACTCAGTATAAAAATGAGATGATGCATACTGGATCTAAAGGGTATGTGAAAGTTTGGGTGGTGATTATTGGGTTTGAGGAGTTTATGTTCATGCTAATGTCCTGTAGCATTGATACAATCCTCAGGATTGGGTCCCGCCATACTGGACCCATTGCTCTTTGAGTATTCCTTGGGATTTATAAGCTGCAGCACAGACTCTGTCCTCGATTCCTTGGGCACAAGCTCTGTTGCCTTTGCACAGAAATGGGACTGTTGCCAGAAGCCCTCTGGACTGTTGGTGGTCCTGTAGGCTCTCAAGCGAATCGTACAGCACAGTTTGCAGCGTTCCAGCCACGTGAGTCCTCGGCCTTAGTAGAGCATCCCTGCAGGGGCAGGCAGTCGTTCAGACATACCTCATATACAGGCCGTGGCATTGTGTTGAGCTGCAATTTCTTTAGTCTTTGGTTTAACGCAGAAAATGTGCAGGCTGGAGGGGAAAATACCTCTGGAAGCCATTTTTACACCTTGGCTCCCTTTGTATTGCTGATTGTTCTCTTGGTGCTGGAAAATCCTTAGTGAGCACTAAGCATCACTTGTCTTAAACTTTCTCTGTTACTTTAGTTGAAAAGCAAATGAGTGAAAATTTGGTGCTTTCACTGCCAGATGCAGGTGATCTAGTGGTGTAACAGAGGTGCTGTAGAGGTACTGCTATTTCATTGAAAGGCAGAATGCTAAAAAAGGCACTCTGCTGGCATGGTTTTGCACAGCGTGTTCGAGGCAGCCTTCAGCTGGTTGAAAATTTTGTCTGGTCTTTAAATTATCCTCTGTGTGGAAATTCCCTGCTGAGAACTAAAGAGCCTAGAGCATTGATGTGGGTCGTTAATTCTTCGTAATGTTTGTGAACTGGTCAAGTTTATGTGTGAGAGAAATTATTCATCCAATAATGAATGAGGAAACTGTTTGAGACTTGATGTTAGACACGGGATCAGCAGTCCTGGTCCATCTGATAGGAGCACAAGTCCTGGCTTCAAGTTTATAGTCTCTGAAACAACAGCAAACATGTACTTTGGGGAAATGTAAAGTGTAGGATGTTCTGGGAAGCCAAAGAGGTTTCAGCTCCCATCAGTGTAGACTGCAAAATAATCACAGCGTGTTGTATATGCTTGCTGTGCTGTAATCCATGTATCATAGGTCAAGCAGGAGAGGAAGAGCATTTCTTATAAGAACACACACAAAATAAGACATAAGAACACAGAATGGAGTCAGAAAGCTTGTATTTGAGCCCAATGCTAAGCAATTAGAGAATAAATATTTAATAATATTTAATAAAGAAAAACTTAGTTTATTCTTTAGTGCCATAGATATGAAGTTAAATTTTGAAGGGAGCTTGCTTCAAGTCAGCATGAGAATGGTCTTTTGGGATGCTAGCAGAAGCAAATTCAGATTTGGAGTCAGAAAGTTTCTTACTAGCAGTGAAAATACACACAACTGCTGAGTGTGGTGTCCAGTAGCTGGAGTCAGGAGAAACAAATCAGGTGAGTTACAGCCAGTTTTATCTGTTGAAAGTATTAGGCAAAGGACTCCGAATTGCAAATTTACTAAAATAGTGATCTGCTCATAGAGTTTTGAAGGACAAATATTTTCTGAATAAATAGCCCACAGCAAATGAGATGTGACACTTTGAAACATATCTTGGTTTCTCAGCAATCCTTGCTGCCAGCTGTGCAAGGTCTGGGTGAGAGTTTGGAGGCTGCAGTTGGTAGTTGCCTACCTTTAATGCTCCCTGATTGATGACATCCAGAATTCTCAGCAGAGAAGTGAATGAAAAATGGACTTTTAGAGTGGAAGGGGCCACAAGATTGAAAGCTTTTAGACCACCCACTTGGAATGGAATGAAGAATCTACATTGTCTAACAGTCGTGACCTGCAGTGGGAGGGCCAGGACTGGTGATTTCGGGTGGGCACTTCAGACAACCCACCTATTGATGTCCAGAGGCGCCCTCCCACCCTCCCCAGCTGCATAAACAGCCTAGTTTTGCAGAGAAAGATGACAAAATCATGCCGGCAACTTTCTTTCTGGGCTGTATACTTAATAATAATCAAAGCCAAATGTAAATAAAAGATCTTTGATGAGAGAAGCATGCTACCCAAATTTCCTTCCTTTTTATACCAGCTAAATGTGGATAAAATCCAAGTCATTGTTTTCTGTAATCTGCTACTCACCCAGTCAGCACTGGGATAGCTGCTTCTGACAGGGGCTTGTTTTTAATATCAGGGCTCTGTTTAATGTCAGCTTCCCCAAATGAAATTAGCATTTTCACCCAACATTGAGGTGATTACTTTTGTAAGTTGCAAGTGAGGAGTAGCAGAGGAAGGCAGGAAAAACAAGCACAGTAAAAAAACCCACAAAAAAAACAAACAACAAAAAACAAAACCAAAAAACCAAACAACAAAACCAAAGGGATTTTTTCTAGTGGAGAAATATAAGTCAGTTTTCTCCATGGGTGATGTTCTGACTTCCACCTGTCCTAGCTTTTATACTGCTGCTCTATGAAAAATAAAAATTTAAAACTGGGAAGGAACAAAGATAATAAATTTGTTGTAAATTGTGTGCCAGCTAGGTAATTTCTAAGATTTGCTGTTGCTTCTTATTGAAGTCAGAAAAGAGATGCCAGTGGAAGCCAGACTATTGAGTAATCAGCAACCGACTCGAAGTTACTTGGGACTGTGTCGGATTTGCGTTAGGTGAGTGTCCATTATAACTCAGAATCACCAACACTGCCCCAAACCACTCTATGTATGTCCACCACCTTTTTCTGGTTGCTATTCCCTCTTCAGGAAAACTGTGCAGACCTTGTATGTTCTAGTGGTCCATGGCAGTGGTTTGTTGGTGATGATACCCTTGCAAGCCAGCTCCTGAAATCAGGCTTAAAGGTGATGTGTGTTTAGGAGGGACGCAGGGGGTTCATGTGTTGAAATCATGGGATGCTTTGGTTCCTTGAAAGTTATCTGGCTTTAGTTAGTGGTGCCAGTGTCAGTTGTTAGCCATTCCAGTACTGTTTCCAATGAATGCATATTTAGATTATGCAATCTGTTGGAATAAGAGGCTTTAATTCACTTCACATTTTCTGATGTTTAACTGTGTAGAAGCGAAAAATAAATGGGAAGGTGGCTGGGCTTGATTTTGTGGTTAAGCTCAGGCTGAAGAGATCGTGTTGGATTTGTGCAGTGCTGTGATTGTCATCTAGGTTTCCAGATCAAGTGAAATATTTTGGACTCTAGGCTGCACTACATACAGACCTAAGAAACAGACTTGTAACACACGAACAGGAGGAATTTTAATTGTTGAAGTCTGTGATGTTCTCTTTAGTCTTAAAAGACAGAACTCTGTGTAAAGCCTATTAATTTGCTGAAAAGTGCTGTTTTCTCAGGTTTAGAATTTGGATGTCTTTTCCCTTTTTTTCCCCCTGTTTTTGTTGTGGATGAAAGCGACTTAGAAAGGAAAAAAAAAATTAAAGCCTGGATGAGTAGCCAGGATTGGACATTGAGAGACTCTGTAATTCATGGATTACTTGACCTTGACTCTCAAATGTCCAAGTTGCCTGTTCCTGATGAGAAGAAACAATGCAGAATGGTCTTTACCTCCTCAGTAATGATGCCATCAACAGCTACATCTGTTCCTACGCTATCTGGTTGAGAGAGTTGGTAGGTGTTAGTGCCAGCTTTAGGAGTAAAATTTGGCCAGCCCCTGTTTCTTTTTACCTGGATACATCTGGCATATGCAAGCATAGTTGGCTGCTCCTTAGCTAGGAGACTGTTCGAGTGTGGATGTGGGATTCCTGCAGGTACTTGATGTTCACCTGATCATCTGTGGTACCGACTGAAGCACGTTAATAGTCAACGTCCACTTTATATTGGACTGTAGAGTTTGAGGAAACCGATGAATACTCATTTATTCAAACAGATCTGCAACTTCAAGCCTTTAGATGCTTTCTTCCCACTGTGTCTCTGAAGAGCTGTCATTCTGCAGTCTTGAGGTGCTGTTGACAAGCTGATGAATAGTTTTTCAGTGCAATCTGGTTTTACCACCCAGTACTGGGAGCACGTTAGGGTAGTTGTGATGGCCACGCTCTGGGAGGAAAGGATTTCTGTGCTGTAGAACACGTGGCCTAAAAAGCTCTGGCAAATGCTGTTCTGTCTGTTTTACACACGGGGAGGTGGGAGATGGGAATGCTAGGGATCAGGGGCTCTGGAGGCAGAGTCTGGAACCAAAACCTAGTAAGCTTCATTTTTTTAACACCACACAGCCTTTGGCTTTGAGGCAGCTCCTGGAGGACAGCAGTGGGTCCCTGCCTCACCGTTGCTAGTGTGTGCTGGTTTTGGAAGAGGATTCAAGGCCTGAAGAACCGGTACCATCTCAGCTGCCCTTCAGCATACGGCAGGATGAAAAACAAGTATCGGTTTGGAGAAGGGAGAGGAAGGGTTGGTATCGTTCAGGTGCTCTTCCAACCAAAGCTTGGTGCTGTTGCAGGGGGGAAGAGGCTTTGGTTTTGCTTTGCAACTTGGAAGAAGGTTTGGTCTTCTTGGGGGAGCCAGCTTATATGTTTTCACATCCATTTTGTGTGCCTGTAGAGGTGTCTGAGAGATGGGTGATCAAATGGGATATGGAAGTGACGTAGCAGGAGAATTTGTTACAGCCTTACTCAGTTATTTCACTTAGCATAAATGAATGGTTTAGATTCAGAAGAGATCTTATAGATGTCTGTTACCTTTTACAGAATCTTTTAAAATCCTTTATGGTCATAAATAATTAGGCCCATGTTCCTCAGACAGGAAGGAAACTAATCAGTTTTTTTTTCACCTCACTGCTGAGCATTTTGAAACAGAGGAGCGAAGGTTAGCCATGGTGGGCTTCACCGCCAGGTATTTAGGGTGGCTCTTGGTTTTTCAAACCACAGTACTGTAGTAGTTAGCAAGAGCTATCAATTAACTTTCGTTGTGTACAGTTGCCCAGCATCGTGTACAATTCCTGCTGCAGACATTCCTCCTTTATGGTTTTCTATTCTGTAATTGAAGAGCAGATCCTTTGAACAGGAGAGGGAAGTGTGAGTCTGGGGAGTGTGTTTTAAAATATTAGGCTGTCTGTGAAGCCTGGTGTGTTTATTTCTTGACCAGGTGCCTTATCAAGCAGAGCCTTTCTTGTTTCAGGGAAAGGAACATTCTTGGCAAAAATAGAGCACTTGGAGATTCTGGGTCTTCTAATGAGAGGTCATTGAAAGGAAGCAGGCAGAGGAGTTTGCTTTGCAGAGGAAAATCCATAAAATATCTCTAGAAAAAGATGAATCATTGCTGCCTTCAAGTAAATGGCGTTCTCACTGAGGGGATGATCAGGAATGTTTGTGTATCTGACAACATTGGCACAGCCAGGGATTAGTAAGAAATTGTTCTGAAGCATCTTATGCATGTGGAATGGTCAGGACAATGTGACTTTGATATAGCTGTACTGCCCAGACAGGGTGGTGAGGGTATGGGAACAGGAACATGTAGCACAGTTCAAGGGAAAGGTGGTTTTATTGGTGAGATATTAATAGAATTCATCAAGTCATGTTGTTTAGTGTTTTCTGTGCTGCTAAGCCTATCCTTAGAAAACTCAAATTGTGTTATCTGCTGCTTTTCCAACATCTTCATAGGTACCTTCCTATTGACATCAACTTCTCATGGCCATTCTAACTGATGTTATAGTTCTAGTGTGTGCTTGTTCATGCCTGCTACTTCTGCCTCGATCCGTTTATGGCTTGCCCACGAGCAGAGCCACAGAGAAATGGCAAAAGGTAGGTAGGCAGGCAGGCCAGCCAGGGCATAGGCTTTCCAGCCATTGAATGACATCAGGTTCTGCGAAGAGCTTGCTTTTGGCACAGGGATCCCCCTGCAGAGTTGTCTGCAGCTGTCGGTGTGATTGTCGTGCTGCTCACAGTGCCACTTCTTCCTTGCTCTTTCTCTTTGCCTGGTAATACTCCATTTCTTTTGTTTTTACAGTCCCTCGGATCAATGGCCATCCGAAACTGGACAGACACCGCGAGCATCCTCCTGGTTATGACAGCTCTTCTACCATGATGAGCAGCGAGCTGGAATCCAGCAGCTTCATTGACTCTGATGATGATGACAACACAAGCAGGTAGGGCATGGCCATAGCAAGTGAGCTGTTAAATACTATTTGCATCTATTTCCCAGCCACTTGACTATTTCCAAGCTTTCCTGAAACACACTGACTGGTGAGATGAGAAGATTTATATCTTCTCCTCCCCGCCCCCCTCCCCCCCTTTTTTTTCCCTTTAAAAATTTTCTTTTCTTTTCTGTTTCTGCTACTTATGTTTTGAGCACCGATAATTAATCCATAACATCATGTTGTATATAATCACTGCTCTGAGAAGCAAGCTAGGTTATTGGGATCACTGTCCAAGCTGCCTGTAGCCACCGTTTCAATTAAGAGAAAAATTTTGTTCCTGTTCTTTCCTTTTAATAGCAAGAATAATCACATTTTAAGATCAAAGCAAGGTGCAACAGTACCTATTTATGAAGTAATGGTGTGAATATTGTAACAAAATACCTTCAGCGTAGATTCCTAATAAGTATGCACTTCATTAATGCTGAATGGCAAAGGAATTCCTATGTAATTGCATAGTCTAAGACCTATGAGCAGTACAGGAATTCATCAAAGTTAATGCTTTTGCAAAGGCAGGCTGTGATGCCATATATTTATGACTTAATTATTTTTTCCTTTTGTGTGGACAGAAAGAATGTGAATTATTCCTTGCTTTTTGCAGAAAAACTCTCCATGTCAAGACATCCTTGTTAACCTCTAAAGATGTTTCTGTTGTTCTGTAAGCCAATACCTTTCTCAGATCCAAAACACTTGTTTTTAAGATGTAAAATCAGTCAAAACTAGTATTCTTGCCTTTCCTGGCTGCAGTGACAGCATTTGAACGGAGTCTCTAGAGCCGTTGTCCATCCAAATGAGCTAAGAAAACACATTATGGATTTCTGTTAATTGTTAGAGAACAAGATTACAGATCTCTGGTGGTTCATAGAGATCTGTAGCTAAAACAAATTAGGTGCAACGTGATATTCTTAGATTCTAGGTAGAATGGAAACAGCAAAGAACAGCTAGTCCTGGAGATACTTAAACATTTGCTGTGTTTACAAGCAGGTTATTAGCTTATTGAACTCAGTGGATCTATTTGGGCTGGCAGTTAGTCATAGCTTAAACACCTGTTGAAGAACAGCAGCTCCTTCAAATTCTGTTTACAGGCTGGGTGTTTCCAAAGGCTTGAAAGGGTAACTAAAAGAACCTTTAAGATGTGGTCCTGAATTAGTTTCAAGAACCTATTTTGCAGTTACGGTGAAGTTGCCAACACCTGAAGACACAGAAAATTGCCTTCTGGATGCTTTGTAGTTCACCTGGATGTTGAAGGGTTGGCAAGATCAGCAGTTAACCTGAATGCACTCTAAGCCTTCCTAAAGCCTTTAGGGCTTCTAACCCTCCTTCCCTCCCTAAAAAATCAATCCCACAAGAACAACAACCCTGCAGCTGGTTTTGTTGCTTGTAAATAAATTAATAATTTCCATGGCAGCAAGATATGCAGTAGGGCAGGATTAGCACAGGCAGGGTGGCCACTGAAGCACATTATACTAGCCCAGGCTAAACCTTTCGATATTAATAAAATAAGGCTTCCTGCGTCTGACCTGAGAAGAAAGAGACTCTTCGAAGCTGCTGCGCAGGGTTTTTCCTTTCTAGGCTAGGGCAGAAGCTTTTGGCACGCAGAATAGCTGCCAGGCCAGCTAGTCAGGAAGAACAACTAAATGGAATGCTCCAAGGTATGCTGTTGTGTTAGGGTGATGATGTTCTCCAGCAGATGAGAGATTGTGCTGGCAGGGAGAAGTTTACTTCAGAGGCCAATACAGCCAAATAGAAAATCGAGCAATGCTCCAGATCTGCTGGAGCCAGCGGCCTGGGGAAAGAAAGGTTGGAGGGGGTAAGTTTGTTTAATAACAGCTGAACACTGGTATCAGAACCTGCCTTGTAAAGGAGACTATACGTCGAGGAGGTCACTGAGAGAAGAAATCGGATGTAAAGGATGTTACTGTCTTGGACGCGAAGAGGCTGTAAGGTTGAGGATGCTTTTGTAAGAGTGTGTGTTTGACATCGGTTTGTTTTATTTTGACTTGGAGCAGTGCAGCACAGTTGGTTCACTTCCAGTCCAAGGAAGCTCTGTTGCATTTAGTTAGAGAGAAAGAATATTTTTTTTTCTTTCAGTGAATTCATTTTTTCAGAGATATTACCGAACAGTACAGAACACTTCAAGCAGTGAGTGCAATAACTTATTTCTTTTGTTTTCCAAGTATGATATAATTGAACTTTAGTGTTATTTGCAGGCAGGGTGGTATTTTGAGTACAGATTGTAGGGAGCCCATGGTGAACTTTACAGTAAGAGTCTGATTTCTGTCTTCTGTTGAGCAAATAAAGGTCCAGCAGATATGACATCTGTAGCTGTAGGATTATTGTCAGAAACTTGTGATTAGTATTCTTAGTTCAATATAACTAAAATAATTCACTGCAAAAAAATGCAGGGTTTTTTTGCAGAATATTTGTTTCTCATTTAAGAAATTAGCATTAGTTCTTCTTAAGCTATATAGATAATGTTTCTTTAACAAATCGTTAAAACCTTTTTTTTCCCTTCTTTTGGGGACTGTAGATTGGATAAATTATTCTTCTTCTTGGTAAAAGTCTCTTCTGTGGGGTTTCCTAGCCCTTCTGTTAGAAGTGCGGTCAGGGTTTTGGCCAGTGGCTACTGCAGGAAACGGGTAGTTATGATTCCAGATTTGTTTTTCTTCTCTGTGCTTTATTTGTCCCAAAAGCTCAAATATACTGTCTTGTTTTGTTCATCAGATTGTAATAACGTTTACTCATTTCTAGGGATACTTCACGGATCAAAATATTACTCCTCATTAGAATAGGTTTGAGCTGCTATTTAGCATCTGGGTACTCCTGGAGTATGAGATACGAAGTGTTTATGAACGATTCAGCAAGGATGTATTAAAACTCTGGATTTAAAAGAAATAACAAGAAGAGATGATGAAGTGTACCATAGCTACAGGAAAATAGACACAGACTTGACTCCTTGTTAAGAAATTGCAGAGACTGTAAAACCTGATGTTTACAAATACACTTTCACACAATGTGGGAGTCTTGCCAGAAGAAGCTGTCTTGCTTTCTACGTACACATAGGTTTGTTAAGGCAACTTAAGTCATTGTGCAGCTTCCCCCAAGAAAGGATGAAAACCCAGAGTTGAGCAAACTTGCTGTTTATGGTGTAATAAGTAACATTTTCCTTACATTTATCTTTAATAATATTACTTTTATTATATTACTATATATTATCGAATTATTAAATAATTAAATGTTATAATTAATTTTATATATTAATATATAATACCAACAATATCATATAATTTATAATATTATATAATAATATCTTTAATAATAATAATACATTATTATTATATAGAAGTCAATGTATAAGCACACAAAAATGTTTCTGCAGTGCCTTTGAATGATCAGTTTTGTGCAACTAACGTGGGAGGCTGTTTCAGCTCAAGTAGTTACTTCTCTGACATACTGTCTGTCCTTTTGAACTAATCCTGAACTGTGGCTTTTCTAAAGAACTGATTTCCATTCTTCCACTCTAATGTTGAGTAGAATGAAAAAAAAATACCATGGAAGGAACATCACTTCTCATGTATTATCATCTGTTTAGAGATTTAGAGAAGTTTAGACATTTGCCAGTAAACTCTAGTTTTGCTTGTTTAATTTAAAAGAAAAATCCAAAATGTTTACTACTTACGGAGGAATCCAAACTTTCGGTCATGTATTGAAATAGAATGAATATTCCAAAGCCGCCTCACCCCCAGGTTGCCAGAGTAAATAGGGAGAGTGAAAGTGAAGAAGGAACAAGCCGCTGATACTAGTATAAGCTAATTGTTCACACCTTCATCACCTCAGCTGTGCTCTGCCTGCTTTCTGCAGTGTACTTAGGCTTTTCTTCTTTTTTTTCCAGCCCATCTTTTTGAACTCATTGCTGCTATATCGCTCTAAAGATAGCAATGAAAGTATTATGTCCTCTACTTAATGGTAGATTAAAACATCCCTTCTAAGGAGTCAGAGAGCAATCCTGTTTTCTAGCTATACTCAGTGCTGGCAAAAGGTATTTTTGCCCAGTCCAATTTTAGAAAATGAGACTAAAAGCTGGATATAATAGTTCTTTGTTTTTCTGAGCAACAACTTGGCATAGCCAGTCAACCTTGGCAGTCAGATCTTATGTGCTGGCTGTGATCAGGAAAAATATTGACCGAGGAAGTATACTAACATACACTGGAAGGTACTTTTAAGTAGCTTGCTTCTTAGGATGTGAAGTGCCATGAAACAGCACCAGATTATTGCCAAGACTGCTTGAGACAAAGAAATTCAGTGAACTGTCTGCTGAAACTCTACTGTTCCTATCCCTCATTTCCCTAACTTGCTATCCAGATAAAATACCCATTGTCTGGAAAGTGGAGGAAGATCTTTGCTACTGGGTGAATTCCTTTCGTGGTCTCCTGCTGCAGGCAGGTTGACTGGCAGTGTAGTTTTTCTCTCCATTTTCTTTCTTTGCTATGTGAACATTGCTAACTTAAAATTGTTTTATGCAGCAGGCAATGTTTAGCCAGAGGCATTGCCCCTTTCAGGGATGTAGCAGCGGGAAACTGAATAAATGAAATGATGTGTACGGATTTAATGAATTCTCTTTATCCACAGTAACCATTAGAGGATGCCATTCTAAAAAGGTTGGTGACAGGAGGTATTGCATACTTCTTAAGTGATGCACACTGGGATAAAGCCAAAAATATGATATGGCAGTAGGTGAAATATGCGTGTAAACAATGAAAATCAATTGCCTGGATGCTGTGAATGACTTCAAGGTGTGATTATAGCAGCCAAAAAGACAGATAAAATTTTAAGCTTTTTTTTCCCTTTCTCTTATGGACTAGCTCAGCTGTCTCCAAAACTAGCAGGGAGGAGAGTCTGTAAGAGGGGGGTTGTCTGCAGACTGGAGTGCTGAATTCATACTCTCATCAGTGGAAGAAGGGCACTCACATCTCTCTCATAGTCATTGAAGGTATCTTGTTGCTTGACTTGTGTTTATGCAGAAAAGTTTCCCCAGATTCTTTGCCTCTCTTCTTTTTGCTGCCCTTCTCAAAGAGCAGGCAGGCTCACTGTGATGTGGGCAACATGCCTTGCCTTTCTTCACATTCTCCTAAAGTGGCATGTGCTAGAAAGTTTTAGCTGAATCCTGCTAATGAGACATAGAGAAGAGGAGGAGAATAAAATCAGAGAGGAAATAGAAAGAGGGAGAATATTGGGACTAAAACGTAAGATGTACGATCTTTGTCAGTACTTTCAAGAAGAGTGGTGAATATTGAACGAGCCCAATTTTGGGAGCCCTGCTCTGAGAGACCTCTTTATTTTTCCTTTTGAAATGGTGAAGCCTCAGAAAACGAGGAGCTGTGAGCTGTTTCCATAGATAAAGAATTATCAACTTTTTGATCTTTTTTGAAAATACCACCTCTTGGCTCTTTAAATTAATTTGCCTTGCTGGGAGGGGAAAAAAGGAGTGTGTGAGGTTAACATGCCTGAAATAGTTTGGTGAACTCAAAGGGATTGTAAAGAGATTCAAACCCTCGAAGCAGTTCCATCGTCTGTAATATTCAGCTCCGTTTGCTTGTGTAAAACACACCTGCTTTATGCAAGATGGGTTTCCCGGTGTGGTGGGTTGTAATCTCGTGACAGCAAGCTCCTTTTTGAAGTTGCCGGTACCAAGGTTTGCTTGAGGTATTCTAGCCACATGCAG
Source organism: Microhierax caerulescens (assembly GCA_035590215.1). Taxonomy (NCBI): domain Eukaryota; kingdom Metazoa; phylum Chordata; class Aves; order Falconiformes; family Falconidae; genus Microhierax; species Microhierax caerulescens. Next base: position 106,787,789 of record JAVJGJ010000037.1, read on the forward strand.
GAATGCAAGAACTTTGAAGACAGGGACGTGGAGACTGGGGAAAAAGACTGGCACTGTTTTCTTTGTGATAGTGCCAGTCAATTACTTGTGTTGTATAGGGTTGGATGGATTTTAATCTTGGTTAATGATGGGGCATTACTTTGTCATTTTTTTTTTGCCATTCTTAACATACTAAATAGAGGAGAGATGTCTCTGTGGTGTTACACTGGTATATCTGAAATCTAGGCTCCGTTCCAGGCTTCTCAAATTAATTTGGGCAAATCTATTTATGTCTTTCTGTGTCTCAGTCCACTGCCTGTAAAATGAGAATGATCAATGTTCCTAACTCTTAGGGAGATCTTAAGGATTTGTATGTAGAATGTGGCACGTTTAGGTTCTGCAAGTTTGAAGAGCCTGAAAAAAACACTACAACAGAATAAAACTAACAGAATATGTAAAGGTAAATCACATTTGCTATTCTCTGTCACTATTTGGTAGTAACTATTATCAATTTTCACTTTACTTCATTGAATTCAAGCCCCAACATTAAGTTCCTGTTAAGAGGGTAGACAGCAGCAGAAGAAAATAACAGCACCATGACAAGACTGAATGACAAGACATGACAAAAATGAATATTGAGGTTCTCCAGGTTGTCTGTTGTTCTCTCAGAGTAGAGATTAAAATCCTTGTTTAATGTATGGCTGTTCTTATAGTGTGCATTTTTCTTCGATGAGCCTGGAGTCAGGAACACCGTTAAAGTAGTGGAAGATGTTCTACCTCTGACTTTTGGATGGTTAAATGGGGGTGATCTGTGCCTGGTGAGACGTGGCTTGCATTCAGTCTTGCTCCTAAAAGAAAGCGAGTCAGTAAATGCCACCCCAATCCGTGCTGGAGTTTAGCTGGTGTCTTCTCTGTGCTCCTGGGCAGAAGCACCTGGTAGGATTGAGCAGGAACTCGGCAACAAGCCGAGCCATACACTGCAAACCAGCTGGCGGTGTCCGTGTGCTTCACTCTCTCCTGCGTTTGCAGGAACCAGCCTTGTTTTTGGCAGGGTGCAGAGAAAGGCAAATGGCTCAGCTTTACAGAGTTGACGTTTGCTCTCAATTTCCCTCAGGTTGAGTAGCTCCACTGAGCAAAGCACTTCATCGCGGCTCATACGGAAGCATAAACGCAGGAGGAGGAAACAAAGGATGCGGCAGATTGACAGGGTAAGGTTGGCATCATCATTTTCCAAGGAGGTGAACCGTGATTTTTTTTTTTGTTTTTTGAGTGTAGCCTGTGAATTAGGAAGGGATCCAGAAGAGGGCTGCGCCCTGTTGAAATCATTGGAAAGGCTCCCTTTGGCTCCGGTCTACCGTGGACTAAATCTCTAACATTTGAAGTTCTGCAGCACTAGAGTCAAGGCTCCCTTTCTCCTCTCCCTTTCTCCTTTCCCTGGGAAGTGATTGCATTTCTTGTTGTCTCTTTCAAGACCAGCCTCTGCGGGAGACCTTCCGTTACGCTGCTGGCCGATGTGGGCAAGGCAGCTCTGTGGTCATAGACATCTGATGTGTAAATTGCTGAGACTGGCATTCTGCTGAAAGGAGAAATCTGCGTTTATAGGCAATCCAAATCTGGGCTCTTGCCCTTTTCTGTGCTAGTCCTACGGTAGCAGAATGAAGATGGCCCAAATGACATACTTCCTTGTTCTATAAGTACCCGTCTTCCCAGATTAAAGAATGAGTATGCGTACATTTCATCACAAGAACTGGAGCAATGTTTCAGAAGATATTTGATAAGCACATTTGTATTTTGTTTTGGAGGAGGGGGAGTGTCGTGTCTTCTCACTTTCTGAAGGATCCTGCGTTGTTCACCCCTCTTTTTAGGGAAGAGCCATGGATGTAGTAATTCACAGTACATTGGGCACTGTAGTATTTAAACGTCTGTCTGTCAGTCATGGAGTGAGGAAGCAGAAATGTTTCGTTGTAAAGGTCAGCTGAGAAAGCTCAGTATAGGAGCTTGCTCCGTGTTTTCTAAACAAGTCTTTGGAGAAAGTGCAGGTTGTGTGCAGATTTTTTTCCTCACAGATTCTAAATGAAGAATAATTTTGGGGTGGCCACAATGGTTGTGGATGCCTTCCAAATGGAAACCTATTAATCAGTTCCAAATTAATTATTGCTCAATAATTATTTTTATTGTCTTATTCTGAGCCATTTAAAACCTTGAGAATTTTCTGTTGTATTTTGCAGTCGTCTTCGTTCAGCAGCATCACTGATTCTACCATGTCCCTAAATATCATCACTGTCACACTCAACATGGGTAAGAAGATAAGTGATGTTCTCTATCATGAATTTTGAGCAATACAGACGTATTTTGTTATGGTGTAGTCGCTTTTGGAGCCAGGAGAAAGTTCCTTGCTTGGGAAGGATGCCAGCGGAGCTAAAGGGAATGGCAGCTGAGAGTTGCTACTCTGTTGGCTGTGCCTGGATTCCCAGTGCAGTGCTGGAGAGTTCTCTGCCGGTGGCACGAGCAGATGAGTATTCTTCCCGAGAATCCCAGGGGAGGAGCTGGAACTCCAGGATATGGCGTTCTGCTGTTATTTCTAGGAATGGTAAGGGGTCAGGCATTGTTAGGAACAAGAGTAGAAGGGCACTGGAGGTTTGTGCTTCTGCGGCTCACGCATTTCATTGCTTAGCCAGATAGGGATGTGTAGGACTGCCAAGTCAGCACCTTTCAGTAGCACCAAATTCTTCCTGCCACTCTGACATGTGGAGAAAAAGTTGCCTAATAATGCTGATTGGGTGCGTAATTTCTAGGTGTAGACGTGTCTTTTCAATGTCGTTTCTCTTGCTCATTTATTTATTTTTTTTAATGTAACTTTTCAGTGTGCTGTATGAAAACATAATGTCTTTAGCAGCATTTCCCTGAACATGCCAGGCAGACACACACCAATAGGGCAACTTGAGATAATTGTAAGTCAACCATGGCCCAGCTGGTGTGTTGAAAGAACTGATTTTTCAAAACTGAAGTAGCCTGGTGTTAGCTCTTCACTATCATTCCAATCACTTTGTTTGCTTTTTCCCACCCCCTTACCCTCCACTTTCTATCTGTATAGAAAAGTATAACTTCCTGGGCATCAGCATTGTGGGACAGAGCAATGACCGGGGTGATGGTGGCATATACATTGGCTCTATAATGAAAGGAGGGGCTGTGGCAGCAGATGGCCGAATTGAACCAGGAGACATGCTTCTGCAGGTTGGTCCGTGTCCAAACATATGTGCTGCTGGCTTGTGCTTTGGTGGCTCAGCTCAGTCATCCCACCAGATCCGTGTCCTTAGTAATCAGTTAACAGAATTCCTTCATACCCAGAGAAATGTGTCATAAAGACTGTTATCACTTTAATCGATAATCCTTTGCAAATTCTGCTGGATAGTTGATGTGCTCTGAGAAACAGTATTTCTGCAGCTGCTCAAGGGAATGGGAACAGTTACAAAGGCATTGTATTTGGAAATTAATAATTAAATTGTCTAACCTTCCTGTTGCAAAGCCTGACCCCTGGTTTTTGCAATGTTTCAGGTGAATGATGTCAATTTTGAGAACATGAGCAATGATGACGCAGTACGGGTTTTACGGGAAATAGTCTCCAAACCAGGGTAAGCATATGACAAAACTGTTTTGGGCAAATCTCAGAGAAATCAACATTTTGTTCTCAATAAGTAACCAGTGTGACTGCTGATCTCAGCTCTCAACTTCTCACTTTAAATGATGAATTGACGAGACCAATTCCAACGTACCAGCCAAAACCAACACAAACTAGGAGTTGCCTGGTTTCAGTAGCGCTGTTTGGTTATACAGTGAGTGTTTTTTTAATATTTCAAGAGCTGATCATTTGACAGATTTCATTGATAGCGTGCATGATCTATGCAAAACCAGAAGCATCCTGATACTGGTTCCTACTGAAAATACTTCACCAAATATCTCAAAAGCATTCTCTGCATGTAACTTGACAACTGCTGGATAGGAGTAAGTTTGTTTCAGCGAGCTCATTGTAGCAATCACAATTTCTGTAGGGAAACCTAAGAGTCACCCTTACTTGTTTTCTTTCTTCCCAGACCTATCAGCCTAACAGTAGCCAAATGCTGGGACCCTACTCCCAGGAGTTATTTCACCATCCCCAGGGGTGAGTACATATTTGTGCTCTTTGCTGGGTTCCTGTGGAGCCCTCAAGGTCTAGAATATTTTCAGCTGTTTTGGCATGGAATAGATTTTCATTCCCTACAAGTCTGATACTTTGTAGTTTGGTTGCATTCTTTGCTTTTTGTTTTGGGAGGTGTGGGGGTTTAAGATACTCTTTCTGAGATTCCAGTGCCCACTGAATTCATCAGAGTTTTTCTTTTGATTCACAAAATCTTTGGATCTGGATCAAGCTTTTAACCTTTTGGTGGGTATATCCTCATGATCTTAACGTTCAGTTGATAGAAAGTTTGGAGGATAACTATACTTCAGTGTTAAAAAGCCTAATTTTGTCGCTTGTACGCTTCTTGGAAAGGCTTTTAAAAGAGTATTTTTAAAATTGGAGGCAAACAACATTGATTAATATACATAAAACCTCTTGAAAATGATCTCGTTTTAAAACTTCTGGCTTAATAAACCCTTCGGTAGTAATAAAAGGTCTGTGCTCATGTGACAAGCACAGCTGCCTCCTACTGGTGAGTGCTCAGCTTACGATACTGAAACCAGTTCGTTACCAGTCCTAAGCAGGTGAGGCTGGCACTGCCCGTTGAAAATTAATGGAATTGACTCGTGCAGACTGCAGGACCTCATTCAGCTGAAGTCCTTAGGAACACCAGCATCCAAAAAACCAGAAAAATCTCACAAATCACATTTCTGAGATTTTTTGGCAGGGAGAGCTTGTGGTATCAGTTTGTCCTTTGTCCAGCGAAGGTGTATGCATTATTATCCCAGGCAAACAGCCATACAACTGTTGTAGGCTAAAGTGGTTGCAGTAATGTGTGGGATATTTTGTGGGAATACCTAACATAGGCAGAGCTCTTTTACATAATTTCTGGGTTTAGGGCAATGGAACACCAGCCACTATAATTCAGAAGAAAAGAAGTCATCCAGACTGGGGGGAAAATCGGGTTTTATTCCCAGCTTCAAAAACTTACTTGCTATGTGGCTCTGAGAGGTTATTTTGGATCCAAGATGCTTAGAGTAGGAAGAGGTCTTCCATCAGCTGGGGCAAAGCATTTGGTACCAATTCATGCCATAGCAAAATGAGAGTCTATCTCATTGTATAGAATAATAGTGAGATATGATTACTGGACTGGTAGCTTCTTTCCCAGAAGGGGAAATATTTCACTCTTACTGCAGTTACAGGAACAGGAGTGTCACAGTTTTATCCTGTTAGGCTGGTGCAGCAGTTGCTAGAGGAAACACGCTGCTGCTGGCGGCGAGGTGCTTTTTGTTCCCTTGTGCTGGGGCTATCCCAGTTGTACCATCAGAATGTCAAGGACATGTGCACCCCCACCCCCACCCACCGCCAATTCCTTCTTACTCTACGTCTTAGTGTTCACTGATTCCATTTGTCTTTTCTCTCTCTTCCTGGTTGTTTTGCAGCTGAACCAGTGAGGCCAATTGACCCTGCAGCGTGGATCTCTCATACCACGGCCATGACGGGAGCGTACCCCCGTTACGGTATGAGCCCCTCCATGAGCATCACCACATCTACCAGCTCCTCACTAACAAGCTCAATTCCCGATTCGGAAAGTAAGTCACACTGCGGCCAGCACAGGGCAGGCGTCTTCTGCTCGGGGCCAGCAGTGCCGAGCTGTGCGCAAAGCCGACCCCAGCCACAAGCACGATGAAAACGACAGCCGCCACAGAACTCTCGAATGCTTTCTTAAATCTGTAATTCTGATGGGGAGCATAAAAGGGTTTTTGTTTGTTTTCTCAAAGGTCAGAAATGAATGCAGTGGTGTTGTGCCAGGGTTCACGTTGAGGAAGAGGTGGCTTCTGGTCCCTTTTAAAAGTTGCAAGGCAGGCCTCCAGCTCTGACCCTCAGATGAATACGAGAGCTTCCTCCTTGCATTTGACTGTTTTTTTTAAATAAATTTAAATAATTTGCTTCAGGTAGGCATCACTGGATAATAGCGTTAGCGTATCGTTTAGGAAGTCTTCCGCTGATACTCGCATAGCCTTCTTTTATACTTTTTTATACTTTTAGAATTTACTGAACAAGGGAGAAACAAATGTAAAGTCCCACGTGAAATTATGGTTAGGGGTCAGCCTTCTTTCCTGGTGTGTCTGTCTGTGGCAGTCTCTAAAGTCACAGCCGTGTAACCAACAAGTTGTCATAATTCCTTATCTTGGAAGTTTTTGTTTACAGAATATAAACTCTTCCTTTCTTTCCCTCTTCCCTTGCTCTCTGCTGTAAGCGTGGGAGAAGAGCTAGCATTTGGTTTGATATAGGCAAGACAAAGAAACAAGGAGCATATGTCTGTGGGGACACTGGCCGCCGAAGTCCTGTCTCAGGAAAGTGTATTTAAACCAGCACTTCTGTTTGCTTGACAAGAAAGTTTTGAGATACTTTACACCTCATTAGTATGTTTGTTGCCTTTATAATATGGAAGAATTTCCCTAGAGATGCAACCTTTCTATCAGACTTGTTCATCTTGTAGCAAGATTTATTCTGGTTGTTTATATACACGTAGAAATCTTGGGGTGGCTTTAAAGTTCTGAGACTATCTCATCTGTGGAACGATGCTACCTCAGTGTTGTATTCACTGAAAACCAGATAAATCCTTACATGTTTAACAAGGGATGCCTAAGTGTCTGCCAGATCTGGAGTCTTACATATAGGACTGAGTAGCTATTTTATTTTAATTTTTTTTTTCATTTTGTAAGATTTTTCCAGAGAGAAAGGCAGGATGTCATTTAGAAAAACATGAACAAAACAAAATGAACAAGAAAAAACACTTTGTGGATTTCAAAGACCACTGTGGCGTTGGTGATTAGTGACAGAATCTTCCCTGGACAGATGCATGGCTGAAGTGTGAAAGTTGCATTTGCAGGGACCACTTAAGTCCTATCAGACTACGTAGGTGTTTGCATCTTTTTCCTCTTCTGTCCTCTCTCAGGTTTTCATAAGCGCGTAGTTCCTGGAATGACACTTCACCTTGAACTGAAAGGGCAGTTATCCTTTCTGTAGGCGTAGTAGCTCAGTGCCTCCGTAGGTAGTAGGCAGCACCGCTGAAGGGAAAATGCATCCGCAGTAGAAAGCATGTGAACTATTCACCTGGTGACCGCTTTATCCTGAGATGTGTTTTCAGCCTTACAGGTACTAAAGGTTGTGGGAATCAAATGTATCTGCTGATTGCTGCCAAACGGCGAGAGTCTGTTACTCTGCATTCCTCTTGAACCATTCATGTATCGTGTGCCTCGATATATAGCCACGTGATGGGGAAGCGTGGAACACAGACACCCTCTCAATCATACTTTTTAAAATAAAGGTTATTTGGGAGCAGAACCACATTTCTGGAGACAGCTTCTCATTTCTGTTGCCAGTGACTTACTATGTTTTCTTTCCCAAACGCAAGAAAACGTGGAGTACCCCTGACCTTTATTGTGACCTTCTGCTTTCAGTTCAGTCCTGTTCCCCCCTGCGACCCCCCCAGGCAGCACCGCAGGGCCCTAGGTGCACAGCACCTCTCCTGCCAACCTCTTTGGCAGGAAAGACGAGCTTGGGGAGGAATGGAAGCTGGGAGAGGCGAGGAGAGGCTGAATGAAGAGCTTCATGTTTTCTGCCTTTTCACGTACCAGTGCAAGATTCTCAGTTTCGGTTCCTCTGAGGCTAGAGACACTGAGGTTTGCAGCAAATATAACAACTGGTTTATTATAGATATGTTATAAATATAGCAGCTGGCTGCGAAGGGGGAAGCAGTGAATTAACAGAGTCACCTTAGACAGGTCTGTCTCATGGTTCCTTGCTTTAAGTACTGTGAATGTCTGCTGATTTACTCTGTGTAGCAAGGCCAGGATAACATATGTGGGCTGAATAACTGCTTTCCTTCTGACTGGCATTCCTTTGCTCTCTGGCCTCTGGATCAAAAGTGAAGTTCTGGTATCTGGAGCGTTTGCACAGCCACCATCACATCGGTGCTAGTGATTAAAGTAGCTGAGATTTTGGGGCCATACCAGTCACCACCGTACAGTAGGAATTATTCTGTGTTAGCTGTTTATTTTCTCAGGTGTGTTTCTTCAAAAAGAGGACTCTGCAAACCAAGGCAGACTGAGGTGTTTAATAGTAATTACTGCTTTAAACAGCCCCCTCCTCGTTCTCCAGCTGTGTTCTGGCTGATGCAGGACAATACTCTCTCGCAGTGGTTTGTGAATGTCGGACTTGCCGCCTCAGTCAGTGCAAACTCTGCTCCTCGTTTACTCTGCTGAAGGTAGATTTTTCCAGCCCTTGTACTGCCACTACAGGACCCCTTTCTGCACAGTAGTGCTGTCCCGTTCCATGAGATTAACTTCAGACGTTCCTTGAAAGTCTTGCTGTTTCCAAATGTGGTCCATTGACGTTGGAAAGTTCTCTTTTGCTCTTGTGTGGACTTCAGAGGATTTTGAACTGAGACTGCAAACTATTTCTGCTTAATAACGTTCAGCCTGAGGTACTGCAGAATTTCCTGGGCCTTTTTTGTTTGGGCTGATGCCTACCTCCTTACTCAAATAAGGATCCAAACCAGTGGTGGTATGACACGTGGTAGGACTTCATTTTCCTGGAGCGTACACCTCTTGTATTACCAGGATCTGCTAATGGGAGGAAAGTGCTTCTCAAACCAGATAACCAAAGCCCTGAGAAAGAGCTTTGCAGTAAATCTCGTTCCCCAGAAAGGAGTTCATGTCTGTGCTGTTCCTCAGATTATCACGTACCAGTACAGGTGGGCAGGCCCACGGTTTACTCAGTTCAGACCAAAGTAGGTGCATTTTAGATACATCTTAGAATTTTTCGTATTTGTACAGCAACTAGCAGACTTAGAAAACATAGATGATCATTTGGCTGGTGTTCTTTATATGCAGATCGCAGGTCTCCAAGAAAATACAATATATTACTCCCCACATTACTTGAATATTGGGTTTGGGTTTTTTTCCCCCAAAACAAACATGTTGCTTTTTGCCACTAACCAAACTAACTTAAAGCAAAAGCAAAATTTTAGTGTTTATTCAAACTTTGTAAAAACTGCATGCATAGGTGGTCTGGGATGTTTTCATGTCTCTTAGCAGTGCATTTTCAGTTTTCATTGTTTCATGCTTGTTGTACCTTTTATTGAAATTTTGGGTTGCTGGAAAAGGACAGAATCGGTTCCCTTGTGCTTTTGAAAGGTGGGTGATATGGGGAGCTGGGAGAAGGGAGGGTAGGAGGGTTTCTGAATTCCTGCTGGAGAAGGGTCTGAACTACCAGCACAGGACACACACGCTCAACATTAATTTTCTAGGGCTGAGAAGGTGGGAGCAGGAAGGACTGGGTGTTTATCCAAAGAACATTTTATGTATAGACAGGATGATTGAATTCTGCATGGAACACCAGAAGGCTGGGAGACTCCTGAACCCAGATTCACCCCCCCTGGGCTTTCAGTATGAGATGCCACTTTGCCTCTATGTACGGTATGAAAGGAGTTTCTAAAGGAAATAGACTCGTGTGGTGCCCAGCCAGCTCAGCAGGGTGAATCTCAGCCCTAGCATTCTGGTTTTATTATAAAAATTGATCAGGAAAAAAAATGAAGCCTCTGGTGGGCCAGCTCTGCCTGTAAGTGTGTGTGAAATAGGAATGGAGCAAGTGATGGCTGCTGAGGCATTTAGGAACAGTGTTTTTTTAAGGGTTCTGCAAGAAAGATGCAGGGCAAAGTAATGATTGATGCTGGGTTAAGCAACTTGTTAACTTGTAAGGCTGCCATCATCGGCATCCTGGAAAGCTTTATTTTTTTTTAAGGAAACCACTAGCCTTTATCCAGGTGATGGAAGCTTTCTTTTCTAATTTCAGTTCTCCCCAATTACGCTGATGTCCACATCTTGCAAAAAACAAATGGACATTGATTGAGACATGGTTGTCAGCTTTCTCCATAGAATCACAGAATCATTTGGGTTGGAAAATACCTTTAAGATCGTCCAGTCCAACCGTTACCCCAGCACTGCCAATTCCACCACTAAACCATGCCTCTAAGCACCACATCTATGCAGATGAGTATTATTCCTGAGAATCAAACCAAAAGCCAAAGAACAAGCCAATAAAACTTACCTTACAGAGTTTTGCATGTAATGCACCAAGCTGTTGGGTGGGTAGGGGCTGTTCACGGCAAATTGAAGTGGAAAGCAGTGGTCCTAAAGCTCCTTGGGTTTGCTCTTCTGCAAATCTCAGTGCAGCGGGGATTGAAAGAGTGCAGTGCTGACCCATAGCTGGTTTGTGAAGTGAAGACACGTAGGGGCTCGCCATCCCGGTGACTAAACCGGTTGCACTGAGCACAATCTTGGGAGAATTGGTATGACTGCTGTAATTTATGCCGTTGATGAAGATGCATTTGGGAACCTCTGTGTCTTTGTGCATCTGTTGGTAAAGCTGTGTTTTGAAATGTTTCATCCAGATTGGGAGCGGAGAAGTTCCTTTCAGACTCAGTTCATTTCAAAGAAGCATGTAACCTTTCTTCCTTTTAGAGTTAGAAGAATGTCCCTTAACTGTGAAGAGTGACATGGCTACTATTGTCAAGGTTATGCAGCTCCCAGACTCAGGCCTTGAAATTCGGGACAGGATGTGGTTAAAAATTACCATCTCCAATGCAGTGATAGGTAAGCAGATCAAAGGAGTGCTGGGGGGATAAACCCCCCAAATCGGTGGCTTTTTGGAAACAGGCTGAAGAAACTACCTTTCTGTGAACTTTTCCTTTTCCCCCTGGCTGTGACCTCTTATATTCCCTCGACTTGGTATTTGTGAACAGCTCCGAGTGTGACAGAAAATAACTAATAGCTGTTGTTTGAGCCTGGACAGCCAGAAATACTGCACGTTTCTCATGCCTATGCACATCTGGTCATTAATCCTGAGTGGTTACAGCTCAGGTTTTCCATGCAACTGCTGGTGGCTCTAGCAATCTGCCCAAGTTCAGCAAAGTAAAAATCCTTGTCATGCCAGTTCCAGACAGCCACACAAGCTTAATAAAGCATCTTAATTACATTTAAAATTACCACAACTAGTCTGCCTTTGATTCTGACTGTCCTGTGACCTGAACTGTGGTCACATTGAGTTAATCTGGGTTGTAGCTACTTTTTGGTGAGAAAAGGATTGGAACCCAGGTCTTTTGACCACATAACATCTGCCTCTTGAGGAAGATGACTCTCCCAGTCACTTCTGTTCTGTAACTCCTGTTATTTTCTTTCTATATCCTGTCTTTTTCATTATTGCAACTCAGAAAGAGTTGAACAGTGTAACTGTAAAACTTCCTGCGTGCGTATTTGGGTATCACTGTTATGGAGTGTTCAACTGGATGCAAGATAATTCTTTGCTTTCTTTATTGATGTGGTAAGTAATTTAGCAGTTAGGCTGAGTCATAAGAATGACATTTTAAACTCTTTGCAGCAAGATTGCTACTCTATGAATATGCTATATTCATATTTGCATTTGGTCCCTGGCACAGTAGGGCTAGCGGGCTGCGTGATAATCTGAAGATTAAAAAACCGAACAAGGTCCGTTTGGCTCAGATGATCCTGTGTCTCCTTCTCCTCTTCTCATTTTAGGAGCAGATGTGGTTGACTGGCTTTACACACACGTAGAAGGCTTCAAAGACCGACGGGAGGCTAGAAAATATGCCAGCAGCATGTTAAAACACGGCTACCTCAGGCACACTGTGAACAAAATCACCTTCTCGGAACAGTGCTATTATGTCTTTGGAGACCTCTGTGGCAGTAAGTTCCCCGTCTGTGAGGGACAAAGCTGCACGTGCGCCGTCTCTGCTGTGCTGGCAGGATGCGCAGGGGAGAGAGAGCCCTGTAGGATCTCACAAGTGGCGTTTCGGAACGGGTCGTCAGTCTGAAGGTGCCTGATAAGTGGTTGACACTTGTTCAGACCAAGCATTTGGAAGAGAAGGATGAACTCATCAAACAGGGCAGTGCACTGAGGCTCAGGAAAGCAGGATTGATTTCTGGTGATGCCACAGGTGTCCTGCTTTGTCAGCCATGCGGTTTCCAGTCTGTAAAATGGGGCTAATTCCCCCTTGCCTTACAGAAGCGCTGCAGAAGTGCCTTGGTGCTCAGTGGTAAATGCTGACGTCTGCCCTGCCGTGTGTGGTGTTTAAGTGAGGCTGAGTCCCTCTGGTCCCTCGCCACGCCAGGTGCTGGGTTGGGAATTAGTGATGTGCAGGAGCCAGCTGCCAGGTCGGAGCGCAGTCTTCAGTTTTCTCTCTTTTTCCAGATATGGCTGCACTGAACCTTAACAACGGTTCTAGCGGAGCCTCGGATCAGGATACCCTTGCTCCACTCCCACATCCTGCTGCTCCCTGGCCATTAGGCCAAGGATACCCATACCAGTATCCTCTGCCCCCTCCGTGTTTTCCACCAGCGTACCAAGACCCAGGCTTTAGCTACGGTAGCGGCAGCGCGGGGAGCCAGCAAAGTGAAGGTAAGATGGTTCAGCTGGTATTTATCTCTACAGCTGTCATTATCCCTAACCATTGGCTTGAGTTCCTCCGTACTGTCTGTGCTCCTGTCTTGTGGTTTCGTTCGCTACCTGCATGGATTTGGTGCGACCGCGCTTAATCGAAACTTTTTGTTCTGTGTGATGGAGTGGGTTAGCCTTTCAGCTCTGTATCGGAACTGCCGGCGATGTTCTGAGTCAGCAGAATAGACTAGAATACATGTTCTGTGTAGTTATCCCGTAGTTCTCTGCCCCGTGCAAAATGCCCGTGGGGAACCAGAGCCGAGCTGTTTGTCCTGTCCGTGGTGGTATGGGCAGCTGTACTTTCTTACCCCCCCAGCCCCACATGGTTAACTGCTGCTTAGATAATGCTGATCAGGCCAACATTAATGACTCAATTGTCCACCCTGTTAAAACAGATAAACTGTTGCCCTCCTTTCCAGAGGTCAGAGCCATTGCCAGCGGTGGGGCTGCAGTCGCTGATATTGCTAGCAATTAGGCCGTTTCATTGCTGATGGAGCAGGGATTAGAACCAAGGTGCTCTTGGCTTTCACTTTAATGCACAACACAGAAGGAAAATCACGCTGTTTGCTTGTGTGAGACAAGCGTGAGGTGGCCAGCCAGATGGTTTACAGGGCTGAAACACTGCTCACAGGGAGGAGAGTCTTTTATAGAATATGTGCCAGGGAAAAAAAAGATGATACTGCATGGATTAAAAACCTGACCTCCTCCTTTCCTGCCCTAGGATAATTTTGTGGTTGATTTTCAAACCTTAGTAGATAAAAATTATGTATTTTTGGCTGTACAGATTTTGATTTTGATTCTTTTTTATAAAAAAAAACAATTCCAGAGTGAGTTTTGCTTTTGGAAATGCTGCCAGTAGAGAAAGGATGAGATTCTCTGGTTTTGTTATTAGCATCCAGTAACTTGGGTGTAACTTTGTCCTGTTCATTGCAGGCAGTTAGCTTTTGCAAAATTGCACAAAAGAATTTTGAAACTTGCTCACAAGATTTTTAGCACTATTTCTTCCCACCTTATCTCAAAATAAGAAGTGTCTGTGAGGAAGCTCACAGTGGTATCCAGAGGTTTTAGAACTGCAAGCTGATTGTACTGGAAAGTATGTGATTATATTTTTTTTTTGGCAGCTGGTTCAGTGGGCAGTAGAATATTAGATCTCTGCTGCTGGAATAGGAAAGGTATGGTATTTTATCCATGCGACCTGTGTTACTGGCTAAAGAGAGCCTTTGGAAAGGTGCCAAGGTATTTAATTCTGAAGGGTTTCAACACTTTCCTTGTTCTTCTTTTGGAAACTACACTTCTGTGTTGTTTCTTGTTTTGTAACTGTTATTCCCTTGTTTTGTTCTGAGCAAGCATTAGACTGAAGGATTCATAGAGGAATGGCTGACTCTAGGGGATTGGTAAGCTTCAAATGCCTCCATAATAATAATGAATTCACAGCATGATCATTTAGACTCTTGTGACCCAAATGTTTAGCTGTTATTTTTTTCTTTTTTTTTCCTTCTTCTTTTTTTCTTCTTTTTTTTTTTTTTCTTTTTTATTTGTCTTGGACGCTCAACCTGTCTCAGTGCACAGTAGTCCAATAGCGTGGCATTGGCATATCAACCTGTCTGGCCCCTGTGTGACTGTGCTGCGGCAGCTACGGAGGGAATGGCATCAGATAGCTCACTGTCAGCTCAGATGGGAAAATTGTATCGCCAGTCATCCACTGCTCTTCATTAAATAAATCAATAATCCCAGCTGCTAATGTATTAGACTGGTGTCATCCATATCGATTGGATTTATCTACCAATGCCCTTCCACTGCTCTTTTACTGAAAGACACTTGAGCACTGTCCAGATGTCTCAGGCAGGTATCGGGAGTACTGGGACACAAGGTTGCATCGGTCACTCTCAATGTAGTGTTGGAATTGGGTTTCTTGCAAAGTCTCTCCTTTATGTGTGATGTTAGATTGTAACTGAGTTCATCTGGTGAACGAGAGCACTGCTGCAGAGCCTGGTGGATGCAGTGTATTTGCTGATGACTACAGACAAAATCCCAAGATTTGGGTCAAGAGACAGACTGTGACTGTGCTCTGGCAAGCAGCAGATGGGGAGGAAGATTTAGCAAGGTTTTATGTGATGTTGCAGTTCTGCTCAAGGCTGTGTTCCAGTTTAGGTTGCTGCTCATTTCGTCTGAGCCCCATCATCTGTCCCTGCTTGTGGTACCTGGGGCTTAGGTTATTTTTAAAGGCTTGGGCAGGTTTGCTGTGGGGAATGACACTGGCATGAGGTCCAGCTCCTCTGCAAAATGTCACCTCTGTTACTGCAGGGTTTCGATCAGAGTCACCTCCCTGTTCTGGCCGATGCTCGTTGTACAGCTGGATAGTGAGGGATCGTCAGGTGACAGCCAGAAGAAACGAAAGACGTAGGAAGGATGGATTTGTTCAAGTTCACAGGATGTCAGTTGTTGAGACAGGAACAACAGAAGGGTCTTCAGAGCCTCTCCAGACTGCCTCTGGAGGCTCTCCTGCCCCTGCCTGGGAGGATTCATGTGGAAACTTCTGTTCCTGTGAAGTACTGAGGAAGCTGGAGTCTCGGTGGCTTCAGGGGGTGGAGGTTTGGTGTCCAGCAGTACCAGAGAGTGAAGACTGACAATATGTTGTGGCAGTGCTGAGTGCAGCTTTTCTAAGGACTTGAAATGCAGAATCGTTAAATCTCTTTTATGACACTTTGGTTTCAAGTTGGCCTTAGATGGAAGCAAACACTGCATCGGTTGTGTCAACAGAGCAGCATTTCAAACCTCAACTTTAGGTTGGGCTGCATGACTCCAGGACCAGTCCCTAGCTGCCAAGAAGGTGACATTCTTATTACTTTGCATTTAAACTCAGGCTTTGAAGGACTTTCTGATTGTTCTGTGGCAGGATTTAAAGGCATGTCAGGACCAGAGGAGAATGGCTCTTCTGCTGATTATTCTTAGACAGACTGCTGTAATGGCAGATGGTTTCTCTGTTTTCTTTCTGCCATGTAATCAGCCTGGAGCGCAGCTGCAGAAAGCCAGGTTCTTCTGAGAAAAGAAGTCTGCATTACCCACTTGACCTCTTGGAGTCTTGGCAGATCAGCTACAGCTGCTACTCCAGATATACTGAAGTCTGGAGTAGCAGCATTATGGATTGCCACAGGGCACTCTGAGTCCTAGTGACTGTGGAAAAGCTCTCAAGATCAGTAATACATGCTTTCAGTGCAGCTTGCTTTCTCCCCACCATGGTCTTTACTCAGCCAAAAGCTGTGGAGCTGACAATGAATCCTTATGTATGGGAAGCCTGCATCAGGGTTTGGGTGGGTGGCAACAAAATGCCTCATGAGACAAAGGCAAAGCCATATGAGCCGTGGAAGTGTTAAAATGTCAATTTTCTTCCCGTGTGAACAATGTGCCACACCAGGGAGCTTACAGAGATGCTTCTTGGAGATCACCTCTGTGTTGTTCTTTAGAACAAAGGCTGTAACAGTCAACCTGCTAAGAAACAGTTTCACCTCTCTTACTTGTTTTTTACAAGATTGTTAGGAAACATTTGAAATGACAGCTCAGGGAGCATCTTACGTCTTCAAAAAGTTCACCTAAGTGAATCTTTGTACCATTCGGTGGAGGCAGCTGACGCCACGTTAAGATCTCTATATACGGATAGAAGAAAACTGAGGCACGAAGCAGGACAGTTTATCCCAGAGCAGAGAAGAGCTGATAAAGGGTTGCAGTCAGCAAATACCACTTTAGAGACCCAGGCTCAGAATATTAACTTCAAGTCTGGTAATTTCTTATTGTGTTTTCCATCTGTGCCCAGCTTTTCTTGCATGCTGCAGGGGAATCTCGCCTTTCCACCGTACACACTGTACCACTAGACGTACAGTCTTGTTGTCCTGTCTCTTCTATCAGCCTGCTCTAAACATCAGCTGGAGCAGACAGGTGGTGATGATCATCTGTAGTTCAAGAAAGGAGCAGCTCAGAATCATTCTGTTTTTCCCATTTCAGTGGCCCCAGTGACTCAGTGGCTCGTTCAGACTCAAAAGCTGTCCCCTGTTCAGCTGGCTGGGGATCCTTTTTGAGAAGGCAGTGCACAAAGATGACATGAACTTCATGAGATATTCTGTGGTTTGGTTTGTTGGGGCTTTTAAAAGAATAATTAACTTGGAAATGTCTCCTGACATCATCCTAGCCTATCTCACAGTAAGAGTGTGACCTTCAACTTTCATGTAAAATGAGATTTAGTATGTTGTATGTATGTATGAAGTTGTATGTAACAACAAGTCAGCTTACACGCCAGCAGCCGTCCTTTGTTTTTCTGAGTAGATTTAGTGGTTTCTGCTGGGAGCATCCTGCATGTTACTGATTCACTGTAGAGCAGTTCAACAAGTATCTGTGTTTTGATTAATTCTTCAACACCAGAACACTGTAGTGATGGATTCTAAAAGAATCTACCCACTGAAGCCAGCAA
This sequence comes from Microhierax caerulescens, assembly GCA_035590215.1. Lineage (NCBI taxonomy): Eukaryota > Metazoa > Chordata > Aves > Falconiformes > Falconidae > Microhierax > Microhierax caerulescens. Next base: position 106,804,909 of record JAVJGJ010000037.1, read on the forward strand.
AGGGACATCTGTTAACCTCAGGTGATGTGGCCTTGGCTGCCAGTATGCCTAGCGTGACCAAGGATGATAGAGAAGGCAAATGAGTTTCTTTTTGAAAGAAGATAGCAAAGACAATTACAGTTGGATTGAACCTTGCTTGCTTGAGTCAAAACCCAAGTGCCTGCTTCTTCCTTTGGTTTTTGCACCACCCCCCCCCCTTCCAGCTGGCGCGACGGTGGCAGCAGTGCTGGCTTTCAGCCAGTGTGTTTTGGCTAGCTGCTGCTTTACTGTGCAAGCCCTAAGGTGTCTCCGTGTACCTGTGCATGGCACAACCTTGTCCGCTTTGTTGGACCGACCGTCATTGCTAAATCCCATAAGCCACCATCAGCACGTTCAGGCCCGGTTTTGCCATCGCCATTGCCATCACAAGGGTCATCAACCCGGCTCTGTGGGTTTTGGTAGGAGCTGATGGGGGAGACAGCGGGGGAGCTGAGCTAATTCTGCTTTTCCGTGTGTCCTTTTCCCCTCGGGGGCTTTAGGAAGCAAAAGCAGCAGCTCGAACCGAAGCAACAGCGAGAACAGCAGGAGAGCTCTTGGCAGAGAGAAGGATCGCAAGTCAGCCGGCAGCGGCAGCGAGTCTGACCACACCGCCCGCAGCGGGGGCGGCACCGGCGGGGGGCGGCGGGAGAGGCCGGTCAGCCAGCTCAGCCACCGGAGCCACGGCTCTGTCACCCACAGCGAGAGAAGCCACCACAGCCACCACTCGTACGGGCCGCCGGGCGTCCCACCCCTTTACAATCTCCCCAAGTTGGGCTCCAAAGTCTACGGGACCAGCGGCCCCCCCGGAGGACCCCCGGTGAGGGAACTGAGCTCTGTTCCTCCGGAGCTGACGGGGAGCCGGCAGTCCTTCCAGAAGGCTATGGGCAACCCTTGTGAATTCTTTGTCGACATCATGTGAGAAGAAGTGCCTTCAGACTCTGCTCGGGGAAGGGCCGGGGGCGGGGGGGACTGGGTTGGGGGTGGGTGGGCGGGCAAACCCGGTCATTGTCGAGCACTTAATGGAAGAAACTTGGCTGTCTTGCATGTCACACCTGCCTGGTTTGTGATTGTGTTGCAGAAAAATCCACAAAACAAAACAAAAAACACACACAAAAAAACCACCCATAAAAATGAACCAAAAAAAAATTCTCCTGGGATTGTTAAATATCAGCAAATCGATGGCATCTTTTCTTTATCCTCCCTCATCCCCCACCCCCTCCTTGTTTTTGATTATGAATGGCTGGTGTATATTCACATCTTAACGAGCTTTGGTAATTGTGGCACCTACTTCAATGCAATTAGTGTATCTTCTGGTCTGACTCAAGGACTATTATTTCACACGACTTCTAAATTTCCAGTGATGCATAGTAGCACTTTTATTTTTCCCTCCTTTTTCTCTGACAAGGAAAAGATGCTCGTTGGCTGGTATCCGTGATCCTGCCTTGTAACGCTGTTTTGGGATGCGTCAGTCAGACCTGCAGGTGTACGGACAACGTGTGCTTGGGAAGGAGCAGGCTCAAACCAACTCTTGGCAAAAAGTTGTGGCTACCTTCTGCTGACTAGGCAGTACAAATCAATCTTCCTTTCTTTCTTTCTCTCTCTCTCTTTTTTTTTTTTTTTTTTTAGATATTATTCTATCAAGAGAGTGCTGGAGTCTTGCTACTGTATGTGTTCATTGTGCAGAACATGTAAAGTTATTTCCTTTAGTATCATGGTAGTGACTTTGTAGTTGCAGTCCGTTCCTGGGCATTTCAGTCACGTCCCTGCTGACAGATGTGTCTGTTTCTTCTGGTTATAATGCACTCTGGCTTACAGGTTTTAAAAGTTATTTCCACAGAATTAGGACAATTGCTGCTACGATTCTGTTAGTGTAGCTGCAGCTTTTCCCTTTTGAAGGGGATATTTATCCCATTCTAGCAGAGATGCAGGTCAATCCTGGCTCCGGCTGAGACATGGCTATTCATTTTGATCACTTTTTCTGTTCTTAATTTCTCTTTTTTGAAAGGCAAACCTGGAGATGTCTGATCCCAATTGCGGTGTTGCCCAAGGGTTCTGAACGCAGATGTTAGCAGAGAAGGGAGAGGGTGTTTGGAGAACAGTTCATAAATGGTACAAGGAATGAATCTTTATTCCTGACACCGAGCCAGACCCACGCTAAAGCTCCTGCTGGGGAGCTTTGACTGAAGCGACTGCTGTTGTATATCCCCAGGATTGCATTATTGTGGTTTTTTTGCTCCGAGGCTCTTTATGCTCGATAAAGTATGTTCAGGACCCTTCATTGATGTTTAAGAAGCTTTTTTTAAAGGCACTGAGTGAGGGCATGGCTAAGAGCACACCCACACTCTGTGACGGTGGCTCATTTAATGGGAAATAAGCGTTAAGCTGCAGTCGGTGGCATTTGACCATGGGGCCATGCCTCGGTTAAATCTTCTTTTGTGAGATACCTGCTTCTGGCAGGTTTTAGGACAGGTGCTTTAAAATCAGTCTTTACTGTATATAAGCATTTTCTTCACTGGTAAGAAGCTTCTTTTTGTTATGTTCCATGCTTTATGGGTAGTGTGAATATCCAGTATGAATGTCAAAAGGGAACGTGTCTTTCCCACTAGATATGTGCAGTTTCATCTTCCTTTGTCCCTGAAAAAATGCTCTTCAAACTGCCCATTTTGCCTGTTGTTTCTTCTGATCAATTTGTCACTACTTCTTTTCTTATTCCAGGTCTGTGTGAAAAACACATCCCTTTTACAAAAGTCAGAGTAACATTTTCAAATGTCTGTGTTAATACTTTCAAAAGGGAGCTGGGCATTTAGGACACTGTGGGTTGCTCAGACTAGGTACTCCAATTACTGGGCTTCTAAACTAGCTGAGGGGGTTTGGACAGTTTCCTGTATAAAAAAAATGTCCAAAAAAAGCTACATGACATTTTTGAAAGCAGTGCTTTCATCATAATCCATCTGATAGACTGGCATAGATTGCAACGTTGGTGATGACTTCTTCAAAAGAGCAGCACTACCTAAAGCCTGACTGTGCCACTGTATCTTTTCTTTTCCTTTCCTCCTCCCCGTAACGCTGCAAAGATGTTAATGAAACTGTTTTGAGAGATTGACGTTGAAAGCAATGAAATAAATCAGGGTGAAATGATTCTGTAATTCTGCTGTGTCTCCAGGAGACACTGTTAAGGAGTCTGTGACTTTGCTGACAATCACTAGTGGTTCTACTTTTAAATGAATTTTAACTTTTCTGGTCTCTTATATATTACGATTTTTCTGACCCACTTTTGTCTTAAGGCAGAACTTACAGGGCTGGAGGAAAAGACTGTCATTTTAATAAGGTATTTCCAAAAGGGATTAAAGCCGGGGGCTGAGCTTTCACTCATGGAAGAGACATGTTTAATTTCCTTCTGTCTTTTCAAGAGTTGCAGTTTACACACCTGCTGGGTTGTTGTTTGGTTGTTGGTTTGGTTTGGTTGTTTTTTTTTTGTCTTGTTGTTATGCTGTTGGCAGAAATTATTCTGTGTCTTGCTGGTCTTTGCTGCTATGTTGAAACGACTGTGTTATATACTTGTGTGTTTATGGGTATCCCTGGGATGAGGCTGACGGTCCGTAACGTAGGGGTGGGAAAGCATTCATCCGCCGAGGAAATTGGGCTGCTAAATCCAGCCTGGAGGAGCTTCACCCCCAAGCAGGCATCCCTTTCAGGCTGACGAGGAGTGCTCTGAGCGTCCTGACGGCTGCGCGAGGTGGTTGATGCTGTAGAGCGCGTCGAACCTGCTGCTTACAAAGAGCAGCAGGAGAATGTACATGACCCTTCTGTGAACAGTGCAATACGTCACGGCCACTGGGTGTAAACCAAAAGCTTCATTTCCCCGCCTTGTAGCGTACAGTGGAGAGGCTGGTTGCGTGAAATGGCCGGTGAGGCCTGAAAACATGGCTAGCTCTTTATTTTCAGCAGTGAACGAAGACAGGAGGTTTCCCAGATCCCATCCTTGGCTTTCAATGCATGTGCATGTGTCTTTGCAACAAGGGGGCCTGGGGGCCTCGCTGTGCGAGTTTCTCCTCTTGGGTACAGTACTACCTGCAGCAAGAAGTGCCACTGATGCCAGCGAAGCTACGTACAACGGGGAGTACTGTGCCAGGTGGAAGAAAGCGGGAAGGCTGGAGTGCTGCAGAACTGTCTGTTTCTCTCACCAGGGCTTGAATTTTTCCTCTGATATTAATGTCAAGTAACTGGCACTGGCTGGGCTGTAGAATGCATGACCTGTGCCTCTAACGGCGGTGAGGTGGTGTGGCTTTGCTGCGTAGGGCATGGAAACGGCCTCTTAACGGGAGCCTGAAGTAGCTGATGGGTTTTGTTCTGGAAGTGAGACTCTCCCTGTCTGCCCGTGCTCTGCAGCTGAGCTTAACGTTCGTGCGTACCTGCCAACAGCTTTTAACAAGGACTAACAGCTGTGCTTGGAGACCACCGAAAATTATGAGAAAACAGGTCGGGATGATGTCTCCTATCCGAAGGAGGTGGTATCTGTTCGGGTCACGTACCCTCCCAGTATATTAACTCTGAGGAGTAGGGGTTTTTGGCAAATAGTCTTAAAAGCACTGTCTTTTACCTCCTGTTAATAAATCTACTTTTCGAAGGTAGCAGTCCCCTGGACACTTTATCCAAATGTATATTGGATGGCAAGCGATGATGCACAGACATTGACTTTTGATATTGTTTTTGTTCTATTGAAATGGGCAGTCCCACCTGGAGGCTTGACGGCTCATGAGTTGATGTAATTGTTTTTGTTTTGCATTTAACTGGATTGTAATAAGATTGACTTAAAATTATTAATTCTAATCAGTGATTAGAAATACATGTAAAGAATTTTATGTACAGTAGAGGAACAAAGTTACATGATTTTAAATAATGAAAACCCAGACTATCACCTATTCTAGAATTGGTTCTACTCAAAGAGTGACCTCTTACTAGCATGGACTGCACTGTTCCCATTAAATGTCTATTGCATAATTGAATTCTTTTTTGTAGATATTGTATTAAAACCCAAGTGTCTGTATAGTTAATATATAGCTGCTTATGTGTAAATGCTATTTTAAACACTAAAAAGCTTTTAATTTTATGTGATAACCGCAGTGTATGTCTTCACTTCTTTGCACTACTGCATTATCTTTTATTCAAGAACGATGAAATATTGGTTGAATCTTACTTTCTTCTTCTTCTCCCCACCCCCTGCCACACTGAAGTTTTGTCCTTTCGACAGGAGAAGATTGTTCAGGAGCTGACAGGCAGCTGGGCGTTCTGTTCTGTGATTTAATGGTACTTCAGAAGCGCTTGCAGTTCCAGATATGACAGGAACGCGGTAAATGTTCCCCGCTAAACTGGGTCACAGGTGATTAAAGTGCAGAGGCCTGGCTTTTCCATGCAGGTTAACAAGACAAGACCCTGCCATTCATCAGAAGTGCTGTAGCTTTGAGCTAATGACTCATGTATTGGTGACAAAGCTGTGCTTTCCCCTTAAATTGCCCTACCTCTTAATTACTGAGCTTCTCCTTCTCGCAGCCTGGCAGGAGTAGGTATGCAGGAAAGGCTGAAGGAAGTTTGTGGAAGTCAAAGACAGCTGGAGGATACGTCCTGTTACAAGGACAGGAGCTGGAACAAGTTTTCCTGCCTGCAGACCTTGGAGATGAATCTGCTGGTAGAGCCCATCAATGTGTTCAGCTGTTTCATGGGAATATTCCCTTGTTCTGGACTCTGTGCACAAACTCCAGCAGAGGCGAGCTAGGAGCATTAGGACACCATTTTGCAGGCTAACTGGTAAGCCTTAAACCACAGCAGATTTGTCATGCACCACAAGGACACCCAGCCTCCCTGTCAGGTCTGAGTGGTTCACGTACAAGGAACAACCACAGCTTGATGAGGCAGGTTCCCTCGTCTTAGATGGTAGAGATCAAGCAGCAAAGGGAGAGACAAAGTAATAGTTATTAAGGAGGCACCCATTATAAACAGTGGGATTCTGCAGCAGATTTATAGAAAAACCTATGAGACAGTCTTGCAGAGTTTCCCCTGTTCTCCCTTTCAAACCATATTTGTTTACAGAGGATGCAAAATGGTCTAGCCAGAATTCCCCCAGTGAAATGTATATTAAATGATCAGAATTCTGGATGTGCTTTTGCAGCCTTTTCACTGCAGGGGCTGGCGGGCAGCAGCTGATCCAGCATGAGCTGTCTGCAGGTGACTGGAATTGGTTGAACAATTAAATTGGCTGCTTTTCCCTCCCTCCAAAGAAAAAGCAGTTTATCAGGGCTCTGGCTCTGCTGCCAGAAAGAGAAGCAATAGAAGTAAATTAGATTTATTTTTTTTTCCTTCTCTGTTTCTGAAATGATGATTAAAAGTTACTTAATGCTTCTCTGCTACGAACTGACAGCGCTGAAGTGAGGAGTACTGCTGAGATTATCAGGTGCAACAATATGCTCGTGAAGACTTGCTGCAGTCTCCAGAAACAAGGACTTCCAGTCTTCAGGTCAGATTTTTGCTATCTTTAATTATATCTCAATTATCTCATTTAGATAACAAATATCTAAATAATATCTCAAGCATACGAGGAGAACTTTATATACAGGTAGCTACAGAAATTGAGGATGGCTAGCTTTGCAGTGCACCAAAAAGCTCTGTTTTAAGAATAAAAATATTTGCTGATTTAGATTGATTTGCAAGTGTTTTAATTGAGCTAAATTGATGAGTTATCTTCCAATACCATGTAGTGGATAGATAGAAAACATTTAAATCTAATGTGGGAAATATAGTTGCTTGTCAAATTGGATGGGGAAAAGAAAAGATCTTAGTGATGCGACTTGGTATTTACTTGACACTGGTAGTGATGTGAAATAACATGGAAGTTTTTCCATTTTCATTTTTCATGGTTTGCCACTGACAATTTTTTGCAAAAGGAGTGTAGAATAAAGATTGCTTGAAAGATAAAAAATGTACCGTGAACAGCCTTTACTGAAACATTCCTGCTTTTGCTTTGAGAAAGTACTTGTTCTTGGCTGGTTCCTTAATTTCAGTAACATGAAATCAGGTTTTTTTAATAAGCGGATTAGAATCCAGTTGTACTTTTATTGGGTTTAGGAAAGAATAAGTGTGATGGCATTGATTAATAAGTGTTGGATCAAGATGTATTCTTTGGTTTTGAACTGAAGGAGAGATATTGTCATCATTGCTTCATGATACAGCATGATAAAAGACAAATCTACTGTATTTCATCTGCACCATTAAGTAAAGTAACAGTAGAGTGGTAGCTGCCACTTCTCCTGACGCGATGAGACACTAAGCGGCTAACATTTGATAATTAGTATCAGCTGGTAGTTGGTAGTGCAGTGTACCTAATTAGCCACCTTATATTACATTAGTACATGTGGCAGCCTTTGTGGTACTTAAGTGGATACTGAGACACTGTTGGTCATTATAGTCCAAGATTCTGTCCATCTTTGCTTGGTGTCTGGCCTGGCCTGGCTGGTTTCTCTCCAGCCTTTTGGAAGTACAGAGGTGTGTAATAACAAGTACAGAGGTGTAATAAATGTCTTTTCATGTTTATGACAAGAAGTATAATGTAGAACACAGTATTATAGTAAGGACCAAAAGTGCCAGACATCCCCACTAGCTCTGAAAATATTTAAGACACAAAGGAGATTGTGCAGCTGGGACTTTGTTAGGCAGGGATAACGATCCTGCCCTCGTGACAATGAGCAAAGCAGACCCAGTTCATCAGCTTGTACCCCCTGTGCACGCAGCTGCGCCAGGTTAGCCCGAGTAAGTCATAGTAAACACTTTGAAAAGACTTAGAAAACCTGGAGTAAAGCAAGGTGGTAGCCGCTTCTGTACAGCGGTGTTGTGAGGCTGGCCAATGCTTCGTGCTCCGGCAGCGTGCTCACGGTGAAGCACGGCAGTGTTGTCTCACCACCATGTGTGTTCTAAAAGCAGCTGGCAGAAGGCGCAGGGGTAGTAGCAGCAATGTAGCTTCTTTTGTCCTGGATTATAATCCTTCCATTATGCAGAGCCAAAAGTCTCAAAGGGTGAGGCGAAAAATAAAACACCGTAGGTGCGGTGGGATAGAGTTTGCTCGGGGTTTGCGGTTCTGAGCTGCTTTTTGGAAGACACTGGGATTTGTGGTGACCCCCCTGAGCTGCAGAGTCAGCTTTGTCATGTGTTACAATCCCCCCGCTGGTTTTACAATGCCTTGAAGTTGGCAGGGGGGACCTGAAGGATGGAAGGATTTCCACATCTGCAAGAACAGCAGACGGGCATAACACTTGCAGTTGAACTAGTCCTACCGGCTATAAAAAAACGTTTTGGTGTTTTTTAACACATTCTGCCAGCAGGAGGAGGCTGAGGCTTTCTGCAGTTTGGAGAGCTGTCACAGCCCGTGCGCGGAGCCGGAGCCTGAAAAGCTCCAGTTTCTGTGATGCTGGCAGGTCCATTTGCCCTTCGTCTACTGCTTGTCCCGTGTCCGGGTGCCGAAGGTGCCTGTGGCTTTGGCGCTTTTGTCGTTCTGAGGAGTAAGTGAAGGGGAAGCGCTGCACGAGTCCTGCTGCTCTGAGCTCTGCCCTCCTGGGTTTCACTTTTTTGGCACCCTCGGGTTTCTGCAGCGGGTGCCGCTTCTGCGTTATCTGCGCTCTCAGCAGCAGCTCGTCCGTCAGATCCCGTAGCGTTCTGTCCTGCCCGCACAGCGACTTACCCGCTGCCTTCCGCTGTCTTCTGCGGGAGTTGTACTGCGAGAAGGTAAGTGCTGTGCTTCCAAAGAGCGCGCGTGTCCTGTGCCTGCGGCGTCTGGAAGCGCTGCCTGCGTACGGCACAGCAGGATGCGTTAGGAGCAGCTCTGAGCAGCAAAGCGTTCTGCAGGCGGGGACGGGGGTCTTCCTGCCGACGGGCAGAGGAAGGGGCGCGGGGAGCTGCCCGCTGACAGTCGGAAGAATAAGGGACGTGGGGACCTCCCCGCTGGCAGTGGGGATGCGGGATACGGGGCCCCCCACCCCCCGCGGCGGGACCCCCCCCACCTGCGCGGCGGCTGCTGTCCGTGGTGCTGCACCGCGCCCGCGGGGGGAGCAGCTGCGGGAGTGGGGACCCCCCTCCTTGGCCCTTGCGGGAGCAGGAACGCACACACCCCTCCTTGGCCTCTGCGGGAGCAGACACCCCCCTCTCCTTGGCCCCTGCAGGAGCAGGGACCCCCCACTGGGACACCCCACCCCCCTTGGCCCTTGTGAGAGCAGGGACAACCCCACTCCTTGGCCCCTTCAAGAACGGGCAGCCCCCAGCCCCCACCCCGGCCTCTGCCGCAGGGATCCCCCCTCCCTGGGCTCTGCAGCCAGAGGGGGGGAAGCTCCCACTCCCACCCGTGATGCCCCCCCTGCCCAGCGGGAGGAACCCGACAGGTGGTGGATGATCTGGACTCTCTCTGTGCTGCTGTCAGCTCCTACCTGGCAGCTGTTGGGGCCAAATCCAGGCACCAGTGGAGATGCAGCCCCTCGGAAGAGGGTTGGAATGCTGTGTAACCTGTTCCTTCCACCATGGTCTCATCTGTAGGACTGACATTAATGCCATCCAAGTCAACTGGAAGAACAAACGACCTGAAGAGTAAATGCTCAAGTGGCTGAATAGCGAGTAAAGACAAACCTCAAAATGCTTTTGTAACACCTTACACAAGTCAACAGATGTTTGTCTTCACCTGCAAAGCTCCTCGGTCTGTTGCACATCTGGTTGCTTTAAAGGTGATCAGGTAGTTGCCTACATTTAAGTTAAGTGAGGTTTTGTTATTGACAGCAATAGGAGTTGAGTTCAAGTCGTCTGCTCTGGTGATTCTAGAATTAGTATCTTTCTAAGTAGTACAGACTAAGTAGTTACCACTGTCAGGTGGAGGCCACGAGCAGCCCAGCTGCCAGCCATCGCAGGCCCCCTCAGTGTTAGCACGGTCCAGCTGGTGGTGACGTGGGTCAGTTCTCTCACCTTCATGTGAGGGGTGGTATGTGGGGGTGGGAGCTGAGCCTGCAGGGGAGGCAGGAACCTGGAGGGTGCTGTAGGTTTGGAGGAAATGCTCTAGCGATGTATGTGTCTAGAGGGTCTATAGGTGCGCTTTTGTCACACGCAGCCGAGCCAGGTGCCATCAGTTACTGCTGTACTGCAGAAAAGACCTGCTAAAGGCACATTATGTGTTATTAACAAACCAGTTACAGCTGTGCAGAAAGTACCCACTAATTGCACATCTCTTCCCTGCCTTTAGCTGCCTTCAGGCCCTGATTCATGCCACTTTGAAGAGAGATGTCCAGTGTTGGGTGGAAGGACCAATTCCCTTGCTGGGGAAGGTAAAGGTCGTTCCAGGAATGGAAATAAGGGTGTTTTCTTTTGCCTTTGTTCAAGTTTGATTTGAGTAGTTTGTCTGTGCAGAAGGTCCCGTCTGGAGCGTGTAGCTGTGGCTGTTAGGCAGTGAGGAGCATCTATCTGATACAAGCAGGTGGACTGACAATTAGAGATGATTTTTGCTTACACAAAAATAGGCTTGTGAAATTCATGAGATACAGTACTCCCCAGTGGCAAAGAGCTCACAGTGTTTACTGAGGGTTAGACCCACACCTTGTGTCGAACCTCTCAGCACTTTAGAGGATCATCATTTGTTCAGTAGCTCATATGATGAACATGAAGGGTTACAGATAAACTAGATATTAAACTGGTTATAGTTAGCAAGCGCCTTTTGTAAGGGAGCTAGTCTATGTTTTTCTTGTATGAGTATTTTTTTGTCACACCTCCTGAAACTGTCACAATTACCTGTTCCTGTAAATCCGTTGCTTAACAGGGCAAACCAAAAGCCTTTCTGCACGTGAGAATTCTGCTTTTCAGGGAGCAGGAGCCATATGGTACATGTATGCATACAGCTGAGAGAGTTCTGTTAGCCCTCAAAGCGTTTGACTGATTTTGTCCCCTTTGCAGAATGTCCCACTGGATAAGAAATGTTTCTCTGGTGATTTTTTTGCATGTTTTTGGAGATGGCAGGAATTTGGCTGTGACTTTGGATAGTGTGATTTGCACACTATTCATTTCCATGGGCCTGGTCCTCATTTCCATGTTCTTCGCAAACACACGCTAATGAAATACAAATGAGTGAACTGAAATTTGAATGAGTGATATACTCTTCATATCATGCATACAGCTGCCTTTACATATCAGAATGATTTCTATGGATTTTGTGACAAAGTAGTCAAGAAAACTGACGTTTTTCTCATAGAAAACATTACTTAACAGAAATTTAAATGTTGACTTTGGAAAGTTCAGCTTTTTGTTTCATGACAATGATATCTAAACTGAGTTTCCTATTGCAAAGGAAGTGTGAAATTACCATATTTCCATTACGATAGCTAAACTTTTACTGTGTAACTTATCTGAAAAAACTCTCAGTTTTACTGAGATTCTGGCTTGAATCACTACAATTATTCTGACTTGGAATGAAACTGTGCAATCTCTTGAGAAATCAGAGTTCCTGCTTTTGTTTGGTTTCAGCACTTAATGATATACAAGAACCAGTTCTTAGTTAATATGGTGCAGCAGTGCGCTGCTGGTGTCATGAACTAGAAGAGCGATGCTTGTCATCAGGAGCTTTACTTAGTATTTCTAGCTTTTAGTTTAGTCAAAATGGTCAGCCCTTCTTCATCTGAGTGCAGTCGTTTCCCTACAAACTTCAGTTTGTGTATGACCTATCGATTCCTTTGTGTACTCTTCACCCATGTTCTTAATTTAGTGTATATCTTTCCAGGTATCCTCTAAAGGTCAGTCAAAAATGAGAGAAAAATAAAAAAATAAAAAAAAAAACAGTGCCATTCTGGTAAGTTGGAGCCCCTCTGTTTAAACAGAGGGCAGCCCAAGGGATCAGTGTGTTTCATCATGGAATCTTATTTCCAGGACAATGGGGCAGGGTTGCTTCCCAACCTAGATGAAGTTTGCATTGACTGCAACCATTAAAAAAAAGAGACCCAGAGCTGAAGGATGTAATTCCACTTTTAATAGAGGAAGCGCACAAACAGGTATCAGTTGTATGGGCTGCAGTGTGATGGAGCAGCGTGCAGGACCTTCGGTTCTCTCCATCTGTTCCCTCCCCCTCCTCATCTGCTCCTGTGTCTCACAGGGGGAAGCCTGCATGGGAGCCGTGTTTCCTGATGTTAGGAGATGCTAGGAGAAGGTCTTTAGAGAAGATGCTGCGTAGATAGGGACTCAGTGTCATCTGTTTATCACAAGGATTTCTATTTGTGATCCATAATCTCACACCTTTCCATGTGATTCTCTTCTGGTTTTCTAGTTATTATTTCTGTGTTGTCAAAAATATTTCAAATTTCTTATAGGGCCTGGGAAAAGATTCATGGATATATCTCTGGAGCAGTTATCTAGTTAATAAGAAATGGAAATTACCAGTGGCCTTTACAGGCAAGTACTGGGTGAGGCTCATAGCTCAGACTGCCGGAGTCGTCATAAACAGAATTACCTCCCTGCAATACAGCCGCCTTCTGCTGAGCAGCAGGTGACAGTGGGTCTGGTTTATTGTCCATTTATTGAGTCCTCCTCTGGCTCCTCATTGATGGAATTCTGAAAATAATCCACTGTGTTCAGATGAGGCTTAAACAAGATGATGTAGCATTTAGGGATATAGTAGATCCCCAAGATACCCAGACTGGTTGCCAAAATGGTACCAATCTGAGCAACAGACCTGAGGACGGTCTTCAGCGTGGTGAAAAGAGCAATGAAGAAGATCCAGATGATGAAATAGATTAAGATGGCAAATGTGATCCCCCTGGCAATATTGTACTTCTTCCCAGAAGTTTTTACCATGAACGTGCACAGGAAGCAGACGAAGGCTAAGCAGCCGTTGCAGCCGTGCATCAGGGCGAAGGCAAACCAGGACTCCGTGCTACACACAAGCAGAACTTCAGTGGGCAGCGACTTGTAGTCCGACAGCAGATAGTCAGGGCCCAGGTGAAGATAGCAGCAGCAGAACAAGCACTCGGTGAGGAGGCACAAGGCGACGAGGAGCCAGGCCCGCCTCTGGGTCACCCAGCCCAGGAAGGTGGGTGCGCAGCGAGGGAACTCTGTCACCAGGGTGATCTCAAGGGACTTGATGAAGAAGGTGGAGAAACAACCATTGAGGCACAGGGCATAGACTGTTTGCTGGAGCACGCAGAGGTTGTTGCTGGGCTTCCCTATATAGAGGCAGCAGCTGAGGCAGAGCAGCGTGAGCGTGAACAAGGCAAAGAGGGTCCGTTTTCCTCCAGAAGCCTGCACGAGGGGAGTCTCAAGGTTCTTTAAAAAGAGCGCTGCTGTCAGACAGATCAGGGATATGATGATGGACATCAACGTTAGCAAGGCAACGGTGAGCGGCTCGTTCCAAAAGAGGTATCTCTCGCTGCGGTTGTAGCACTGTGTGCTCCGGGCAGGGGACCACTGATGCTCTAGGCAGGGAGTGCAGGTGGACCTGTCTGAAGAGGAGCAGTGAGAAGCTGAGGACCAACCTGCAGTGGAGTAGTGGAGTGCTGCTACCCTACTGCAGGCACTCCTTGAGGATGGATCACACTCATGAGTTGGGTGGCTAGTTTGGGTGCTGCTTTGTCTACTTTCCCTCACCCCCCAAGTACTGGATCTCCAGAGTTTTTGATAGTTCAGTCTTTTTTTCTGTTCCCCCCCCACCCCCCCTTCCCCTGAAAAGGATCCACATATTTTTTGGTTTTGTTTCCCTTCCCCCAGGAGGATCACCGGTTTCCAGAAGATCCCAGAATTTCATCATATGCCTCTCTTCTACCTATGACCCTCGAATTTCATCATACCCTTCTCTCCTACCTCCTGAGATAAAACATACGTGTCTTTGGGATCAGCAGAGGCAGGTCCCCCGCTGAGGATCTGTAGAGCGAGGCTGAGCAATGCACAGCACAACAAAAGGGAGGCAAATACTCTGCGCTGGCAGTGATTCATGGAGGCAGAGCTCACTCTGTAAGCCTGTGTAACCTCCACCACCAGTAGATAGACGTACTACAGAGAACTAAAGCCATTTAATTTCTCAGACCTCACCTTTAGTGCTCCAGAAGGTGTTTTCTGGACAGTCTGTACAGTCGTAGCAGCAGAGGTGGAATCCTTTTATTCGTCTGAATTGTCCTGGTTTACAGCGCCTGAAGCACTCGGATGTGGGCTCCTAGGCAAGAGGAGGAACCTATGTCAGCCAGGTGCCTTCAGGAGAAGCACGGTGTCACCAAGCAAATTAGAAATCGGCTGTTCTGTGCTGGGGTCAACCCTGGGTCTGAATCTCACACAGAGCTGGGAATGCCTTTTTCTGGTTTTGCACAACGGAGATGCGTTACGTGTTTGCAGAGGAACAACTGGATCACCCACAGGTCTCGTTGGAGCAGCACGCGGGCTAAGAGCTCCTCAGGAACAGTCCTGATAAACTGGCAAATAATTTTACTTCATTTTGCAATTGACTGTCTTTACCTTCTGATCTGCAGTATGAAACTGAATCTGGGACTTATTGATGTACAAGGACCCTTCGTAGCTGCCTACAGGCAGACGTGTGAGGGTGCTGTTTGTCCAGGACCAGAAGATAAGCTTGTAGCCAGTGTTTGTGCCGTGGGATGGATCAAACTTGAAACTTCGGCCGTTCACCTTGAATGGGAGGGTGTTCATGAAGTGCAGCAGCTGAGGAGAAAATGAAAATTGGTAGTAAATATCGGTATGGTTGCTGTTCTTGCTTGGAGGATGGTAATGCAGTAAGCTGATTTCTGGCTGAAATCGGTTGCCCCTTCCCTGGGTTAATATTGCAGCTATTGGCCTTCTGGGTGTATTATCAACTGCTCTATCTATTGTGCCAAGCCCAGTTAGCAGGAGCCAGGACGTAGACCTGGAGGGGGGGACACACACACAGGGGGTTGCCTGGCTGAAGGAATTGCCGGTGCTGTGTTACTAACAGGGCAGGGGGCAGGAGCACAGTGCAGCATTACCCCCCTCCCTGTCTGGCTGCGTGCAGCTCTGGTGCAGAAATAGGACCCAAAAACTTGCTCTTTGTCCCCCCGACCTTTACTCACCTGCCAAGGTCTGATGGCTGCTTTGGGACAGGCTCGGTGGGTGCAGCCCAGCGCTCTGTGCAGCGCGTGGGCCACGCTGTAGACTGCGATGTACACGGGTTGTACCTGCGAGTGCCTGAGCACAGGCGACACGTCCTGCAGCGAGATGTGGTCACACTCTCCGCAACGTGTGTCCAGCGTGTCAGAGTTCGTCAGGTGGTTGAATTCTCTAGACTCCTGGCAAAATTTGTCCTGCTGAACAGAGGTAAAGAGATCAGCGACATACTTCTGGAAGCCAGGGACTGTGCCTGCTTTCATAATAAAGCCCAGGACTGTCCCAATGCTCTGAACATTTGGGATGGAGGCAGTGATGTCAGACAAAATCCAGGCTTCAGTGCCAATCCAGACTTTCTTGCTTAGTCCCATCCTGATGCTGTGTTCCAGCAGGGCCTGGGCTGGCTGACTAAAGGCAAAAAGGACAATGATGTTGACTTGGGTCTTGTTAATTAACTTAATGGTATCTTCCAGTTGGGTTTTGGCTTTAGGGTCTGCAAGGTCTGTAGGAATTAGCCCCTCAAACGCGATGCAGATGCTGTGATTGACAGCTGTGCTGAAGAAGAGTCCCTGGGCTCCCCTGCCATATTCATCATCACTTCCAATGGTGGCAACCCAGTTCCATCCAAACTTGTCCAGTAGCAGGACCATACCTTCCACCAAGTTCTTATCACTGGGAACAGTACGGTAGAAGGATGGGTACAACTCTGTGTTGCTGAGCTTCTCACTGCTGGCTCCATAGCTGACCTGCAGGTTAGAGAAGAGGCAAAGCAAGTCAAGAAGTAAAACATGGGGAAGTGTTCACAGTCCAGATCACATTCCGCCTTCCTTGCTTAGCCTTAGTGTGCTAAACTTTCCAAAATGCTGGGTCAGGGTAGTGGGAAGGAAGAATTAATCTAAAGGGAGAGGTCTGACATGGTGCATTTACCAGGAGAACCATAAACTGGCCCATCACTTGCCTCTGGTGGCACTGTCCCTCATGGCTATCTCCTTCCACTGCCAGTGGTGTCCGTCATCACAGCACCAGCCCTTAGCATTAATGGCAGTGATAATTAGCTACTTTCTACAAAGGGTGGCACACCCAAGATTCAGTAGCATCTTAGCTCAGAGCTAGATTTACCTGAGCATTATAGCTCGCTCTGTTGTGGTACCTGAGTACTTAGTCACAGGTGTATTTTCATGGGATGCTCCCAGTTTACGCTGGGGGCTCTGTTACTCCCATTTTACATGGATCACAGGGCAGCCTGACTTATCCCTCTTCTCTGCAGGAAGGTAGACAGTGGAGGGTGTTCCAGGAGGGAAGTTTAATGACCTGCCCAAGATCACTTGGGAAATCTGTGGCAGAGAAAAGACTGGAATCAACTGTTCAAGCACAGATTCCAGTCTTTTCTAGGTTCAAAGACCTAGAGCATCGACAGCGTTGCTGATCCAAACCCTTCCACCAGCAAAAAGGAGAAGTCTTCCATCTCTGGAGAGTTACTTTACCTGTGGGATCAAGAAGAAGCTGAAGAGTTTGGCTGTTTCCAGAGAGAGATCTGACTTATGTGGTCCTACCACAGCGACTGCACGGGGCTGGTAGTCGGTGTAATTGCACATCACCCCGATGCCCGTGGTGCCCTTTCGGGTCAGAAAGAGCAAGCTGCGCTGTAAGGCCACCACCGGCTCAAAGCAGCTGTCACACATGTCGTAGCCCAGCTGGACTCCTGGGAGAAGTGAAGTGGAGTTGTTGATCTGATCGATGGCAAACTTCATCCCGAGAGCCCATATTAGCCCATCTACAAATAACCTGCAAAGGGAGGCGGAATTACATGGTGTAATCGAGCTGTTACGACAGTGGTCGGCTTATTCCACATTCTCTGACGTGTTAGCATCCTGTCTGTTGCCAAGCACGTGGCACTGTCAGCAGAGCATTCCTGTACCCCCATAGCCCTTTGTTCTGTGAGTAGAGAAAGCTCTGAGCACCTTTCAAATCTGATTAATCTTGTCTATCAGCAAATATATCCTCTGGGCTTCATGGGAGAAGAAACAGAGGTATAGAGAGACCAGCGTGCTTAGCTGTGAGGATCAAGACTCGGACAACCCCCTGCTTCGGGCTTTGTGTACTTTGGCCATGAAACCAGGGGCTCCCAAAGTGCCGTGTGAGCTCATTCAGGAGACGTCCACCTTCCTGGGACTTCCCTCCGCTGTATAGCTCCGTGCACTGGGCTGCCTCTTGGCTTGCAAAGACAGAAAGATTTTGGACCGTGCTTTCGTAGGACACTAGCCTGTCTTTTCGTTCTCCTCACAACGAGCTGTAAGGAGCATGTAGTGGGATGGAGCGAGCCACCTTGGGGTAACTGAGTAGCAAGTACTGCTCACAGGGTGGCCACCTGCAGGCTGGGGGATTCCCTTTCCCCCTTTGCCTTGTGCACAGTACTGAGTGTCCTTTTACCTTGCAAAAGGTCATGGTGCCTTCTCCACGTGCCATCTGCCTGTGGGGCGCAGTGCAAGCAACAGCAACGTTGGCACCTCTGTGTGTTAGACTCAACACACGAAGGAAGTGGGTGCCACTAAAAGCTTTCATCAGCACGGGGCTGGTTGTGCCTGAAGTGTGACTGCCCTAGCGTGAAGATGCCAGAACATCGAGAAAACACAAACACATTTTCCATTTCAGGATCAGAAATGGATGGCACCGTACACCAGAGCTCCAGCACCTCGGAGCTAATCCTTGTTTCCCTCTCAGCTTTCCCGCCTGGCTGTGGGACCATCAGTTGCTATCAGGATTGCTTTCTTTTCCTTTCTCTTCCCAGAAACTACTCGTGAAATTAAGATTCCTCTTACCTTTTGCACACAAGCAGCGTGGGCTCTGATCGTACCGTCAGGTTTATGGTCTCCATTCCAAGAGGGAACAAGCCTCCTACGATATAATCACCCGGCTGCTGAAACTGAGCCGATAGGCACGTGGGTTTGAGGGCTGCTGCGTAACCAAAGCTCAAGCCCAGCAGCAGGTCGGGGACCATTCTTTGTCTATTTTGGGAGAAATGTTGCGAGGAAATCGCCAAGTGAATGTGGAAGAGGGAACAGGGGCAGCGGATCCGGTCTCATTGGTTCCGGGGAGGTCTCTTTAAATAGAACTTGGGGAGATTAAAATAACAGGGAAGAATTTGCTTAACAAAATGCGTTGAATGTCTAACTCTGTGCTTAGTGGGCAATAGTTAAATATGCAACACCCTGGGAGTTGACTTGGTTGCAAATCACTGGCCTGATCCTGGTTTCCTTTGCTCAGTGAGTAGCCCTTACTCAAGCAGAACGACTTACTGAGGTCATTGTCACAGCTCCGGACTTCTGTAGGGCAGAATTCAGGTGCCTCACTCTAATTTGGACATTTTTTTTGCATTAACTCCCCTACCCAAGAAGAACCCTCATCTTTAACGGAATGTGTTTGCGGAAACTGTCCCCATTTACAGCTTTCACAAACAGTGTGACTTGTCTAAGACTAGGAGCAGATCTTAAAAAATGAGTGCAGGTTGCTCACCTGAAAGCACCGCCAAGGAGAAGGCACTTTGGCAGGACCAGAATCCAATGAGCTGAAGTGCCCTGTGGAGCGCGGTGCCTGTTAACATCATGCAACTGTTACCCATGCAGAGGCTGAGGAGGAAAAAATTTATTCGCCAGCGTTGCTTCCTGCTGTTGCCCAAGGTTGTCCCTGGCTCTCTCCCACCCAAGTGTTCACTTGGAAGCAGCCTGCACTGAATAAATGGCACATAGTTTATTTTTAAATGAACTTCAGGATAATGTGTTCTGTTGCCTGAACTGAAGGATAGTGGTAGGAAACGTACACAGCAGTAATTTTTATTATTTTTTTGTTCTTAAATTCAAGGTCCCCTCACTGTGGAGACAATCAGATCTTCCTCAGTGCATCGCAAAAACGTGTCTGGAGCAATCCATTCCTGAACTGCAGGGCTGCTGAGCTGCTGGTGAGCTGTTCTATCGGTTTTAGGAAATCGTTAATTGGCTGATCTAAATTTGTCTCACCCTGAGCTGTGACCTTAACTTCAGTTTAAAACCTTTGGTTTAGGTGTAAGTTCCACAGCACAGTAATTTAGGTGACATCGTGGTTTGCATTTTTTTCTGTCAGGTTTGAATTGTAGAAAACAGGATAGGCTCAAAATTGGAAAGTTAAATGCCTGCATTTTATTGGTTTATTATATATGTACACTGTATCATAAAAACTGCTGATACTGCCACAGTGATACACAGATTTTGCTACAAGGGTAGGGTATTTTTCCGTGCATGAAGAGAAGCAGGTATGCTGTAGAAAGCCAAGTATGTGAGTACTTCAGGCAAGCAACAGTTGCAGGTATCTATTGCTACATTACACAGGTATGTTAATACTGACATCCTTTTGAGGACATCTTCCCCTTAATGGAATATTCAAGCGTTAGCTTTAACTATGTAACTTCTTTTTAAAAAGTTCTAAATACAAATTCAGCTGCTGGGAGGGAGAATAAAAAAAAAAAAATAAAAAAAAAGAAGCTGTTTGCATGGTGTAGAAGTCTCACATAGGCAATTACTTACTCCTGTGCATACTTGCTATGCTTGCCGTGCCATAGGAGATAGCTGATGTGACAGACCTTTGTGCAAAACTCAACTCCCTCTAGGGAATCTGTGTCCCGATGCAGCTTTCAAATACACCACTCGCTGCAGGGGAAGGTTTTACTTTTCTGAATTTGGCACCAATAATGAAAGTTGCCAGGCTTTGAGCTTGCCAAAAGTCAAGTGCAGACCTTCATTTTACTCCGTGGTAACTCACTGGGGCTGTTAAAAAGGTCCCTGTCATTTGGAGGCAGAGCAGGACACCAGAAAACCAAAATCACCGTTAGGTAGCATCTTGTTTTAATGAGAACAGGCGGACTGATGGAAAGCTGTATTTTACTTGAAGCATACTTTGCACAAAAGGAATGTTTATAAACTTACAGCAAAGATTCCCCCCCCCCCCGACAAGACCTGGTTTTCTTTGGCAGCTCTTTCTTTCCCACCCCAACCATCACAGCATGTCTCTGCCGTATCCATCCAGCTATAGACAAGCTGATAGTGAACGCAGGGAAATGAAAAAGCTTAAATATCTTAAATATCTTCCACCAGGATGAATTTGTCATTTGCCATCCAAGAACCCAAGTCGTTCTTGATCTCTATCGCTTGCTTTTGTATATTCACTGTCTGGGCCATCTGCTTTATTTCCATCCTCACAGTGCAAAAAAGGGGCTGTGGCTTCATTCCCTGACGGGTTTTGTCTCGGTTTTTATCAAAAGCCTGGAGCTCACGGTGGGACATGGGCTGTAGCAGGGTCTGGGCTGGGCCATTGCAGTGGTTAGGAGAGTGTGGCTTGAACACTTCAGAGGAAAAAAAATAATTTAAAGTAAATGTAATTTGACTGGGTTTCAGAGAACTTAATGGTTCCACATATTTCACTTTGGTGTGTTTTTTGTTAAACCAGCCATAGCAATGTGGCTTTAAAGTTTCTTTTTTTTTGTTTTACTTTTGACTCTCTCACCCTGTTATTCACCACTGAGGATGCAATTCTTTGATCACAATTCATAACTGAAATACCAAACAAGTCTTGAGGTCTGAAAAGGGATCTAGTGACTAATGATAGCAACATAACTTGAGGCAGGGTAAATATTTTCTGGCATTTTCTTAAGATCAGAATGTGCATAAAGCTAAGCCTCATATTTATACTTCTGGGATTAGTGTGTGATGTACTTTTGCTGAAAACAATTAGAAAGTTCTTCTTACTAGAGCAATAGGGAGCAGCATGCAGGACGGTGAGTGTGGTTGAGTGAAATCATTCTGTTATGAAAAACCTCAAGCTGAAAGCAGTAAAACTTTTGCTACATTAACACCAGGAGGCTTTGGCTTGTATGAGCTTTGCATCACTTCAGAGCTGTACAAAAACAAGTGGCACAGCTGTCTTCAAGCTGGAAGCAGCAGCATTTAACAATTTCTGCTGCTCTTAGGAAATCATGGCCACAGACATCCCATGGGAGTGGTAGCAAAGCTCTAGATCTTTCCTGACTTTTCTTTTGGTACACCTCGGAAAGTTTCTGACCCTACATTGGGCTTGCAGCTGCCAAGCCACGCGTGCCCATGTGCTCAGTGGCCCCTGAAGGACCTGCAGCTCAGCTCTGTGCCCCTTGGGCATCTCAGCTTCTTCCTCCTGCTGAGACCAGTTACCTGTTCTCAGCACATCCCGTATCTGCAGCTCTCCAATTGTCTACAAGAGTGAGTGAAGGGAGTGGAACATCAATCTGAGGATGATCTTATATGAAAAAAAATCAAAACGTTGCATTTAGTGAACTGTCTCTGTCTAAGAAGTTGGCACCTGTGATAGTTTGAAAAGCATTTCAACTTTCAGTAGCAAGTTTCCGAGCACAAGGGTGTGATACAGGGCTAGTATTATATTAGGCTTAGACCGTATCCAAAATTTAGAGTTTCTAGCGAATAGACTTTAACAGAAATATTACGGAAGAAAACGTTTTCTTTCTGAGAAACTGCAATAGCAGAAATTCTAATATATAAAACCAAAATCAAATTTAAGAATACTGTTGGAAGAGACCAGGCAGCGTTTTGTGCAGTGGTCCTCAGTAAGGGGGTTTCTGTGATGCACACCATTGCAGCAGCTGGGTGGCAGAGCACGGTGCATCTCCCGATGGTGCTCAGGCAGGAGGTGGAGCTCATAAAGAAGAAAAGGTGCTAAAGCACCCAAGTGGCAACTCCCGGCATCACTGGGAAAGCAAATTTAAACACCAGTGGCGAGTTCATCTGAAAGAAAATGGGTTTATCAAACCAAACGGAGAGAGAGTGTCTGGTTTTGTGCATGCCTCCTCCGAACTGAAAGCGCTTCGCTGTATTTCCCAAGTGGAAAATTGAAACGTGGGAGAGACCTTCTCCATGTTTATGAACAGCAAATATGATTTTAGTGGAAAGGTTTTTGCATTGCATTTTGTGTTGAAACTGTATTTTAACAAGAAATTCCCGTTCATCTGTAATCAGAAGATATTGTTTCATCCTCACAATCTAATATATAGGTATTTTTAACACCAAATTATTACGTTTGTAGTCAGCTTTCATTCATTATTTAATAAAGCAAGATTTTAAGGATTACATTGATGTAGCTAATTAAACCAGTAGTTCTGGGAAGCAAAGCCATTAACTCTGAAGCAGTGTTTTAAAAGGTTATGATAACAAAATCTTTAATCATTAAGGAATACCCTAAGAGTAGAATATGACTAAAATGTGCTTTCCTTTCTTGAATGATCTACACAGTGACTGGTCGCGTTTTTTATTTATACCAATATTAGTCACTGATTCATCAATATTAATTTTATTTGATTCTACAGGACTGGTATGGTTTTCTTCCCAGCCACAGGCAGGAGTAGTTTGACTGCAGGCTTCTTAATCCAAGCAAAACCAGTGGTGCTACTCAGAGGTGTATCAGCAGTAACACTTACTAAACGTTTCAAGCCTAGAGGACCTGAAAAATGAGTATATTGCCAGTACGCTGCAGACAGAAAATAGGGATGGGAAGTAATTGTAAAGAGAGTGAATTAACATTAATCTTTGTACTATGTCTGTAAATCAGAAGTGATTATTGCAATCTTCTTAATGGATTCAGCAGGATTTTAAGAAGCAAACAGTGAACAGGATTTCAGATAAGGAGTTGGCTTCATAAATAGATAGTTTTCTCTTGTGGCAAAAATATTTGTTATCACAAAGGCTCATTTCTTATCAGTTTGGGCAAGTCATGCTCTGCTGCAGCGTATCGTGCTTGTGCTGTAGGTGGTTGGTGTCTGCCCCAGTTCATGCAGCCCCCCGGAACTGACTGACCCAAGCACTGGGGGAAGCAGGGGAAAAGATTCTGCCCTGTCTGATTTCCATCACTTCTGCAGTTCTTTGTGTTGTGTGTGCACAGGCACCGTACCCTCGTAGGCAGGCAGTTGTAATAGAACTGGATTTTGTTTTACTGTGATGTTCCTGTTGTGCCATAAATAAGTTCAAAAGCTCTCCTCCGCTACGAAGTACAGCAGAGCAACAGGAGAGGAGAAGCTGTCGCACATGCCCATGTTCAGTTGCTGTGGGAACTTGTAGAACGTGAGAGTCATATAAATTTAATTGGACAAGCAGATGACACGTTCCCTCCAGTTGCTGCTGCTTTGGCTCTGAAAACCCTAAACATTGTCCCCAGAGGGACCAACCTGGTCGCTCGCTTTACCTCCGTTTCCTACAGCTGACGTGGTGTGCGCTATCACTAGCTCCTGATATTGTTGACTGGTTTGATGATGACAGTGAGCTTGCAGGCAGGCTTTGCATTTTCCTAATTGTGTTTTTATTGTGCTTCATACTTTTTCTGAGTTTATTTGTGCGTGTGTGTGTCTTTTTATGTAGAAAGAAAGAAAGAACGCAGTCATTACCCCTGAGCCTCCTGCTCTTTGACTTGTTAGTAACCAAAGCCAGTGGGTGGCTGTGTGTTGTAGTCTTTTGGCAATCACCTCTGCTGCTTGTGTCAACGTTAAGGATACATCTCATTTCTAGATGCTGAGAAATTTGAGTCTGTAATGTCAGTATCTGATTTAAGGAAGGGATTTTAGCATAACAGGCTTAGTTAATATGTGCATTACTTGGTTTCTGCAGATTCTCTGTGGTGTATGTGCCTGGCAGCATCTTTCAGTTAGCCATGAGTGAAGTACAGTGGAAACTTTAGCACCTCAGAGATAATTTAAAGGCTGATTTATGTTCTTGGCCTAACTGAAACACAACTAAAAAAAAATCCTCTTGAAGTGATACATCTTGTGTCAGAGCCAGCAGGTTCTGCATCTCTCCTTTGCACTGTGTGATGAATACCAGCCCTGCATCCTCCACCTTCCTCCTCACCATACCCAGGCTGGTTTAGGAGATTGTCTTTATATTTTGGCTTTGATGGGCTCAGTGCAGGCACTGATGGAGAAGCTCTGTCCATGAAAGTTGCCTGATGATTTATTGTGTGTTTTACTTTGGAAAGTCTCTGCAGGGAGGCTGGGGCTTTGCATCCCACCCCTGCGTGGTGCCTGCCCCATGGAAATGGAGCACGGTGAGCAGGTGGTTGGGCTCTTCTCTGTGCTCTTAGTTTTGTAGATAAAGGCTTCAGTCAGCATAAGGGCAGTTTCCCAGCCCTAACTCGTTATTACTAGTTATCACTTCAGCGTTGACAGCTCGCTCTGGCTGTTCAAAGCACAAAACAGAAGCTGGTCCCCACCCCGAGGACTTTAATTATAAAGTGAGAAATGTCCCCTAAGAACAAATGTGCCTGGCGGCCCACACCGAGGCAGCGCTCTGGGAGCTCAGACATGCACCGGCACATCCCTGAGCTGTCCTGTTTCGCTGAGCCTGTGTGCCGAAGAGGAGGCTCATTTCTGTAGCCCGGTTCAGTTCCGTGCAGCAGATCTGGAGCACTGCAGAGCGAAGCACTCTGTCTGTCCTGGAGGATGCATGGGACAGCCCGGGATGCCTGTCCCAGGCAGCTCTGTCTCTCTGAACCCATCTCTGCTGACTGCAGAGAGCTGCAAATGCAGAGCACGTGGCTCCTCACGGGAAATCCTTGTACAGGGTGGCAGGTCTGGGCAGTCAGAGGCTTTGTAGGTTGCTCGTTAATTCCCTCTAAAACTGAGTATAGTTGCTGATGAGTGATGGCTTTTCAATCTTTTGTAATGTTGAACCAAAAAGACATGGCAAGTTATTGCCTGCTCTGATGAGGCTGTTCATCCTTCTGCCGCAGTTACTGGGACAGCCTGGGGGTGCTCTCCTCTGATGAGGAGCCTGCTCTCCCTTCAGTGTGGGATTTTTGGTGAGTGGGGCTCTAAGCAATGTCCCCAGTAACTTCAGGTATCATTTTTGTTTAGAACTGTGATTTTTGTCACCCGTTCTTCTGCTGTGGTGTAAACAGGGCACTCAGCTGCTGGAAAATTAGTCCAGAATGCACCTCTGGGCAACTGAGGATGTAGGTTTTTAGTTTTGGTGATTAACTCTGCTCATTCTGATTTCTGGATTAAGTCAGATTCCTTCACATCTGCCTGGGTGCCCTCATCCCATCCGCAGTGAGCTTTTAAGTAGCTTTTTGCCTTTTTTAGCAGAACCCGGCAGCAGCACCTTCTGCAAAGCTGCAATCCCCCGGCAGAGCTGGGAGATGCAAAGCCTTTCCGACAGCTCCCACCGTGCGACATGAGCCCGTCTGAACGCCGCCTCCCCCAGGGTCTGCGCACGGCGACAGACCCTGACAGTCCAAATCAGCACATACACACACAAAAGCTGCTTTCTTCTATTGTCGGGGGAGCCCAGAATGTACGTAGGGAAAAAGTGTCTGCCTCCCACGTGGGTTGGGCACTGGTGAGCCCCACCGGCCCCTCCAGCTGCAGAGGGCAGGCTGATGTGTAGTGAATGGAGACATCTGAGCAGGCTGGTGGAAGGAAAATGGTTTTCCTGTCTTTGTCAGAAGAAGTTTCATTAAGGAGGACAATGGGTGCTGATCCTCCAGCAGGCTACATCCAGAAATCCACCCTGGAAGCCAGTGGGTTTACTGTGATTTCATGCAAAAGCAACGTTTGACTTGCAGTCTTTAGGAGGAAAGGGAAAAAGCCTTCCCTTCCTGCACTGGCCATGTAGTGACCCATTGGCACCTGGTGGTCAGAAACCAAGTGCTGTGCTGAAAAATCAAAGCATTACAGCAATGCCAGTGGAGGTACCCTCATCACAGTAGATGCCAGAGACAGAAAAGAGCAGGTCTCGCCAGGGGATGAAGGTGCTCTCATCACATCTGCATCTACGTGTGACTCTCCCAGTTGCTGGGGTCTTTTGACGGTACACAGAACTGTTTTCCTTTCTCACTCGTACTTTTCCAGACTCCGGTGATGCTTGGGCTGGGTGGTCCATCCTCACCTCGGAAGGTTGCTGCAGGTTTAGAGCACCAGCTCTCCCGTGCCGTTAGCCAACGGGGCAGCGCAGCCCAGAACGTGACCCCCTGGCTGGCTGTAGGGGAGGGGGCTGGTGGCAGGGCAGTCCGCCTGGGGTCCTCGGGGCAGATTGCATTTCCCCTCACTCCTCCTGCCAACCTAACTTCTCTTGCTCACTGCTGATCTGCTCATCCAGGCATTTCCAGGCAGGGAGAAAGGTGCTGTTGATTGTGGGGCAGCTTTGGAGGCTGTTCAAAAGCTCTGGTTATACTGGACCGTTTTTGTGCGCAGAAACTTTAACCCTTTGGACTATACCTGGGGCTTCCAACGGGGATGGCTGTCTACGCTGTAGAAATGAAGATAACTCCTTTCCAGAAGGCCTGTTTCATAGTGCCTAATGCATATGGGGGCAAACTAACACTGATGATCCTGCTGCCTTTCCCTGCTCATGTTCTCCACCAGCCATTTTCTCTCCATTCCTATAATTTCTCTGGCTCAACCCTCTAATCCCCCGTCTCAGCTGAAGTTTTCCTTTTTTTTTTTTATTTTTTATTTTTAGTTGTTTTTTAGGGAATCACTGTGAAGTTGGATACTAACTTTTCACCTTCTACCCCTCCTTAGCAAGCAGCAGAACTCTTCCAAATCCAAGTCCGTTTGGGAGCAGAGGACCAGCCAGATCCGGATGCACAATTTCCGAGCCAGCTGCGAGGCGCTGTACAACGAGCTGGACCCAGAGGAGCGGGTGCGTTACGCTACCACCCTTCACATCAGGCCAGACATGAAGACCCATTTGGATCGGCCACTGGTGGTGGAGCCGAGGGGTGAAGGCAGGAACAACATCAGCAAGCTGAGCCCTGTGGACGTGCAAGAGGTGGAACAGACTAAAGTCAGCTCTACTGATGGGGCAGAGGCTCCGCGAAAGCACCACCGGCATCGGGATAAGGACAAACTGGGAGAGCAGGAGAAGGGGGATGTGACTAAGGATGAGAATGGGGAATCTGGTGCCAACAATAAGGAGGAGCGGCACAGGCAGCACAGGAGCCGCAGCAAAGAGGTGGAAGGGGGGAGTAAGGAAGGGAAAAGCGATCGCAACAGGAGTCAGGAAGGGGGAAAGAGGCACCATCGCCGAGGGTCAGTGGAAGAAGGTGCCGAGAAGGAGCACCGCAGGCATCGGACTCACCGGCACTCTGCTGAACGGCAAGGCAAGGAAGGCAACGGGGCAATCAATGGGGCCAGGAGCGAGCGGCGTTCCCGACACCGGGGAGGGTCGAGGTCTGGAAACCGGGAAGGAGAGCCTGGCTCCAAGGGTGAGAATGGAGAAGAGCCTCACAGACGGCACAGGTTCAGGAACAGGGCTCTGTCGACGTATGATTCAGTGGAGAAGGAGAACGGGGAGAAGGAGGGGGAGGCTGGCGAGAAGGAGCACCGGAATCATCAGCCCAAGTAAGTGAGTGCTGCGTGGCCAGGCTTGTCCGTGGGACAATTCGAGGGGCACAAGGCCCCAGACACGTTTCAGGGAATTACTCATTCCCCTCCCCATGGCATTCCCTGCTGTTGTTCTTGCACTCACACCAGCCACCATCGTAACCTGCAGCTCTGTTTTGTTTAAATCTGTAATGACAGGGGCTCCCCAAGGTGACTTCAGTCCATGATGGCCCATAAGAATAGCTCAGGTTTAAGGAAGGAAATATCCATGATGGAAATACCAACAGACCCTCTAGGACATAACATCAAGCAGAGAATTTCACAGCCTCTGAAGGAAGTTTCTGAGGGACATATTTTTAAATGGCATTCAGTCTTGCTTATAGTCCTTTGGTTTTCTGGTGGGTTTTTTTTTTGGTTTTTTTGGTTTTTTTTTATGCTGAGCCTGTCAGCTGCATCACCAGTTGTCGCAGCACATGGTTTCTTCCATTAAGAACAATGATGTACCCCATTTGGTTTAATTCTTATGTAAGTCAAGTGAGAAAAATAGTATTCATGAAGCATTTGGAGTAGTTAATAAAGAAGGATAGATTGCCTTTGTAGCTTTATTAGTCTGATGGAAAAGAAATTTCACTGGGATTCTTCAGAATGGAGTTCATGTCACCATGGAGAGCTGTGAGTGGCACTGAGATGATAATTTTCCTGTCTATATTATTCTCCTTTCAGATGAATTTCAAAACACTTTGCATACTGTTTTAGTCTGATCATCTGCCCAAGCTCACTTTCCTCCTCCCTGAAATACAGCCTCTGCTGCAGAGGATTGTAGAAGCTATTTAGTTGCTTACAGCAATGTTACAGAATGGTTTAGGACTGGAAAAGAGAATCACCAGATTTAAATAAGGCCTCGGGAGAACGTTAAGAAGCAGAATGTCAGACTTCATTCAGAAACCAGCTGACGCTGGAAAGCTAATGTCACTGCTACATGCAAGTGCCATGTGGTCCTTGCTTATCAACCTCAGTTCTGAGTCTCATTAAAGCGAACAAAATGATGTTCAGTGGCACAGTTCCTCTTAATGTTGTGCTTGGATGTTGGAAAGGTCTCACGCTGTGCTAGCAGTTAAGTTGTCCTGCAATCTGGGACTTTTCTGCAAAGCACTTCCACAAAGCAAGCCGTCTATGAAACCGAGCAAGAGATGCAGCATCAGGGCACATGTTTTACCTGAATCCTTCTTGGGCCATATTTAATAAAATCTGGTTTTTCTACCTTAGGGAGAATCAGTGTGAGATTGAGGCTAGTGGAAGCGTGAGTGTCCCTGTGCACACCCTTCCCAGCACCTACCTGCAGAAAGTGCCCGAGCAGCCTGAAGATGCTGACAACCAGAAGAACGTGACGCGCATGATTCAGCCACCTCTGGACAAAACCACCACTGTGAACATCCCTGTCACTATCACTGCCCCGCCGGGGGAGACCACTGTCATTCCAAGTGAGTGCCTTTGTCCCCCTGCTTTTTGCTATGAAATTGCCAGAAAAGAGCTAACTTTCCCAGGAGCTAGCAGCACAGGCTGGGTGATGGGGACTCTCCTGGCCACCAGCATCCTTGTGATAGGCAGGCAGGAGAACTTCATATAGGCTCTATGGTTCATGTAGCCTGCAGGAACCCAAAATGAGTTCCTGGGTCACCTGGTGGCTCTGGAAGACACCACATAAGGTTCCCTGGAGATGGCTCATCCAGAGCACATCCACGGATCTTTACATAAGAGAAAGATGAAGGAGCAGGAAAACCAGCACAATGTTAGTAACCGAGAGCGGTGCAGCAAAATAAGCAACTTGTGTAGCAAACTGGTCAAGAACTTGTGAGCACAGGAGAAGGTCTTCTGCTTTAGCACCTCTCTCTGCTGCCATGCTGCAAGCTCCTGCTCCCACAGCGCTGTGCCACTGTTCCCCTGGTGTCCCAGGGGCCTGGCTGGCCCCAGACCCCTCAGCAAAGGACAGGGGAGGCAGTGGCGTTGCATTCAAGCCCACAGATGGAATTCAAGCTCCTTGGCGTGTTAGCTGACCCTGCCGTGGAGCAGCACATCTTTCACGGCTGCACAGCTACCACAGCACCCGCCTGTGACCCTGCCGCTTTGGGCTCCTGCAGGCTGTGTCATTTTAGAGCTCCTTGTAGCCCCCTGCACCTCATTTTCAGCAGATCCCCCCTAGCTTGCCCTTTTCCAGAGCTCTCAGCCCTGGGTCTACCAGCAGTAGATTTACGCCGGGGTCACAGATGGTCCCAAGATCATTGTGCCCCTTGTCTGCCCTGCAGCCACCAGCCTGTTGTGACCAGCTTGTGGCTCATCCCTGCCAGTGCAGGCACAGCCCGGAGAAGTCTCGAGAGCTGGGGGTGCGAGGAGAACTGCAGGGTGAGATCTAAGAGATCCACCTTAGGTTGCGGGCTGTCGGGACTCTGCTTTCCAGGAAGCACAGCCAAAAGCTAGTGGTTTCTCTGCGTGCTGCTTCTCCGTGTTTTCAGCCACACGAGACTTGTCTTTCCACCCCCTCATCCCTCTTCGTGCTTCTCCTTTCTTAAATGGTAATTTAACTATATTGCAAGCCTGAGTTCCTGTCAATCAGGATTTATTAGGCTCTCTCTTTCCTGGTCATTTCCTCTGTATCTGGCTTGAGATACAATAAGGAGTTTATTGAACATGTCACTCACACACAATGAAATGTCATTTTGTTGCAAAATAAAATAAAAAGTAATAACACACACACACACCACACCCAACACATTGTCAGTGGGTGGGGTTGTTGGATTCTAGGTTCTGTGAATTAATATGTATATCTGTGTAAGAAGAGAATTCGCAGCATAAAATGTTTTCCAGTTCAAATATTGGAAATTATCTTAAGTAAATCACCCTATAAACTCACTGCAAGTAAACTTATGATGGAAATTATTTCTAACTTTTGGAAGTAAGGTTAAGAACAGTCTTCTAGGAGGGGATCATGTAAATTAAAAACCTGATTTAAGATGGAGCTTGACAGCTTTACACATAGAACCCCCTGCCAAACCTGGGATGCATTATGCAGGCACAGAACTGGGGGGTCCAAGAAGTCCCTTCCAAGTCTCTGTTCCTAATGATGGGAAGTTCAGCAGTCTTAGCCCCAAAATTATTAAAGTTTGTCTATGAGTTTGCTCTATGAGTTACACGTTCCAAAGCCAGTCACGCTACTGCTCCATGGGAGGAGATAGAGAATTATGTAGCTGGTTAGACTTACCGTCTTTTTTGCTTTCCAAGGATCCCTAGCTGGTCCTGTCTCCCTAATAATTTATGAAATTTGGAATGAGATTTCCATCCCCAGTTTAGCAGCTCTTGTATACATAAGTGTAAGGTTTCTTTGTCTGCACTGGGCATCTTTGTTTCCTGGCCATTTCTGAGATATTGCTCATCAGTGCAGCAGTTAAGGAGTATAATTGCAGTGTGTATGTCCTGTAGTAAATAGCGGTGATAATAATCAAATGATTGTTCGTCACATTTAATCAACATATTCAAAGGCTGTTTGCTATCCCAGCTGCATTGTTTGCATATCCAGCTGTTGCAGGCAGCCTGCTGTGTGAAGACTGCAGATACATTTTTAACTCTCTCATTTCTGTCTCCTTCGATTCATATTTCAGTGAACAATGTTGAATTTGAGAGTAAAACAGAGGAGAAGAAAGACATCGATGACTTGACGAAAAATGGGCCTAAACCAATCTTGCCTTACAGTTCCATGTTTATCCTAAGTCCTACAAATCCGTAAGTCCTCTGACTCTGCAATACCACTCATGGGTTACAGGTACTGCAAGCAATAATGTTGGCTTGATCTTCATCTCTGCCAGTCAGACACGTTAGGAAATGAAATAAAAACTTATGTAGGCTGCAGAGCAGATGCTGCCTTTCAGCCGGGCATTCCTGGGGGAATAAATTGCCAGGACAGGGAAAAGAAGATGCTTTAGGCGGGTCCCTCTGATGGTCAGGTGGGCAGTTATTTGCTCTGTTGTAGATCACTGAAGGGTGGGAACGTGGACTGTCGCTGGGGCATTACGGACATTATCGGGAGAAGCAGATTGGGGGCTGGTTTTGTTGTTGACACATTTTTGCAGGTTCCTCGGTGGGGACTCACGCTCTTTCCGTACTAGTGCCATTGCATCAGTGAAAACTTTGAACTTCTGGGAAACCTGAGTGGTTTTCATTTGCCAAGGCTGAGAGTACAGCTTGTGGGATCTGTTGGGATTACAGCATTGCTTCCGCTTCAGGCATCTCTACCTCATGGGGAGCTTTGTACTCAAAGCCTGTAAATACCGAATATGTCGCTCTGAAGGGCCGCAGGACTAGACAAGAGCAGCAGGGGTTGTAATAATTGTAGCATGAAGTCCTATGAGTCATTTTAAGCAGTAACTTAGGGCAACGTAGGGCTTTTGAAACTTCTGCCAATGCAAAGATCTGTTAGGACCAGATGTGATCATTTCTCTCTGGCTCAGGTAGACATGTTGCAGATTCTAGGTGTTGCTTTCTGAGGCTGTACGCTGCGTGCTCAGATACCAAAGGTGATCTCAGGCCCTTTCTTTGGCAAGACGATTCAAGAGAAGAATGGGTGCTGCTGCACCTCCTGCTGCTCGGGGCTGTGGCATCCTGGCTGCCTCTTCGGTCGGTGGAACAAAACGAGCTGCTCCATGTGCTCGTCTTTGGCATCAGAAATGCCTCTGTGGTGGAAGCCATGGTCTGGCACCCCTGGGCAGTAGGCAGGCTGAAAAGTTTCTTTAAACTCAAGTGCCAGCTGAGCAGTTCATGCTACAGCCCTGAATGCTCCAAAATGATACAGCTCTGTGAGCAGAAGGAATTTGTCACTGAGAGAAGTTAGAGACTATCTGTCAGTGCCAGCCGTTAGGGAGAATGACCCCAAACTACCACTAATCTAATCTCATCTCCAAAGGAAATGAACTGAAAACTCAGTATCTGATCCTTCTGTCTCAAACCCGCAAGAGAGACGCTTGTGTTTCCCCTCCGCCTTCCCCAGCCACCTGCCAGG
>JAVJGJ010000037.1:106837584-106858659 GCA_035590215.1 Microhierax caerulescens
GTGTGGGGCCGGGGGCTGCCGGGAGCTCCACGGCCGGCCTGGCCGCGCCTCATGCAGCTTGGCCCAGTCCAGGGCCGGGCCGGCCTGTGCGCCTCACGCAGGCCCGTCCTGAGCGGGGCTGGCGCCGGGGCTGGCCTGGCCTCCCTTTACCAGGTTGTCCCTGGCAAAGGCCGGAGCGGGGCCGGGGCTGGCCTGGCTGTTCCTCACGTAGGCTCTCCCTGACTAGGGCCAGGGCCAGCCTGGCCTCCCCTCACACAGGTTGTCCCTGGCAAGGGCCGCAGCAGGGCCGGGGCTGGCTTGGCCGTCCCGCACTCGGGCTCTCCCTGACCTGGCCCTAGTTCTTGTTCACCTGGCCTGGCTGTTCCTCACCCAGGGTCTCCCTGACTAGGGCCAGGGCTGGCCTGGCTGTTCCTCACACAGCTTGTCCATGGGCAAGGGCCAGAGTGGGGCCATGGCTGACTTGTCTGTGCCAAACACCGGCCCTTCCTGACTAGGGCCAGGGCTGGTTTGACTGTTCCTCACACAGGCTCTCCCTGACGAGGGCTTAGGTTTGCCTGTCCTCACCTTACACAGGCTCTCCCTGATCAGTGCCAGGGCCAGCTTGTCCTCCCCTCACACAGATTCTGTGACCAAGGCCAGGGCTGGCCTGTCTGTGCCTCACACAGCTTGCCCCTGGCAAGGGCCAGGGCTGGCTTGTCCACGCCTTGCACAAGCTCCTTGATGAGGGCCAAGGCCAGCAGGTGCTGCCAGGTCATGCTCAGAAATGCAGCGTTGTGCATGGTATGAATAAAGAAACCCAGTGCTGCTGCTGCCCCACAGGAGCCTACTCCTTTCCCTGCCTGCATGTGGAGCCCCTGTTCCTGACTTACAGCGCTGATGCCCATCACCAAAGCCTATCAGGCCCAAATTGCCAGGAGCTGTTAATCATCCACATGTTGATCTGACTTGTGTTTTCTGACTGTTTTCCCTCCAGGAAGAAGTTGGACCTCTGCTTAAGTCTTCTGCCTGGTACTGAAAAAGAATTGAAATGGCAGCTGTAAAACCAGCTAAATCTTCTCTTCTTTTTGCAGTCCCCATTAGACTGTTTCGGAAATAATTTGCCATGCAGTTTGAGATTTAGAGTTTGTTAAAATGCCTGAAATAAAAGTCACTCCCTTGGGTAAGTCCAATCTAAAATCATCCTGGAATAGAAACACTGAAAAACTGTGGAGTTTAGGATTCAAAGTAATATGCGTTGGACTGTTGGGGATGTGTGCCTTTCTATGCCAACAAAAGCTGGCCATGGGGTTGCATCACACAGCATCCTGACTTGATTCTTGTTCGTATGTTACTGTCCTCCTTTTCAAGCAACCGAGACTCAAACAGCGTGGTAACTCTTTATTTTGATACAGAATTCATTAGCACATACTAGTAAAGGCGTCATAGTATTGCACAGTATTACTAGAGTATTAGTTAATGGTGCTGAAGATCTACAGGAAGTAAATTTTTCTCTCCTTTTTTTATGGGTTGCACAGAAATTGTTGAGGTACCTTTATGTACTGTGAGGGGAGAGGATGTGCTGAACAGAACTGCTTTATCCTGGGGAATAGTTTTCTGGCTTGGTATGGACCTGACTCTAGTTGAGAGTCTTCTTAACAGAGGTCTGTGCTTTCACTGAGAGGCAGAGTACTTGAGGAGGTGCAGCCGTGGGAACTTTGAGTTTCATGCTAGTCCTTTCCAGATATTATTTTACTCTTACTTGAAGCTGTAGCTGTGATCACACAGCAGCGAGCAGAGAATACACGTGCCCTGCATCTGAACTGCTTATGGGTTTGGGCGCAGTGCTGTATTCACTGCAGTTTTGCAGCTGCTGCTGGAAGGCCCTCTTGTAAGCTCGGGATCAGGTAAGTCAGTTCAGGTTTGCTTACCCTCTGCTTGCTTGCAAGATCTGTTTGCAACAGATCTGCTTGCTTGGGCGAAAGAATGTAATCTTTTCTTGCATCAGAAAAGGGCTAGGAAGTCTGTACAAACTGTTAAATGCTTCTCTTGGGAACTGATTGTAAATATTCCCAGAAATGTCTTACTTGTCTTTCTTTTGCTTGGATCAGGAGCTGGCCAGGATGTGGGGCGCAGCTGTATCCTTGTGTCTATTGCTGGGAAAAATGTTATGCTTGACTGTGGGATGCACATGGGCTACAACGACGATGTGAGTATGGTGAAGCCTGAACATGGTGTAGAGATGCTTTCCAGGTGCATCTGCCTGGCCCTTCCCAGCAGGGCTCCTGCATTGTTCTGCTCCATTCCCTTTTATTTTGAACGTGGCCTGGCTCATCTTAGGTGATGTGGGGGTAATGTTGCCTAGATGTGCATTATTGGGCCTGTGTATCAGCCACTGCTGGAGCTGGATTGTGCCAGAGAATGAACTGTTGCCCCGCCAGCATGTTGCCTTCCCGTATAAGAGGTGTGTCCCCTCAAGTATTCCTGGTCTGTGCCACCATCTGACCATCCTTTCCCAGGGTTGTGGTCTCAAAAAATACTTGGCAAGCTGTGAATGCTGCATTTGGGGTGGTTTTGGTCTTCCTGTATTTCTTCTATCTTCTATGCTTTAGAGCAGTAATCCTGCCATTAGCTAGGCTACTCTTGATACAGCGCTTGGTTTTGGGTAGTTAATTACTTGCGGGATCTGCATGATGTTATCTCTAATGCTTTAGCACCAGGAAATACTCCAGAAGTTTGGTCACTTGATACCCATAGGAAAGGAGTAATGGCAGAAATGCTCTGTGAGATAGACAGAGTTAAAGGGTGACACAGCAAATGTGCCATTAGAGAAAAGGTTTTGAGTGTTTCTGCTTTAATGCCTGCAGGTAAGTTAAAACCCATTGGTCACCTGTTTTACTTTGAAGATCAACTTGGCCTAATTTATTTATTTGTGAGGTCAGTTTCCCTGTCTGCCCTCTGGCAGCCCTTCCCTTCTTTGACACTTTTTGCCCAAAACCACTGATGGTATTGCCTGCAGCTCTTACTGTGTTGCTGACACTGGTGCGGTCTGCTGCCTTACTGCAGTTTTGCCTCGAGATGGATTATAGCACCTTCCCAGTGTTTCAGGTCGTCCACGCCATTGTTTTGTTGGATTAGTAATGTGGTATTGACCAGCTTTGTTGTGTGACAGATAGCCTGTTTTTTTCCTGGTTTTGCAGAGACGCTTTCCTGACTTCTCTTATATTACTCAGAATGGAAGGCTGACTGACTTTCTAGACTGCGTGATCATCAGGTGAGGAAGCTTCCTTCCTTGTCAGAGCTCAAATAGGAAATGGGAATGCTTTGTATAAGTGCCTCTAGCAACCCAAACTTTCATTATTTGGCTAGTTCCTCTATGTCATGCAGAGCTTTAAAAATCTGAAGCAAGATCTAAGAACCAGGCAAGCTTAATTCCTGCACCACATCTCCTTTATCCTTTGTGTCTTTTTGCAGCCACTTTCATTTGGACCATTGTGGAGCTTTACCATATTTCAGTGAAATGGTTGGTTATGATGGGCCCATTTACATGACGCATCCTACCAAGGCCATCTGCCCCATCCTCCTGGAGGACTATAGGAAAATAACTGTAGATAAGAAAGGGGAAACAAACTTCTTCACTTCTCAAATGATTAAAGACTGTATGAAAAAAGTAGTTGCTGTGCATCTTCACCAGACAGTTCAGGTAAACGATCATTTCCGCATACTCTTGGGTCACACCAACTGGATTGTTGTAGAAGGCAGAGCAATTTTGTGTTGTTTTTTGTTTTTTTTTTTAATGTTTGTGCTAATGCTGTGTTTGCCTGTTTGTGCAGGTGGATGAGGAGCTGGAGATCAAGGCATACTATGCAGGCCATGTGCTAGGAGCAGCCATGTTCCAGATCAAGGTTGGCTGCGAGTCAGTTGTGTACACGGTAAGTAAGGATGACGGCGTAGATACCCACACCTCCTTTTAATGGCCTGTCTGGTTACCTTCAGCATGTTAACGGATCTCTCTTCTTCCATTAGGGTGATTATAACATGACACCAGACAGACATTTAGGGTGAGTAGGAAGCTGAGATTCTGTGAGTTGTATATGTTTCTGACAGGAATATTTTAGCACAGCTTCTGTTTATGCTAGGGGCTTATCAGCATTCATTCTTTGTTAGGAGACTGGAACGTTTAGTGATGTTTTTGCTGGAAAGATAAATGCAATTTTGAATTGTGAGAATGAACAGATCTGCATTGATTCTTCCAGACAGACCTTAATGTAATCTTCTTCTGAATACTCACACTAATCTGTTTTTAAGGCTGCATAACAATGGGACTTAGATGTTTGAAATGTTTTATTGTCATGGTATCTTCTAAATGTATTTACTTTCTAAGAGAGTGCCAATCACAAACTTTAACGTTAATTTTATTTTTACTGGCATATATGAGAGATTTAGAATATTTCTATTTAGAGTATATTTTAATGCATCTAGAACAAGTAATAGACTGGAGAAAGACTGCTTTTCAAAATCTGTAGTCCCTTCTGGACTGGATTCATTTAATGAAAGCATAGCCTGCAAAGAGAGGGTCCTGGTGCTGCCACAGAACTCCTAGGTGGCTTTGGGAAGCTGATGCACATCTGCGTCATGTTCCGTCTCCTGCAAATGGAGATGGTGACGTTCTCCACCTTGGAGACCTGCAGACCAGAGGTGCCAGCTACCTTCTCTTAAATTGATCAGGGTTTTATAAAACTCCTTTTGTTTTAGTGCTGCCTGGATTGATAAGTGTCGCCCAGATTTATTAATAAGTGAATCTACCTATGCCACAACTATCAGAGATTCCAAACGCTGCAGAGAAAGAGACTTTTTGAAGAAAGTCCATGAGACTGTAGAAAGAGGAGGGAAGGTATGGCGTTTTGATAATCTAAGCGATGTTGTTTTTCCTCTGTGAAGCTCTTGTTGGCTCTGTAGTGCTGTGCAACTATTTAACTTGGGCGTCTATGTATGATTACTATGTGAAACTGAGAAAGAATTTTTATATTCCTCCATCTGTACTTTAAAAGAGAGAATATGAAGCATTTAAACTATGCCTATTAAAACTATTTAAACTAGGAAGAAAACCAGACTATGAGTTAATGAGAGAGTAAGGGAAGTGCTGTGCTTACAGTCTGCATACTGAGGATATCATCTTGGTGTCCATTTCCATAAATGATGCCAGAGTTGTTGCTCTCAGCAACTTGTTTTTGTATAACCCAGGAGAGGACAGAATTGAATGTGTGTGTGACTGAGGTCTTAGCCCAGCAGGCAGGTGCTCGTCAAGTCTCAGTGCCTTTTGCTCCAAAGTTGCGGAACACCACGTTGCTGTGGAAAGAAAGGTTGGCAAAAAGAGTATCAGAGAGCGAGAGGGCACTGAGGGCTTATTCAGAGATGGCGGTTTGGGTCTCTCAGCCTGTAAATCATCTCTCTGTTGCAGGTTCTTATCCCAGTTTTTGCCCTTGGACGTGCCCAGGAACTTTGCATTTTATTGGAAACTTTCTGGTGAGTGCAGTCTCACCAGTGCGTGACTCCTTCACCTCCTTTTTGTCCTCCTCGTGCTGTGGTCCCAGCAGATTTCTGTGATTCTCTCATGCCTGTTTAGTACAGCTATTCTCATTAATATTCCTCTTTGTGTCGGCCCATGCTGGCAGTTGGGAATTACTTCTTTCCATGTATTTCCCCGTGTTCCTGGCTCTAAGCAGGAAATTAACATTTTCTTCTCCCCAGTCATTCTCCACTCCTCCCCCAGACACTCGGGATCAACTGTCCTTTAAAAAATGTGATTGCGTCTTTGTCACATTGTAAAATCGTTTTCATGGGAGTGGGAGGAGGGATGAACAAGTGTTAAACTTACACATAAACACTGTTTGGAAATGGTTTTGATAATACTAAATGATACTGCTTTTAATTATTTCTCATAGCAGAGGGATTAGTGTTTGTAACAGAAGGAAGTTGTGTGTCGTGGGTGAGGAGGAGAATTGGGCTAAAGCTACTTTTCAGAAAGCTAACGCATAGTGACGTAGCATCATCATAGTACTGATTTGTAGCTTGTTGAGAGTTGGGTACGCACAAAAAAATACCTTTGGTGCCTACGTGGATTTACGGACTTCCAGCATGGATAGCCAGGATCCGAACTTGGCCCTCACACCTATCTGGAATGCTTCTTTCTACAGGGAAAGAATGAACTTGAAGGCTCCAATTTATTTTTCCACGGGACTGACGGAGAAGGCCAATCATTACTACAAGCTCTTCATCACTTGGACGAATCAGAAAATCCGGAAAACATTTGTGCAGAGGAACATGTTTGAATTCAAACACATCAAAGCGTTTGATCGGGCCTTTGCAGACAACCCAGGGCCTATGGTAGGTGGAGTAAACACCTGATGGGGCAGGGCTGCAGGTTCAGGGAGCTGCTTTTGTACGATTTTGTTCTTGGCTGAGGCAAACAGGCAGTTGCAAAAGCTAGGCATCCTCTACCCCATTAATATCAGCTTTAATATCCCATCTTAAACCCTTCTGTGGCCAGGCCATCCGAGTGCTTTTATCTCTGTAACTATTAAAGGTATTTCCATCTTTATTTCAGGAAATAAAATGCCCAGAGAAAATAAAAAAGATGATTGCATGTTCATATAATCTGTACCCCTGGGCCCGATCCAAACAATAATTTTTACAGTATATTGTTTTACTTAAGTCAAGAGACAAATCCTTCCCAACACAATCTCTTATTGCTGGTTTTATTTCTGGTTTATTAAACAGCAGTTGCAAGAAGAATCTGCTGAGCATGATAGTGCCATTATAAAACCATTCAAAGCTTTTATCAGGTACTATGGATGCTCACAAAAATTTCCTAAAACAGCAGTTCAACTTCCATGAAGATTAGACAAGGTTGGAAAAAATAAAATAGGAAAAGTCCCCATTAGAGTTTTGCTGTAGTAAGTGTGCTGTAATGTGTATTAGCGGATACTCCACAGTTTTAGGGTGTTTGTTTATTCCACTTGTATATATTACAAGTAATGGAAAAAAACTATTTTGTGTGGTGATTCTTGGCACATCTTTGAATTCCAGGTTGTGTTTGCAACACCTGGTATGCTTCACGCAGGACAGTCCCTTCAAATCTTCAGGAAATGGGCAGGGAATGAAAAGAATATGGTAAGAAATTCTTGTTTCTTTGAGCGATGTTTTGTGTTACCGTGGTAGTGGTACTGATGCTGTTGTGGGAGCAGAGGCTGTGGGGAAGGCTTTCCTGAGCACCTCGGGTTAAGGGATACGAGGCCTCTACCGAACCAGCCCGGGGCAGAGTCTTTCAAACTGTGTTTTCTTTGCTGTGTGTGACAGGGCACGCAGAGGAGAAGGTCAGTGTCTCAGACAGGAGGCTGTGGGAGACTTTATTTTCAGAAATGCTTTCATTACTATGAAGCTGCTTCAGAGACATTCGTAACTAGCATTAGTCCTTAGTGGAGTATAGATTTCAGCAGTTTGCTTTCTAATTTCATTTTCATGTGTGTGCTGGAGTTGGGTGTTAGCAAGCTGCAGAACAAAGCAAGCAGCTTTCCAGTGTGGGGTGGTTTATGTAATGGGGAGAACACAAATTAACATCAACATTATGCATTGTGCATTTTTCTGTTCACGGCAGCTACGCTGCGCACGGTCCACGTGCCGAGTTGGTAGATTTTTCTGGTTTCCTTCTCAGGTCATCATGCCTGGCTACTGTGTGCAGGGAACCGTAGGCCATAAGATTCTGAGTGGGCAGCGCAAGCTGGAAATGGAAGGAAGACAAATAGTAAGTTTTATTTTCAAGGAAGAGGATTTTGGGGAAGTTCCTCGGAACTTCAGGTGGTAGTTACAACACTGTGTACCTGTAATGGGAACATGCTACATACAGCATTGAAAATGCCCAATTAACACTTTGTGGTTGGACTAGGGTTTTTTTTTTCCCATTTGCCATACTTTACATTGGCAACAGTTTGTCTTTTCCTCTGCCCTAAGACTTTGTCAGGGGCCTATTTAGGATGGTTAATAACTAGGCCCCGTTAGTTAGGTAGGTAAAAATGATATATTTTTAGGCAGACGGGCATATTAAAAAACCTGATACCAGCTGTCCTTAAGTATTGATTTGTTTTGGCAGATGTGTGACATGTACCGTGCTCTGAAATGGGGCAGTTTGATCCTTAAGTTATTGAAAGCTGCTCTGCACAGCACTGCCTGCAGTCTGTGCTGGGAAGCAGCTCCCTCTCCAACCTCATTTTCCAATTCAGCTGTTCTGCTTCCTGCCTTAAACTAAATACGGAGGAGTCTGGGGGGTCTGTTTGCGTGTGGTGTACAAGCTGTAGTGAGCCAAAGCGATTCCTGACTCACAAAGCCTGTGCTTTCTGCTCCTCCGCAGCTGGAAGTAAAGATGCAGGTGGAGTACATGTCCTTCAGTGCCCACGCAGATGCCAAGGGAATAATGCAGCTGATTCGCCAGGCTGAGCCACGAAACGTTCTCTTGGTCCACGGTGAAGCAAAGAAAATGGAGTTTCTGAAGCAGAAAATAGAACAGGAATTTCGTACGTATGGTGTTGGTACTGAAGAGGGAACGGTGGTAGAAGGCAGGCCTTACAGCTCACGTGCTTAATCCACCGGACCTCAGCACAGTCAGGCATAATTAACGCACAGGACTGGGCACCCTTAAGAAATGTAGTATCCATGACATATCTTACTTAATCTGTTAAGCTCATTTAATTTTAATGCCCGTTTGGACTTGAAGTAAAAGGTTTTTTTGTTATGTTTGTATTGTTACAGTTCAGCACTTACTGAATTTGTATTTCTTTAGACTCCTGAAAGAAGCTGAGGTGGGCAGGGTATAGCTGAGGTTGTAAGTCAGCAACTCCAGTTACATGGAATGAGCTCTGGGAAAAAAAAATAAATTATTCCTTGGAAACAGCTGGCTATTAAATGCCTAGTGGAGAAAGCATAGAGTTCACATGGGATGGTCACTGCCCTTGCAGAGACTTGTTAGCAGCGTCAGTGGGGGCTGTTTTGTTACAGTCTGTTAGCGTGTCACCCCCGGCAGGGAGTCAGGACAGCTAGGCTGGTGGGGGTTGCCCCCCAGGGGGGTTCTGACAGTTCGGGTAAGGTCGTGAGCCTCAAGCCTGAGCAGCAGTTCTACTTTACAGCCTCTTTTCAAATCCCTGGTATTAATTTTCAGCTGATCGCTGTTAAACTTCGCTCCTTGTCCCAAACAGCTGCGAGAGGCCTCTGCCAAAACGAAGGTGCTTGTGGGATGCGCGCGGGCTGCTTGTGGGTGCTGCCGCAGCCCCTCTGACGTGGGTCGTTCACATTGCAGATGTCAACTGTTACATGCCTGCAAACGGGGAGACTGCCACAATATTCACCAATCCCAGCATTCCAGTGGACATATCCCTGGGACTCCTGAAGAGAGAAACGGCAATAGGTGACACACTTTGAACCAAGGATTTAATCTTTTGGGCCCTGCCGCTGTGTCACATGCTGCTTGTGTTAGGTGGGAGCAGTGTTGCAGGGCTGCCCGCAGCAGTGGTGGCTGATAACAGCGTTTCCTGTAAAAGAACGGCTTTTATGAGCACGTAGTGGGTGCGAAGGCTTCCTGTGAGATCAAGTGGCTACTGTGCTGGGAATGTATAGTCACTCATTTTTGAAAACAAGTACACACGCTACCTTGTTTTGCCCATTCCCTATGAAAACAAAGTCCGTGGATGCTTTTACTAGCTAGGTCTGTGAAAACTAGAATTGCTTTTATAAACCAAATTTAAAAAGAAGTATCTAAAAGCTTTCAAATCGGGAAGCGCCGTGGGAAGGGAGGCAGTTGCTCTGTATTACTAAACACGGCTTCTTATGTGCCTGGAGCTCTGATAATGGTGTAGGCACCAGGTGCTCCAGCGGACAGGAGAGCAAAGATGTAAAATCTTTGTGTCTCTGAACCTGAGCAGGGACTGAGAAATCCAATCTGTTCGGTCCTCTAGCAGTCATCTGGTGTGAAAAGTAAGTGCATCGTCATTAACTGTGTCGTCTTTCTCTTCCGTTGGCCTCGGTTTAGGTCTGTTACCAGATGCCAAGAAGCCCAAGCTAATGCATGGCACATTAATGATGAAGGATAATGTAAGTAAAAGAGCAGTCTGTAAAACAGACTCTTTAGCTTGTCAGTTGTCTTGACTGATAGTCCTCACTGGTCCCACAACTTCAGAGTTAGTATCTTGCTATTCATGAGCGCGGGGCAGGTGGTGGTAGAATTTTTACTGGTCGGTCTGGTGCATGCTCACAGATGAAGTCTCATGAAATGGGTAAATCTGAAGAGCTGCTTCTGTTCTAAGGCTTGTTTCTGCACCCCAACTCCCCCCCCCCAGCCCCCTGCAGCCGCTCTGAGGAGACTGGGGTTTC
Source organism: Microhierax caerulescens (assembly GCA_035590215.1). Taxonomy (NCBI): domain Eukaryota; kingdom Metazoa; phylum Chordata; class Aves; order Falconiformes; family Falconidae; genus Microhierax; species Microhierax caerulescens. The sequence continues at coordinate 106,847,980 of JAVJGJ010000037.1, forward strand.
CGTCTCTGAATCCAAGGTGCTCCCGGTTCACTGTGCCTGTAAAAAACAAAAGACTCCCAAAGCAGCCTGTTGTTGTACACCTCGGTTTGTGGGACAGGGATGGAAAGGTGCCGAGGGAGGAATTCTTACCCTGTAACCTCATGTTTATATTTAAGCAAATCATTTCCCCTGATAAAGAGGTTAAACCAGCTTCCATTCAGAGAGCAACTTCCATTTGGGGAAATAAGGCATTGGTGTGAGTCTTTAGGTGGATGTTTTGCCAGTGTCTTGGCTCTGCCTTTGCTCTGCCTTTGCTCTGTGTCATATGTTCGTGCCCAGCTGTTACTGCTTGCAAAGTCATGGAAATGTGCCGAGACATTTCAGAGCTTGAAAGGAAATGATCTTGCCTGCTGGAGTTTTGCAGTGAGGAAGACAGACCTGTGCGCAGGAATAAAACTTCAGAAAGTGCAAAGAAATGGTTTATAAGGGGTTTGTATTTTCCTCTGCAGAGCTTCCGCCTGGTTTCTCCTGAGCAGGCCCTGAAGGAGCTGGGCCTTACAGAACATCAGCTGCGCTTCACCTGCCGCGTTCACATCCAGGATCCGCGGAAAGAACATGAGACAGTGCTTCGTGTGTACAACCACCTCAAAGGGTGAGTCCGTAGCTGCTTTTATCCCTCCAAGGGATGGACTTGAGCTTATCACTCTTAGTGTAGGTCATGTGAATGCCCCCTCCTTTCTGGCCTTCCAGACCAGCCCCAGGGAGCAAAGAGAAAATTCTCCGCAGCCCGAAACGTGACCGCTCTAGATTTTAGTCTGTGTAGCTGATGTCACCAGTGCAGCTGTTACGCTGCAGTGGCAGAGGCTGGTAGTCAGCCTACAAGCCCGCGGTGCCTGCCAAGCTTAGAGCAGTCCACCTGCTCCTCCTTCACAAGCTAGCAGCACGTACACCTTGAACGCTGGCGGATTCCAAGTAGCCCTTTGCTCAGATGAACAGGGTTCACACTGGAGCTACAGAACTAAATTCTGTAGGAACCCTACTTGATCAACATAAGAACCAAACCAAGCAAGCTATGACTTGGGCCCCTTCTCCCTTCCTTGCTGGCTCAGACGTGCTGGTGTTTGGGATCCAGAACTAGAGGGGGCGACCCACCCTTAGCTGGTTTGCACATCCCACTGAAAATAGCTCACGTGTCTTCTCTCACCAGGGTCCTGAAGGATTATTCCGTGCAGCACCTCCCTGACGGCTCCATAACAGTGGAGTCCATTCTTATCCAAGCCACAGCACACTCGGAGGATCAAGGAACCAAAGTCCTGCTGGTATCCTGGACTTACCAGGTAGGAATACCTGCAGACACACTTCTCTGGCAGCTCTGACCTTAACTCCTTACAGCCCGAGCTGTCCTGCACCCTGGGCTGCTCTTGTGAGGGCGTGCTGCCACCGCGCTGAGCAGCTCGAGTGGAAGATGGTGAGGCGAGTCCCTGCCGTTTTCTTCACCATTTTAGGTTTGGTACAAATCATTTTATAGGAGCTCTGCTGAGTCAGTTTTCTCTGGGACCACTGAACTCAAGGCAACTGATCTGAAGTAACTGCACTTAATATAATTACAGTCAATTACAATTATTTCTAGGACACTATAGTATCCAGCTCCTAAACGCTCAGCTGTATCACTGCTGCCATACAGAGTGTGGCAGTGTTTTATATTGTATTTCTTAGCTTTCTGCTTGTCGGTTGAAGTTTTACACCTAGCTAACACAAAGCTGTGGCAAGACTATACATAGTCATTGTGTTTTCTTCCTTTCAAAGGTACACATTCTTATGGCTGTATTTTTAAATGCTTTATTTACAGTAAGGAAATGCCTTCTTGAGGGCAAAGCAAAACAAGTAAAAATCAATGGTTCTTTATGCTTTGCTTTCAAGAAAAATGGTCCTTTTCCTCAAATGTGACACCTCAGGTCCAAGCACCAACTTTGACAAATGAGAGTTTGACACAGGTATTTTGTAAGAGCACCCAGAAACGCATTTGTGCTAACTAACTGGACTGGCTTCCACTTCCAAGCAGTGCTAACAGTAGATTTTGCTGGGCCCAAGAACTGTTTCAGTCTGTTTCTAGGTACCAGAATTGAATTTACTGCCCCAGATGGGAAAGTCAAGTAGAAGTTGATGGGTTTCATCCTGTTTCTATCTGTTCTCCCTAGGATGAAGAACTGGGCAGCTATCTCACATCCCTTCTGAAAAAGGGACTGCCCCAGAGCACGGCGTGAGCAACAGGCACAGCAGTGTTTCAGAGAGACTTAGATTTTATTTTGTTTACATTGTGAATGTTTTCTGGTTTTCTTTTAATAAAGGAATTCAAGTGTTCAATTAGTGCAGTGCCAGTGTATACTGTTCAACAGTACTTGTTGTACTCCGATCATCCCCAGCGGAGACCCGTCCAGGGAGGCATCACGGCTGTAAAGAGTCTGAGGAACGAGCTTCGAGTTGCCAACACTGAGGTGAGTGATAACAGCCTCCTTCCCCTCCCCCAGCTCGCTTCCCTCGAGCCCTCAGCAGTGCTACCGCAACAAGGAGCTTTCAAAGCTCCACAATTAAAACGCAAAGTATAATGGAGGTGCGAGTATAAAGCCCTAAACATGCTATTTACCCAGCAGTGTCACTTCTCTAATTATCCATACTTCCCTCCATGACAGCTGACAAGCCTGCAGGAAAACTGCACTCCTGGCTGGAGTCTCTGATAAAAAAAAATCTCCCTCTTTTGTCTAGAACATAAAAATTGTGCTTAGTTGGAAGGAACAGCCCCTCCAGTGCTGGGAAGTTTTTCCATAGTCTATAAATGGGACAAAACCATCAGTCTCTCGTGGAAGGTAAAGATTAATTTGTCCCAGTACTCCCTCAGAGGCCCTCCTCATCTCCACTTTACAAGTGCAAGGATTTGCACTTGCCTTACCAAGCCCAGGCAGGCAGGAATCGTTATTTTCAGTGTCTTAGAAAAGTCTGAGGAGGTTTTCTCACCCATCGTTAAAAATTCCTCCAAGCTAAAAGCAAAGCACAGGAAGGGAGAGGTCAGCGGCAGACCCCTCATTACTAACGGTGTCCATTCAGCCCCACGACGCGAGTGGGGCCCCCCTAACAGGCGATGCTGCACCCAAAAAAGCTGCCTGGTACAAAGCCTAGAGCTGCTTGTTATCATTTCAGCTCTGCTCTTGGTTTGCTTGCTGCATCTAGCTTAGATTGCTGAAGTGGTTTATCAATTGGCTCCAAGTGATCGATACAGGCTCCCACACCCAGCCCCTTGCTTACCAGCATAACACGTGGGCTTTCCCCACAAACCAAGACCCCCAGCGTACCCCAACACCGCTGCCGCTTGTTTTCCAAACCTCTCCTCTCCTGTCCTTAACCAGTGTTGACTGTGGCACCGGCTGCCATCAGAAAACCGGCTGAATATGGGCAGAAGCTGCAGCGTCCATGGCTGTGCAAAGAGGTATAACTGCACTGTACAGAGACGCGATCATTTCTCTCCCCACAACGATCCTGCTCCCTCCCTCCTTTAAGGGCCGCAGCGGTTCTTGTTCCGAGCCCAGGAACAGCGCCAGGTAGCCAGGCCAAGCATGACTTGCAGCCTGCGTTGTGTGCAGCTGGAAACAGCGATGCGGGTGCAGCTCCTCCGCAGGTGGGCAGCCCTTGCTCCCGGCTAAACAAGCCCCAGGCCACGCTCCGCTCCGAGCCTCGTGCGCCTCCCGGGCAGTAGCACATACGCACGTTGTAAGTCTGGGGGTGGCGTGGGAAGGAACAGCAGAGCAAGTCTGTTTTGCTGTTGCCAAACAAATCACATCCTCTTGTTTAACCTGTTGGCTATGAAGCAGGTTTGTCAGCCAGGCCAGTGGTTTTCTGACCCTTGATAACCCACAAATGATAAATTCTCTCCCAAGTCTCACGTGTCACAGGCTGGAAAACTCAGCAGGTCTCGGCAGCTGTGTTAATACAAGAGGAGGGGTGAGACAGGACAGATACAAACACAGTGTCACAAACGGTGAGCAGGGAGCTGTGACAGGCAGGACTGGGGGGCCGGAGGAGATGTGCCAGCTTCTGGTCACTGCCCCTCTGTGGCTGTGGGGTGAGAGGAGCTTGTTTACCGCTGGTCCTGCACAGGGTTAACTGACTGACAAATACCTGGACCTGTTATTGTCTAAACTTTCATTAACAGCTGTCCAGCTCGAGTCTACAGGCATGCAGGCTAGAAACCCTGTGCTGAAGTCCTCCTGGGGAAGCCAATCAATCGATTCGGGATCAGGGAGGAGAAGTCTGTATTTGGCTGCGGAATGTAGGCAGGAAGGCTCTGCCAACCCAGCTGGCTACAGCCTGCCCCTGGGGAGAACTCGGGATCCCTCCAAAATAGGACAAGCCAAGCAGGACTGCCCTGATCCACTCAGCTTTCTGCCCGAGTGTCAATTAGGAGGCTGGTTTCTTTCAAGTAACCCTTTCCAGAGCTGTAGAATTTCCAGAAGAGCCCTGTGTCCTACCAGCCCCAAAGGTCAACAAAAGGAGGCCAAAACATCAAGGCGCAGAGTGTCAGAGGACACTGTCAGAGAACACAGCTCCACCAAGGCGAACAAAACCAGCTGTCATGCACTTCCCTCCAGTGCTGCCTTGATGTAACAGCCACCTTACATAAAAAAATGGTAGGTTTCACAGGTTTGTTTTCAAAGAAACTGAAAAGATAAATAGCGTACTCAAAGTAGATCAGTTGATTCCATCTCTGGGGTTTTTATTTCCATGTGTCCGCTCGAGTTTATAAACGCAGGAGGACTCCCCGAGTCTCTGGTCGCAGATCGTGTACACCTTTTTGGACCTGAATCTGAGCTTGAGGTTGAAGCGCCACTTCTTGCTGGAAGAGGTGTAGTAGTACAAGAGGGGGTTAAGGCAACAGTTGAAACTCACCAGGGCTAAAGTGACCCTTCGCATCTTGTAGATCAAGGTGGTGAATGACTCATTCTGGATGACCTGGATTCTCATTAAGAAGTGGAACAAGTGAGTGAGGTGATAGGGGAGAAAGCACAAAGTACAAATGACCAAGATGATGTAGATAGTGCTCACGGCCTTCCTCTTGCGAGCGGCGTGTTTGATCTGGGAGATCCTCTTAGCGATGAGAGGGTAGCTGATCAGAATGATGGAAAATGGGATCACAAAACCAAAAACTAAGGCCAGGATGTTGTAAGGCGCCATTCGGTAAGTCCAGCTATGCGTAGCAAAGTTCTCAAAACATGCCGTCGTGTTCCTCACACCTCTGTTGTGGAGGGGACCTCCAAGGATAAGGGGAACCGTGACACTCAGAGCGACCACCCAAAGGATCATGACCACCGTCACGTAATGGATGACTTTGATCTGGATGTATGTGAAGGGGTGCAACACCGCAATGTAACGATCAACACAGATGCAGGTGAAGAAGGCAATGCTTAGGTAGATGTTGATGTAGTACAGAGTCCCAGTTATCCTGCAGGCCATGTCACCAAAGATCCAGTTGTTCCAGTTCAGGTGGTAATGAATTTTAAAAGGCAGCACACAAACAAACAAGGTGTCTGCCAGAGCCAGATTGATCATGTATATATAAGAATGAGAAATGTGCTTTACCTTGCAGGACAGGAGGTACAGAGCCAAGACATTTTCTATCAGTCCCAGCACAAAGACGATGCTGTAGATGACAGTAAACAAGCAATACTGGAAGTCTGCTTCCACACTGAATTCTGAGCTGGCATTGGCAACTGTCTCATTGGAGACTTCTCCAGTCCAGGAAACATCTGCCATGATTTCTGCTGGAGTGCAGGATGACCAACATGGGATAAGAGTCTAAGAGTCTTAAGCCATCCCTTACCTCAGGAGGTTCTTGAGTGTTATTTCATCTCAAGCAGGTAAGAGCTAAAGCCACACAGCTGAGCGACGTTAAGTCTGGTAAGTCTGACATCCAGACGTCTGTGCTTGGCATATTTAGATGGAAAGCAGCGTTGCTGTAAGGGAGAATAAATCATTTAAAACACAAGCATTTGAATACACAGTAGCCAGAGTTCTTACGGGCATTAAAATCATCACAAAGTGACAATACCGAAATAACAGAGGTAGCAATTCCCCGTGCCCCAAAAGGAGATGTGGAAGGCTATAGCTCTGGCTAGGGATGGGCCAGAAACTGAAGCAGTACAACAGAACTTTAGCAGCGATACACCTATGGAGGTCCTGCCATTAATTTTTCATTCTTAAGCCCTACCAAAATTCCTGCATCGCTGCCGAGGGGGGTGTATGATGTTATTATTCTGTCCTTAGAAATCCGCAGCACTGGATTGTGCAGACTTCCCAGGGAAAAAGAAAAGCAGTAGTGCCAAAAAGACAAGCAGGACAAGTGGCTCCCAGGTGACAGCCCAGCAGTTTGTGCGACTGAGCTGTTTCAACCTTGCTGCCGTGGTTTTTTTTTTGCGGAGCATGTGTGAAACCTTCCTTTTAAAATGAAGAAATAGTATTTAAAGCACAGAACTGAAACAGGTAGTTGGCATTTGTACCAAGCTGTTACACAAACCATAAAGTGGCAGCAGGAGGAGCGTTCAGGGCGGATCACCAGGAGTAAAGCCAACAACGGTAACGCAACGGTAAGTGGAAGGGCTCGGCCCTGCAGGCACGATGTGCCAGGTCTCTCGGAACAAACGATGCTCTGCAGGAGCGTGTGTAGCACAGGATACAGGCCTAGGTCATCGCAAGACCCAGTACCACGCCGGCAGCCAACGTGAGAGACACAGCAGGATTTCCACCCTTCCCACCTGCACTTTTGCACCTTAGCTGACCTTCACGTACACATGGGACGGCTCGGTGTGAGCTGTTGGGTGAACCTGGAGCACCCTAAACTGCCTCTGCAGGCACACTGCAGAGGGAAACCACCACTCATCCCAGTTACAAAGGGAGCCCGAAGGACTAGTTTTAGTGTTTGAAATGTGGGAAAGAGGCACTGTCCAAGTACAGCACCTCCCAGCTAGGTCAATCGTGTCACGTAAGCAATAAACCACACTCCAGCAGTGCGGTTTCTCTCCATCAAATAGAAAACAAATCCACCTAAGCTAAATGTAGACACCTAAACAGAATCCCTTAAAGGCAGTGGAGAAATTAAACCCAAGTACAATATGTGCAATGTTCATAAAGTTAAGCCATTGAAAACACAAAAAGGTCAGTGGGTACTTTCCAAAGGAAACTCTGAAATCACACTTCCTCCAACAGTTGTTTATCTAATGTAGTCGAAAGCACCCAAGATGATATCTGGAAGATTAAAAAGGGGGAAAAAATGGTTTCACTTTAAGTAGGCAAGCGCACGTATCTGCTTACATGGGTCTTTCACTGACTAGCAAAGGGTTTGTACACACAGAGGAAAATTAATACAACCCAGGAGTGGCCAAGCCATAATTTTAAGCAGGACTTGAAACAGCCTTTATCTCAGAGCTTTGCCAGAGCAAGAGCCACCAAACATCTCTCTCTTCTAGGTTCAAAATATAGCGTGGCAGCTGCGGGAAGATAAGGAAGAGGCCTGTAAAATCATTGAAGAGGCAGGACAGGCAAAGCAGACTGATGAGCTTCTGCTTCTCACAAGACAAGCACAGTAAGGACATCTGTAGATGCTATCAAGCAACAGCACCAAAACAAAAGGAGTTTTTCCAAACAGCACACACATGGTCCCAAGATTCTGTAGAAGCTAGACATGAGAGTCGCTGACTGCCTAAAAGTGACTCCACGCAGATCCCTGGCAGTACTATATACTTTTATGTGTATATACATATATATATATATATAAAAGGCTATAAGGCCTTAAAAAGGCACAGAAGCTGCCTGCGCCATGATACCACAGGAATATTGTTTCCTTACAGCACCTGTAGTCTAAATCCCTCCTGAAACAGGAGCCCACATCTGCTAGGTGAACAGTTGGACTTGGTGATCTTCAAAGTCTTTTCCAACAATTCTGTGGTTCTATGATGGTTCTTATGTACTTGGAGTGGACAGTGGGCAATGCCGACAGCTCCGTTGCTGGAAATAACACATGAAACTGGCCACAGAGACGCTTGTGCCCGGTTGGCACCCACCACGCCTAAATACAGCCCATCTAAGCTTAACTACAGAAGTAACAAACAGTGGAAGAGAGGTGGAGGGGTAAATAAACCACTGTCAGGGAGTATTTTACGAATCTTTTACAAGTCAGTCTTCTACCAGTTGCAAACAGTTGCATATGCACTGCGGGACCCGACCATGTACATTAATCTGTCTGAAAACATTTTCATTCCTTGTGAGAGGTAATAGAAGTGACAGAGCCTACAACTAAACATAGATTTTCCAACCATACAGCCACTTCCATCCCCTGTAATAACATATCATTCACTTATCTACCATGAGTCTGATCAAATTCAAAATTCAGCTTTGCTTCCCAGAGTTGTTTTGTTGGGGTTTTGTTTGGTTGGCTGGAGTTGGCTGGTTGGTGTTAGTTTTTTGTAGGTTTTGGGGTTTGGGTGGTTTTTTTTTTTTGAGGAGGGGTAAGGCTGTTATTTCTTCTAAACAAACAAAAACCACCACTGAACTTCTGTTTCTGTACAAAGTGATTTGATTTACACAAACATATAAAAGCATACATTGAAGTTTCCACTGGATATTGAGTTCATTAAATTATTAGAACTGTTTTCATATAAAACCAAGCTTGAGTCTTTGAACTCTGGTCAAGTGTGAGGTTTTTCCTGGGTTTTAGTTTGAAAGCATCACTGTCAAACAATCAGAAAGACAGATCTCGCTTTGTACTGGCTGTCCAAATTGAATCAGCTTAAAAGAATCTAGTAATGCAACAACATAAGAAGGAGCAGAATGCTAAATACCCCTCGATAACTAACAAGTATTAATGATGGACATAAAAAAAATTATCCAGAGTAGGAGTTTGCACAGAAGTTCTCTACTGATGGTACATTTTCTGATGCTAAGAGAGCACGTTCTTTAATTAAATGTCTTTAGGTTAATTTTAACAGTTGCTTTGGGATTTCAAAAAACAAAAGCAAACCCCCACAACAGTTCTTTATGCTAACTGCAGAGTTTGCCAGTCAGTCTGCTTCTAGACTAGTGCCCAGCCAGCTGAACCCGGGGCGCTCAGTTACTGGATTCGATGACAAGCGCATAAGCACAGGAAGTTTTTATTGTAACCAGAAGTTGGGAAACACTTGCAGAAACATCAAGAGCAGCTATTCTTGCACTGCAGCTACGATACCCAAGTCTGCAGCAGCAGTTAACGTGTTTTAACACCCAAACAGCATTAGTATTTGGGTCAGTTTTCTGCCCTGTAAATATCTGTAATAAATGTAGTTAGAAAGTTAACTTACCAGAGCTCAGAGCATTGTCCCTCTTGCAAAAGCTGCAGGTGAGTGCACTGGCCTCTCCAAAGAGTTCTCACAAGTAAGAGATCACCACTAAGCTGCTCTTCTTCGCCAGAGCAAAGTGCCCTGCAAGACACACCGCAGAGCTCTCCCACATTGCTCTACAGAGAGAAACCACAGGAAGCGAAGATGAAAAGCTGTCGCTCAGATCCAAGACAGAGCGCTAGCGAAGTGGCCCCCCCCAGACCCGGGGGGAGAGCACAGCACGCAGCCAACACACCACCAGTGCATGCTTTACCTCCCTCCACTGCAAGAGGCGGCCCAACGCTCCCACCCAAAGCCGCCCTCCAGCCCCAGCAGCCTGCAGAGCAAGGCCTGCCTCTGGAACCAGCTGCCAGGGCACCAGTCTGAGGCGCTCTGAAGTGGGCCCGTAGCTGCGCTCACTTCCCCCTCAAAGGGAGGAAAAGCGAGATCTGCTGCCATTCCCTTCCAGACAATCTGCTGTAAAAACACACGGGCACGTCAAGGTTTGGAACAGAGAAGCCCCGGTGCTTGTGTTGGAAAAAATCAGGGCAATGTGTTACAGCATCCCTGCCTCCAGGTACTTACCTGGCGAGGCTGCGCTGGAGACGCACCAGCAGGTACCACACTATCAGCACAGCGGCTCCAACTCTCCTCCTCCATGGCAGAGAACCAGGGCTCCTCCCAAGTTCTGTCTTCTTCGGGAATTGGTCCCCGAGGGAACAAAGCAGCGAGCAGTCCGCACGCTCCATGGGAAGGGCGAGAGTAACCAGAAGTACGTTGCCTTTCCTTCCCGTGCTGTCAAAAGGAGGTCTGGCAAAACCGCTACCTGGAACAGAGCGGGGAAGAGACACATCACTTCTTGTGAGGGGACACCTAGAAACGGGCCATCCTCATATTCTGTATCAGGACCATTCACTACCTCAACCCCCTACTGCCAAAGGCAAGGGTGGCCTTAAAGGAGGTCAAAAAAACCTGCTGCCCCCCCTCTGCCTACCTTGTTGCTCTCCAGCGTGCAAACAGAGACCAGAAATTCCACAGCCCTCAAGTGGGCTGTCTGCTCTGGCTTTCTCGGTGATTCTTCCCCCCTCATAGACAGAGGGGAGTTTAATTATGGCGGTACCAGGCATCTCAGCTGCACGTTGCTTTCACTGCAGGATTTAAATCGGGTATTGCTTCTTCTGTGAACTTCAGAAGTCATTTTTTTTTCCATCTTCTTTCCTGTAACCTGGCACTCAGTCATTTTATAACCAAAACAGACAGAGATTCTGGTGTCATTCATGGGAAAAAAAACCCACAAGTTGCCCAA
>JAVJGJ010000037.1:106871517-106888022 GCA_035590215.1 Microhierax caerulescens
ATAAATAGATAGATAGCTAAATAAATAAATATTTCTCAGCCTTCATTCTTGGCTGCCTGTATTGTCACACCTAGAACTCTGAGATCTGCCATGCAATGCATTTCTGCCTCTCTGCATTATATCAGAGCACTGTTCCCTTCAGCCAGCTGTCCAAATGGGTTTGCTGTATGAATTGGCAAGGTCATCTGAGGAAATGCTCATCACCGCCATGGGGAGAGACACAGAAAGTTGTTGATGGACTCTGCCTGGAGTCATTGAGTTATTTCAGCAGTGCAAAGCATGTTTGTCACAGGTACAACTGACAGTACAATGAAAAAAAATCTGTAAGTCTCAGATTTCAGTGAACATAACTCAGTGCGGTTGCACTGCTTCCAACAGGGAAATCTTGTCAATACAAATGGGGAATCTGGTCTCACACATGGAAATTACTCCCCCCTTGCTTCCCCCAAAAGCCAAGCTTTTTCCCAATGTTGATGAGGTAGCTCCCCAGGGAGGTTTAATGGGGCACACTTACCCTCCCACAGGAGCCCAGCAGAGATCCCTTTCGAACACTGGTATTTCAGAATGATGAGCGCAACCCATCAACAGCCGATAAACATAGGTTCTTGACAGCGCAGAGAAGCGTGCATGAAAGGTATCGGCCACTCGGTAGGCACTCAGAATGCTGTTAGGACAGAAAAGATGGAGAGAAATGTCATGCACTAATTCAAAAGTTTTCGCCTGGTCACCACATAGATGATAACTAAAACATACAATGGATTCCTCGAGACACTGCACTTCCCGACAGCCAGTGACTAACCAGTGAGCAAGGATATACACCTGTAGGTTGCCACAGGCATCTACAAGGTGGCAGAAGAGCCTTGGCATCACCCCTGTCACCAGATACACAGTGAAACTGACTTTGGGTCATCTGCTAACACGCTTTGGGGACGCTCACACCATCACAAAAGGCCTGCAGTTGAAAAATGGCAACTGATAATATGTGTTCTTTGTTGCGCCATGAAACCAAACAGCTCACCCAGCCCATCAAATTGTACTGCACATCTGGCTGAGAGCACACGTGTTCCTAGCGATGCTTAAGGTGAGAGGCTGCGACTTCCCAAAGCAAGCTGACCCCCTCTACCTCCAGCTGAGGAGCACACCTTACGAACACTGTGCCATTCCGCTTTTGCAGAACCACAGTCCCAAGCAAGAGCGGGAAGGACTCCCCCAGTAACACACACCTCCGTGCTTGAAGGCGGCTACGCAGCTCGTTGTAGCAGATGGAGATACTTGAAAGTAGGTCACCTCCCTCCCACCTCCCCCCACAACCTCCAAGACAAATCGGACTTAGCTGCAGCAATGAAAAAAAAGGTGCCTCCCACCCATCGTCTCAACTGAGTCTATCTTGAATACATGCAGGAGACCTCCTGGGAACCTCGCATTTCACGTGTGCAGAAAATGTCTTTTGGGGATGTTCATGACTACTTGTCTTCCACTGACTCTGGGCAGTTAAATCAAGAAGCAGGTTTCTAAGCAGCTTAACTCCCCTGTTTTCTTCTACAAGCAACAGGGAGAAATTGCCTTGTTTCTCTAAGCCAACACCACCATTACCATCGAACACAGACAGCTTGGTAGCCAGAAGGGAAGGTATGAAGACTGTCAGAGAAGAAAACACCCTTCTCTCTGGCAAGGGAGAAAACAGAGCTTCCCTGCACCGCCCCCAAAGCGTTATCATTGATTTGAACATGTCAGCAGCAGTTTTTACTGGATTTGTTTCTCTTATCCCAGAGTATTGGCTACTCACCGTGCTGCAGGAATCACACAGCAAGAATTTGCTATTACACAGGCATAGTCTCTCTATAGGTGTTACTTTAGAGGATACCTCTCCTTAGAAGGTTTTTATCCTGCTGCATGCCCTTCTGTCTTTGGAGTTTGGCATAGTGAGGAAAAGGGACCCAGGGAAGCAAAAACATATGATACCATTTGGGATCAAGTAATAGACAAACCTATTTATTTACTTAACAAGGTTGGTGCTTCAGGGATTTTTGCCAGCTCAAGTCCCTCTGGCTCCCATTCCTTGACTGCAAAAGCTCAGACCACAGAAGAAGAAATTAGAAGTTGAGCCACAGGCCTCCACAATGATTTGCAATAACAAGCCCAGGAGATTGCTCCACTATTATGAACTCTCAGTAGAAATGCAAACTACATCCTCCAGGTCTGCACTGGAGTTTGAACCTAGGACCTCCAGTGTTTTCTAAATGCAGTAATTATTACATTTATCTTCCTCTATCTACATGCCTCCACAAGCATTTAATCTTGAACTTCTCTTGTTAACGCTTATGTGATTTTTGTTAAATAACCATCCTTTCAGTCCCTCTGATAAGAGTGATTCTTTCAGAAAAGCCTATTTATGCTCTTAAACACAGGCATCCTTTCCTACCTCTCCTAGCAGGTGTAATCGCTACCATAGGCTCTTTCTAGCTAGCTAGAAATGTCTTCCCAGCATTTATTCCAGCAGCTACATTTCAGCACTCATTAAGATCCCATTTTTTGAAAGACTGCTGGAAAATAAAGAGACTCATGGCATTCTTTACCTTTTCAACACAGCCTGAATTTCAGAGGTTGAAGAAAAAATAGCCTGAAGACAACTAACCAGAAATGGCAACATATCAGATACAAAGACGACCTCCAGAAGTACATCCTCCTCTCTCCCCTGACAACAGAAACTAAATGCCAATTTGCAGGAGGTGGGAGGAATTCCAGCTCTGTCTTGTTGTCACTCAGACAGCTTTTATTGTGTGCTCACAAAACCAAAACCAGAAATAGGAGGTATGAGTCTACTGTATTACCATCCCTACTTAAGGGACAGCTAAGTCCTCCTAAAGTTACCCCATCTTTGAAACACACCCTGGCCTTTGCAGACAAGGTCCTTCCACATATGCTTTGCAAATCTAAGACAGAGCAGTTGATAGAAAAGACCCATCGTCCTACAAAGAAGGTTATTATTGCTGATGATACAGTCAGTCAGCCAGCTTGGAATCTTGTTTCCCTTCCAAGCTCTATCAACAACAATGTGTTCTCACAAAGATCCCTCTCCACCACCCCCTGCTTGCAACCACATGAAAGTGCTGAGTTTTCTCTTCAGCATTAGGAGAGAATTCTTCTTGGCAAAGCAGTATTTACACAGGGAGGAGGTGGCTGCTGGATACACTTAGACTCATGCCCATCACCAAGCTCCTTAATGGAATGCAGCTAAACCATTTTTAAAAGTTTCAGCCCAAGGCAGAAGGAGAAGCAGAGCTGACTGCATCCTGGTCAACTCTAACTGATCGGGACTGTACTGCATTCTGTCAGAAGACACCACCTCCTGATCCGTACCTGTCAGATCTTAGCACGAGACAAAAACCCCCAAACTTTTTCCCATCTGTGAGATCCCACTGCTGCCTCATTTGGGAGACACTCTCTAACTTAAAACTTTCTTCAGCAACAAACTTTCTGTTTGCTCTTGGACTAATCAGTCAAGGTATCACAAAGCTAGTGATAACTATGTATGTGTGTGACTACTATTATTGGAAGTGGCACGGTCACAACAGTAGTTTTAGCTCTTGAGGACAACTTATTCCATAAAAGCTAGGTTAAACAACTCGAAGTTACAAGCCTAAACCTGGGGGGAAAAGACTGAGATTCAATGGCTGGTGATGGACAGAACAGATCGATTATTGCTGTGGTACCTTCTGGCCGTAAAATCAAGTAGTTTTGATTCCCAAACAACTGCTTTAGTCTTTTAGGGAAGGAAATCAAAACTGTGACCTACTTCATGTTCCCTGTTACTGCTAGAATGCCCAGAAACAGTTTGACTTCCAGGGAGTATATATTCTGACCTAGTTTTCAGTCTGAGCAAAAATAACAACCAAAACCCTGCATAAGTCAAATACTATTCCAGAATCTTTTTTTTTTTTTTTTTAATTGACACAGCAGTCTGAAAAGAAATCTTCTCCAGCCCCACCCCACAGCAGCTGCATTAGACTCTTCACACATATGTCAAAAAAGGTGAAAGCTGTCAAGGGACAGTAACTTGCAGATGTTAAGCACGCAACTTAGCTTGAGAGAGAGAGATTTGCTTTGTGTTCTGGCCTCTCACTGCAGAGGAATCTAGCTGCTACTTTAAGAGGCCAATGGGGGAACTGGATTTGTAAGTGCAAAACTATCAGTCCTGTATTATCATGCTAATATTCAATCTCAGGTTTGGGATGCGTGATCTGACTTGTTATTGGATGGCTGTTTGTGGGCTGTGCAGTAGAAGCAGTGAAATCAGTAGTATTTAGGGTTTTTTCAGGTACCCACTGCAAAACCTTTGCTTTCAGAGAAACACTCAATCAGCTCCGAAAACTGCTAAAACACGTTTTTGCAAATGAGATGGGGGAGGCAGGAGAAATTTCCCTTATGGATTTCTGGGGATTGACAGTCATGCATTTCTAACAGCAGATGCACTCTAAATGAAGCCCAAGCAGCATAACAGTCATCTCACGCTGCCCTTGGGCTGCACTCACCCACTCCCAAGACATTGTAAGAGGGTCTCATGGAGGGACAGCAACAGCTAACGTTGACAGCCAGAAGACTGTTAAGATCAAACGGGAAAAGCAGTGTGGTCTTACGCTTGTCCCAAAACTGTCTGAGGGCTGTCAAAGGAACTCTAAACCTCCAGGGAAAAAGGTCACTTAAAACAACATAATAAACGGCCACTAACAGGAACTACGTGCCTCTAGTAATAAGGCTCTCATAGTGCCTTCCTGCCCTCCTTCCCAAGCTCAGATTCCACAGATTTTACTTCCTCTTCCCCTTCACCCTCCGACAGCTCCCCTGGTGCTTGCTCAGAGGCAAAAGAATGCAGCTGCCTCCAAGACTGCTGCTGCAGCTTCTGCTCCAGTCACTGACCAAGTTGAGAGCCCACCGGTAAAAAGTCCCACTATATTTAAATAAATGCAAAGCATCACTGACACACAACTCCAGAAATGCTGCATGCAGACACTGCAAAACCCAATCCTGAGGCCATGAGAGCTACAGGCACTAAATACTTCTTCGACATAGGCCTACAGAAGGTACCTAGGTGGGATCCCAGTCACAACGTACCTTGTTACAGCAGCAAATGTCAGATTACCAGTCTCACACATACACAACTGACTATCAGCATCGGTTGGAATTTGTTCCCTGGAATCAATATGCCCTCTAGACATGACACAGCAGAACTCTGGCGGCAGAGGCCCTCCACTTAATAGTGCTCCTTGCATCATCACAGCACATGGTCTAGAGAATGGCCACTAGACCAGAAGGTGACCCCTTCAGTCCATCTGTGATTCACACCGAGTCAGTATAAGGTCTGGAGCAAGTCGCATCAGGGACTGCTGAACAACACTGAACTTACATTACTCCAAGTAAGCTAGTGCTGGAGCAACAAGTTAAGAACTAGTTAACCTGTGTTTCACAGAATGTCAAAGCAGATGCGGAGTTTCTGCAACCTAGTTAGCCTCTGCCCAGCACTGCAGGTGCCACTGGCATGTCCAGGGCATGCTGAAATGTCTCACCCCCTAGTCACATCTGCAGATTAGCCACCTATCTCTGCTGCCAACCAGGGGCAGGCAGTCTGCTTTGCTGCCTCTAAAAAGCAGCAGAAACCTTGGACAGTCTGATCCTGAGGGCCTGGTTTCCAGAGGTACTGAACGTCCACCAGTGTAGTCAAAGCTAGAGAAGACTCTGCCACCTGGGATTGCTTTCCTCGGGTTCCTTCCTTTGCTTAAGGTTAGAATGCTTGCAATACTTTCTCAAAAAGTCTAAACAGCTGATTGAATTGCAGATCAACACCTTGTGCAGAGCACACCACAGCTTCAGCCAACTTACACTAACTCACTCTTCACTTTATACAGCATGTGGAACATGCACAGAAGATCTCCTGGGAAAAAAGTTACACCATCGTTCATCTCTCCCTCCTTCAGACCCCAAACACTATTTGAGCACCTGCACATTTAGAGCTGGATTCACTGTTCCCCAAGCCCTGGAGAACTTGAATCCTCCCTTGCAAAACCAAGAACAGATGCAAGTATGATGTCAGTCCTCAAATCACAGACCTTGCTATGTCAGCATTTGGGTCAGGCCTTATTTCATAAAGAAGAGATCAGAAAATAAAGCTAACTGGGTGACAAGGGAAGGGGAACGTACTTCATAGTAATGTTGCTATTCTCACAACAATCCCTTCATTGGGGTGGATGGGCTTTTTGGTCCTGGGCCCTTGCTCTGGCACAGGAACTTTGCCTCCACGATCTTCCTTCATGTTCACGCCACCACACATCAGAAAGACTGAAGTAACATGAAGCAGAGCAGCCTGGGCCTTTGAGTAATTACTAGCTGGCATCTTGCATCAAAGTTTTACTGCTCATCTAAATACCTCCTATAAATTACCCATCTTCTTGCACAACACTCTGTAGTGCTTTGACACACTCGTCAGTAGGGTACTGCATGGAGATTCAAGTCCTGTTGTGCCAAATGCTGTACAAACAAAGACAGTCTGTACCTTGAAGAGTTTTTAGTTTATGCAAGTAAGACAAAGTAACACAAAGAATAGAGCGCAGCAAAGCAGCTGCTGGCAAATGGTATGTTGATTTTATGACACAGCACATATTTAGCTTTTAGTCCCAAAACCCCAACAATACATTCAATTTACACTTTAACCATGAAAAAGTGCCCATGTCTGGGGAAGAACACAGAAAATAATGGCTGACAGAGAAACTGCACAACAGCTTGAGAAGAAAAGCAAAGGACATGAAATTCAATCCACCTTTTGAAAAATTCACAAGGCGTACTAATTACATATGTAATTGATGCAATATCCTAACAGAAACTGTTAGTTTAATGATCTTTTTTTTCTGCCTTTGAGGGTGGGCATTCAGACCTAGGTCTCATGCCGAAATTCTGCAAGAAGTAATAACTCTAGCAAGAAGAAAGAAGAACACAGGAAAAAGAAATGGCTATTCTGCTCTCTACAGATTGTTGTACCAAGTTCCTCACTACACATTCATATGCAGCTCTCCCTAGTCATTAACAGTTGGGTATAGTGTGAACAGCGAGTAAAACATCAAGTCTTGCTATAAAAATACTAAACTGGACCTTTTGATGTAACTTCTCTAAACCATGTCAAACAGTAGCCTTGGTCTAGCAGGGAAGAAAAGAGACTGATCACGTGGGAAGGGAGGAGTAGACTATGCTAACACTAACAACAATTTTGTTTGCTTGTTCTTCATCTTTTTTGCACAGATATAGGTGAGAGGCAATACTGCAGTCAAGTTTTTGCTAAGCGACAATTCAATGAACAAAGAAAATTAGTGAGTATGGGGAACAAAGCAGCACTGGAAGTTAACATACTAGTGTTCTGGCTCAGACATGAAACTAGAGTCATCCCAGTGGATTCAATACTTACATGGTGATCCCTGTCTCTCACAACTCCTCCTGTTTTAGAGGTACTAACATAGATGATCTCATAACAACAATGGTGGAACAAGTTTGATCTTTAACATGCCAGTGGTCTGGTAGCAGCAGAAATACATATGTGCAAGGGAGTGGTTTGCCAGCACATGCAACGGGAAAATACATCTCCTGGGTGAAGACGGAAGATCATTGCTGCATCTCCTCCTTTCTCCAACAAGGGCAAAAGAAAAAAATTTGACTTGTCAACAACTCACCGGATTGGTTCAGGCTTCAGGTGGTAATTAAGACTGTAGATGAGCTGTTTCTCTTGAAAAGCTGGCTTCCCCGGTGCCTTCTGGATGTCGAGGTGAGCAGAGTTGCAGAGTGCATGGACGCCAGTATCTGTTCGGCTGGAGATGTGGAACTTGATAGGAACAATAGGTTTTAGGTTCTCTGCTGCCTTCTGAAAGCCAACACAAGATGGATTCATGAATAGTGGACTCACTTCAAGTTAACCAGGAAAAATCATCCTCCTCCTTGCTAACCACATGTCTCTTGATTGCTCACGCAGAAAAGTAATTGGAAGTTTTACTGTGGGCTGCAAAGAAAGGGATGCAGGAGAGCCTGTTTGGGGGACTTCTCCTAACACCTGTGGCTTCTCACCTTTTGTCCTGAAATCACCTTGAAAAGAACATCCAAAATGCCATTTGAGTCTCCTTATGTGTACAAAGTAAAAAAATATTCATCTCCCTATCCTTTGCTTTATATCATTGGGTGAGTGGGAAAGAGGACAGAATTACCCATTTAAACCCAGACATCACCCCTGCAATTTACTGCTAAGAACTCAGATTACTTTAGCAGCTCTTAAAGAGCTGCAGAACCCAGTCCTTAAAGGGATGGAAACAGCATGCAGTGATGTCTGAATGACATCAGCCAAGCCACCTGAACAAGCTCAGGCTGCATCCTTTGCTTCCAGTGCAGGCCAAGAATGGTGTAAAATACTGCAGCTTACTGCTGCAGGCCAAAGTTCTTTTCCATCCACTGTGGGAGCAAGGCTACAGAGAGCAACATGCTTCCATTCGTTGTCGAGAGCAGAGGAGGAGCCAGGGGACCAGAAGAGGAGTAGCACAGCACTGATGTAATGCATTTATTAGTCCCACTGAGAAATATAAATATAGACAGATCTAAGAATCAAGACACAGCTCTCATAAAACACACCAGTTGTTGAAGAGCTGACACTGAGCTATTCCAGCAGGTACAAATAACCACGGGACAAACACACGCCACTGGCAGTCACAAGATACAAGAATTTCCTTATATTTGCTGCTTCCACAGTTGCATTAACGCAGGACTTGGCTAATCCTCAGGAGTACTGTTTTCTCCAGGAGCTAGAGTTGCCTTAATATTCAGACGATGTCTCACTCACACTAAGACCTCTGCCATAGCAAGGTTAAAGCAGAAAATAACAAACATTTGCACCATCACAGAGTTCAAGCTTATTGCAGCCAAAAGGCCCTAAATTACACTTGCAGCTGAGACACACTTTAAAAATTAGTTAGCAAATGTTGTATTTCAACAGGCTGAAACTTACTATTAACACAAGGGGTAGGGCAGTAATTGAGATCCTCTAGGTTCTGCACGCAGATTTTGGCATGGAGAATCCACCCGATGCTAGGATTGTTGTTCCCCCTTCCCAAGTGTTCCTCTCCACACGGCTGGCTTTTATCCCCACCCTGTTTCTGCTGTTTCATTCTGCCCACTAACAAAGGGCTGGAAAAACAACTGGGTGGATTACTACAGGCTCCTGCTGGGAAAGTAAATAAAATCCTGCTAAATGAGTCATTAATATGGTGTCTTTTAATCAAGATGCACACACAAAAGAGGCAGAGCAAAAGAGATGCTAACACAGTTAATTGGATGCTCTATATTAAAGGGTCTGTCCAGAGTGGCCTAAGTTTAGCAAAGCCAGGGTGGGTTTTGGTAAGGGACAAACGCTGGTAGGTCAGAAATTCATTGGAATACCAAGGTTTCTAATGCAATGTTAAAACCATAATAGCTCTTTCTTACAATAAGGTTTTAAAGTAGGTTGCTGGAGCGCTGCAAAATGCAACTTTTTTCTTTGTGAGGATAGGCCCTAGACAGAAAATCCAATGTAATCTGTTACAGGGAATGAGTGAAGCATATCTGAAAAACTTTATCAAAAAAAAGCAGAAAACCAGACAAATGACTAGAAGTTTCCTTCTCTCCCATCTCCACTACTGAGTGGTGAACCCAGCAGCAGTCTTTATTAGATTTTAATTTGGTACCAAGAGTCAGTAAAGTTTGAACTGCTGACTCACAAATACCTTCCAGACTTGTACTATTTAAGCAGACTGGGTTCTGGGCTCCCAGAAACATACTGTTAAAATGCACAGGAAGGCACGGGAAAAAAATGTAACCAAGCTGCTGGGGAAGGCCTGGGAAACAGAACAAAAATGGCCCTAGCCTTTTCCCCTTCCTAATCCTTCTGTTTGGAGTTCACATGTGGTTACAATTAACAATGAAAATCTTTATTTATCACCCTTAAGCACAGAGAAGCAGACAGAAATTAAATAGTTTTCTGCAGCCGACCTTGATTTCTGCCTCAGCAATTTGTCTTAAATTAGAAGCTGCATTTTAAGAGCAAAGTTTCTGCAAAGATAACATTTGGGTTTTGCAGGCTCCTCCATTTCTCCACCCTCTTCCCCCCCTCCTTTCTCATCAGGCAAAAACCAGCCAGTGGGAACATAGCTGAGTGAGGGTAGAGGGAGAAAGAGAACAGGAGTGAATATGGAAAACATTCTCCTTTCTTGTTAGGGGTTTGGAGAAGTTTGGATGCAGCACTCTTTTGTATCCCACACCGCATCCCATTTCAGTCACTGCATCTGAACAAAGCTGGATAAGAAGAAGACTGTTTGGATCTCTTCTCTTCTGCCAGGGAATTGAGCCTTATTGGAGAGCAGGCTGGAGAGGAAGAAAGGATTGCAGGCTCCAAGGCAAATCTGGTTGTTTCCCCTGTCAGGTCAGCCAATGAATCCACAAAGGTGCAGGACTGAATGCTAGGTTCAACAAATGGGATTTTTGCAGCCTCCAGTACAATTTTCTTTCAGATGCACTGAAAGGAGGGATGAGCGAAGGATGTATGTGCTGGGCATCTAAGGAGGAATGTGACCACCATCAACAACAAATCTGTTTCTGAAAACCGAAAGCTGTGTTTATGGATTCTTCCTCCAGACTAACAGGCATGCAGTGGCCATGAAACTGCCTCCAGTTTCAATTTTAAAATTTCTTTTATATCCCATCCTAATTAATCTCCTTAAAGAGAGAATTTCAGAACTGCTGAACTTTTTTGCAGGCAATTCAGAAATGACCCCTTCACCTATGCAAATGTCTCATATCTGTACCATCCAGATGTCTTTTGAGCCTATAGGCAGCTGACTGTTTCCTCCTCCGATTCCTATATACTTTAATCTGTTAACATCACCCACGCTGAATTTCAAAAAAGATGCATTATTTACATTTAGTAATTGCTTGGATAGCAACCAGTTCTTCCTGCCCTTTCAGAAAAAACAAGCCCCCAAAACCAAGCAGGCCTTTCATCTGAGGCGCTCAAAAGGCTTTACTGCTATTAATCCAGATCCCTGCCCTGTTGGGTATCATCTACGTGTTCCTATGAGGGAAACCGAGGCAGAAGTTAAGCACTTTACCTGTGGGCACCCAGCTAAAAAGCAACAGAGAAGATAACAGAATAAAGGAGGGAGCCGAGTTGTCCTCCCATGTGCTCAGAGTTCACAGGTCTCTGTTCCCTTCCTTAAGCCACAGAGCACGCCAATATCCTTCTCTTTAGCAGGTGTTACAAACACTGAAGTCTTGGCTTGGCACCTGCTTTCATTGAGCCAGATCTCATCCATTTGCATTGAGCTTTTACTTCCCGAGTCACAGTCTTTCCAGACAACCATACTCCTGGTGCAGCAACAAGCATCCCATAGTGTCCGTTTATACCTCTAACGCCCTGCATATCGGTGATGCAGGGGAAAGTACTATTTGCATTTAGTAGATCTGTTCTGCTAACAGGTTTCATTCACTAAGCACTTCCACATTTTGAATCACACTGAAGTTTCCACTGTTGCATGCCAGAATGATATGGATCCACATTCCAGATTGCTATTATTACTCACAGCTCAGTTCTCTCCTCTGTACAAATGCTGGAGAGGCAAGATGAAGAACTGGCCCATTAATGTCTACCACCTATGGTGGAGAAGCAAAAGTTCATCCACTTCTCTCCCTGAAGTCTAAATAAAAAGATCCTCAAGATACTCAGCCACATACCTCTACAGGCATTAGGAATGTTTTAGAAAAATAAGTGTCTATTTCTCCTTCACAGCAGCTGGATTGCTTACTGGTTTCATCATGCATGATGGCATTAGTTGCACAGATACAAGGGATTGTGCTGTGTTGTCAGGGACGCTGCATGATTTATAAATTGCAGTGTTCTAATAACAGCGTGCAAACTTCTGGTTGCAAGTCATTACAGCCTCACTGACGCAATGGGTGCTACGTCAACTAAAACTAATTAAAAATCTAACTCATTTTTAGTGGGACAGATACAAGTTGAAGTGAAATCCAGGAAGAAAAACCTGAGAAAGTAGCTTCTGCTAGAAGAAAGGGTTTCCAAACCAATCTTCTATGCGGCTGAAATCATAATCAGAACAGGGGTTGAAGATGACAGTACACTTGGTCTATTTTCCTTTATTTTTTCCTTTTTTTTTTTTGGGGGGGTGGGTGGGTGGATGTGTGTGTACCAAAGCTGCCTGACATAGTAGAGAGATGGTGTATGTTCTCTTTCTCTCCTCTCCTACTCCCCCTTTTCCTTTTGCGAGGAATAATATCTGGCCTTAGCACAAGGCTGCTGGCCAAAACAGAGCTTTGCGTGGGGAAGATTAGTTTTGGGCAGCATTCACCAGCACAATGGGAAACAGCACACTCCGGAGATGGTTCAAACCAAACATGAAAGAGAACTTTCTGTAGATCTTAGGAGGCCTTGCTCATGGTGCCTGTTAGCACAAGCAACAGCTACCCACTTTAGCAAAAGGTGCTATGCAGGACACCTTCCTTTACAGTAACGACGTTTGTATAAGAATTGAGACTAGAGAGTGAAGTCCTGCATCTTGTAAGCTTCCACAAGGAACTTGAGGGAGCCAAGTCACAGGACTCAGACTCTGCCATCTGGGGAAGCAAGGTCTGGAATTTTATTTCCAACCCATCACTAGCAAGCTGGGCTTCAAGTACTTCAAGACAAGTATGCTGTCTCCAAGAAAGTGTTGCCTGCAAAGCTCACCCCCCTCAAAGATACATTAAAAGCTCCTTCAAATACCTACATCTGTCCCCAAACTAAAACAGGTCTCCTGTTCCTCCATACAGTCCCAGGGCTCAGTTACATAGCAGTACTGAGGACTGCAAAAGCTTCTGTGTCCTGTAGGATATGGCACTTTACAGTGACAAAGGGTTATAGACAGGCCTTCTGCTCAGCCCCAGTCCAGCAGCTTTACTCTATCACACAGAGGGCTGCAGTACACTCTCACAAACCAGTCCATTACACTTTTCATGATACAGTTGTTGAAACACAAGGTCTACACCTCACAGGTTATTTGCCTGCCTGTAACTGCAGAAAAATGTCTGAACATATTTAGAATACAATAAGGATCTCATTAGAGAATTAATTTTGCTCTTCCCTTCAGTTGCCTTCCTGGGTTTGGAAAGTTGTGAAGTTCAAGGCTACACAGAAATGGAGGAAGGAAGCTAAATTCCTACAGGCCCCAGAAGTTTTCTATTAAAGTTGCTTTAAGACTTCCCATGTGGTTCTAATACACACAGCCCTGCTCAGCAGTGCCCAGCATCAATACCACCACATGAAAGCAAAGCATATATCCCAGAACTGGCCTGCAAAGTGCTGATACTGTGAAAAGACAACACCAAATAAGTTTATCTTTTTCTTTTTCTTTTCTCCTTTAATCACCCATCCTACCCACTTGCCTGTTAAAACAAAGTTACTTGGATAATGCAAAACAACTGCTGGGCTCACCCAAAGTCCGGCGCCTGGGGCTGAGACACTGGATGGTTCAGAGGATTAGATAAATGAGATAGAAAGTCCTTCGGGGCTCTTCTTTCTTTCAAGATCTGCACAATATTTATACACTTTCTCCACAATGGTCTCAGGCAAGAAGCCATACAAATACACCCTGAGAACTCTTACTCAAGCCATAATTCATCACACTTTCCTTCTGCAAACTACTTAGCAAGAGCAGGCAAGAACTCACTCAGCAAACGAAGACACAGTGTGGAAATCCTAGCCATGGTCACAGTGTGGCTGGGTGGGACAGCAAGTCTGCTCCTGGACCAGCTCTTCAACAACTGTTCCTTCACAACACCAGAACTGTAGCTAAAGCAGGCAGAGCGCAGACGACCACAGACAAGCATGGCTGGCACACCACCTTCAAACTGCTACAGCTTGTGATGTCCAGTTAGACAGTATGACCAAAAATGAGAACTGAGTAACAGAAATGTTGGCTATTAATACACAGGCGTGATTTTACCTAAAGCAGTCAGCTTCAACCTCTTCAACAACCTCTTATCTTATAGAGGCACAAGCCTCATTTTGAACGGCTTCTAAGACCAGAGAAAAATAAAGCAGTTTCCTTTTGATTCCTGCCCTACACACCCACAGAGGATTCACCAGCACAGCTCAAACAAACACAGCTCAACCGCAGCTTGTAATTAAGTTACAACTGGGCTGCACAAACATCCAGGTGTGCTGAGCATTTACTCCACACAAGCAACCCACTCTCTGCTTCCTGGTGTAACAGTGGGTCTCTTGCACTCCTATTGTGCAGTCCAAGCCCAAACAGCACCTGAGTTCTAAAATCTATTCTTACATTCTGGGAAATCCCTGGGAGCAGTGCAGGAACAACAAACAGCAATGACAGGATCATACCTTTTTTTATCCCCGGCATATTAGAAGAACTCCAGAAGAATGGAAACGGAGCATTTTTTTTTCTTTGGAACAATGGATATCCTGCTGTGCTTTGTTCTGAAAATGTCTATCTTAAATATCCTCTCCCAGAAGGACACAGCATCTAATTTCTAAATCCATAAAAGACTTAGACACAAAGTAGAAGCAGAGCAGCCAAGCCTGTTCAGAACCAAAGTAGTTCTAAGAATAAGGGGAGACAAAGCCACAAACGTTAATGAAGCTCACATACTTAAGTACCTTCAGGTGGGCCAGCACCTGAGCCAGGGCTCTCAGAGTCATAGCTGTGGACTTGGATGCCTCAATTTCAAATCTTATTAAAGGATCCACACCTTTTTCAGTATCAGGATCTTAATGTCCCTAACTTCACCCTGACCTATTTCTCCCACCTGTATACTGACATAATTTCTAAAGCACTCTGAGTGTTTTGAGTATTACAGTGTTTAGCACTATGCAAGTGTCTTTTACTGAGTGTCAATCTAAAAATATTTATCCTTGATAATATCTGTAGCTCAACAATGTGACCCTCGAAGTTTCATTTTAATAACAATATGATTAGCAAGGACCTACCTCCAAATAATTCTGGACTCCAACAACTGGCTGATCATTCGAAGTTCCCATAACCCCACTGCAGAACAAAACAAATACAATAGTTATTGGTAGGAGTCAAGACACCAGAACATGACAGAGTCCACCAACACATCCAGAAATTAATGCAGGACAATCAACAAACTGTTTGCTATTGAACGACCTCGATCTTTTTACAGAACTTGCAGGGACCAAACACTCTAATGGACAGGAAAACAGATGCAGCGATGATTTTGCAAGAAAGGCGGCTGGAAATAAAAATAATTCTTCAAACGTTACTATCTGGACTAGCCCTTCAGATGGAGGCTGACAAGAAGGTAAGACAGACAAATTACAGTAGAAAAGAGTTTGAGGATAAAACTCTTCTAGGACCAGTTGGTTGCCAGTTGCAGGTCCCTTTCTTGCAGGCTCTGTGGATGTCACAGAAGTACTAAAAGACCACAAGGACAGTTTGTGATGAGCTTCCTTCTCTACTACAGAAGTCACAGCCATTCACAAAACCTGCTGAAGTGCAGAGAGATATATCCCAAGGCTAAACCCTACCTACCTGTAACTACTCAGCATAACTTAGGTCAGTGCCCACAGTGACACAGACCACACACTACAAAAGAACTGTGGGTTTTGGCACATGATGCTATTATTCTGTAAAATCCTCATGAAGACAGACATCATTCCATGAGTTGGAGCTGCACAAGTTCTCCCACACACTTTTTTTTTTTTTAATGTAAACAAGCACAGCAACACATGTGGGATGTTTAAGGCCAGGGGGAACCCTGCCTCTTGCTATCCTGCGGACCAGGCACACATACCACTTCACCCACATCTCTCGAGCAGCGCAGGTATCTGAACCACTGAGAACTGCCCACACCACCAGGCACCCCACAAACCACCACAGGAAACACAGTAACTTGGCTCCCCCATCCAGCCTGAGACCACAACTATGCCGCCTCCTCCATCCTTTGATATTTTTCTCTTTGCCCATTTTATGCGTTTCCTGCCCAAACCATCCCCTTCCTAACACTTCTACACAACAGTAGGAAGCATAGTCCAGCTCCCCATCTGCTCTCACCTGCTCAGCAAAGAATTTATCCCTCACCAAAACCACTGCACTTGCCCATCCTTCCCCAGCGACCTCCTTGCACCTCTCCCCCTCACGGCCCACGGCTCCCCCCCAGGGCCCACGGCTTCCCCCTCACGGCCCACGGCTCCCCCCCAGGGCCACAGCAGGCGCTGGTCACTTCCACCGCACATGGCTGAGCACACGCTGAGGCACCTACCTATATTTAGTGCCAAAGTACTGAAAGAACACTAGGTATCGGGTTGGGGAAGAGACCATCTTTGCTGCCTACGGCCCCACGGCGGAGGCTCCGGGCGCCAGCGGCCCCCAGTGCAGCCCAGCGGCCTGCCCTCCGCGCCGGGCCGCGCCGCCTTCCCC
>JAVJGJ010000037.1:106901860-106941383 GCA_035590215.1 Microhierax caerulescens
TCCCGTCCCTTCCCTTCCCTTCCCTTCCCTTCCCTTCCCTTCCCTTCCCTTCCCTTCCCTTCCCTTCCCTTCCCACACACTTCTCTTCCCACAGGCTTCCTGGCTTTTCTTGCTCGCACCATCTGGAGGCTGGCACTTCAGCTGGTGCTCTCAGCTTTGCAGAGAACAGCCTACCTGAAGGTTGGAGGAAGAGAAGGCAGCAAGCTGACTTTTTAGAAAGATGCCTACCTTAAGTGTTCCAAGAGTGTAATAAAACCAGTTCTGCCAGATTGAGTTTAGGAGTTTGGAATTACGCAAGCTCTTGATGTACCACTGACTCATCTGAATTCAGAGATAATGCATAAAACGATGGGACAATGCCAGACTAGTGAACAGGACAGAGGCACTGCAAAACTCCAAGCTGATATGTATGTTGATGGGATGGGAAGAGGCTTCTCTCAGAAGTCAAAATGCTAGAGCATCTAGCCTCATGGACTTTAATCTTTGCTTGTGTTCGTCACAATTATTCATAGTTTAGTACTCCATGCTTCTCTGTTACCTGCTGTTCTGAACTGTGGGGGGTGCAGATGAAGTGTGTGAGATGCCAAGAAATCAAGAAGAAGTGGCAGTTTCTAACTGAATTTTCAATATGGAGGATGAATATCTGTGAATCCTGCAGAGCTGAATCCTGTTGTTCTGACCCTTGACTTTGTGCTTCATTTCTTTTTCTGCTGCTGAGGCCTGTTACTACAATGCCAACTTTGTTCTCCCTTGCCTGGGCCACATCATTGAGTACAGAGGATGTATTAATTTTACTCCAAGCAGCACTGGTCCCTGTTTCCTGCCCAATGGTTCCCTCCACCATTCTGGCTTTTTGTGAGAGCTTGGGAATGTCCTCCTTATATATGAGCCTACCCATCGTCCTATGTCCAGAGCAGGGTCCGAGCCAACATCAGGTATGCAGCAGGATGGTAAGGTTCATCCTGCAAGGATGATTTACTAGCTCAGAGGGATGTGACAGTCCGTTATGTGGCCACAGAGAGCAGTCTGTAGCTGGTGAAAGTCCCGCGAGCTGCACTCAAACAAGTGCCCTCTTCTAAAGCTTGATGACTGAGATACTAATCCTTTACATGAGAATTAATACCCCAACCCCAGCCACATCACAGTAGTTCTGCTCCCTCTTGAGAGGTGTAAGACAGTCAGAGCTAGAAAAGTAGTTCCATACCCAATCCCGGAGAGTAATAAATAAAAGCAAGGGATGAGTAGTGTTTAGGACACTTACTCATATTTTCCCCAACAAGCTCCCATGCTACACCAGCTGAAGTAGCACAGCTACAGACTCTCATCCCTTTAGGAAAGGGTTGTGTTACTTACTGGTAAGTAACTCTACAGGAAAAAAACCAGTTATTTTGTGACACTGGGGTGCAGAAAAAAAATACTTGGCACCTCCAGGAGGGTGCAAGCGACACCCAGCTCTCCCAGGGCCGAGGAAGGGGCAAGGAACCTCCCTTAATGCCCCCAGGTCAGTCAGCACTTCCAGCACTTCTGCTGCCAGGGAGGGCAAGACCTTTGCTGTGTTTGGCAGGACACGACACAGGAAAAGCCTTTCAGACGGAGACAAAGGGAGCATAGAGGTTGGGGAGCTCCAGTTCTGAGCCAAGGCCCAGGGGAGGGAGAGAAAAAAAAAAAAAGAAACAAGGAGCATTTAGTGCTGAGAGAGATCCCTGCTGTGGGAGGGTGGATTGGGCTAAACTATGGACTAGGGGAAGTTTCAACAAAGCCCGCTGGAACTTGTCCAGCCCTGTTGGTAAACGGATGCTGCTGAGTTCATTTGGGGAGAAGACAGAATGGTTTGATACAATTATTTTTTTTTTTTTTAATAAATCCCTTTTGCTTGTAAAAGAAAGCAAACAAATGTCATCTGGAGAGTCACATGCCCATATAATGTTTCTTTTTTCAGCTCAGGAAAGAATATTCCTATATTCAGTCTTTACTGTGCAGTTTCCATATTGCCACTGCAAAATCCTTGTGACCCAGGAAGAGAAATGTCTTTGATGAGCAGACAAACAATCTCTGAAGTTGCTTAGTGAGCTGGATCGAAGTGTGTAGGGAAGAAGTTGTATCACCCGTGGGAAAGTACAAATGACCCACCTGATGAAGTCTTGAGGGTGGAGGATGTTTGGTCGTTAGTATCCCTGTTCCTGGGCTTATGTCTCAATGTCTCACTGGAGTCCTGTTTGTGGAAGGTGTGGGATGGATGAACTAGCTCGCGAGGGTCAAATAAAGCACGTGTCCTCTCTCTGTGGGAGATGCAGCAAGCCCAGGTCAGCACAAAGCAAGAGCCAGGAATTTGCTTCAGGAGAAGTCACCTTCTGGCTGCACGCTGCAGTGGGACTGACCGGTGTGTTGTGGTATGGCTGCTGCCTCACCTAGTTTGCTCATCGTGAGTCTCTCGATGATACTTCCTTCTCCAGAGCTCAAAGCCCTCTCTTGCATCCTTCTGCTGAATGATATTCCAGGAACTGAGCTGCACGATGAGCTGCTCAGAAAGGTCTGGAGAATACTGAAGGGCAAGGGTGCATTTGTCCATGCAGATTTCAGATGCAGAGACCTCTATCTCTTCCTGGGCTATTCTCAAAGTGTACTAGAGATATGGTGCTGGATCTACTGCACATCGAACCAGAGAGGCTGAATCTTGCAGCTGTGTCATTCTTCTGCCAAACAGATATTCAGAGCAGAAAGGAAGGTAGAGCTCCATTCAGTTTGATAACCAGAAAAATTACTAGCTCTCAGCAGAAATAGTGCTATGCTCTGGTGAGCTAAAGGTGGAAGTTGCTGTGTGTTACCAGATGATCTTTGTCAGTTGCTCTGCCAATTCATCAGCATTAATGCATGTGAAATGGTCCGCATGGAGAATCCATCGCTTTGAGGTGCTCAGCTCAGCGTTTTAGCTGAGAAATGACTTCCAGTGAACTGAAGGAGACAAGAACAACATTGAATAAGAAATGGGTAATTCTGGCGGCTTTGGCAAGCAGAGAACCCCCTTTGCCCTTAGGATGGTGCCTTTTTAAAGTCAACTGTCCAATTTACTGTCAGTCACGCTGTAAAGTCCCTGAGAGGTCAATGTCCCTTACTGGTTTTACCATAGTTTGCACAGACATCTGCATACTGCTGGTCTGAAACCACCCAAAAGCCCATGTAGAGAAGAGACACTACCCTAGGGAAGTCATCTAATTCCATGCTATTTCCTGACCTGATCTACCTGTCCTCACCGAGTCAGTTTTCTAATGGAATTCTCCTTTTCACACACACTGAAATAGCAGTATTGGAAGGTTAAAAGTACTGTGACATTGTTGGGCTGCTTCCCTTTTCTCTCAAGATTTGAGAAGCCGCTCAAGTACTATGGGCAGGAGTAAGAAATAGTTTGCTGCAACTTCTGTCAAATTTCCCCCCTAGACTGTAATGATGAGTGGTAAAAAGTAAACTGTCTTCTGTATAGTATTTCCTCTCAGCTTTATGTAGACGTTATGAACTGCAGATCAACCAGGGTTGGACAGTGAGAGATCCAGATGCTGAAAGTTGCTATTGCCTCCTTGAACATTCGAGTGTGGGTTACAAAAGAGAAGCTTGGGGGAAAGCTGTCATCATGAGATACATTACATAAGGAGTGCATTAAAAGAGCTAAGGAAGGATTTCATCTTTAAGACATTAAATCCTAGAGCAATTTAGGTTGGAAGAGACTTCTGGAGGTCATCTAATCCAGTGCCCTTCTCAGAGCAGCTCCAACTTGATCAGGTTGCTTAGTGCTTTGATTCTACAGGAGTTCAAATTCACTATCGTAAAGTAGTGATGGAGAATTCAGTGTATGGGAAAACTACTTGGTAAACTCAAATACTTTCATACATTCCAATGGACCTTTTAATAATTTGAGCATACATGAGAAGCAATACTGGAAAAAGCCTATACTTGTGTATATATAGCAGAGTTCATAAAAGCCATATCTGTCATTGTACCGATTTAAAGTCAATGAAGCACCACACAACCAAAAGATGAAGTCTTATTCATCTTGCTTCAAAACGCTGTCCAAACATACACCTCCAGCCTCTCAGTAGAAGGATAAGAGCCATAAACTGACATTTAGCACATTTCAGGCAAAGACTTGGATATTTCTGTAGCTGTGCAAAACGTGCAGAATGTTATGAACACTATTCCCACAGCTAGAGCTAAGCTGAATATAGGCACAGAATCTCTTCACCCAGGAGCACGCATACTGGAAATGGTTTTAGGGGTTGTATACCTACATCTAACCTCCATGAAAAAAATGAGAAAATAGAATACCAAATATCAGGAAAACATCTGTATTCATGTACCATTGAAAACCAGATTTGGGCAATCTGTATTTTATGTTCTGATGTTACGTCCCATATTTTAATTGTTTATCTATGTGGAGGGTCTTGTAGCATTCAAAAGCTGTGCTGAGACCACCTCTGACTGCTCTTAACAGCGGAACAGCGAGCTGATGTAACTTGCTGGCTGTGCTAGCTTGCCCTTAGCAAACCAGTGATCCAAACCCCATCTCGCAGCAAGACAAGCCAGCAATCTCTAACTGTGCTGCCCATGGGGACTTCATAAGGAGTGAAGAGTTGACTTTGCTAGCTACTTGTAGTTCTGTAGCAGGAAAGGAGCTGAAACGGATAGATTTGATGACAAGTCAAGTGTTTGAGCAATCATTGAAAGATTGCAAAGAAATTTTTCAGTGGAACTTTTTAAAGAACAAATGAGAATAACAGACAAGGAGAGGGATGAGGACCCTGTATCTCAGAATCATTTTGGTGCCACTTACATCATCTGAGCTTCTGCTGTTCTACCTCATTTTTTTTTTTTTTTACTACAGAAAACCCTCTCGTGTTTCCAGGATCAAAAAGCATTGGCACGACCTTCCACATCTGCATCATGCTTATAGCCATCTGCAGAGAGATTTTAGTCAAGATTAGAAATACAGCTTATTCCATTATCCTGGAAACAAAAATAGGAGAGACAAGCCACTAAAAAAAGCTCTTCTATTGCCATTTCTCCATTAAGCAATTGGTACAGTTTATCCCAAAGACAGATGCATTTTAACGATGAGTAAAATCCCCTCCACACTCCTTAGTTCACAACAGTGACAGTAAATTAATTACTCTTTACAAAACATAACGTGAACCTCAGATAAGGTGTTCATTTTGTTGAAAACAATTGTTGAAAACAATTCAGGGTGGTTTGTTTGGTTTTTTTTTTAAGTGACTTAAATGTGAGTGGCTTTAAAATTACTTGCATACTCTGTTTTTACCTAGGTTTCTCCCAGTGCAGATCTTGGATTGAGCCAGCAATTTCCACAGGGGAAAATCAGCAGGGCTGCAGGAAATGGAGTTCTATATGGTTCACTGAAAAGGGAAGCAAGGGGAAATACACATCTACTTTATAGTAAGTGCTGATGATCCGAGGACAAAATGGCTGCGAGCTGCACAGAAGTAGTTAAAAGGAACAGGTAGCAGAAAGCATTATTGCTCCAGTGAGTACAAGTGGATCAGCCCAGGCATATGGAATTAGCATAACACTTACTATAAATAGATTTATCTGGGCCAGAGTAAATCTCAGTCATTTTGACCAGAACGAGTCACCTCTAAATGAAGCAGATCTTTGCTTCATTCAGCCACAGAAAAGTGCTTCAGCCTGAACCACAGTCATCAGGGTGGATGGGAGGAAGATAGAGCAGGTTCTAGCCCAAAGCTGGGGAGACCTGCTGGGCAGTTCACTTCCCATTCCCTGGCCGCAGACCTAGTTGATCCCACCAAGGATGCAGAGCTGTAACAGACCCTTTGCAAAGCAAAAGTGAACCAGCGACTGTTCCCTGTGCTGTCCAAGCTCCCAGGACAAGTGCAGACAAGCAAGCTTGATTTCTCAGAGGTCAGTTGTGGCTGTGCTCTCGTGGCCAGGCAGGCCACATTGACCTTGCAGGGTTGCTTTGGGGTGCTCTAAACCGCAGGCTTCAAGAGCTGAACAAAGCTAGCACCTCACAGACCAAGCACTGCTCGCTCACCTCCCTCCGAGCACTAACTCTTCCCAGCTCTTTCTCCCACCCCGCAGCCAGCCTCCCCTTCCCTGTCTCCTGGCAGTGTCATGGGCTACAGCTGAAGCCAGCTGAGACCTCTGCCCAGGGTGACACTCAAGGAGGTTTAACCCTCTCCTGCTAAAAGTTTTCACATTATTTCATAATTATGGAAGAGGCAATGGGGTGGGGTGGGTGGGAAGAAAATGAAGAATATAGATATATATGTATGTATTCATTCCCTTGGAAGAGGGGAAGACCTTTAGTTGCCCTGACCCTTGATTTCCCTCTGTTCTTTGGAGCAGGATCTCTCCCAGCCAGGGTTGGAGGTGTGGGTTAGTTAGTGGTCACCTTGTAGCTCGTTCTGCTGGTTCCCTGTTCCCTTTCCCCAGCCCCTCAGCCCATCCTAGTGTTTGGCCTTTTGCAAATTCTCTCTGGATGTTATGCTTTTCTTCTGATTTATGGTTTCCTGTGGGCTTGGAGGAATGTGAGGCAGGAGTTGCGTTCTGCTTTGTCACTTCTGAGCAGAAAGGGAAACGGAGATTAGTAGCAACAGGTCTTGGGTTTCGTGGAGGTTTGCAGGCTGATGGCAAAGCTTTAGGAAAGATCAGAGCTACCCTGTGCTGAAGGCCAGAGACTGGCTGCCTTGCTGAAGTGCTGAAAACATGGTGAGCCACAGACCCAGCAGAAATCATTGCAGCCATAGTTCCCACTTAGCAAGAGCACAGACGTGGGTTCTGTCAAATACGGAGCGGCCATCTATTTCTTATTCCAGGTGATTTTTATTTTAGATAATCTGAATGTGCAGAAACCCTTCAGAAAATAGAGCAAAGCCCATGGTTAAGACTTGGCAAGCAAGCAGAGTGAACCTTCCCTTCTGCTGCCAATCTGAGAATAAACTAGTCACTGCACAAAGAGTGCCTTAGAAAGATAACACAGAAACGGGGATACTGTGTGTTATTCCTGCATATCCTCCAGCAATGTGTGATGGTTTTGTAGTGCTGTTGGATCATCCCTGTGTCTGGGATGGAGG
Organism: Microhierax caerulescens; assembly: GCA_035590215.1. Taxonomy (NCBI): domain Eukaryota; kingdom Metazoa; phylum Chordata; class Aves; order Falconiformes; family Falconidae; genus Microhierax; species Microhierax caerulescens. The sequence continues at coordinate 106,908,961 of JAVJGJ010000037.1, forward strand.
CAAAGTCCTGTTAGAGAATGGCCCTGTGAGATGGTTCAGGATACAAACGGCCAGATCAAAACCCCTTTGGTGCTGGGTTGGGTGGAAGGCTGAATTTAGTGCCTTTTGGGTTGGTTGGTGTGTCACAGTCACCAGTTCTGAGGAGGTTTTGCCAGTTGTTTTCCAAGTCAGGCTTGTGTGATCTCAGTGATTGAGAATCCAGGGCTGTGGCTTGGCCTTGACTCAGCCTCAAATCAAACCCAGGCACTCCTCCCCGCGTGAACTCTGTCTCCTTGGCCTGTTTCTTTCCAGGACATCTCATTCAGGGCTCTGCATCCTCATCTTCCCTTTGCAGTGAGAGGATGTCAGCTGCGTGGAGGATGCTGATCTGTTACACACCTCTCGGTCAGACCTGTTGGGCTCCCTGCCTTTTGGGCAAGCATGGGGAATACTTGCAAACAGGGGTCTTCATAGACTTCTCAGTAAGCTGACCATGGGTCAGGGTCTCCAAACATAACCTCTCGGCTATGAAAGGCCATAAAGTCTTCCCTTGCCACCACTCACCATGCCAAGTGCAACCCAAAAATGTGTGGCAGGTGGCGGTGTCTGAAGAGCATCCTTGACCTGGCACGTCCTAGCCTGTGCATCACTGCTGGATGGCCATGACGGTTGGTGCTACAGGTGGATATCCAGCTTGTGGTTACATCTTGCCAGCAACTCGTATTAGCTGAACGCAGATGTGGTTTTATTTCACTCAGCACACAGTTCTACTCCCTCTTTTTGAACAGGGCACATGGTAAAATATTTCCATTTCTGCTCATGTGTGGAAGAAAAGGCCTTTTTAAGCCATGTAATGATAGGCAGCAGTCCTGCTTCCCAAAGCAAATGAGGCCTTTGTTAATTAAATCAGAAGCAGCTGAATCTCCGTTCCAGTGGATGGAGATGTTCACTCAGACTGTGGCTGATATAAATAGCATTACTCTGCCCATCCCCTCTCCACTGATTCAGCTCGTTCTCTAATGGGAGAAGGAGAGTGGCTGTGCAGAGACCTTAGAGATGCTGTGAACTGGCTGCTTGGGGATGCCTGTCTGAAGGAGGCAGCTCAGCTGCTCTGCCAGGAACGACATCTTTTCATTCCAGGTGCTCAGCCAGCTGAGAGCAGAAGTGGGCCAAGATGTGTCTTACAGTGAAGTGGGAACCCCTGTCTGCAAGGTTAGTGCCAACATCTGGAGTGTTTTGGCTCCTGTTGTTACTATATGGGCAGACAAGAGAGCTCAGTGGTCAGTGAGGACTTGCAAGCACTTAGTTAAGTGCTATCTCATTTCCAAAGCAAGGACAATGCAGTGCTGTTACCTGACTTACTGAGGGATTGATAATTCCTCCCAGCTTTGGCTTTTCACCTCTTGTCTTTTATTCTTACTTAAAGGCCAAAATCCAGATGTGCTAGGTGCAAGGTAGACAGGGGATGGGCTTCTCCTCAGCATTGCCTGCACCGTTTCATCACACGGTGTGTGCGTGCACATTGTCGAGTCCATTATGGACCAGCTGCAGCCTTGAGAACATCTGGCTTTCTTCCCAACTTCCAGTCTTGTTGCTAGACATATTGCTTCCAGCTTGCTTTTGATGATTCCCTTTCATTTTTTTTAACAGAGGTTTTGAGTTATATTTATCTGTCAGGCAGTGCGAAGTATTGGATGAGGGATCAGGCAGATCAGTTCTATTCTTGGTTTGGGTGTTGACCTTTTGTTTTGACTTCCATGGGTCACATTACCTCTCCTATGCCTCTCTTCTGCCATTCACCTGCCTTATCTACTGAAAGTCACTGGAGGTGTGATAGTCTCTTTCTGTGACATTGTATAATATCATATATATATATAGGGGTTTCAGTATGCCTGCAGTTGTCTACTGCAAGTAGTGCTAACAATAGCATCCCTTTCTTTCCTGATTTTTCTATGGGTGTGGCTTCTGTATGTATTTTATAAGCATTAAGTAGTAGCCAAGACAAGCCCAGAAAAACATAGCCTGTGGCTTGACTAGTCATGTAAAGATATTAATAACCGTGCACACAAAGGAAATGATTAAGGAATAGGCAGTGTTCCTAATTGAATGCTTCTTCCCCATTCATGGGAAGAAGGGTGTGAAATCTTTCTTGTGCTTGCCAGCTCTTATTACAAAAATCAGTCATTAGCTCCATTTGTGTGACAGGTTAGTCCACAACGTGGAGCCAATTCACAGGGCAGGCCTGGGCTTTCTTAGGAGCTTGTGTGGAGCTGGGTGTGCAGGTTTGTGGGAATTTCTGTGATTTTTTTTTCCTATTCTTGTTTCAGAGGTGGAATGGGCTGACAAATCGGTCCAAAAATTCCTGTGATATGAAATTCCAAGGAAATTTTTCATTTGAAAACTGTCATTCCATTTCCAGCTGGGTTCAGATCCTATTGTGAAACTTAGAAGTCAAAGGATCTCCGTGTCAGAGTGGTGGAAGCAGAACATACTGGTCCATCTTTGCCTTCCAGAGTGGTTACTCCCAGTCTCAACACTGTCCCATGAAATGTTTCACTCTGATAAATCAGCACTTCCCAATGCCAAGGCATTCTTTCATTCTTTCAGAAAGTACTTTTTTTCTTTCCAGAAAATTCCTGGGCGGCTCTGCATTGGATGGAACACTTCACACGTTCTGTGCCATCCCAGGCGGCAGTGCAGGGAGTTAGCTTGTGGCTCTAGGGACTGAGTAAGCAAAGCCTTTGATGTGTAGTCACTCCTACTCAGCCCTGAGCAGGAGAACCTGTTTCACAGGGAAGGGAAGCATTTGTTAAAACACATCAGTTATAGCCAGCGCTTTTCAGAAGTTTCTTTCGCCTTTCCTGTCAGATTAGTACATTGCTGTGTTATCCAGACATTGTAAATAAGCATTAATAGACTTCGTACAATTCTTTGTTAGATAGGGAATTAATCTCATTTTAGAGCTGATGATCCAATGCTAGAATTTTAAAGGCACTTAAATGCCTATTGAAATACGAGTGGCTTGTGAAATTTTTACAAATCCCTTAAATCCCAAAATCAAGTAGACGCAGGCTGAAGTATATGAAATATCCAACAAAACCAACAACAAAGGTAATTTTTAGCTAGTTCTGCTGGACTTTGCATTGAAGCAGGGTAGATCCTTCTGATGCCGTGGTGACAGCAAAATACCAAGTGGAGAAATCACATAGTTCATGCTATGTTGCATGTACTTGCTAGTTGCCTTTTGGAATAGGTACATGGAGAGGTGGAGGGATGCACTCCGTGTACTATGCAGCTAAAAGCCCTGGGTAACTCTGGGCTTTTGGTCATGTATCACGCCAAGTCAGTATGTTTAAATTTAGAGTTTGAAAAGTTTTAAGTTCAACCAAATTGCACAGCATTGGACCAAACAAGAGCATTAAAATTTGGGTTTGTAGATCAATGTAACTTCCAGTGGCTTCTGCAACGGTAATGAAATAGCAGGCCAGGTTTGGGTTGTGTTTACGCTTGTGGAAGTTCGCTGAATTTATTGGGCTGGTATAAATGGAGGAGATTTAGGCTAGTGGGGGTGGAAGTGAACGTCCTAAGAGAAAGCCAGAACATTCACAAAAACAAGTCTCATTCAGTCTTGAGTTTGCTTTGTGGTTTCCTTGTGAATCAGAGAAGAAAAAGGGAGTGGGAGGAGGGGAGAGAAAAGATGTTCAGAACCCAATCCAAACCCAACCCCCTTCTCTCCCCCCAGCCAATATCTCTCATATAAGACATTTGTTTCTTCTGGCAATAGGAGGAAACCTTTCCAGACACTGCCCTCTGAGAACTGCCCAGTGTTTGCAGCTAAAAGGGTGGTGCACATGTAAATATGTATGCACTAAGAAAGAGCAAGAAGACAAAAATAACTGTTATTGTAGCACAAAGGACAGGTTGTTTTATTTTTTTTGTCCCGAAGAGTTCATGCTGCATTATGTACAAAGTTTGATTTCATGGAGCACTGCATGACCTGCAGGGCTTGAACTGCCTAAAGCACCAGACCCCCTCCGTTAATTCCTGCAGTGACCCTGATTTCTGTTGATGGAGGACATGGTGAGGACACATTTCTTAACGCTTTAAGGCTGCATGTGTATCCCTGAGTCCCCAAAACACTAGATAAGAAGAACAATTGTTTTCTTATCTGTCTTCATGAATCGGTAACAACATTTCTTTCCACTCTATGAGAGGCCAAGCTAATTTCTTAACCCCCATCCTCTTCTTCACCCTCGGCAGGGAGGACGCAGCTTCTGGCATTAAAATGATTTTCCTTGCAAAGGGTGCTGCCTGCAAGCTGTTTGTAGGTGCCAGCTTGGAGCATATCCAGAAAATACCTTCAACGAGCCAGCCAGCATATAGCGTTCATATAGAGCACGTCACACTTGTGCAGAAACTTGGCTAATGCAATCGTTCCGAGCATGCAGAGCGGGGCTTGGTGAGGCTTGAGATGATGCAGCCTGCTCGTGTTCCCCAACAGAGTCACATTAAAAGCAAAGTGTGGGCCAGGAAGAACACCCAGTGCCCATGGAACTAGTGTTGTTGCTTGTCTTGAGAGCTTCATGTGAAGGCTGGGAATTACTCTGGAAAATAAACTTTCAGCCAGCATGTTTTTTTTTAAATGCCCTGTGCGGTCTTACGAGTTAGTCAGAAGAGCTTTATTGGCCTTTAAATCCAGCAAGCTATAATGTATTAAGCAAAAGCCTGTTAGTGCTGTGGAAAGATTGGGAGGGCTGGGGCACAACCTGTTTTAGCAGATATAAAAGGAAGCTAATCAACTAATACAAAGACACCTTAGAATGACATAGTGTCCATTACCCTGGGATCTGCGGCATGGCTTGTTTTAAACTGTGCTGTCTAAACCGTTCAATAGGATTATTTTGGAGGCCACACTAATTAAGGGATTATCCGATGAAAGTGGGAGATGCTCTCTCTACCTCAGATAATGGGACATTGTTCCTTCTGTGGCTGGGGCAGCGGTTCAAGGACTGTGTCTCTGAGTTTTGGTTTTTTTTGCTTTGAAACTGGTGGTTTTAACTGGAAGCCTGTATGCCAAGAGACTGGCGCATTGTGCAGAGTTGAAACATGGATAGTTTGGTTCTACGGCACAGTGCTTCCCAGTCTGCAGTACTTTGCAGTGGACTGTGGCTTTTTTTGATGTCAAGTTTACTGTTGTCTTCCAAGTACCATGGGTCCACTTCTTTCAATAAAAGCTGTTGTGCTGAGACAAGCTGGGAGTTTAGTTTTGCTGCAAAGGTGAATGAGATGTCATCAGAGTGGTGAGACAGGGTGCACATAAAAAGGGCATCAGTGTTTATTCTCAGGAGAGTGTAGTTCTGAATATCACTGCTTTCAGGGGCAAAAGAGTTCCTTCTGTCTGGAAACAGAAATATTTGACATTGGCAAATGTTGACAAGGTAGAATCAACGGGCAGGATCTGCGTTACGTAGCTTGAGATGGAGGAGGAGGGTGTGGGTGCTCTGCTCTGCTGCCTGCCTTCTGGAGGTGACAGTGTGACTTTGGTCCCCATGCATCCCTGTCTGCAGGCTGGAGGAATGCATTGACCTCCTCTGTCATGTGCTTGTTGTGGTTTAACCCCAGCTGGCAGCTAAGCACCACACGGCCATTCGCTCAGCCTCCCCACAGCAGGATGGAGGGAAGAGAATTGGAAGGGTAAAAATGAGAAAAACCTATGGGTTGAGATAAGAACAGTTTAATAATAGAAATAATTATTATAATATTAATATTAATGATAATAATAATGACAATAATAGCAATACTACTACTACTTAATAATAATAAAAAATTGTAATGAAAAGGAAAATAACAGAGAGAAATTAACCCCAAGAAAGACAAGTGATGCAAATGAAAACAATTGCTCACCACCAACTGACCGATGCCCAGGCAGTCCCCGAGCAGCAGCCCCCCAGCCCACCTTCCCCTTGGTTTATTTACTTGTCCTATGGTATGGAATATCCCTTGGGTCAGTTGGGGTCAGCTGTGCTGCCTGTGTCCCCCCCCCAACTCCCTGTGCCCCCCAGCCTGCTCGCTGGTGGGGTGGTCTGGAAGGCAGAAAAAGCCTTGGCTCTGTGTAAGCACTGCTCAGCAATAATGAAAACATGCCTGAATTATCAATGCCGCTTCCAGCACAAACCCCAAACACAGCCCCATAGCAGCTACTACGAAGAAAATTAACTCTATCCCAGCCAAAACCAGCACAGTGCTTTAGACCTGCCTATGCTCGGAGAGCATGGGGGGCTGCCACCCCATCTCCGTGTGGCTGCCGTTTGTAGGAGAGGTGTTCCCAGTGTGCTAGAGCAGATTATGGACTGTGACCAACTGGAGGGTTCTGGTTTAAGTATGAGTGAGTATGAGTGAACTGCCCTCACTGTCCCTACTGCTGGCAGACTGTGAATCTCTGAATTCCCGTGTCATTTTGCCATTGATTTTGATAGTTATGTTTATTCTAGCAGTTTTCTTCAGCTTTTCCTTTCTCGCTACTATCACAGCACTTCACTTACAGGGGGGTTTGAGCAGCAGTGCCAAATGCACTTGAACCTCTGGGAGGTCAATTTTCCAAATGACTCAGCGTGATGAGCAGGAAACACTTCCAAAAGGCTGGTCCCGAGTGTCACGGTGAGGAGTGCCAAATGCCAAATACCTCTTGCAAACCAGACTCCTTTTGGGGTTCACAAGGGAGAACTCCAGGGGTTCTGTGAAGATCTGGGCCCCCATACTTCCAGCAGAACTCAGTGACTGTGGGCACAGGTGCCGGCAAGAGCTGGGAACGTTGTCCCTGCCAGTGGAGCTGTGCTGGCAATGGTGCTGTGCCGGGAAATGGAAAGCAAAACCCCAGCGCTGAAAAGGCCAGTGAGGCTGAACTTTGGCAGAGGACGGGGAAATCTCGCAGAGCGGGGAGAATCGTGGAGCACCAGCCAAGGGGAACACAGCTCCAGTCTTGGGCACACAATGGAGTTCCTGTGGCGATGGCCACAAGGGAGGGCATTGTCTGCAGCGTGGAGTGTGCCCTGTGCTCCACGCGCAGGGCCGTTAGCAGCTAATGACTTCAAAATTCACCGTCAAGGCAGAGGACAAGTAGCAATCAGTGCAAGATGATACTGTGCCAGTAGAATAGGCCCTGTGTGGTTGTCTGTTCCGGAGCTAATGGGAACAAGAGATGAAGTGTGAGTGTGTGTGTGTGTTTGTGTTTAGGAGGGGAGGGTGACATCTATCACTGCCACTGCAGCAAAGCGACACCTGCCACTGGCAAATTGGAACATTCGCCTTGCTCGGCGTTTGTGTATGTGGTTTCCTCATCACAGTCCCCCTTTCTTTCTCTTTTGGCGCTTCAGAGGCTGTGAGGGGAGGCGAACAGTTCAGAGCCAGGCCAGGTGCACGGTTGGCGCCCATGGGTGAGGAACACTTTGGAGCACGGGAAGCAAAAGCCTGATCTAGTGAAGCCTCATGGCAAACCTCTCTGGCTGCAGGGATGCAGAACCAGTGCCGAAGGCTAGATTCCCAGCTGGTGCAAATCAGCAGGGCTTCCCACCGACTTTGTATGAACTGAAACTGCCCCAAGAGACAGCAAAAGCACTTTTCTCCTTCTTCCTTGCACTTCCCTTTGCTAGTCTACCCTTGCCTCTCTGCATCATTGCCCTGGCTCCCCTCCCTGACTTGCAGCATGTCCTGTTATTGCCAATGCGTCTTTTCCCCTTACTGTTCTCTGGCTCCTGTTGGTCTCTCCAAAATGCATTTGTATTCCAGCTCTAGGTTTCAAACAAGCAGGCTCCACATCTTCTGCCAAACTGTGTGTGTGTGTGCATTGTGGTTATGCATGTGTGTGGGAGAATGAATATTTAGGAGTAAACCAAAGTTTTCTCTGCAGCAATAACCATGATAGACTAAACAAAACCTTGCACACATCTGCAGTCCAGCTATTTCTGGTTCAAGGCAGAAGGGTTGTGCAGCATAGCAGAGTCCACCTAACATCTGCCAGTGGTGCATTTTTCCCTGTGGAGTTCTTTTCTGTGGAGTTCTAGTGAGTCACAGACCCTGAGTCTACCTGCCACTCCACACTCTTACCAGCAAGGTGCAAGGCTGCACTATTTTGCACAAAACAGATTGATTTTCTGACCAAAAACCTGTTTAATCCCTACCATTATTGGAAGATTTTCCTCTATGTTCTTATGAATAGTGAAAAGTTATGCAGCCTTCATTTGCAGGGTCTAATTCATCACTTGTGCAGGTAAACATTTAGTATGCAATTTAAAACGTTTAACAGTCAATTCTGCAATTCATCAGCCACCTGCTACCACTGTATATGACAATTCTGTGTATGTCCTGCCTTCCTGGCTTAGTATTAAGGATATTTATGGCAGGAGTGTGTGGGGCTGTGTCTCAGTATCTCATGCTAGAAGATCCATGCTGTCTGCTTTCACTTCCCAGCCAAACTCACCTCTTGCACCATAGCAGTCATTCACTTAGGTTGCTGAGGATTAGGAGTTGATAATTAGTTTGTGATATGTAATTTTTTTTAATGTTGCAGCTTCTGGTAACAGAAATCAAGGACTTAATGGTTCCAGAGAAAAGCCCAGTAGCCACAGGCAAATAAAAAAGATTTTGTGCTTCTTATTTTAGGATACGTTGTGTTTGAAAGTATGTCTCCTAGAGTCACAGAGTAAGGCAATTCTGTGGACAAGGATATCCGTGGTGTCCTTGCATTAGGTAGTACCACAAATGAGAGAGACACAATAGTCTTGCAGACCTCGAAATACCTCATTCTTACTTTTATGCCTGGCTTTACTGTTTGTTTGTTTTTGTTTGTTTGCATAAAAGCATAGTGAACAAATTTTTTTTTAGAGAAATTTGGTAACCTGCAGTTCAACCTACTGTGGCTTGGGGTAAGAACTCTTCCTCAGTTTGTCTGGGCTAGCCTGGGATGCTCAGCTGTGATGAAAATACTTGCTTTGTGGCTGGCATTTTTGTGGGACTTGAGTTTGCTTGTGTGCACACCTCTTGTGCTCTGCACCAAATTGCTCTTTAATGCTGAGTAATGCAGATGGAGCAAGCTTACAAAAAACTATGAGTGCTTCACATACCCAGTGTAGCAAGAGGCACTCCATGCCTTCCATCATTCATCTCTGGGACCCAGGGGTTTAAGTGTAACAGCACATAACATTAACTCCCTAGTTTATTCCTTGCTGGATACATCTCTGGATCTAGTTCATCCTGCTAGCTATACCAGTGCAACTGGTTTTACAAAGACATTTCTTCACTCTGATTCCTGTTCCAACTTAGCAAGCTGGGTGAAGCATGTGCTTAGCACTAGGCATAGATGTGATATGCATGACCTTTAAAACCTAGCTGGCTCCAGGAGTTTTCCTCTAAGCCTTTGCCAGTGAAGGCCTCGATACTAATGCACCTGTGGTAGCTTTCTCACTGGCTGGCTATTGCCATCAGAGCGTGGAACAGTGAGTGTCCTGGGAGTAAGCGCTCTCACACCTGTCCCTGAATTGCTGTGTAAGCATGTGTGATTAGTGATTATTTATCCCCTCTGCCTTAGTCTTTCCACATGGAGCATGAGGCTATTAGGTCTTTAGTGACCTGCACTGAAGCCGTGTGGTGACATCTCAAGCGTCAAAAGGAAACTATCCTCAGCGAGCCTCTCTCCTCCAGGTATCACAGTGCTGTGCTGAGGATCCTGTCACTTGCCTGTGCCTTGTGATTTTTGTCACAGCCAGAGCCAGCCTACTGCAAGGACTACTGTCTGGGGCAGCTGCTTTGTGGATGCTCGAAGCGAGCCATGCCGACAAGGCAAGCAGGGTCCCAGTTCTGTGAAGACCAGTATCTCATGAGATTGCAGCACCAGAAACCAGTTCCTTATACAGACAGAAATCAGGAAGGAAGTCAATGTTTTCTAGTAAAACTGGACATTTTCTCCTTAACCCGGTTAAGCAAGAGCAGTTTTGAGTATGTCACTAGTGGCTTGGCTGGATGAGCTTCTTTGGCATGCCCTGTATGACTGAGCATAAGAAGTCCCAGCTCTCAGCCCTTCGTACCACTCAAGCCCGGCTGTTGTCTGCAAGCCAGCAGCCTTGTCCACATCAGCACAATGCAGCAATATAGCTGCTCCCTGGTATGGTTCACACATGTGCTCTCCGTTGGGAGTTGAGCTATGACTCCATGTTTTGACTCTTGTGAAGGACGAAGCTCCCTCTTGCTGCACCCTTTGGGGCTGTTGTTCTAAAAAGATGAGAAACTGGAAGTGCACACATTTAGCAGGAATGGTGGACATAGTCAAAAAAATCCTCATTCAATGAGGGGATGGGAAATGGGTAAAAATTCTCACCATCAAGATGATTAGGAGTATGAGAGTGTCCCTACACTCAGATGAGGTACACTAACACCATCATTCATACCACCTGGTCACTGGGAGGGTCAGGAAGGAGCTCTTTTCTCCCTTCTCCATTGATGATTGAGCTGATGTCTTCTGGGAATTTCACTTGCAGACAGGTCACTGTTGGCATCAGAAGTGGGGTCTTTGCCACCCTCCGTGGTGATCCCTGCGCTCGCTCTGTACAGCAGCGAGTCACTTAGGATTTACAAGCAACACTGCCCTGTCCTGGATGGAAGCTGAAGTGCCGTGGGGTGTTCCAAACCTTGCTTTGCACCAAGCAAATGTGCTGCTTGTGCTCCAGCAGCACAGACCTCCGTTTGGGGATGGAAAAAGAGAATAGTCTTTGGTCTGGTCTTGCTAAGACTTTGAAACACTGAGTGGCAGGAGGAAAGGGACATCTCTGAAATGAAAGGTAGCTGTATATCCTCTGCTTACGTGAATGCTGCTAACTTGAAAGCCAGAGAGCAAAAGCTTCGCATGTGCCAGTTTCCAGCATAATTACTGAAAATCTAGGTCAGTGTTTTCACCGTGTCGAGCGTTTATGCTTGGGAAGGCTATTGACTTGTCAGCACTGGGGATGCGTTAATAAATCTCTGGCCATATTAACAGTAATCTGTTCACACTATCTTTGATCTGCAGGTCTCTGAATGGGGCGCAGTTGTCATTAAGTCGAGTTCACAGTGCAGCTTTGTGAAAGTGGCTCCATTTTACAGATGGGGAAGCCAAGGCAGGGAGCGATTATGAGGTATTTTTGATGACATGACTGAGTCATTGCCGGAGGTAAGGATACAACCCTGGCTCCCAGGCTCCTGCTCCAAGTCCCTAAACAGCACTCTCTCCAGCCTAGTTAGACCCACCCTTGGACTATGGTATTCTGTGGCATTAACTCCAGCTGCACCAGGACTTCTCTTCTGAGCTGTGAGCACAGCAGTGGTATACACACCAAAGAACCAGATAAACATTTACTTTTTTTTTCTGTTAGAGAGAGTGCTGCTGCCAGCAGGGACTGTGGGAACTCCCCCCTCCTCTGCACACAAACAGAAGGCAGGGAGCTTGCAGCAGGGGATAAAAGGGGATAAATAACAAGGAGACAAGGGAACAAGCTGCGTTACCCAAGAATCTGAAGGAAGCCAATGAACCTGCTCAGAAGCTTGATGTGGATGGGTGCGAGCAGGTAGCAGCAGGCTCAGGGGCTGATGGAGGGGCACTTCCCCTGATGCCACTTTCTCCTGATCCAGACCACTATCAGTAAAAGTAGGAACCCTCACAAGGGCAAGAAAGATGGGATTTCATCCTCCTGGTGCTAAATGCAGAGTTTTGCCATTGATCCACAGAAAGAGAAATTAAACTTGCACTTTGAGAACTTGTTGCTCTGGAATACAATGTAAGCATTACTGAAGTCATTAGTCTTCTACGCAACTGAGTTTTAATTTAGTTTGTCCTGATCTTGCTGTTGATGAAAGAACAATGGATACTAAGGCCCAAGGGATTCAACATCTGGCTGAACTGTTTCTACTCTGGAAGGAAAGAGGGACCAGTGAGAGACAACTGAGGACAGTGTTGTTCATGTGCTGTGACTAATTTGTGCATCTCAGCCTTAAGACTATGAAAGCAGCTCGTTTCAGCAAACTCAAACCCAGGCAACAATTGGAAAGTAATACATTGGATTTGACTTTCCTCAGAGTTTTCAGTTATCCAGTCCAATCCTTTTGTGTGTGTGTGTGTGCTTCCCCCACCATGTGGAGAGCCAGGTGTTCTAAAGAGAATGAATGGAGGTGTGGAAGAGCAAAGGCTAAGGATCGGCAGATTGGTGGAAACGTGACGGGCAAGCCTAGTTTGATTAGAAATTGCCATGCAACAGAGCTTGAGAGAAGTGGTGGTGGCTGATTTTTCAAGGGACAGTGTGGCACGGCTGTGCCTGGCCTGCGTGGGTAGCTGGGGTGAAGGGCTGGTTGGGAGAGGTAGTAGAGAAGCACCGAAGGAGAAGCAGATGGCAGCAGCACTTCCTACCCCGACCATCAGCCAGGGAGTCACTAAAGCCTCAGGTGCAACTTAATCCCAAATTAACACTTTTTAGCTCTAGACATCCCACTGTTGTGTGGAACTGGGGGAGGGCAGTGGTGCTTGCCTGGTGTACATGGCAGGGATGGGTTAGTGCTGGGTGTATTAAGAGCCACACTTAGCTGACAGAGCAACGGGATTTAGTGGGCTGGGGATGGGAAGGTTTCCTATAGACGGAATCTGTTTTCCATGTATTTTTCCTGACTCCTGGTTGGTTTCAGGCCCTGCCATCCCTCTTCCCAGTTCTAGGTTGACTCTTCCAACTGGAGTCCACCTGAAGACAGGGACCAGGATTCATGGGGATTTTGTGCTTATTTACTTTTGGAAGTTCGGCAAGACGAGTGCCCTTTTTCTCTGCCTCGATTTTCCCACCTAAGTTACACAACATGTGTGGAGCTCTGCAGGAGACTCCGTTCAAGTCTTCAGAGAGCTGGTGGTTTCAGAAATGGTTGGCATTAACGGAGGGAGTATATGTCCTCATCCAGGTCCCTCTTCAGTCCCTTCCCAGATCCCTGTGGGAGATGCCTCTGTGGGATTGTGGTTGTTGAGCCTGGCAGAACCGGCACCAGCAAAGGGATTAAAATCTCCAGTATGTTGTGCGTGTGTGTCTGAAATGGCAGTTTGCTGGCACGGCTGCTCTGCTGCCTTGAGTGTGAGAACTACATGCTTGCTGCGGCTGTAGCCTTGAGAAAGCATCTCACCTAGTCTCTCTTTGCTCTCCAGCCGACGTGGGATGCTGAGCTGGTTTTAATGACACTATCCAGTTTGATTGTTCCTTAGAACTTACGGTTTCCAGCACTATCCTGTATGCTCTGCTCATTACCCTCAGAAACTTTTGGCTATGCTTAACTGTCTCCTAACTGGTCCCATGCTCTTTCCATGAACAAATGCAAAAAGCCATGGAAATCAAGCTCTCCTTCTGAACGGGAATCCAGCGCAGCTGCAGGATCTGGTTGTCATGGATATTGTCACCATGGAGCTGTTGCCATGGTGCTGTCTGCTCACATTGACAGAGATGCAAAGTATATCTATTCTTTTGAAGAAAGGAGGAAGAACAGTGGATATTAGAGAGCACAGAAGCTTTCAGATAGGTATTTAGGGAGGTTAGTAACTGCTTTAAGAGTCTTGGTGAGTGCTGTCTATGTAAGGTTGCTTATTTTTCTCTTTTTTATATTAAAATAGTAACAGCCCACAAAAGGAAGTGAGACTAATGCACTTGCTGCAGTGTCACCCACAGTGTATTTCACCATGCAATGAAAGCAGCGCTCCTCTCTTGCAAAAAATTCCAAAGAGTGACCACCAGTAGTCCATCTTGGCTGTTACCTCATCTCAGTTTAAACCTCCAGAAGTCTGGTATCTTGCAGAAGATGAGGATGTGGAGGCAGAACTTAAAAAATCCCATCTTCCCCTGCAGGCCTCTTTCCTTGAAGGAACACACTCACCTTCTTTTAATTTCTAGAGAAAGTCTGTGCTCCTTTGGAAGGTAGTTTGGCAGCTGTTAGTGACCTTGTCAGGCTGCTGATGGTTCTGGAAGAAGGAGTTGAATGAGAAACAACTTGTGTCTATGCCAGACATCCTTGTCTAGTTAGGGGCAGAGCGAATCTCAGCAAGGCGGATGCTGTTTTCACTCCATTTCAAATTGAACACAGTCAGATTTAATAAATAATAACTCTGCTTTGCACACCTACAGCTCCTCACTCTCTGAACATTTTGCGACTACTAGTTACGAAATCCTCCAAAGGCTCCTGTGAGGGAGGGGAGGATTAATTTTTCTCAGTCCTTTAATAGTGATAGTGGGGCACAGAGACTGTGGGAAGTGGCCTCCCGTGTGTGCTGTGGCCATCAGGAATAGGATCCAGGAGTTACCGTTTCCTATCTGGAGCTCTGGAAAGCCCGTGTTTCATTCTGTCCCATGGCATTAAACTAAGGGAGACCCTGAACATCTCGCTAGTGACATAGTAGGGTCCTTAGGAGCCTGATTTGGAGCTCTATTAAACAGAGATCTGAATGCTCCAGGTGGCTGAATAACATTGCCTTTGGTCTCGATATGCCGGTGGCTCACTTCCAAAAACATTAGGCTCATGAGGCAGCCCTTTGCCTGGCCACAGATGTTTCTGTGGAGGAATTGTCATTGTAAGGCATGGGTTAGCTCTTTTATTGGTTTAAAAGTTTGGGTTTTTTTTGTTGCTGCTGGCAAGGCAGGTTTTCTGCACATGCACCTGCAGTTACTCATGGTGCAAGGTGGGTTTCTAGGAATTCATCAGCACACTCAGCGTGTCGTTCAGGTCGGGCGCCAGGTAAACCCACTGCTTTGACTGTGGTGCTCCCATTCCATCTATGACTCATCTGAGGCAAGAGGGATTTGAAACTGCGGGAGCCTGCGTGCATCCCAGCCAGCAGCTGAAACAGCTGGCTTGCAGGTGGGGGTCTGTTCGGAGTTCAAGGGCTACACCTTCTCCTTCTCTCCAACTGGGGGAGGGTTTCATGCAGGGCGATACAGACAGCTTGTAAGGGAGCGGTAACACGATGTAGCAGTTAGATCACATATGTAAGAGTCGCAAATCAGCCCATGTTAGAATTGGCACCGATGGAGTTAGAGGAAGGGAAGCAGGCTCTCCAGAAACATTCCTGCTCCTGCTGAGCTGAAGGGATATCTCCACGATGGCTGCAATGGGAATTGGCTTGGACCCCACGTTGTCCTGCTGATATCACTTGGAGTGGGATCAGCTCATGCGCTGCAAAGCTGTGTGGCCCTGAAGAGATGTACCCTTTGGAGGGCCCTTTGGAAAGCAAAAGCCTCCGAGGTGCTTTTTACATGCTTGACTGTAAAAATGCAGCTTTTTTTGTAGACAGTGAATGCGACAGCCTTTGTATGTAAATGTCCTCTAGGCCAAACAAGCCCTTTACTTGACCAATTTAACAACCTGTAATCTGGTGACTGCATGCAGAAAATAGCCCTGTGTTTTTCTGAACTTCAATACTGGAAAAAAAAAATATCTTAGTCTTTGTATTCTCGTGCCTCAGTTTCCTTGCCAGAAAAGTGAGGGAAACCAAATGCACTTCCCAAGGAAAAAGAAGGGCATGTTTAATTAAGTCAGCTTTGTGAGTTGCTTTGACAGCTGCAAGTATAAGTAGTTGCTATTATAGCAGCTAATAATTTGGAATTACATTTTGTGTTCTTTTGGTTCTCCTCTTCATAGAGTTGCCAGAGGTAACCAAGCATTTTGAGGTTGTTTTCTTACTTTTTAATACCTAGTCTGGTGTTGGATTTCTGCTGTACTTGCCTTTCTGTAGAACGTGTGTGTGTGTGTGTGTGTGTGTGTGTGTGTGTGTTTTAAAGGCAGCGAGCAAAAAAATTCAAGAAAACCATGACCATTATTCCACCATGAAGGAAAAGAAATGTGAAAAATGCAGACAGACCTCTCTGAGAAATGTCTGTTGATCACTTCATGCTCAAGCTGATTGGTAACATTATATTGTTTAATGCTAAGGTCTATTAATTGAATACATGACTGTTCTTTCCTGTAGACAGCTTGTCACCTGAGGATCCCCCGGAGCTTGCCAAACATGGATTAATTACTGAGTACTTGCAATGTCACTGTGAAGAAAATGTTTATCAGTTAGCAATGAGGAAGTCAAGGCTAAGAGCTGACTTCGATGGCTGCTAATAGCAACTTTCCTAGGCCTGTTCATTGCTCCACTCACAAACCATCTCTTTTGTAAGACTGTTACTCAGCAGTCAGAAGCAAATGGTGACTAATGATAATCTACCTTAAAAAGGGGCGCTGTGGCTGACCTATCGCAGTGCCCCTCAGTCAGCTTGGCATTTCCCCTCTGGTTTTGTCCGTCCTCTTCTACCAGTTCTGTCCCTCTAACTACACTCCAAGCACAGCTTATAAAATGCAGTTGTAGGCAGCCACACAATTACACCCAGCCTCAGCTTGTAGTAATGCTGACAACTTGATTTCTGCATCAGTTTGCCTGTGGGACTTTCTTGCTTTGATCGCTTTTTGGATGCAGGTGATTACTCTCCTGGTGCTTGGTTAGGACCATCTAATGAAGGTTAGTAGCACCATGCCACAAGAGGTGAAAGGCAGAGGTGTTCTTGCCACGGACCCTGTTCTCTGATAGCAGTACAGCTTATTATTCCTGTCCCCAAGGGATAGAAAAACGCTTCTGGGAAGATTTTTGTCACATAAAACCCACGCTTCTGCATGGCTTCTTTAAAGGATGAAGAAGAATTCATGATGCAAAACCCTCTGGACTGTGGGGAATTACTGATTTCTCTGAGCAAGGAAACTCAAGCCTCATCTCTTTAGTTGGAGGGGCTCCGCTTTGCACTGAATGACTAGCAGATGAGGTCGTGGATTGTTTTCTCTCCCCTCACGTCGGAAATAGCCCAAGGCCTGGAAAAGCATTAGCAGGAAGAGCACAGCATCAGGAAACACCAAGGGCACCCAGCCAGGACATGACAACACAGCCTTTAGCTGCCCAGCGGTTGGGACATTACTTTTTTGGGTGAAAGGATTCAATTCCTTGTTGTCAGAATCACTTGGTTTCCTAGCCAGATGCCTCCAACTGGGTAAGCATGTGAGCCCTAAAGTGCCGAGCATCCCTGTGTACGCACTACAGCTGCTGCCTGTGCCTGGGGTTTTCTGTTTGTGTCAGAAGTCATGAGTGCTGTGGGCATGGCAAGCGTGTCGGTTCAGCAGAGATCGTATGTGCCACTTGCCATGCCTGCTCACCTCACTTCTGTATTCCTTCAGGATGGAGCAGTGGAATCGGCAGTGCTGAGGTGGCATTACTCATCCCTGTGGAGTTATTCCAGGTCCTCAGCTTGCTTGTATAACTGAAAGGGGTTTGTCTTGTATCTATGACACACTGGTGGAACAGTGGGAGGATTTAAATTTAGGAATTAAACTGGCAGAGAATTTAGCCCTTGTGTTCTGCAGTAAGCAGTTGCACTGAGACCTCTTATTTCTCTAGAAAAACATGATCAGTGGACTATGGAATGGCATCAGTGAGCAGGATAAGGACATTTTGAACCCCAAAAGCTCTAAGGGATGGCCTTGGGCATGTTGTACTTTTGAAGGGTGGGAAATCAGATGTTAAAGAATTTGGTAATTCTTTAAAGATCATAATGAATTAGCTGGCGTTCATGCACATCACTCAGGGGAGGGACAGCCTGAGTCTGTGTGCAAGGGAGTCAGCACCTGTTACATTTAGAATTTCTCCCATGCCATGGCAGGCCCTGCAGTGGCATCGTTTGGTCAGAGATGCGGAGAAAGTGGGGAAGGTGGGGAGGAATTTGAACCGCTTCTCTTTTTGCACACTGCTGCTCTGCTCCAACCTTCTCCCAGCCCTTAGAGAACTTCTGTTGCTCTTTTAAGAAGCAAAGGGCCAGAGCTGCAGAAAATAAAATCCCTGGCCAACAAGACGAGGTGTATGGGAAAAGGCACTGCAGGGTAGGAGTTAGGCATTTGACTGAGGGCTGATGTGCTTTTGTCTTCCCCTTAGTTTATCCAAGATGAATGCATGGCTGCACTATGCCTGGTCACATCTCAGCCTCCGAAGTTCCTCTCCCCAAGGACTTCACTCAGCTATAAAAGTACCATGTAACTGGAAAGGATGGATGAATGTTCAACCTTGCTTCCTTCATTCCAGTGATGAAGCTGGAACTCCATTACAGTCCTGGAACTGAATAGGTCCCTGAGATCACTGTCCTTGAAATCAAAGACTTGGAACCTTTTATATCAAGTCTCTACACCAAAAATAAAGGTCAAGTTTCATGCCATAGGCAATTGTATTCATACCTTAGTGGATGCCAGACCCAAAATGTCTTCCTCCTCCTCACAGAGTCCAAATATATCAACTCCTTTTCTTAGGTTATGATAAAAATGGGGAGTAAATTATAGATGCTCTCTCCACCTTCTGGCAGGAAATATGCTGCTAGACTGCCTTGCCAGGCTGGCCTCTAGCTGATGTCTGCAGATTAAACAATGGCTGCTCTAGCTTTCCTGAAAAGAAAAGCATCCCCAGACATCCCAGCTCTCTCTCTCTTTTTTTTTTTTTAGCTGGTTATTATGTCCAGCTATCAGAAGCATGAAGAAACCAAGTGGAAAAATTGAATCTGGCATGAAGGCACACGACTTCCAAACCCAGAGAACAAAAATAGCTGCAAGAGAAAAAAATTGCCTCAAAGAAACTCTTTAATTATTCCAGTTCTTTCAAAAGCTTTGCCCCTGGCGCAGCCAGGCTGCCATTTGTATAGGGCAGCCATATGTGTTGCAGTAAAGCTCGAGCACTGCGTTATTAGAGAGAAAGAAGCTGCTTTTTTGGCTGTGTTTTCAAAGAGCTGGTAGCAGATTGGTGGTGGCCAGAGCCCAGGGCACAAGGGAGCCTTTACTTTCATAGCAAGTCACCAGGATTTCAGTTTTGATCTGGCTGATGGGAGGTTGAAGGAGTTTAGATTCCTGCCTGGATTCTAGAGGCTGCTCCCAGAGGGCTGCTCAAGGAAGAGTTTGGAAGAAGTGTTGGAGGAAAGCAAAGAAATGACAACCAGCACTTATTTTTCAGTCTGCTGGAGAAGGTTCCTGGGCTGTTGCTGCTGTGGCACAGAGGACTGAACTTCACGATGGCATTTTCTGCCGCTCCTACAGAAAGGCAAAGTCATTTAGCTGTGCTGACACTGCAGTAACCAGCCTCCTGGTGAATCTGTGTTTCAGGACACTGACAGAACATCCAGTATTCTAGAAGTCACCTGTTCCCTTCTGTGGTGCCTTAAGTTTTTACATCTTCCTCCAACACTTGCAAGTTGACACTTTTGAAGCTTATGAGGAACACCGAGAATACTGCAAAGCTTTGAAATACTCTTGTGGGTGGTGTTTGTGCTGAAGATGGCCATACTGACGCCTGAGTTTTCTCTAATTAGGGAGCAAATAGTTGGTTATGTATCTTTATCTGGAATTAAGTCAATAGCCATTTTATGAAACCTCCCTGTTGGCTGAGATGTAAAAGTGAAGAATTTCCTATTTGCAAGCCAATGAAACGACCACTGTTGAAATAACCTTCCAAAATAACCTTTTGTGAACTGTCAAAGGAGCTCTGCAGTAAGATCTGTTCCTTTAATTTCTCTTCAGGCAAGTCCCTTGCTGCCCAGTGGCATGGGTACCAGTTGTACACAGAACAAGAAGGAGGAAGGAAAGTGGGGTGCCTGGTCAGGTGTGCACTGCAACACAGTAAGGAAATAGGGTATGACATGTCTGTTGTGCTCAGGCAGGGGTCCCTCATTCTCTAATGGCATCAATCTGCTGTCTGACCCTTCTGTTGGAGTTTACAGCATCTCTTCTGGTTGTATGGCTTTCGTGAGCGGACTGGATCTTTCTCTAGTAGGTTCTGGGATAGTAGGACCTAAGCTACCACCTATCTGTACCATTGCAACTTCACATTATAGGAGTCCCTGAGCCAGGCCAGAGCTTGGAAAGACAGTAGCAGCAGTGCTGGGGTTGGACATGGATCTGTGTTAGTCCATAATGTCCTTATTGCATTTCCTTCTTTTCCAAGTGCCTGTGGTGGGACAGAGGGGTGTTTGCAGAAAGCAAAAGCTAGTATTACAGCATCATCCCAAGGCAGAGCTTGTTCTTGAAAACACAAAAGTGCAAAAAAAAGAAATAAATGCACTATTCTTGGTGTTTCTGCTGTTATTATAGAAAACTATACTTGCTCGTAAACCTGCAGCAACCGGTTCCCTTCCTTTGCATAAGGGAAACTGAGAGCCCTGCAACTGCAGCGAAGCTGGGACTCTGCACAGAAATATTCCTTGCTGGGGAGTTGTCTCAGTGAATTCCTACACAAATACGACCTATACCTTAAGACTTGCTCCCACCATGGCAGCTGCAGATTGAGTCTCTAGCTATCTGCAGTTTTAAGGAACTGCAGATGAAAAAGGTCAATTGGAACATGCAGATTTTCTTACTGTTTTGCCTGCTCTGCCCTGGTTTCTTGCCAGCTTCCTTGCAGATACTGGAGGAGGCCAGGGATCAAGCACACTCCCGAGCAGCCACGCTATATTACTGCAATTTCAGAGAGCCGAGGGCTTGCTCCCTGCAGAAGCAGAGTGCTCGGCTGCCCTCCTGTTTTGCTTGCTAGGGCTGGCTCGAGTTGGAGAGTGTCTGTGAAATCTCTGTCTGAAGTTCCAGCCTCACCATCTTTTACACCGGGTGTCCCGGCAAGGAAAAGGCTGTCTGGTTATTAAGGGCCTAGGAAGAAAGAAGTGATGTGTGGGGCGAGGGAAGGTGTAACAAATGGGCTCTATTTAAAGAGCTCAGCAGGTAGCCAGCTTTTTTATAAGTATTATTTCTCCTCGCATGGCGGGAAGTGGAGGAGCCAGTTGTAGGCAGTAGTTGTATTTTCTTGCAGACTGTATTTTTGAATGAAAGCAGATTCCAGGCTGTCTTCTGCGATATATAGTGGTGATGAATAACCTAGCCTGTTTCCTCTGGATTTGATGTTCTGCTTACGTTAAGATGTAGGGAGTATTGTTTGCTGAGATGACATCAAGAGCTCTTGGATGGAAGGAGGAGGGACACATCCTTTCCTCACACAGCACTGGCAGGGTTTTGGTGCTGAAGAACATTGCAGCTCATTTAGTAACAGTAGACCTACCCCTTTTTCTTCTTTGGAGTCACTCGTTAAAAGAAACCAGATGAGGAAAGGGCAGCAGTGGAGTCACAAGTGGCCTCTAAGTGTCCAGCATCCCCCTTCTGCCCTCCCTGGCTGGGAGCAGCATGGTCAAACCACAGGCTAGAAGGAGTTTTTAATGGAGAGGGGCATTGATGGAGGAGAGACTCCTCTGCCTGTAAATGATATCATCTGGAACAAGGGAGAAGTGGAAGGGGAAGACAGGAGTATCTGGAGGAAAGTTACAGCTGTTCCATTGTGGTTCTTGAATATGCAGCCAATTTAGATTCACCAAGACTAGACTCACGTTCTTCGAGGCCAATGCTGTGTGAGGATAGACTCTCCTCCTTGCTCCACCCAGATTACACAGGACTGTAGCAAATGTTGGTGGTCTCATAGCTCACAGACGGAGACTGTACTCACCTGTGTAAAATATTATGCCTATTCCCGTTGAAGAATGCTTAGAATAGATGTTACTGAGTGTGCTGTGCCACTTTGATTATGTGTAGTCTTTGTAAGGTGCATGCAAGGACCACGTTGTTGGCCTGAACCCTTCCTCAGCTTGGCAGAAATTTAGATATAGACCCCAGCTGTGTGACCTGTTGGGCTTGCTTCTTAAATGTGTCCTTCCTTCTCTTAGAAGCATGTCCCTTAGCGAAGAGAGTCACTATCTTCATCATTCCCTTATTCGCTGAAGACGCCAAGAGCCTGAGAGGCACAGAGTTACTACGTACGGTAACGGTTCCTCCAGGACTTTTGCTGCTCCCTTTGGTGTGCGGGTGCCCTGTCCTTTTGCTGAGAGAGCAGTATGGATTCACGGGGCTTTAAGTCACATCTCTCCCCTCCTGTTCTTTCAGCTGGCACATGTTCAGTGCCGGATGGTTTTAAAGCCTGAGTATAATATTTCAAGAACATAAATTACAAGCCCACCAACTTAAGAAGCTCTTTGCAGTGAAATTTGGATTGCGTATCCTTGGTGCAGAAGGGTGGCGTGAGGCTTACCACGTTTCCAGGTGTGTGGTTAAAGAAACAACTGTCCAAGTGTAGACATCATGTAGCAGCGAGCAGCTCCGCAAGGGAATGCTCTCAGGTTTGCAGCGCTTACTGTTGGACTCCAGCCTCCAAAAAGGCATTTCATACCACGTGCCTCAGGCTGGGAACACCTCTTGGAAATGGCTGATGTCACGCTAATATTTCATTTTGTGAGGGAGGCCTGGTGACCTTTGCAGCTGGATTCTAATAGCCTCTTACTGTCATATCTGTCCAGTGATGTGGAAAGAAAACAGATCCGATAATCGTGGAGCAGATTTATCTGTATGCAAGCAAAGACCCACATGTGTGAAAGGGATTTAGGGTGTTCAACCACAAAAGGACCAAGATGTGTTTCTGCTTGAGTGATGGTTCCTAAGGTGAAAAAGACATAATTTGCCATGTGGCTGCACTTCAGGCACAATTATAGCCTAGAAAATGGGTTTTGGTGGTACTGAAGTAAGCAATTTGTGTTGCTGATGGATGCAACGGGATAGCTAAGGTGTGACAGTAGTTATTTCTGTGTCAGTTGGCATTACTGCTAATTAACAATGTTGCCTGCAGAATCAGAACAAGGCCACTAAATGAGTTTGCTGCGTGTGACTGCCACATCACACCTGAATTTCCCCATACTGCTGACAGAAGATAGCATAATATCCATCTCTTTTCCCAGCCCTGTGGAATTTATTCATGATGAGGTATGATCCTTCTCCCGAGTAAGTCCTGAGTTTACATACGCAGGGAACTCCAAAGTGGGAAGCGTGAATCCCTCCTCCTGTCCACCACCAGCACACATACCTTAGTGCCTCTGATCTTCACTCATCTGGGACCTCCTGGCTTCTCTCCCAATCATCATAAGCAATCAGTTAATTTTTTTTTTTTTTTTTGCTGTTGTCATTACAGGGCAACCATTGATGAAGTGGAAACAGATGTGGTGGAGATAGAGGCAAAGCTTGACAAGGTAAGGTGGGGCAGCTTGGGGCATTGGTTTGAAGAGGAGCTGATGAGTTCCTGCTTAGGAGTTTGGCCCCAGCAGTCTCCTCTAAATGTGAGCCCATCTCAGGCTGTCAGGAAACTGATGTGTCAGACACTGGGCTTGTCCACAGGGCCACATGTCCCTCTGCTGACGGGGACCTGTCAGGGCTCCTTGGTGACTGCCAAAGGAGTCAGGACAAGAGGTCCAGGTGGGCTCCCAATGCTGAACGATGGCCTTCTTGTGCTGCCCCTGGAACTCAGGGGACTGACACTGCTTTTGCTCTGGCAAGTTATTTCAGTGCTGTTTCCCCTCTCCACCATCTTGCTTGTGATATTAAGCTGTGTGGGCTGGGAGCCCTTACCAGTCCACACACCGCTGCATCAGCTCAGGGGTGTGAGGAGACATTGGCAGGTAAACAAGGGACCAGATTCAGACTGATGGTGGTGGTTGCTGTCTGATGTTCAGCCAGGCTGTGCACCACAGCTGCAATCTGACACTGGAAGTATCCTCTCAGGGACCAGTTTGGCCATTTTGCATTTATGCTGGTGATTCTTTACATCCAGTTGGTAGTTTGGGTCTAAGTCAGAGGTTTATGTTGGAAGGCGGCTTTTCCACCCCCACTCCTCCTGATGTCTGAGCCATCAGCCAAGTTGTTTCTAAGCGAGAACAGAGAAAAATGAAGAAGAGGAGCCAGAAGAGCTGCTGGCTTTTTATCTGTGAGATTTCCCAAAGCCAGCAAGGGATAAAACTCCTGTGTCTGATGGAGAAATGGGCTTTGTTGAAGTCACAAGCCCTAGGCAAAGCTGTGTCCTATAAAACCTATTTACTAATCAAGCGGCTTGAAATGGTGATCTGCGCAAGCTAACTAGTCTCACTGGTGAAAGCTGCAAAGGGAGTTAGGTTGTCTGTTTTCCTCTAAGCTAAGGCTCTAAAGAAAAAGCGTGGGGTGAAACTCCGATTCTAGCACTGCTGCTGTCAGTGCCCCCTGTAGTTAGACAACTTGGTGTGCCAGGAGCAATCCTGGAGGGAGGAGAGTGGGCTGGGAGTACAAGAGCTGTTCAGAGCTCTCAGCTTTTTATTGTTAGTGCTTTGTTGCAAATTGATTTGAGCTCCTTTGGGTGAGGGCTGCATTAAAACAACAGTCTCATGCAATTTTGGTCTTCCCCTGACAGCAGTTATGGGGTGATATTCTGGAAGTGCAAAGTGGGCCAACATTTCATTCTGTTTGCATACATAATTTTCCCTGCCTGTTGCAAAGATGAGCGGTCATGCAAAATGCTGGCTCAGTTACTGTCAGCAGCAGGCTTATCAGGCAAGTGAGGCTGAAGTTTGCATCTGAAGAGCAACTGAAGTTCAAATTAATTCTCTGAGGGTAACTTTTGACAAGGTTCGGTCACCTCCCTGAAAAATCAGCCTTGGATAGCCCAGCTCCCCTCCCATGTCCAGGCTGGGTGGAAGCCCAGGGCAGCCTTTTCAGGGCTTGGTGTACATGTGGTTCAGTAGCACCCAAGTAACTGTCACGACTAGTTCTTAAAGAGCAGCAAGCTGGCGAGGACTGACTCTGTTTCTCTGCCTTTTTCTGTGCCCCTGAGCACCTAGCTGATAAGCGGTTAACCTTTTCACACCTGTTTAAAGTGGAGGTAAAGGGTGGTGTAAATGATTCATTCAAGGGAACAAGAGATTTGGGCTTGGTTCTGTTTCAGGGGGATTTCCTTCATTCTGCCCTGTGCTCCACCAGCAAAGTCATCATTGCTCCCCTTGGGAGTGTGCTTGTGCCGAATGGCCTTCAGCTACTGCACAGCCTTGGCCACAAGTGTTTGCACAGAGGTATGCTAGAAACCGCCACGTTGCAGAATAGGCTGGATTTCCTTTCCAGAGGATCTGTCCAAATGCCTAGTGTACGTCTGGGCTCCAGATGTGACAGGAACTGCATCTGTTTGCTTTTCTTCTCTGGGCTTGGACGGGATAGCCTGCTAGCATCCAATGCTCTTCTGTCAAGTTACGTGGACAGGAGAGGATGGGAGTGTGAAAGAGTGAAGACTGTATATACTACATATACACAGATATACCACGTGTGACAATATTTATATTATATTTGTATATTTGTATTGCATATATATTTATATTATATTTATACATTCAGATATACTCAGATACATTTTTACAAAACTGCAGATAGAGGCAAGCCAGCTTGTGCTGCAAAACATGCGTATAGATTAGACCCCAAAGCCTTGTGGCTACATAAATAAATGAGCACCAAGGCCAAAACCAGCACACCATGCTTCAGTGGGGCTTTGGTATCGAGCCAGACTTGAGAGCTACTCATTCCCAGCCTGTAGGTGAGGCTGGTTGATGGGGAAAGAGTTCTAAAGCCATTTTTTATTAGTAAGATCAATATCCCTAAAAAGCTCTTGGATTTTGAGAATGGAAAACTTCAGATCCAAGTGTTGTTTGTTATCAGCAGCTAAAGTTTTTAACTTAGTTGAAAAGCCTAAAACAGTGATGATATAAACAAAACCCAACCAAACAAAAAATTAGAAAATTTTACTCAGTGGCCAGCTGTTACTGTTGCAAATCTCTTGGGCCTTTGGTTTATGGATTTATCTTAAGTTGTTTAGTGTAACCTTTTACAAGGAGCTTTGGCTGAAAGGAGATAGGCTAATGGCCAGGAATTCTGGCTAAGCTAATGCTCCAGTCTTTACAGCCAGTTCCAGGCATGCTAAGGCACTTTGCTGTGGCTAGGAAGTCTGGGAATGTTCCCTGCAGCTGTTAAATTATCAGAAGTGGATAAAGGCTGTCTGGAGATGTATACCTCTGCTGCAGCAAACTAATTCCAAAATGAGGGAGCTGGCCCATTTTGCTGCAAGTTCCAGGTGACTTCAGTGTTAATTTCACTATAAGAAGGCTGGTGGTGAGGATTGGAGTGTGTGTAGCTTCCTTAAAGTTGTTAACGTTTCTCCAAACAAAGCTCTTTCCAGGTCCATCAGAAAGACTGCGCTAAGTCACGTGCAGTCCAGAGACACACTGTGATCCCTTACAGTGTCCCAGCAAAGTTTCCCAGGGCTGCAGAATGGTGGGAATTCTGCATTTCTGTATATGAATCTGTAGATTCATAGATATCTACAATCCTGATGGTTTAACCTGCGTGTGAGGGAACATAGATTTTTCCCTGGCTGCATGCAGCAGGCACAGCTTAAACAGTCCTGGTCAGCTGGTTTAAGGAAAACATGCTACAAAACCATCAGCGTGCTGAATGCTGGCTCCCCTTCATTCCAAGCTATGAGCAAGACAAGGCTCCACAAGTATACAGAACAGCCAGCTGGGGTCAGAGACTTGACAATCCCAAAGAGCAATATGCTCCCAGCAGGGAGATTTAGACAGCTTTTCACTTCCACCCAGCACCAAGGAGTCTTACCTCTCCCCAGTCAGTCTGGGTAATCAGGTTCCTTTTATTTGCAGTCCTGATGCCTCAGGATAGAACGAGCAGTAGAAACCCACTGAAAAAAATGGGCTGCCCTGATTCATCTGTCCTCAGGGGACAGCCTGCAACTGTTGTTCTTAAGTGACAAGCGAAACCTTGACAGCATGATGTACCGGAGAGAAGTGTGATTTGCATCCCTGTTTCTGCCATGTGCAGGCAGGATTGCTAATGTAGCCACACCAGGGACGGGAATGGCGCCGGTTCTAAAGGTCTAGGGCTGTGGGGTTGCTGCAGATTAAAACCAGCCTGGCTGCACTTCTCTCTGATGTGATCAGCTCACACCTCTCTCCTTGCACAGCTGGTAAAGCTATGCAGTGGGATGATAGAAGCAGGCAAAGCCTACATCACCACGAACAAGCACTTTGTCAGCGGAGTCCGGGACTTGTCACAGCAGTGCAAGAAGGATGAAATGATTTCGGTAAGTCATCCTGGGGGATGGAGCATGGGACACGCTGAGGGCTGCGCAGTCTTAATCTTCCTGATGCCGCGAATGGATCGCATGTCCAAGACCCTTGTACTGTTTAAGTAGCTGTTTAGTATGGAATTTTAATTTTGGAGGAACGTAGAGACCATCTGATAAGGCAATACTGAAAGGTCAGAGGAAGATTCATTGTTTGCAGGGAGAACTGGACTTTTAAGAAGCCACAGTGCCAGCAAGGTTGTTGGAATCTAGGTCAGTAAGCATGAGTTATTTAGGAAGCACGGGTAACCAGCCTACACAAGCGACAGCTGACATGTTGATTTCAGCATTAAACTGGAAAGGACAGGGAGCCTATGGCTTCACTGTCAGGCATTTCTGAAATGCCTTCTTGCCAAATGGTGGAGTGGCTCCTCAGTGGCTTAAATGAGAATCTCTCTCAGCCGTTGAACCCCTGGGAATGAAGGGCAGCTGCTTCTATTCACTGCCAGTTCTCTTTACCTTTTTTTGCAGGAGTGCCTCGACAAATTTGGAGACAGCCTGCAGGAAATGATTAACTATCACATGGTAAGATGCCTCTTCCTCTTGTCTTTTTGTGTGCTGATGGCAACTTCTTTCTTGAAGCACTGATTAAAGGTCTCCAGTCTTTGGCTTACTTGCCACTGCACAGAGGTGGGGTCTGTGAAGGGACTGTCTCTCGGGTTCCAGTCCCTGCACATCACGTAGCCAAGAGAGCAGCATAGGGCTGCGGGTTATTGTTGCCTCTTGCAACAGTATTGAACTGCATGAGCTGTGAGTGTGTACTCACCGTGATCAGCCCTGATGCATCATGTGTGCTAGGAATGGGATTTCCACAGGCTTACAGAGGAGGTACCACTCGGTGAAAGGGTATGTACTGTTGCATGGGTGCCTTTTGGCTCATTTCAGAGCAGAGATGTACAAGTAGTATGTAGAAGGGTGAGGTTAGAGACCTCTTCATTAGAGGAAGAGGAGAGCTCATTAAGGTCCTGCACTCCAGATGCCTTGTTCTTCTTTTTGAATAGCGCAGGTTTTTGTAGGGAGGGCAGACAGGGTCCTGAGGTGCTCTGACAACTCAGGACCCTGGCTGTTAACAGCCTGCATGTATAACCTTGTTGCTGCAGATGTGGAATACCTCTGAAGGTTGACATTCGAATCTGTGGTATTCGGACACCAGCAAGGCTGTGAGTGAATCAAACTGGCCAGACTGCTGTGGTCAGTTGATGCTGGGAGAAGACTCAGTGAGCTGTGTGCAGCTCTGTGTTCAAGGCTAACACAGGACATCTTAATGCTACACTGAGATGAAAGGAGGGAAATGCCCAGACAATGGCTATTCTGCTGAGCTGCCTGTAGCTCATTAACGGAGCCCAAGGGGTTTGAATCTGCCCTTTCTCCATCCCAAACATCCCAGCCATGGCATCTGTAAACCTCGTAGAAGAATAAGGTGCTTCGTGCTTGGTGGCTCCATGCCACGGTTTTAGGTCTGTAACTCAGTAGGAGCTTAAAGCACAAGTGCTTTGAAGTGAAGGAAGCTTCAGAGTGTCAGCACTGGACTGACCCACTTTTATACCATGAAGCCCCTGTCAAAGTACATTAGGCGTGATGCTTGCTTTTGGGACGCAAGTTAGCCACGTGCAGCTGGAGAAGAGGCTGCATCAAGTCCATTTAATTATTTCATGAAGCAGATGGGAAGACTGTTTCCTAGTAAAAAATGTCAGGGAAAAGAGGTATTGCACACACAGCTCTCCTAGGACTGTTAGTAGTTGGGAACAGACAGCTGTACAGCAATGTTGTTGGTGAGGAGAGAGTGAATGAAACGAGCGTGAGCAGCAGAGAAAAGGTGTGTTTGTTTCAAAGCAGAGGAAGTCCAACCCTGGTTGTCTGACGCTGCTCAAATTCCCTCTGCAACTGGAAGGCCTTTCTGCCAAGGAGCATATGAACCCTTGAGAGGCTACCCTTCCATTCCAGGGATCACATCACAGCTGCACTGATAGGGGCTGGGCTGAGGAGTGCGTGCAGCCCAGCCATGAGGAAGCAGTCCCAGCCAGAAACCTCTAGATGCAGAATTCTGTCCGCAAGCTCTGCTGCACCAGCTGTGCAGCTTCCCCTGGATTCCCGCTCTCTGCCAAAAATGCCACTTCTGGGATTGCTCTTGCCTCAGCCAACTAATCAGCAGAAGGACCCTTCCCAGAGCTGTCACATTCCCAGCTGATGTGGTATAACCCTTCCCATGCACCCCACCCCGTTCAGCAGGGCTGAGCTCCCCGCTACGTGTGACTCGGGGCTCGTCAAAGCCAGCGTTTCCCTACCACCATCTGCGTGCACAAGGGGAGACGGTACTTAAATCCTCCCCCCCCTCAGCCTTGGGAGAGCACCCTCCTCCCTCGGTGCACAGCAGCGTGGCTTGGGAACGACTGCCACATCCCGAGCCCTCTCCGGTGGCTGCTCATTTCGCTGAGTTATTTTTAGTGCCTTCTGCTGTCTCCTTTGTGTGTGCCTCTGCGTGTGCGTGTATGTGTATCTTGGCTCATCGGTGTCTGAGGATCTCAGCTATGAAACAGTTGTCAGTGCTTACTCTAGGAATGCGGCCAGGACAGTATGTACAACTGGAACAAGTTAAAAAGAAGGGAAAATATCCCCAAAAGATTGGTTGGAAAAGCTTGTTCTATAATTTTGTTGCTAAAGCACGGGGCCCGGCGATGTCCTGATTCTAGTTCAGCAAAATCCAAGCATAAAACCTTCTTGCATGTAAATGAACACACTGAGCTCCAGAGCATTCCCACCTTCCTTTTAATGCACAAGGAGGAAAAAAAATCATTCAACACAGCTTTAGAGGACAGAAGACAAAAGAGAGAGTTGAGTTCAGAAGAGCTGGAATCAGTGTTCTCTGCCTTTTTTTTGTGCTCTTAGCCACATGCATTTGGGCTAATGACTTACTCATGTCAAAGCATGCATAGCAGTTAGAAACCTCAATACCTTTATGGATCTGGACTATTGTACATTTATGTCTCAGCTTCCATATCTGCAAAAAGCATTTCAAGTGCATTCCTGTCTCTGAGGGGCTATTGGGAGGACACACAGACTTAACGACTAACAGAAGCCCTGCTAATTCATTGCCAGGTAAATACCAGGATTGTCCGAAAGATGAATCACCACCACAGGTAGTAGAATTTTTGCCCAAACTGTAGAAAGGGATGAAACCAAGGAAGGGTAGACAGGCAGAGGGACAGGAGGATAGCTTTAATACTGTGAGATTAAAGGTGCTGGGATTCAAATTCTCTTCAGCCACACAGACTTCTAGGAGATTACGCTGTTATAACTGGAAACACTGTTGGGTTCCTGCCTGATAATGAAATTTGTAAGACACACTGAGAGAGAGCAGCACTGCTCCATGGGGAACAGCGTGGAGGGTTTCAACCACGGTCCACAGCCTGCTTCAGCAAACAGTGCAGGGAGCAATTCTGCAGTCCCTTCCCTGTTCAGATCTGTGCTTCTTGCTTTGGCTCGGGGAGAGAAAGGAAAGCAATCAAATTATAAAGCTGTGGGACCATTGCAGAACCAAGTGGGGCGGTGCAGAAAGCGCTCACACCTTAGGGGTGAGTTGCCGCTTGGGAGACTGGTGTCCCTCAGGAGTTCCTTTAGCCTGAGCAGTTTCTTGACCTTTCCCAGCCAGCACAGACTGGCCGTACTGCAGTCAGTCGGTCCTGCCACCCCTCTTCCCTTCTCTCCATTTTTAACTTTTTCCAGCACCCTTGTCATCCCTCCCTAGTGTGGCTCAGGGTCACACACACTGGGCTGTGTCCAGACTAGCCGGGTTTTTTAGCTTAGTTAAAGCCATCTCACGATGCAACCACACAAAGACAGGGAACTCTTGACTGCAGTGCTGGCTTGTGCCGGCTGAAAAGGTTCATGAAGCTGTGGTCCGAGGCTTCTCAACTGTGCTCCAGAGGTGACTGTCTCTCCCTGTTAGGTATTGAAGAAGCTTGGGCTCCTGGCTTTGGCCAGTTGTGGTGACTGCTCAACCTGGCTTGCTTGGGCAGCTCTTTTACTGGGGATGGCTTTGTAGGGGAGACAGGAGAGGCTAGATGGCTCAAACAAACTGACGTATTAATGATGACTGAGTAAGAGGTCAAGGGACTAATGGCTCTAGCTGGTTGTATGATTTGACTAGTGAGCTGGAATAGCACTACCCTGGCAGCCCCAGAGGATGTATTTCCCTAACGTGCCAGCTGCTTAGCTGGGATGCTGATTTTGCTTGCTGCCTAGGGAAAATGGCCTTCCAATGTCTTGGGAAATTGGCTTCCTAGGATGTTCTGTTCAGAAACGTATGCTTAGTGTCTTGAAAAAGAGCTTCCTACTGATGTTACAATGCTGACCTCTTGAGGCATCACTGCAGCTGCAGAAGTTGACAGCAGCAGCAGCAGAAAAGCCAAGGTCCTGCTGGCTGCCATGTCACCTCAGGATCAGATTCGAGGCAGGATGCTGTGCATGTATTCCTCTTGGTGGCTGTACTGCGTCTGGATGAATGTTGCATTATGCTTTAGGGGGCTGTCATTCCTCTCTCCTAACAATCATGTCAGTGTGTAGGTCCACAGAATTGCTGTACTCATCTTTTCTAACAGCAGCTCAGTGTCCTGATCTCAGTTGTACTGTTGCTACATTAGGTATCTAAGGGTTAAGGATTCCCAGCCTCAGGCATCCTAGACCCAAAATTTCAGTTTGTGCAGGGGGAAAATACCGGATGAGAAATAATTGTGACTCCTGCCTGTGTTCCAAAAGCAAAATGTCCCACTTTTCCTTATGGACTCTAGTCCTGCAGTTGTCAGTTGTGCTACGAATTTAAAAGCATCAGCTGTTACCTCCAATACTTGTAGAAGTACAGTGTTTAGGGTAATCGGCTCTTTACCAAACACATGCAAGGCAGAGGTGCAGGATCTCAGAGGTATTTCGTACTCCCAGTACCACTGGACTCAGTGAAACAGAGGCACTTGGACAAGTTTGCAGTGTTAGCTTGCACTTCCCAAGTGAAAATGAAATCTTACTCGTGAAAAATTTCTTGTACCTGAGATCCTGAGGAAGTAGGGGGTCATCTCCTCACTTGTGTAAACACCTCAGTATGCCAGAGCCCTTCCCTCCAATGAATGTTGTGGTCTGCCCCATTATTTGTACTGTTCTGTTCTGTCGTTCCCCTACCTGTGGCCAGGAGCCTGTGCCAAAAACCAGAATGGGCTGATATTCTGCAGAAACACCCCTGCTTGTTCTCTGCCACGTGCAGTCTTTGCAGCACGGGGCCCAGCTGAAGCATGTATGTGTGTGTGGAAGGTCCCTGTCTGAAAACCAGTTTAGCTGACTGACGTGCTATGGT
>JAVJGJ010000037.1:106960641-106975733 GCA_035590215.1 Microhierax caerulescens
TCTTCTCTTCTCTTCTCTTCTCTTCTCTTCTCTTCTCTTCTCTTCTCTTCTCTTTTCTTCTCTTCTCTTCTCTTCTCATCTTCCCTTCTCTTCCCATCTTCCCTTCCCTTCTCTTCCCTTCCCTTCCCTTCCTTTCCCTTCCCCGCTCCGCTTTGCTCTGCTCTGCTCTGCTCTGCTCTGCTCCGCTCTGCTCTGCTCCGCTCTGCTCTGCTTTGCTCTGCTCTTGCTTTGCTCTGCTCTTGCTCTGCTCTGCTCTCCCCTAGTCTCGCATCCTTCCTCTGGCTGCGCACGAGCGTTTATCTGGAGAGCCCCGTGACCTGCAGCTACTGCAGTATTGATGTGTCCATTCTAACGCTTCCGCCATGCCTTGCCCTGTGGTAAGGCAGCAGCACAGCAGCGTGCCTGAGTGCCCAACCCAACCAGATGGCCAGAGCCCCTGCTGCAGCACCCAGCAGATCAATGAGCACCCCTTTGGTACCCGTAGGCAGGACTTGCTGCAGAGCCTTTTCTTCATTCCTAGGGAGCTCACACCACACTGAAGTGATGCTCATGGGGCAGGGCTCCGTGCTGCTATTGAGACAGGAGTGTGCTGCAGTGAACTTCTTCCCTGCAAGCGTGCTCCGAACTGCAGCTCTGATGATTCTTGCTTGGCTCCTGTGACAAGACATGGCCACAGCCTTGAGCAGCACAACTTTGGGAAGGTCCGTGGGGACCCAAGCCATAGAGCTGCCATGGCTGAGCGAGCTGTTATTTTCAGCTGAGCTATGGTAACCCACTATGTGTGTCTTCTCACCTGCTGTAGTTGGGGGTAACCACCATGAACTGGCAAGATAATAGGGTTTATTACCAAACAAATTCGAGCCTCCAGTAAGGAGGCATCTTTGGTTAACATGGTCTCTGATTTTCCAGACCATTCATTTGGGAATGATTCCAAATCCGAGGCTTACAGAAACATCAATTAATTTTTTTTTCTCTTTTCCTTCTTTTCTTCATGGATTGCTGACCTGCCCCTGCAGACCCTCCTACAGGTGAGTACCCACATGTATTTCCTTCTTGTGGCATCTTCATTTCTCAGAATTAACACGTTGCTGCTCTGGATATTTACTAAGTCCTGCCTTTGAAAGCAAAACAAAGAACCCTTGTCATCGCATTAGTAGTGTAACCTGAACGCCGGTGATGGAATTTTAAAGCCCAGTTTCAAGTGATTTGGGTTTCATCCTCATCAAAGGTGTTTTCAGTCCTGTGCTAAAATAAGATTTCAGGTCCCTCTGTTTGTCTGGCGGTCAGTCTTGACTCAGAGGTCAGTATTGCAGGGGCAGCAGTGCTTGGCTGGCACTCGGTGCATGTCTGGTGCCTGGGAGGCTTTGAGGACCATGGTTCTGGTGGGAGGCTCCTAGCAGAGGCTGTTGGTGGACTTGTGACATACACAGCACACTCTGACACAGGCTGTCACATGCTGTGGGCATAGTAAGAAGGGATTTCAGAGAGCCCTAAGAGAGAACCACTCACGAACCCAGCCCTGTGTAGGGTTCGCTAAGGAGTCCATCTGGCAGGCACTTGGGGGGATCAATACTTCTCAACAGGAGGAATCAAAGTGGCCCTGATTTTCTTTCTAATGCTTTCTCTCAAAAATGGAAACATAACCAGATTTGAAAGCTAATGACAGACAGTCCCTGTGCATATGCTGCCTTTGGTTAAGTGTTCTGAGGGAGGGGTGAATCCATTTCTGAACCCTCAGTTCCCCTGGGGCTCTGCTGGAGTGATGACTTCATTCAAGGAAATGTGGAAAATCTCTCTAGCACAGTGCATTTCAGTTAAATCCCTTCTCGTGTATTTGCTGACTGGACTAACAGGGAGTGAAGCAGAGGACAGGTTCCAAGAGGGAGGATGAGCAGTTACTCTTCATCAGGATACGTATGCGTAGAGCTGTGGCTCTCTGGGTCCGTAGGCTTGTAAGAGAGCTGAACATCCCTGTTGCAATGTAGGATTTAAAGCTTTCTGCCTGGAAGTGTCATGAGACAGCTTTTCAGCTACTCGGAGTCAGTGTTGCTCCTCCCTTTGTGATGGAGCATGGCACTCTGCATCTGGTGAGCATCTCGCCATCTCCAAAGGGAGCACAGCACGTATTTGAATATATGTCTTCATGCTGAGCCCAGAATACTCTCTGGTCTCTTCAAAAATTTGGAGATTCAGTTGTGCTTCGTTAGAGTGGTGTCAGAATTATCCTTTTTACCTCAACAGAGTGTCTTCCCCGAACAGCCTGCTAAGGCATGACAGAAAGGGAGGGAATCTAGTTGAAATAATACATTTTGAAGTGTTCTTGGGGTGGGAGAACTGCATGGATTCCAGAGACAGGGAATTGAATTGTCTTTGGGCAGCTTTGTGAGGCATGGAGGGCAGCCTTTTAAAAGCCAAATTCATAAGGAAACGGTCTATGGCATTTTGTTTCATTATTGTTTTAATTAAAATAAATTCAGTAGGAGAGAAAAACAGCATAAATCTTGACTATTTTCTTTGATACTGTAATTTAGATGCTTTATTCCTATGCCATCCTTTCCCCATCTTCTCTCACAGAACATCTGCCACCTTTGGGGCAGATTTCTAGGGCAGCTGTCATTTCAAGCTGTCACTTTAACCGTGGCACTCTCTGCCTTCCCAGCTCCAAAACCTTAAAGATGTCCATTTGCGGCTTCACACTTCATATAAAAATAACACCCACTTTATACAAAAAGGTTTCCAATAAAATCAGCAAGCAGGAGGGAAGAGTCTCCACTTTAAAATATTTTTTATTTAATAAATAAACCCGCAATAAATATTTGGGTTATCTTCCCATTGTGCAGAGAGAGAGGAGAGCTTCAGCGTGATGAAGGCTGGGGGTGCCTTTCTCCTGACTGTGTGTGGGATGCACGTGTGCAAGGACCACGCTCCGGGATACATTTTGGAGGAGGCTGAGGAGAGGGTCTCGTAGCTTCCCACGTTGCTTCTGTGTGTTGAACTACACTGTCTTAAACCACAGATGTGATGAGTTTGTATTTTTTAGGTGGGCTCAGTTGATTCCGGTGGATGCACAAAGACACACAGGACCTGGTGTAGGTTGGACCACTTAGGGGAAAGATTTTGGAGAACAAATCACAGAACACACAGTCCTAGGAGTTGTTGCCAGTGGAAAATGAGTAGAGAAACTGGTAGTATTGAAACCAGTCCTCCCTCACAGATCCTGACCCTCTTGAATCCTTGCACTGCACCAAAACTGACAGGCCACAGTGCAAGTGGCAGGATACAGAGCTATCTATATAAAAACTCCTTTGCAGCCTCCTGCCTCTTCCCCAGCCCGGAGCAGGCGGGGAAGCAACTGTGCTCCTGTTGCCCGTTTGCATGGAAGGGAGGGTGGAGTGCCAGGGCAGACCTCTCTGCCTCGTTCAGGCCAGCTGGTAGATAATAAACTGGGGGCCATATGGCACTTCAACACCCTCATTTCTGTGGCTGCAGCGGAGCAGGCGTGGAATTACTGCCCAAAGGCTGGCTCTGCTCCAGAAGCTGGGAGAAGCCGACCCGGCTACAGGCAGGTGAGCCTGGCTCTGCTCAGGTCAGGGAGGCATTCGGTGAGCATCTTCCTGTCAACTTTGCTCTGTGTTGCCTGGCTTCTCCCACTCCCTCCTGTGCCTCCCTGACAGCTGTATGATAATTAGCCCTTGCTCTAAGCTGATTGACTGTGAATAGGAGGCACTAGGAGGGGGGTAAGCAGGTGGTCCCCAGAGGCCGGCAGGCTTCCTTCGACAGGCTTCCTTCGGGTAGTGCCCCTCGCTTCGACAGGAGCCACCACCAGAGCTTTTAGCTTCCCCAAAAGGAGTAGGAGGGGTAGAAGAGAAGGGGCTGAAAAAGAAATCCCTCCTTCCCTGCCATCCCACGGTGCTTAGCAGAGATGCTACTCTAGAGAGCGAGCGGAGAGCGAGCGACAACCGCAGAGCTGCTCCCTGCTCTCTAGGCAAGAGCAGCACAACCTCCCTTGCAGCTGGCATCATGAAGATTTTCAGCAGGCTTGAATACCTCCTGGTAAGGAGACTCCTGCAGGGTTGCTTTGACTTGGGGAGAAAGTTTAGAGGGTGCTTTTCCCTGGTGTGTGTGTGTGTGTGTGTGTGAGGATTTGTGATGTAGGACCTCGCTGCTGTGACCCAAAAGCAAGTAGAGCTTTATGAGAGCAAACGTGTTTGGTTCTGTTTCTGCTTTGGGAAAGCTTTGGGGCAGGGCACAGAGCTCGGTGCATCATCTGCTGGCAAGCTGCAGAGCAGGGAGATCATTTGGCATTAGGAAATTTGAGAAACAAAAGGTCTCAAAATGGGATTTGGCCAGAATGAATGAAAGCTGTCTGCACAGAAAGGAGCGTAGGTGGGGGAGCCCTCCTCCAAATTCCATCTGCCGCTGAGGGTCTCGGGTTGCTCACAGTATATACACAGAGGTAAAAATAGCCAGATAGAGAAAAGCTCAAAATATATTCAGGCACCAGAAGAGAACAGACGGTGCATGCACCAGTGTTTGTGTGGAAGGGGGGGTGTGCGTCTTTAGGGAATGTGAATATTCCTCTGAATTATGTTCCCTTCAGAACCGAATAGCTGAACTAGTCAAATGCAATTTTAAACTCACCTCCAGGAGAAGTTGTTTCCAATGCATGGATGTATACATAACGTTGTTGGGAGCATACATAATATTATTGTTAAAGACTGAGCATCACTGGTTAATTAAAGAGGGCACATTTGGATAAAAGCCTTTGTCTTCTATGGGGGAAAGGATGTATCGTGTGTGGTGTCGCTTATCCTAAGTGGTATCGATTGAAAAGATTAACATTGAGGCTTGGTAGTAAGATATATTTCTCTGAATATCTAAACCCACCTGGACTGTAATGATTCCCTGGTCACGATTGCCTGGTTCTGACAGTGTTTTCTATCAGTAGAAATCAAACCGTTGTACGGAAAAGGACAGTGTCGTGATGTCCACATCGCATCGATGCACCGAGGGAGTAACGCTGTGGCTTTTCAGGGAGGGCCATTGTCACAGTGATTGCATTTCAAAGAATTTTAAGGAAATCTTGGTATTTTAGAGAGAGGCTCTCTCCGTTCTCAGCCAGGTGATGTTCCCTTTGGGGTGGGAATGAGCCTATAAACAGAACTTTCCTGCTTCAGCGGGTGTGCTTTTAGGCAGGGCTCCTTACTCTGAAGACTCCCCGCCCCAGCCAAAGATTCCAGGCTGATGAGGGGCATCCTCACTTTTCACATTAGAAGCTGGACATTTATTTAATTTCATCAGCCATTTTCTCTGCACAAAATTCTTGCTTCACAGGAGCAATCAGAAGAGTTTGTCTGGCGTCTGCAATGCAAGCAGTCTTTGGGTGTGCTGTGTGGAGATGGACAGGGGAGTTTCTAACTGAGTGGGCCACAAGGCAACCTTCAAATAGGGGTTTTTCCTTTTTTTTTTCCCTCCCCCCCCCCATCCCCTTTTCTTTTTTCTTTCATGGATCTGTACTGGGTTTTTGCTTTCCATTTGCTGGTTTGAAAGCGTCTGCATTAATGTCCTTTGGAATGTGTTACTTGATTGTTGCTTCAGCATCATTCAGATTGCTCCCATGGTGACCATTGTGATGTCATTTCTAAAAGAATATCAGTTCCCAGGCAGCCTCGTGTGTAAACCTGGAGTGACAGGACTGGGAAGGGGAGGGGGCAGTGAGACAAAATCTGTGTGACTGAAAGCCAGTGAAGGAAAGAGAAGCAGGTGATGACGGAGATCTGGTTTCTTCTTTCGGAACATGTCGGATTTATTTTACCCATGTGTGACTCAACACAGTCACTGATCTGGACCGCATATGCGGTTGCAGCCAAAGCCATTCAGATCCCAATCCTAGGAAGTGTTTTCCCTGTCAAGCATTTTTTCATGTTACAGAGACGACGAGGTGCAGGCTTAATTGATCAGTCCAAACTCATTTAGAGCAGACTTGCCCACTCCATGTACATTACCAAATGCTTCCCATCATTGCAAAAGGTAGTTTATTAAAATTATGCATTAAAATAATCATCTCATTTAAAATACAACTTCATGTATAGCATAAAATGGAAAAAGAGGGGACAAGAGAAATCATCTATGTTCACTCTCTTACCCTGCTTTATCAAGGGTAAGATTTGAATCAAGAAACCTGCTTGGAATGTTGTAGAGTGGGTGATGTGTTCCTTCTTGGCCAGCACCTTCCAGACATCGTGGCTTGGCTTGTGGGGCTGGAAGGGTTGGATTTCCTAGTTCTGTGTGGAGTCAGGCACTCCCCTGGTGCCCTGCCTCCCCGTGAGGGTCGCAGAGGGACTGGCTGGTGGCACAGTTTGTGATGTGTGTCCTGGCAGCCAGGACCCTTCGACTTGGTTCTGCGGAAGAACAGGATTAAAATCTTTCTGTGTCAGTGAGTAGAACAGATACAGGGACACCCTGAGGGGAGGTCAGGCAGGTAAGGGTCACCCATCTGCACACATCCAGCTGTGGCCACGCGCTATCATGATGTTTTGACACCACTGGCAAAGTGTTCCATCCCCTCAGACAGTTTCTAAGCTAGCTGTGACCTGGAAGCAGGTTTCAACAGATGTTCTTGTAACTTTTTTTCCCAGAAATGTGTCCTTTTTTCAATGGTTGTGCTAAGAAAGTTCCCTTTGTGGGCTGCAGCAAGACGACGTGCTTAGGAATCCATTAAGCCCGTAGTTTAAGCTTGCTCTGGTGTGCTGGAAGTTTCACAATTGCACTTGCTGTGATTTTGCCTTTCAGCTACTCAAGCCATTTCCATACATCCCTCTTCTGGCCTTTGCCTGGCCGAGAAAGGAAAAATGATACTGATCAAGGGGGTAGTTACTGGATTTTTTTCACTCTCCCCTTTACTTTGTCTTTCAACACTCTCAATAATTTTGTACAAAGACTTCAGGTGCTTCCAAGCAGAGCAGGATGGAATGGAACCGAGTTCCCCTGAGGATCAGACTGCTGCATGCCCTGGGTGTAAGAGACAAACTGGTCCTTATCCCTCGTATCTCTCCTTTGGTTATATAAAGTAACACATTCCAAGAGACACATCCATGGGGATGAGAAAAAGAACATTAATGCAGATGCTTTCAAACCAGCAAGTGGAAAGCAAAAACCCACTTACAACTCCGGTCAACATATTCTGCCCTCAGTTGCCCTTCAGTAGTTCTGTTGATAGCAGTGGAGTTGCTCAGGAATTACACCAACACAAATGTGAGCAGCCCTTGGCCTGGGGATGTTTCTTAACCAACGAGACAACAAGGAAGAGAAATAACTTTAAAGTAATGCAAACACAAGCCATTCTTCCCAGCAATATGTTTTTATGTTTGGACATCATCCAGATGGCTCTCTCTTAGCTGCATATGCACTTGGTGGGGTTTGTGTTATGATTTTCCCTTTTTTCAGACTGGGTTTGGTGCATGCTGGGGTCCTTTTCAAAGGCAAGGAACAACCCATGTGCCTTCAGCTCGTCTGCTTGAGCCATTCAAGTCGGTAGAGAGGTGTCATACAATACAGCCTCGGTGAGGCTAAATTCACACCTGGCTTGACTCCGCTGGTTTTTAGTGGATTTACTGTAGTGACGCATATGGCCCATCTGTTCCTCCTGCTCATCGGCAATATATCCTTCTTACCGTCACACAGCTTCATTATATAAGGACAGCTGAAGAAGTCAGGTGATGATATTTAGACCCTCCCCCTTATTTTTACCTCTTCTACAAAGCAAGACCCAGCTAAGTGGTCATTTTTAAGGTGTGCTTGGAAGGATTCGTCCCTGCACTTGCTGTGCGCTTTTCAACAAGCTCTACGTTTTTGGATATTTGAATTATTTATTGCAAAATGATGCAGATTCTCATTGACTGTAGAATTGTCACTGTGGAGCGGCTCTGCAAAAATCACAGTCTATGAGTTAGAGGAAAATTCCCTCGAGCCTTTGATGGCAATATGTACATGAAAGACATCTGCAGAAGAGGACCCCCATGGGATGCACCCTCTAATGGCAAGGAGATTTAGGGCTGAGCAGGACTCTCTTAATTGGGTGCCTTACAGCAGTTTCCAGTGTCTAATTGGGCATCATGCTGTCTTTCCAAGGAATGACTCAGTCCTGTCCCATTATATCTCCTCCTTCTGTATCAGTAGTATTATTATTATTGTGACACCTCCCAGGCAAGCTTGCATCTCTGAACATGAAAATAACTCATCTTAATGAGAGTGAAGTGCACGTTGCCTAGCAACACAGCATCACAAGGGTCTTCATACCCTGAGCTAGGAAAGGCACTTAACTTAATGGGGCTGTTTGCACTGTTTTGTCTTTGAACCAAGTAGTATGGGGTGGGGTGGGGGAATATTTGCACTCAGGAGAGGGGGAGGTGTGGGTAGCATGCACCATTGGAGTGGAATCAGTGTGCAAAGAGACAATGTGCCTTAATTCCACAGGTTAGAGGGGAAAGTCATTTAGGTTTCATGACCTAGTTTCTCTTGGGAAGGAGGCAGCCTCTTCCCCAGGGAAAAGGATCCCACGTTCTGTGAGAGCAGCTGCTATTCCCTCTGCTCTGTGTCTTGCTCGCCGTCTGTCAGAATCCATGAGATCTATCTAATGAATCAGTGGCAAACCTGACAAATCAGCTCTGACTGGTAGCGTAGCACAGAGAATCGAGTGAGCTCAGATTGGAGGTGGCGTATGATGATAGCTAATGAAACTGGAATTGATAAGTCTTCCCCTCTAGAAATCATGGTGCCTGTTCTCCCTGTGTGAAGCAGGGGTTTGTTCTGCTCCTGGCTCCTTGCAGAACAGAGAGGTGGCAGCAGCATTGCTCACTCACTTGGCCAGTGAAAAGCACCTTT
The DNA here is from genome assembly GCA_035590215.1 of Microhierax caerulescens. Classification (NCBI taxonomy): domain Eukaryota; kingdom Metazoa; phylum Chordata; class Aves; order Falconiformes; family Falconidae; genus Microhierax; species Microhierax caerulescens. The sequence goes on from JAVJGJ010000037.1 coordinate 106,969,525, forward strand.
ATTGCTTTATTTCCCATTGCAGACTGCCCCAAATATTGGGAATTTTTAGCCCTCCTGATGATAAGCAACTTGCCTTTCTCCTTATCAGCTACCAGAGGGGGAAATAAAGCATGTATAATACTTTCCTGCAAACAGCAGGGACAGATAAGCTTGCTGGAATGAGGATAATTTGTGACTGCTGTTCACGGCTGCACTAAGGCATAGGGATACGCTCTGAAAACTCTGCCTGAACCTTCGCGTTTTGACATAGGTGTTTTTTTTTTCTTCTTGATGTTTTGATTAGGCTTATCTCCGTCTTGGTCCTAGAGAGTGCAGTCATGTTAGAGTCTCAGTCTCTTTCTATTTGCAGGACTTCTCCTGTGATGACTCAAAGGTGGAGTTTAATGTAGATGCCCCAAATGGAGTGGTGATGGAAGGCTACCTCTTCAAGAGAGCTAGCAATGCCTTCAAAACATGGAATCGGTGAGTAAAACTCATATTCCATTTGATATTTGGGCTAAACCTCTGCACAGAGCTGCCTCCACAGGAGCGCACTTAACTTTCAGTGAGATCTTAGCAACTGTTATCACCACTGGAAGGATTCTGAGCTAAGTAGCTAAAAGCTAAATAGTTCAAATGAGGTTGGTTTGATAGTTTCTGCATACAAAGACTTTTCTTTTAGGAGCATTTTGCATGCAGGTTGAGGGAGGTTGTCCTCGCTCTCTACTCAGTGCTGGTGAGGCCATATCTGGAGTACTGTGTCTAGTTCTGAGCTCCCCTGCACAAGAGAGATGTGGACTTAGTGGAGGGGATCCAGTGAAGGGCCACGAAGATGATTAAGGGGCTGGAACATCTCTCATATGAGGAAAAGCTGAGAGAGCTGGAACTGTTCAGCCTGGAGAAGAAAGGCTCGGGGGTGGGGGGGGGAGGACGGGACCCTGCCAATGTGTGCAAATTCCTGATGGGAGGGAAGGGAATGAAGAGGGAGCCAGACTTTTCAGCAATGCCTAGTGACAGGGAAAGAGGCACCTATTAAAAATGTGACATTTCATCAGAACGCAAGAAACTGCTTTTTCATTGTGCGGATTGCCCAGTGAGGTTGTGAAGTCTCCATCTGTGGAGATATTAAACAACCGCCTGGGCACAGTCCTGGGCAGTGTGCTCTGCCTGGCCCTGCTTGAGCAGGAGGGTTGAACTAGGTGATCTGAAGAGGTCCCTTTCAACCAAAGTGACTCTGTGATTCTGCTCAGAAACTGTCGGCTGCCAGTAAGATCAGAACCTGAAGCTGTGTTAGCATAACTGCAGCTGAGTAAGTGCTCCTGAGAGAAGCAGTAGCTCAAGAGATTAATGTAGCCCTATCAACATGCTAACCTGGCTACATGGCACGAAGTCATCTCTGAGCAAAAGAGAAGTAAGAATCTGCTTCATTGCAACGATGTTTTAAGACCACATAAATTTTCTACCAGCACATTATAACTCAACATGCTGAGCTTGCAGAGCTAGCAAGTTTTGATACTGGTGTGTTGGAGACATACGTTAATCAGTAAAAGAGCTAGGTGCTGTGTATTTTATGTGATTATTATTTTCCTGTTCAAAACCAAGTATGCTGCTTTCTGTGAAGCTGTAGGTTTCTCTTAAGCTGCATCATGGAATGAGCCAGTTCATGTTTTGCTGCATCTTAGCAGATGCCAGGGGGAAAAAAAAGGAGTGCCTTCCACAGTGGAAGAATGACCAGGTTCCAGGTAGGGAGGATGGGGCACTGCAGCTCACGTCTTGCCCTAGGGAAGCTGTAAATTGATAACAATAAAGAGAAATACCCTAACAGCACTACATGGCATCGGTATCAAACCTGTCTGTTTTGGGCTGGGTGGATAAGTGAGACTGGAAATATCAACTGTGCTGCTGGAGCTGAGAAATGGCACTGACCCTGCTCTTAATAATTTATAAATATTTCATCTGATAGGTCTCTGGGAATACCAGGCACATACGCCTCCTGCACTCAGCAGGAGTCTCCGAGGCTGCCAGAGACCTTGGGGAAGTGGAAGCAAAGGCTTCGTGTTCTAGCCTTGCTCGATATTTGTGTGCTTAGTTTCCCTTGAGAGTCTGTGGGTTTCATACACGGTTGTGCAAAAGGATTCAAGCTCTTCCCGTGAGTTTCTAATGCATGAGATCAGTGCCTTCTGGACCTACATTTCCTCATCTCACCTAACAGGGAGATGGTCTGATATTAAGAGATCTTTTACTTGGCTATGGGATACATTCGAAGTATATACCCCAGCAAGGCTGAAATGTGCTGCTGATAGACTTTGGAATAAATAAACACTAAACGGTTCAGTGAACAGTTTGTGCTATGCACAGAAACTGCCTGTATTTGCATGGAAGAAACACTTGAAATCATTAGAGATCGCTGCATTGGTTAGATAAGTGTTTCCTTCTTTCTGAAGCTTCCCCTAGTACTAAGGAGATTCCAGCCAAATCTGGTATAATTTTGTTACCCTTCAGGCTGTCCGGTTCCCTGACAGTTAAGTACTAAGTTTGTGCTTGGAGGAACCAGAAACCACAACGGCAGCTACAACACAGTGCATCACTGTTTGGTTCTCTACCACTACGTGGAAGGATGCTGTGGGCAGGGGGGGTTGGTCCCTTCTCCCAGATAATAGACAGGACAAGAGGGAATGGCCTCAAGTTGCACCAGGAGAGGTTTAGATGGAATATTAGGAAAAAATGTCTTCACCAAAAGGGTGGTAAAGTGCTGGCACAGGCTGCCCAGGGAGGTGGTGGAGTCACCATCCCTGGGAGTGTTTAAAAAACACAGATGTGATGCTCAGGGACATGGTTTAGAGGGCTTGGCAGTGCTGGGGTAACAGTTGGACTTGATGATCTCAGAGGTCTTTTCCCACCAAAATGATTCTGTGATTTCCATGCTCACAAGCTGTTGCACCGGAAAGGTATCTTAGCTGAATTTTTATCAATCTTTTTAGAATTTCCTGCTCAGTGTTTCCTAAGCAAAGTACAGCTTTGGTCCGTAGCATGGCTCCTTTCACTGACACCACTCGTTTTTGTGGAGTAGCAGGTCGTTTCAAAGTGTGTCAAGTTAATGTCAAGACCTGTGCTTGACTCTTGTGATAGATAGAAGGGCAGCTCCCTTCTCCGAGCAGCTCCCCTGGCTGTGAATTCAAGGGTCCCACCAAAGGGCACCTATCCATGACCATCTGGGACTTCCTGTTTTTCCTGATGTCTGAAGTAGTTAGGGTCAAGGGCTCCAAGTTTTCAGTGTCCCCCAAATCCCAGCTGTCCTCCTACATCCCAGTCATGGAGAGCCTGTAGCCTCCCCAGAGGCATCTCTTTCTCCGCAGTTCCACCCACTCTTTGCCATTTCTATCTCAGCTATTCACAGCTCCGTAGCCTACTCATCACCTTCTCCCTGTCACCCAGCTCTTCACTGTTAGTGCCTCCTCTTCGTGTGAGCGGGAGGGAGCAGGCAGAGAGAATGGCAAAATCCACGGGGCTGGGAGCCAGCGCCAGGCAGAAACGCCTGCTCTGGGGTGGCGAGCAGGAGAGCACAGCCACGAGGAGCAGCAGCAACCAGAACCTGACAGAGAAACTTTCTGCACAGCTTGGTGTGACAGCAGAGCTCCTGGAGCATAGACTGCTACCGTCAAAGCATCTCAGAACGATGCAGAAGCGTATCGGCTCATCAAAACGGGCTCCCACATGGAGGGGATGGCCTCCAGTTACCTATATTTTCCCATTTCTCCACAGGCATGTCAAATCCTGTTGTTGTCTTTTATCTGTTTAACATTTCAGCGATGATAAAAGAAAGAGAACCCTGTCTCACCTCATTTTCCCAGGGAGCCTAGTTCTTTTGCAAACAGAGAATGTAATACACACTCTGAATAACATCTTGCTGCAAGCCTCTTTGACTCTTGATGCTCAGGTGTTCCTGAAACTTCGTTTCCATTGCCCTCCATGAAGATGATCAGGCTGCTAAATCTTAGCCTGTATCTTTGAATGACGAGGAAGTGACGGGGGTTTGGATTTAGCACTGAAGATTAAGAGACCAGGGAATTACCTCTGCTATAAGCAGCGCATGGACCTTCTGTCACTTGTTTTTTAATAGAAAGCTGCTAGATGGTGAATCTTGCCTCCTAAGAAGGCAGATTCCCTTCATGGACACCTGTCCATACCGCAGCCACAGGGAGCAGGAGCTTTGGCATCGCTTGGCCTCCCAAAGGCTGTCCCAAACAATCTGCCTGGTGGGTAGCATAGCCTGTATCAACAGCAAGATGTGCAACCCATTCCTATTATTTTCTCCAACGCTGTTTGTAGAGCTGCCAGTCAGCAGGGTTTCCTGAGGTGGATTTTTCTTTTTCCTACCTGGAAGTTTCTTGATGATGTCAAGGAAATTCTGGCTTGCCTTAGGACAAGCCTGCTTGGAGAGGCAGTAGGCACGCGGTCCCTGGCATGGCACGTGCAAGTCATCCAGCTTACCCAGTAAATGTCAAGTACACCCACCGTGCACATATGCAAGAATGTGCTAGCGAGTGCAACATGTCCCACTGGATTTACTACATGCACCCGGGTCAGTCTGCACGCAGAGCCTTCCTTCTGCCCCAGAACTCATAGGCAGTGAGATGGGACTGCCCAGTTCCTTTGTTTCTTGTCTTTCCTTCCTTCTTGCGTTACGTTGACATCTCTAGAACACTTGCCATCGCAGCATCTCGGCGCCAGGAGTCATTCCTTAAGGTTGTAAATCCTTTGTTTGCCTTCCAAGGGAGGGCACTGGAGATGTGTGAGCTTTTCTTCTGACATTACTTTCCAGCTTCTTGGAATAAACTACGGGGTTTTTTTTGTTTGTTTGTTTGTTTTTTTTAAATGGAGAGCTATCCTGCTCTGGCACAGAGCAGAATGCCTCTCTGTAGCTCTGCGGTTTGCTTCTTCTGATGTCCGTGTGTCTGTCTTCCCTCAGGAGGTGGTTCTCCATCCAGAACAGTCAGCTGGTGTACCAGAAAAAGCTAAAGGTCAGTGAGGCTACTGCAGCTGATACTGGCAGGTTACCCAGCTTGTCTGGTGTCCTGCTCTACCTTGCTGGGGACTTCTGCACCGTGGCAAGGGAATGGGGTGGGAGGAGCGGGGAGGGGGTTTGGATCAGAGGGACAACAAGCCCATTCAAGTGTTACTGCGCTCCAGAGTTAGGCTGTACTGAGAACTCAGTGGCAGCAGATGGTGTTGGTGATGTAAATATTCACGTTCAGCAGAGGAAGCTGAAGTCCCTGCTGAGCCTGCCACTTCATGTGTGTGTTGTCCCATGCTTTGGTGCTGTATAACCCCCTCCTGTTGCCCCCCTTATCCAGTGGTGGGCTGGCTCGGCTCTCTCTAGACTCCACGTATGCTAACCAGCAGGGCTGAGGAAGGAGTTTTCTGAGAGGCCTGATTATGACAGGGATTCAGGGAGCCAACAAAGCCACCTATTCTCACCCTTCCAGGATGCCCTCACGGTAGTGGTGGAAGACCTGCGGCTCTGTACTGTCAAGCCATGTGAAGACATAGAGAGGAGGTTTTGTTTTGAGGTCGTCTCACCTACCAAGTAAGTTTGGTGGCTTCCCTAGGGCATCCTCAGGGGAGCTGGGCTGCGCATGGAACTGCAGGAGATCGTAGATTTGAGCAGGTGCTGCCCTGGGCTGTTAAATGTTAACGGGAGGTACTGTTGCCTGTCCGGCAGAGTCCCTGTGAAGTTTGTGAGCCATCAGCCTAAGCCAGAGCTGGGCCATGCATACCTAATATACATCTAGAGAGGGAAATGGGCAAAGGGCAGCTTTTCAAAGCAGCTAGCAGACCTGCCTGGAGTTTTTAAAAAGGGAACACCTCTGACAGTGCAAGCTTGTAGGATTCATTTTTGCCCCTTCACCTGTCAAACCAAGATGCTGCCCCCACTGGAACATCTGTGCTGAGGATGAAGTACAACAGTTTTGAGCAAAACGTGCACCCCATCCTTTTGCTCTTTCCAATTCCTTTCCTTCCTTGGCAGGAGCTGCATGCTGCAGGCTGACTCAGAGAAGCTGCGTCAGGCCTGGATTCAGGCTGTTCAAGCCAGCATTGCTTCTGCGTACCGGGAGAGTCCTGACAGCTACTATATTGAAGTGAGTGAGGGTGTCACAAAAGATCCATAGTTGTGTCTCAGAGCCCTGATAGTGGAATTTCGCGCTGCGACAGGTCCAGTGTGGATGGAC
>JAVJGJ010000037.1:106991728-107018869 GCA_035590215.1 Microhierax caerulescens
GGCAGGTCCGAGGGGGATTCGCAGAAGTTGAAGGCAGCAGATCCCGCCATGCACGCTGCCCAGCACGGACGGTGGGGCTGTCTCATTGCTTGCTTCCCATCTGGTAGGTTGTGCTCATGCTGTGTCTTCATCCTTTTCCACAGGGAAAAGCTGGGAACTTTTCTTTCTGAAAGATTTGCTGGGGTTTTTCTGCTTTTTCTGCTCCCCACCCCCCCACCACCACCCCCAGCTGGCTACCTCCCAGATTTGTCCCCACCTGAGAACAGGGTGTGCTGGCACCCATCTCAGCCTTACACCCCAAAGCAAGGGGTGGCAGCCTGGAGGGTGTTGCAGCGTTAGACAGAGGACACCTGCTAACGGCAGAGAGTCCCTGCTTCTCTTGATGTGTGGCATCGTGAGGACCCGTCAGCACCAGGGTTTAGCAAATGTCCCAGGCTGTCCTTGGTGCAGCTGGCTGGGGACAGAGCACCCCCTCTCCCAGCTCTGTCTTCCCTCTGTTATTTCCTCTTCTGATGGATGCCCTTGAGGAGGTGAAAGGTGTCGAGAGAGCTGGGGAGCAAAGCTGGTCCCAAGCTGCTGCAAAGGTCCCATCTGCCTTCCCTCGCATCCCCATGTCTGGGCATTTCTGCTCCTTGCCCTGATGCCCTTTGCGAAGCAGAGGAGCAGGAATTTAGGAACAAACTCTGGAACTGCTGGAGGAACAAACTCTGGAACTGCTGGACTTTGCCTTTTCCAGCCCGCTGTACCAAAATGTGAGACCAGCCCACGATACCAACATCCCTGGCACACGCAGCATTGCTGCAGCATTGCTGGTATTGCTCCCCTGACTTTAAAGTAGCCTTTGGTGCAAAACTGCCCCAGAAACTGGTGACAGGGTCTGAAGAGGGACCAGCAAGCCACCAGGGATGTGTGTGGTTGGAGCACTGCCTTCAGCTGCCATTGCTGGTCAGCAGCTCAGTTACAAAGAGGCTGTTGTATCACTGTGTATGGTGGTAGCCATCAGTCTGGGGAGATCAGCAGCAAGGAAAGGGAGTGTTATTAATAAGAAAACAAATCAGTACCTAGAAGCAGAACAGACGGCACAGAGGGACCCAGACCACCGGGGATACTGGATCACAAACAAAACCCTTCTACATGTTTGGAAGCAAAAATTGAGGCTGTATGTAGAGCTGGCCACTGGGGGTAAAGACAGGAAAATGAAGGTATTACTACCTCAGCAGGGAAAAACAGAAATGAGTCAGAGCCAGAAATAATGCTTGAATCACTGGAACCGGTCCTAGAAGTAGTTGATGAATACGGGGACCCAGACAGAGCCTGTTTTTCCTTACTTGGAATCAAAATCTGCAAAAGAGGACAGATCCTTCCACCCCCAGACAGATACCTGACATGCCACATGTCACTCTTGAGCTAATCGATTTGCCTAACGCGAGATGAGTTGTTTGTGTGACAAATGAATCACCCGTGGGGCTGCTGGGAGAAGTGGGGGTAGGATGGAGCAGACTGATGGGAGCCCTGGCGTGGGATGAGCGGCTGCTCCTGCCACACAGCCCCCAGCACCAGGAGGAGGCAAAGCAACTGAAGGCAGGTTGTGTTGGTTGTGTTGCCGGAAAAAAAATACAAAAAAATCTCAGGCTGGCTGGTTTGGCCTTGCTGTCCCTCCACCGAGAGCAAACAGCACGCATTTTCTTCTGGTTTGTGCAAAGAAATTTGTTGCTTTTGCAGGGGGACCTGCACCATGTCCCGAGTGTTTTACTTCTCGAAGTCGCCCATGTGGGTGCCCTTGAGTGTCTGGGCGCACCCAGCATGTGTAGTGTGGCGACCACTGCAAAGTGAGGGCTGTGCTCTACATTTGCCCAGTAAATGGTGGTTCTTAGAAGAGGTTACAAGGTGATTTCCAGTGCTGCCTGGTTTGAGCTTCCAAACATTCCCTGCCCCAGGCCAGAGGGGTGGCTGCAGGAGGGAGAGCGCTGGGCACAGACCAAGGGAAGCACCTCCAGCTTTGCAGCCAGCTCACAAAAAGCAGAGACAACCCAGTCTGCTTGTGAAACAGTGGAGAACAGGTACCAGCATGGCAATAAGTACAGCCTGGGGGAGAGACAAAAGCAGGTTTCACAGAGCCCGGTTTCCAACTGGACAGCTGGAGGGGGCTCACCCAGGCACTGGGGGGAGAGCTGCCTCCCATGCACTGGGATGGGGGTGAGAGCGGGGTGCAGCTTTGTGCTGGCGGGATCCGCCAGGTCATGGCATGCTCCTCATCCAGGCGCATCCCTCTGACCTCTGCTCCTTCCCTCCTCTGCAGCCTGCCAGCTGGGATTTTACAAGTCAGCCCCCGGGGACCAGCTCTGTGCAAAGTGCCCCTTGCACAGCCACTCGGAGAGCCGGGCGGCCCGCGTGTGCCGCTGTGACAGCAGCTTCTACAGGGCAGTGCAGGACCCCCCCTCGGCTGCCTGCACGCGTGAGTAACCCCACTGCCCAGGTCTGTGCTGTGGTGGGGCAGGCATCATGTTCTGACACAGCAGAACCTCCCTGGCAGAGCGCGGCATGCACCATCGCCTCTGTGCACGCTGCCCCGTGCACCATCACCTCTGTGCACGCTGCCCCGTGCATGCTGCCCCATGCACCTGTGTCTCTGTGCATGCTGCCTCGTGCACCATCACCTCTGGGCACGCTGCCCCGTGCACTGCAGCAGCCTTTCAACCCCAGGACTCTCTTTTTGGCACACAGGATGGGACCCTCTTAGCTGCACTCCCCCACTGCCTTCTGTCTCATCCTCATCCTGCTGCTCTCCAAAGGTCCCTGGCCAGTCTGCTCCCCTCCTGGGGCTCCCTCCTGCAGTGGAGCAGGGTGAGACGGTGGCTCTGCCAGCAAGCTCGCCTGCTCGCACAGCAGCCAACGTGTCAGCCACTTGCTGGCTGCTTTCCTTTGCAGAAATGCCCATGGTGGTCAGACCCCTGGGAAGCCACCGGGCAGTGCAGGTGTCACTGTGCTCTCGGTTGCTGTAGGGGAACAGTGGCACTAGGGTTTGTCATTTGGGTTCTGCTCAGCTCTCTGCAATAGGCTGCTTTGAAGGGCCCAGTGCTATTAAAAGGGGACAAGGACATCCCAGGAGTCCTCTCTGTACTGGGTCCAGGAGGGCAGAAAGGTGTGGGGCTGCTAGCTGAAGCCAGGGTGAAAGACAGGTCAGCAACCTCTGACTTGTGTTTCCCTAGGGGATATCCACCCCCGATTGCCAGTCTCCCCGGGAGATGCGGGTTTACCCTTCCCTTCAGATGAGCAGGTCCTGTTCTCCACTGTCCAGCCCATCGTACACCTTGGCTCTTCCCCCAAAAGCTTCATGCATCCCCATTGCTTCCCCCAGACAAACACCAGCTCTTGCCTGCCTGGCATTTGGCATCCTGATCCAGAGCATCTTCCCTCCATGACATTTCACCCTGAGACCCGTCTGTGTCTTTGCTGTCTTCTCTTTGGAGCATTTTCCCCTCTGGGCAGCCCTGTGCTCCCTGTAGCATCGTACGTACATGCAGGTACACGCTGCCCAAGGTGCACCTCTCCATGGGTTCCTCACCCCACCAGTCCTGACACCTTCAGCAGCCCCCGCTCTGCCTGACCCTCTGCTTCTTTTCCAGGCCCCCCCTCTGCTCCTGTCAACCTGATCTCCAGTGTAAATGGCACCTCGGTGACACTGGAGTGGGGCCCACCCCTGGACAAGGGGGGACGCGCTGATATCGTGTACAACGTGGTCTGCAGGCGCTGTGCGGGGGACGCTGGCCAGTGCGAGGCGTGTGGCAGTGGGATTCGCTTCGTGCCCCAGCAGATGAGCCTGGTGCAGGGAGCGCTGACGGTCACCAACCTCCTGGCCCACACCAACTACTCCTTTTGGGTGGAGGCTGTCAACGGCGTCTCTGACCTCAGCCTGGAGTCCAGGAGAGCTGCAGTCGCCAACATCACGACAAACCAGGCAGGTAGGAGGAGCAGACACCCCCCGTCAGGCTTTGCCTGTGTGGGTGATGCTGACGTTGCTCCAACATTGCGCCAGCCAGTATCTGCAGGAACCGCAACCTGCCCAAGCAGCCAAGGGCTGGTTTGGAGATAGGCATGGGACACCCAGGAGGTCTGATCCCTGTCCTCTCTGCTGCTGGAGGTAGGTTCAGGGAGCTGGGTTGGAGACAAGCTGCTGCCCAAGGCAGCCCTTACCCTTCTCTGGTTCGTGGTACCCTTGTTCATCATCCTTTTCCTCCACTTCAGCCTGCAACCACTGGTGGAGGCTCCTTTTCCGTAGGAGACAGGGGACACAGAGAACACTTGTTTATTGACAGGAACACTAAACAGAGCGTGAATCTTTCAGGCTCTTCCTTCAGCCTGCTGTCCCTTTCCCAGGAGCCAAGCAGCAGTTCACCCTCTGCTCTGAACTTGTAGAGGAATTATAAAGGAATAAAGGCAGGTTAATTAACATTGATAATACACAGCTGTGGGCTGGCTTCAGGGGCAGGGGGTTGGCTGACGTGGAGGAGGTGCAGCTGTGGCTGGTTCCTGCTAAGTAGTTAAATAGCTCTAAGGGGGGTGGAAGAGGAGCTCTGGATGGAGAGAGGCCTGGAAGAAGCAGAGGGAGGAGAGAGAGTGCGAGTGCCCTGGATGTAGGAGAGACAAGGAAAAGGATGCAGCAGAGGCAAGAAGCAGGGTGGAATGGCCTGAAGAAGATGAAGAAACAGCACAAACAGTAGATGAAGTTTTGAAATCTTGTGGGGCACCGGTGACTGTGCCAGGGCAGGGTGTGCTAACTACTTATTGAAGTTAACCTGGGGTGGGATGGTAAAAGCCTTGTTGCAGCTTGATAGATTTGAGAGTGCCGCAACAGTGCAGCTTGTGGTGGGGAAGGGGCTCGACCCACCCTGCTGCTTTGCTTTAATTTCTGTGAGAGCCATAGAAGCGTTCCAACGGGGAGGAACAGCCTGGCAGCTAGAGCAGGGAGCTGGGGCTCTGGATATATACACCCTCCCATACCTTATATCCCTTTCTATAGATAGCTGTGCGATGCTGAGTATGATAATGACTCCCATCTGTACCTCAGGTTTTGCTCCACGCTGGAAACACACGGCTTGGATATAAGGAGCTCCAGACAGGACAGATGTGTCAGTGATGACATCTCAGGCACTGAAGTGTGACCCTAATGCAAAATTTGTGTGGCTGATTTCTCAACTACAGCAGGCTATGGGAATGTTCTGTAATAGAGGTGGCTCCAAAGCTGAAAATTAGTCCCCACCCCCAGAGAAGTCTGCTCTAAGCTACCTTCAAACTGGATGCCTATTACTTGTGCTTCCACTAGCTTAGAAATTTTTTTATTCTACTAAAGGTGGCACAAGCAGGTGTGAAGCAATTTTTCCCACCATCCCATAGCAAATCCCATGCCAATTTCTCTTCCAGCCCTATCCCCCTGTACCACAGCCACTCCTGCCCACTCGCACACCGTGCTGCCAAGGCATCTCCCTCCTGGCTTGCAACATCCCTTGCTCTTCTGGGTCTGCACGTGTACAAACTGAAGCACACACCCCTGCTAACAGATCCCTGTCCTGGATTGCCACATCCCTCTTGTTCCAATCCTGACCACAGAACAAGATGCTGCCGCTTGATCCCATGTGCCTCCATCCCAAACCTGGCTCCTCCTGGCAATTCCATTATGTGATGCAGAATTCTGCAGGGATTTTTTATTTTTTTTTTTTTTGTGCAGCGGGACCAGTATAAAGATTCCTTCCACAATTTCCATTCAGCTAACCTTTTGCTTTCCCATTTAGGCCCAGCGGTAACAGGTTTGGGAGTTCCGAGAGGGGCTTTTTTTTGAGAGCAAAGTGTATGCACGCACACAGATGTGTGTGTTTGTGCCTGCATGGCACCTGCTGGAGTTTTGCACCCCCAGGGTGTGCCCAAATGTCCTGCTTAGATGCTGAATTCCTTCTCTCTTTCTTGTCCTTAGTGCTTTTTTTTTCCTTCACGTCATCCTTTCTCAACAGGGTCCCTCGGACTGCAGTATTGCATAAAATCACTGTTGCCAGTCAGCAAAGAAGCTGTATTTCCCAGGGCAGACGACCCAGAGAAAAGGCTGAATCACGCATTGAAGGAGCCCACGTGCTCCCATTCATTGTAACTTGGCCGGTGCATTAAATGCTTTAATGCACGGTTCGTTTGGGTTTGGTCTACATCTCTCTAAGTTCTCCTTGTGAATGAAAAAAAAAAAAAATCATCTAGCAAATCAAACAAAAAAGAAAAGTAAGACTTTAATAAGCATCTTGATGTTTGGCTTCCAATGATGTCAGCAGCAAACTGAAGGCTACGAGGATCCCACCTCCGTGCCTGGAATCCAAACTCATTTTGTGATCTGGCTCTGTGCATTTACGCTTCTGTAAGTGAGGTCTGGGCATTTTGAAAAAGCCTTTTCCAGAGCCAACACCTAGACATAAGAAGTAGGCAATAACAAACCCAAATACTGGTTGAAAGCCAAACTAAACTCCCTGTCACAGCCTGTATTCAGAGCATTTTATTATTTAAAAAAGTTACAAAACAAAGCTCATTGGTTTATTATTATCTCTTCTACAGAAAGTCGTAAACAAGATTATAACAGAGTAAAATGCTCCTGTGCAAGCATCATAATCAAAAATAAACATGCTATTTTATGTACACATAAGTTACTGTCAAATATTAACATTAAAACGTCTCTGTTTATAAATGGACTGCAACAAAAACGCAGCATTGTTTTAATCTAAATAAATCAGATGCTTCACCTGTGACATAAAAAAAAAGTTAACTACTCCACTTCTTCTCTTTCCTTTCCTCTAAGGTTGTAAGTCTCATTTGAAATAATCTGGGTTAAGTCTAAAAGCTTCTCAGCAGCATCATTCTGTGCGTTGTCCTCAAATGTGCAGCAGTCGTAGGTCAAGGACAGAGCGGTGCCTCGGGAGCAGAGCTGTGGTCAGAGCCACCTCCTGCTGTCACCTGCTCCGTCACCCTCAGGACACCACTGACTGGTAGCAGCACCCGCTCCTTGGCCTCCACGGGGAACTTTTCCGCCGGCAGCCGGGCTGGCTCTGCTCTCGAGTACCTCTGTGAAATGTAGATGGGCCTGCCTGAAGGCACAGGCTGATCTCCTCACCAGGGTTTAAAGGCGAAAAGCTAGGGATGAGGACTGTCCCGGGGAGCAGGAGCACGGTTCTCCCCTCCCCACAGGCTCGTTAGGAACACAAGAGCATTGCACGATGCCTGCAGCCAGCACACGCGCGTGGTTTAATAATCGACTGGGACTAGCTGGGGGAGGCTTGTAGGTGCTCGCAGATCCTGGATCCAGAATGTTTCTGTCCACAACTTTTCCGACAGCACCTGAGCGTTAGGGGAGTTTCAAGTCTCCCGCTGCTCCGTGCAACGAACAGCCTCAGCTACTCCGTTCCCCTTGCACGGCGCTGTCCCTCGTGCACCGAAATCCGTTAAGCACCACATCTGGGCACAGCTCTGGCATTTCCACCTTGCTGGGGAGCGGGGGAAGATGCAGGTCGCTGCTGATGTCCATGGCGATAGTGACTCCAGAAGGGTGATCACGAGCAGAATCGTCACCTTTTCCAGCTTCTTCTTGCACTGCTCGGTAGTTTTCTAGAGTCAGGCTCACGGTGGGGACGGTAGGAGTGTGAGCTACTTTCAACGTCTTCTTTGACCTGAACCTTTGGTAGCAGAAGAGGAGAGACAGGACTAGCGTATCTATAAGCAGCTCAAACATTTCAACCACAGACAACACTGAGGATCCAAACCAGAGACTCCATTGGCTTCCCATGCTGGACAGAAGCAGATTCTCCTGTGGAAAGAATCAAAGGGTTGCGTTGCAGAGCTCTGGGAACATGAAATCATGGCATATTGCCAGCAGGTCACTTAGCTGCTGGCCATCAGGGGAGCAATTGGACGTGACTGTGTTTAAAACGTGAAGTTTTCAAGACCCTTTCTGAAGAAGAATCATCCCATCCCATCCCGGGGGCTGTAAATAAGGCTCCAACCGTACACAGGGTACCGAAACTGACGGCGGGGAACCGCGGTGTGAGCTGGTGCAGGGCAACTCACTGAGAGTAGAGGCGACTCGTTCACAGACTGGTAGTTCAGCTGCTGGTAGAAGATGGTCACCTTGGCAATGTCCTTCCTGCGTCGGAGAAAGGGAGCAGTGAGCAACGGTGGGATTTCCACGTGTCATTCCCCTGGTGGAAGGGCCGGCTGGCATTCCCGTCTGGATTTTACGTGCTGATTGCCAGGCCACAGGTTTCACCACCCGCTCAAGCTTTTGTCCTGAGGGTGTTTAACATGACCTTGGGAAGAGGTGACAGAAGTGACTGCCTTGCGGTGTGGTGAGGAAAGATGGGACAGGGACCGGGTGACCCTGCACACGGCTCTCTTGTCCTCCCTTTCCAGTCTAACATCTACAAACTCCGCAAGGATGAAGAGTTAATCTACAGTTTAAGAGGGGCACCTTCCCGCAGGGACTGACCTGTTGCTGGTTGAGTTATACCCGTTCTGATGCCTTAGAGCCTGGCGGACCCAGTCCTGCGGCAGAGCATATACATATATATACGTTAGTGGCAACCGTGTCTTCCCAGCTCTTCCATGTTTAATATTTTGTAAATGTAGACTTCATAAGCAACAAAATGACTACCGCAAATCATCAAAAAGGATGTAATTGACTGGTCCATCGCACACCCTGAGAGCTATCAAGTAGTAACTATATTTGCCAGAATAGCAAGGAAACACTGATATTTTCGGTGTGCACAGTACTCCGGTGCTTCAATTCTGCCTTTAACGGCACCCCCTCACCCCCCCACCCCCAAATAATTTCCTCTTTTAAAATGTATCGGTTGTAGTTACAGCTACATTGTCACCTCTGTCACGGGAATGAACTCCCTGGTCGTACAGGCTGATCGCCCGTTTAACATCAGACCATGTGAAACGGCAAGAGGTCACCCGCTGACTCGGCTCCCCTGCAGCCCTGCAGCACCTCGAACCGTGATGGGCGAGGTGTTACCCCGCAGCACCCACTGGAAGGAGGAAGGCATTCACACTGCTTTGTAGGTGGGAACTAAGGCAGTGAGGTGAATTGCTGAAGGTCACACGGACGTTTGGGTCAGAACTGGACTTAGATGTACCTCTCTAGCATCTTAGTCCCGCATCTCAGCTACAGGGTCATTCCCTTGGGCCCAGGTTTTGGACCAGTTTGCTTTATTTGCTGCTTCCATTGCTGCTGCCTGAGTTTTCACCCTTAACTTCAATGTCCCAGCCCCAGTAAGCCCAGTTACCCCCTGTGAACGCAGCAGCTGTCTGTGTGGACTACCTGAGACTTGGCTGATGGCCATTTAGCTGTCCCGGCAGACACCTTGTACAGCGACTCCCTGATAAGATAAAAACGGAGATAATGATCACTATGACTCTTGTTACTTCAAAGTGAATACAAGAAGGAGTTTAATAATACTAACGACTTGCCCAGAGCAGGAGCTCTGGCAGCAGCTCCTGAGAACCTTGGAAAAATCTTTGTAAGTCAGATTAGAAAATAAACCCAGTGGTTGTCTGAAAATTCTTCAGGTCAGGAGGAAAACTAAAATGGTTTCAAAATGCTGACGACTTTTCTTTGATGCATTCAGCCCCCAAATATTTGATATTTTGCTTTAAAAGCACGTCTTTCCATTTTGAAATCGACCTACAACAGTAAAGGTGAACCGAGAAAAGTAATATAGATTGAAAAATGACACAGCTTAGTTTGGGCTTAATAAAACATTTTGATGTGATTAAAATAATTTTCCCTCTCTGCTGTCATGCACACACAGATTTTTTCTTTAATTTATCTAATGCTGTCCTGCTTTCATTTTCTCAGTATTGGGGTTCAAACACCAAACTGAAACCTCTGGTTCAGCAAATGCCAAAATCCAGTTGGCCAGCCGCTCCATACATTTTCCACGAAGCTCCCTACATTTCCACGGGTGGAATTTTCCTCTGCAAGCTGGTGGTTATTGTGCTCTACTTCTGCGACCTACCGGCAAGGCTTGGGGCACTGGTCAAAACAATTCAGGTGGTGATTTCTGAGCCTGTTGTACAGCTGGTAGAAGCAGTGACCTGGTGAAGAAAAGGGGAGGAAGGTGCTCAGACACCTCCTCAGGGGATGGAAGGCTACCAGATGGAAGGCTACCAAGCCCTCTGCCCTCACGTGGCCTTCCCAAGCACACAGAACCCTTCCAGAGAGACCTGGCTTGGCCTCAGTGTCACTTTGGGATGGTTCCAGGTAGTGCAGGTGCCTTCCCTGGAAGGATCTGCTGAGCTTCAGAAAACCCAGAGAAGTTCTTCAAAGCTTTGTCTTACACCAGCACAGCCACCAATATCAGTAACATGGAAGAGCTTAACGCTGTATTAACGCCCTTGGTAACGGGATGCTTGAGAGCATCAAGATGCTTTCTTGATACCCATGCAAACGCCCAGAGAGGTGGCTGCCCTCTGGCTGGATTCAGTGATGCGAGGAAATAGTCTAAGCAGAACACAGGCACCGAGTAGCAGGGCAGTGACCTAAGGAGTCCCGTAAGCAGTGAGTAAGGCAGGACGGTGTCCCCTTCCGACCGGGACAAGCCAGCAGCCGTTTGCCCTTACCCCATGCAGGCTGCTTATTGTAGTCGCAGTACTCAGCGCCGGGAGGCAGCGGGTAGTAGTAATAGCCACAGCCACATTTTCGAACCATGATGTGCTGAAAGCAGGAATGCAAACAAGCCTGGAAAATAAAGAAGGCACAGAAGATTGGATAAGCTGGAAAATCTCCCGTGCCTAAATTTTCAGTCTGCAGTCTGCAGCTGCTAGGGGACAACGTAGGGATGCTGTTGCTGCAAAAAGACACCAGCCATGACTCGAGCATGATGATGGAAAAGGCTTTCACTTTTCATCCCTTTACCTCTGAAAACAGTGTTGAACGCAGCGAGACAGAATATCCCCCAGCTCCCTTTATCATTACACCTGGGAACATCTCGGTTAAACAGCCCAAACATCTCGAGCCAGGAGCAACTACTGACACAAATAAAGACCTGATGGCCCAAGAATGTTCTAGAACAGACCGGCTGCCTCCACTGTCTCACTGCCTGATGCCTCTTGTGTTACCAGAAGGGAAGAGCCCCGGTGTCTGGGACTGAGTAACCCCCACTCTGTCTTACAAGACACATTTCAAGTTGTAACACCCTGTTTGTCAGCTGCTTTTCAGAAGGGGCATGAACCGCCCTGTTCTCTCCAGCAATGAACCTGCTGATTTGTAAAAGCTCTCTGGAGAGTAAGGTGTGACTCGCTAGCTATTTATCCACTCCGAACAAGCTGGGGCCTCAGTCAGCCGCTCTGACAATACCTGCAGGGTGTAGGAGTTGTTGTACAGGAGTTTAACATTCACATCATTGCCATTAGTCGTGCATTTCCCATAATTGCCACCCAGGCGATTCACCTCATCCTGTGGACACAAAAAAGAGGCCTGAGCGATTAGGAGCTGTAATTGGACCTAGCCATCACCGTAAAAACTGAACAGGCTGGAGCATCGTACAAAGGACAGGAAGCGTAGTAATACACGAGGTATATCTTGCTAATAAAACATATACATATGCATATAGAACATATAAACAGGGCAAAGGCAGGAGGGTGCACGTGGTCAGTCACTATGGTTCAGCTGACAAGCTGTAACTCATCGTGTCGAAATAACTAAATCGCTTCCAAGTATTTGTTCTCGTTCTACTATACACACACAGACCCCTGCGTAGAGCTGTAAGAACGAGATGTAAGAGGTGTAAGAGGCTCAGTGTGAAACAAACCGGTCCCCAAAGTATTAAGGACCAAAAGGCCACTTGCACGTTTGCAATAATTTTGTCGTACCCGTGGGAACCCGAGCAGAGTGAAGAGAGAAAAGGGGCTTGCATAAATACACACGCGCAGCCAAGAAGTGAACATAAGCGTCGCACAAGCCTGTTGTATGAGTCAGTGTTCAGCTCCTCGCAGCTTTCTGCAGCCAGAAAGAGAAGAAACAACGCTCTTGGGCAAGTGGCTAACCTGCTGAATGCCTATGGTAGTTGCAATGCCCGGTCTGATGTCAAAGCCTTCATGCTCGAGGAACGGCGTCTGGTTGTGGTTGTGTATCATCACTTTCACCCCTGCTACTGTGGAGAGGAGTGGGATGTGATCCTTCTGCTCTGCTCTCAGGATAAGGGAAAGGCCTGTAAACCACAGAAAAGGGAAGCCTAGAACAACTTATTTTGAGCCAAAGTAGGAATACTGCTACATCTGGAATTCTCAGCACTGAACAAGAGCCATTCCTTCTCCTTAGAGACCTGGTGAGTGGTCAGGTAGCAACTGCACGAGGCTGTTCCAAAACCGTAATAACACTCTGCTTGAAAACTAAAATAATATTCTGCTTGATATCAGTTAGGATATAGCTGATATGGCTATTATATACACATGGCTAGTATGTAATTTATGCCACCAGACTAGAAGAGAGGGCTATATGTCAGCAAGTCACATACAGAAGACACATTTAATCCACAGCCAAACGGTATTAACTGTAGCTCTTCCTCCCACCTTTTGCCAAATAACGTACCGTAAGGAATTCCTGGTTTTGTAGCCGTCCAAAAAGGGTCTGTTCCCTTGCTGTTAAAAGTATAGCAGCTTCCAAAGACTGGGTGGTGAAAGTGAACATAGTCACTGAAATCAAAAGAGATTTTGATGGGGTTTAATTCTGAGTATAGCAATACTCCTATGTAGGATGTCTGTAGGTACGAGAGTGTCTATGGGAAAGAGTTGTTAATTCGCTGGAGACAAGGAAAAAAAATCAGGTGCCCAGGGGTTCATTGCTCACCTAAGGTTACAGCCAGAGCGGCGAACACAGGAGACAAATTCAGAGCTCTGACCTGTTTTCCTTCCACCCAGCAGACTAAATTTTCCCCTGCTTGTTCTAACAACCAGGCAGGTTGAAGTTCTGTGCTCTAATCAGTAGGAGAAACACCATTTCTGTGCTCTAATCAATAGAAGAAATAGATTCTCTCTTTCCTCATTTTCTTAAAATTATACCACTTATGATCATGCTGACCTTCCCTGGCCAAGTCAGCCTCCCCACTCCGCCAGTTTACAGGAGTTCTTAAGAAGAGCTGGGTGAATGTATGCACAAAGGTGACGATGCTCAGCACCGAGTGCACGGATGGAGATCTATTACGTGAGAGCATCAGAAACACTAAGTGCAGAAGAATGTGCCTCCAGCAAAGCTAAACCAGGCCATTATCTCATAAAATGATCTGCAACAAACTTTGTGGACCCCTCTCCTCTTTGCTGAAAGTGCCCAGAAAACCACTTCAATCTGCCTTCTGCTTATTCTGTGCCATCGATGAGTGCACTGCTCTTAACTTTGTACAAGTCATCAGCCGACAGCGAGTAGGCCAGCAAACGGCTCGTGTGCCCGAGGCACAGCGTTGTCTTGGGTGGTGCATGTCACCTGGAAGAGCTTCCAGCAGCGGAGACGGTGAGCATGCAGGAAAAAGGCGGCACACCTTTGCCTCTGGTGCATGCAGCAGGCTCCCGTCTTTGCCTCTAGGGACAAAAGGATGCAAAAGGCCACCTGCCCCTTTTGGTATTCACTGCATAATAGTTGAGAACAATCCTCGTGCTCAGGGGCCAAGTGCTACGTCAGAGTCATGAGAGCCTTCTTCCGCTCCCCTCCCTGCTTTTCATGGTTGCAGCAAAAAGAGATCCCACTTGTACCCGCTGGATATCTGGGGATTCCTGCTCCTTGCCTCCCGTGCAGATCGACATTCACCGTTTACCACTCAATGCATCTTTGTACCACTAAAGGTTCGATTCCTGCCGGATATCTCTTGGGTTTCTTTGCCACCCTGAGACACCCACGCACAGTCAGAGAAGCCAGCCGTGGCAGAACACCAATTTCCAGGTTCCCAGCCCCGTGCTCTGATCATGAAAGGCTGTTCTTCCTTTCAGCCAGATGTCCGACGAGGGCCAAGCGGTGCAGTACGCCACGAGGTTCAGTGCCTGCACTGCTGAAGGCGTGGGGTCAGTTCAGTCTCTTCTCTGAACCCTTCAGCCCTGCTGAAATCACAACAAACACCTCAAGAAGTAACGTACCTGGGTCTGCAGGGCTCCCCGTCATACTGGCAGGAGTAGACCATATCTTCTATTTGCTCCTCATGATCAGAAATGTTGATTATAACTGGGAGCTGGGACATGATATTCATGTAGTGAAACCTGTACCATTCCAGAATTGCATCCATCCCGGATGAATAGGTCTTGTAGAAGCAATTCCCACCTGTGGCGTTGCACTGGAAGAAAAGAAGAGATGGAGCCATTCAGCACAGCCAGGACGTGACAGCCTAAGGGCAACAGAGGTCGGGGGTAAAGGCGATACTGGATACAGGGGCAAGGGGAACCCTCTATTTTTCCAGAAAGCAAAAGTTTTGATCATTGTAGTTATCACAGAGTCACTGAATGGAAGGGACCTCTGGAGGTCATCTTGTTACGTGCTAAGCACCTTCCCTCCTTGAAGCTGAATATATTAGGGGTGCTGCTTCACCTGAGGGGGATAAGTGCAGGGGAAAAGAGGCAGGAGGAGAGAGCAGACGGGCAAACTCAAGACCCTTGGGAGAAGGAAGGACAGGGCTGGTGGGAATTCTCTACAACCCGTGGATCATGAACCAAGTCCTAAGACACAGACACTTTCTTTGTTCTTTCTCAGGCCTTAGACAGATGAACACCCCCAGATTCTGGTGGCAGCGTGCCTGGTGATGGACTTCAGGATAAGGCAAGATGATAATAACCAGGCAAAAATTGCTGGCCTTTCAAGCCACACTGATCTCTCTCTCAGAGCGTCTGCTCTTACCTACACTAACCCTGGTTTTGATATGAAGAACCTGAAGCATTTTCATTCTTCTCCAAAGTCACAGATACATATTTATTCTATTCATCCCCTGGATTTGTTATTGCCATTTCTTGTTTTACCTGCAGCATTTCTAGTGCCCCCGGTACCGCAGCTGTTAGACACCGAAGGAACCCTCCCTTGTTTCTCTGTTCTGAAACTGTTTCTTTTTCACTCTTTTTTTCTTTTTTGAGGGCATCTAGTGAGATGTCAGGGCTCTGAGTGCCCTGTTATGCCTTAACGGCCCTGAGCAGCCTCACCTGGGCTCTGCCCATGGGCACAGGAGCTCATTTAAGCCCAGCCCAGGGCCACCAGCCCCTCTTTGTGCTGTGGTGTGGACCTGCTGCGTCCCAGCCAGGCTCCTGCGGTGCTCCTGCCTCACCGTGGACCCTGGTGATCCAGTGGGCTAGCTGATCCTCAACCTGCCTCATCACCGTGGACTTGTCTGATGAGATGGACTTCTGCTTGGACCCAACCACCATCCGTGAGCTTTCCCTGCTTGCTTGCTTGGGTACCATGGGGTGGGTTCCCACCCTGCCCTGCCAGCAGGCTCCTCTGCCCCATCCCTGGGGGAGCAGCCGGTCCTCGCCGCTCCCATCTGTAGCTGGGTTAAAATCCCAAAGAGGACACGCACTTACCAGCCTGAAGCCCACACTGGAATGTTTCTTCCCTGACCTGTTATTGTGGTCAGGCATTCTCAAGAGTGAGAAGTTTTGGCTCAACTTGAAGCTAGACCTGCTGAGATTGCCTATGCTTGACAAGTCTTTCACGTGGATGTTCTTCTCGTTCATGTGGAACAAGCTGGCTGATACCTTGATGCCGTACAAAAAAGCAATTGATTCCTCTGCCATGTGATCCAATTGAGCCAAATGTTCACTAACCAGTTCAAACCTGCAAGGAAAAGAAATATTAATTATTTGTGAATATCTATTTTCTATTAGGCCAAAGCACTTTATTTTATCTACCTTCACAGCACCTACGGAAAGGCTGCTCTCCTGGTCTCTGCAGACCTTGATGTCTGTGTGAGAAAAGCCAGCAGTCACGGTGCCTATGCTTAGCATACCGAACTTCAATAAATTTATTTATTTATTGGGAGCTCCAAAGGTGAATTTCCAGTTGCTGGATCCTCCACCGAAAACCTCAGAACCTGTAGCTGTGCAGCATGAGCTGCACAAACTAGCCTTTCTGTCAGCCAGTGAAATAATTATTCTAAGGAAATTACATAATTCCTTTAGTATGTAATTTGAAACATCTCAATAATTTGTTACTACCGTGTGAGCCTTGTTTGACAAAGCAGAGCCACACAGACTTCCACAGACAGCATTTTGTTCCCTTAAAGCCATTCTGTGATAGGAGAATCCAAGCAGAATAAGTTCTAACAGGCACGGTTCCAGAAATCCGTAGTTCGGTTAGGAATAAAACCACAAAGTACCCACAGTTTTCAGGGAAAGGCTGTTCTTATCGGAGCATAAAATCAGTTAGCAGCTTGCACCAAGTCACAGGGTAGAGTTCCCTCTATCCTGACTCAGTGCGTGAAATAAATTGTACATGCTGTTGCATAATTCCCAACAAGATTTTTATCTTAAAACCAGTTTGGAAATAACAATAGTCCCTTTCCACCTCTGTGAGGCAGAGAGACCTCCCTCTACCTTCAGCCTTCCCAGGGCTGCAGCCATAAGGATGCTGATGCTCCTTGAACCCTCGTGGACCGCAAAGAGACGGCTACAGCCCAGGGGAGAGCACAGGTTACCTGTACGGGTCCAGATTGCAGATGGTAATTGCTGGAAACATCTTGGGCTCGGAATGCATTGACATGGTCAGGACAACAGGGTAGGCCCAG
The DNA here is from genome assembly GCA_035590215.1 of Microhierax caerulescens. Taxonomy (NCBI): domain Eukaryota; kingdom Metazoa; phylum Chordata; class Aves; order Falconiformes; family Falconidae; genus Microhierax; species Microhierax caerulescens. Next base: position 107,008,504 of record JAVJGJ010000037.1, read on the forward strand.
TACTGGCTGAACATGAGTGCAAACTGCCAGTACAACATGCCGAAGCTGGCAAGTAAAAGCAGAGTCCAAAAAGCTGTTTTCATCCTGTTGCTGCCCGAGCATACGAGGCGGATGGTGCCGTGGATCGTTGTGTTCTTACAGAAGAATTCAAACATGTCCTTGAAGGAATCATAAAACTCAATCAAGCCTTCTTTCTTCTCCTCTTCTCTTGATGCTTCCTGCTCCATCCTTTAAGTCTGTTTCTGTTCAATAAAAAAGAAAAAGAAAAGAAAAATATCTTATTAGCACGTTAGAAAATCTGCAGCCAACTGATGGGCTCTTTCAAACAGGGCACCGATGAGTTTGGTATGAGCAAAAGCTGAAAATAACTGTGAGGGGAGACTCATCCGTCTTTCCAGAGTTGGGACACAGGGAAGCAACCAAGAGGTCAAACGTTCCGCGTGGCGCTGCCCGAGTAACTTGGGGCGTGCTGCCGCGCTTCCCTGTTAGCGCGGGTATGCAAAGGTGACGTGACTAATGCGCCAGCTGCCGAGCAGTCTGCAGCCAAAGGGGTGTGTAGTGCTCTTTCGAAGAACACCAAGGACCAGCGTTTCATTCTGAAACGTTCTCGTCGTGCATTAATACAGGTCTGTAACTAATTTTTTTTGTTACGAGTATATTGCTCGTGAAACGCGCTGGGCTCTAGGCATGAAACAAGGCTGTCTCGGAACTAGCAATGTGGCTTCATCCTTACGCCAAGGGATCAGGATAAATCTGACTTTCAAGCGACAAATTAGGATCTGGTTTTAATTTTTGCTGTGTGATCTCCCGTTCTGCAGAACGGAGGTAAACAGGATTAATTGCTGTCATCCCTGAAACAGAGCCGCTTCCAAGACGAAATGCAGTAGGTATTGCACGGCTCAGGTGAGCAGAATCAGGCGTTCAGGAAAGAAAGTGGTGAAAACCACCGCCTCGGCTGAAACCCCAGAGGGGATCACCCAAAATAGGATGTGGGTGAAGCATTGCAGATACTACTTACAATAAAATGCTCTTGGATTGCTTCTGAAGACCACAGAAATATTGATTACTGCTATTAACAGAAATTTTGCCACCTGTCTCTTACACAGTTTCTTCCAGGGTTTTTTAAAAAAATCTTCTCCTTCTCTCCATTTTACAGACACAAAAATGAAGCACAGAAACTGAAAACCACCCAAGAGGAGTGGCACAACTGGAAACCAAAATTCATCTCTCCCTTGTCGCAGTAAGTAAACCACCTGCTATGCTACTCTAGATAATTTCAGACTTTATACTGATGACACCATGAATTAATTATTTATGCTCATACGTTTTAGCCAGCACAGGCTGAGGACATCTTCCTAGGTTTAGTAGCAGCTGGGGACATTGGACTAATGTTGACATACTTCCACTTACTGAACGTGACATCAAGTCCTGTAATCTGTGAGTTTCCAACATTACAGCACTCTGAATCATCCTACCTATTATGCTGTTAAGAGTTTACCGAGCGCAACACTTAGGTCCAACCTTAACTCCAAATAAAAACCTTATAAATACAGCAACAGGGTTTGAAGCCAAGACAGGGAGCACAGAAATAACTAAAGAGTTGTTGTGAGTGGGCTATGGGAGCACGAAATGAAAGCTCAGGCTCTTTCCTGAGTTACGAGCCTTGACGTGTTTGGTGGCGGCTCAGCTGGAGGTGCTGGGGAGGCTCCTGCAGCTCAGCGTGTACACACCGGTCGGTGCCCTGACCCGCAATGCCTGCATCCTCAGCTAGACCTCATTTTAAAACATGGCTTTATTTCAAAGGGCATAAGAATATTGTTTAACAATAATACAAAATGTTATATATTAAATGATACTATGCATTTTTATATCAATATATTATTGAATATATTAAATATATAATATATATTATTAAAAAAAAACCTCAAAGGCATATGTACCTCCTTTATACTTTTATAATTAAACGTGACAAACAGTTTTTCAAATTTCTTAGCTATAGCTGCCATCGAACAAGTACAGGAAGCCCAAGCCAAGTGAACTATTAAATAAAGGGCATGAACAATTAGACGAAAACCTGTGTGATAAAAAAGTGAAGCGGGAAAGAAGCCATTCCACTTCTGCTACAAGGAAGCACTGTTTTCCCGCGGTGCAGGTACAGTTAAGCTGTTGCTCCCACACCGACCGCACAGAGCCACAGCACCCTGAGCCACCGGTTGCCAATTTTACCAGCCAGCCTTACAGCCACAGGTTTACATCCAAATCCTTCTTCAGCCCAAAAGGACAATCTGTGGCAAACTCCAGAAACAAATATCTGCTAGTCTTGCTACCCCCTATTACACATGTTTTCAGATTAAACTCAGATTCAGATTAAATTAGATGCTAAATTATATGTTCAACCTTCATCTCACTCAGTTCTTCCTTTCTCATTTCATTTAGATAAGAATAAATGCAAATAAGCCCACAAGTGTACATTAAGAAAGATATTGAATGAGTCCTTAAATATTTATGGTGGTTTCAGGTAGAAATTAAAATTGTGTGAGACCAAACCAGGAAAATTTAATTTGTTAGTGTTGTATTAATCTCACTAGTCAGCTTTGCCCTTATGAGGAAAAAGTAGAATAAAAGATAAAAGTCACCAAAAGTGAATGCTAAATCAAATCTATAAACCACACCTTTTTAGGCATCATTTTGAACCTTAAAACCCCACCTGTAATCATTCAAACTATGGCTTTCAGAGACAATCCACAGCTTTCAAACATCCTGACTGGGCTTTTAAGGCTATGGCTAGTTAGTTCATACCTTTTGAATCTGCATTCTTAAAATAACTAGAATGAAAAAAGCATATGATAATGAAAAAAAAAACAAAACCAAAAAAAAAAAAAACCCCAACAAACCAAACCCAACAACAACAACAAAAAATTCAAAACCCAGAGGGAAACTTTCAAAACACAGGCTGCAGCACGTCCTCCCCACTGGTTTCCCAGATCAGCCTACCACTAATTTATTTAACATAGCAATTGCAGCTGGGGACTTAAAACCCGTAACAGCAACGGTGACCAGTTGCCCGTCTGTGGTAAGAGCCTGGAGAGAGGCTGCAGGTTGTAAGAAAGTCAGTGGAAGTTACACAGCAGTGGGAAGCAAGTGTATCTTCCTTATCCTCACAGCAGCTCAACACACACTAGACACACGTGAAGCTCATGTATCAAACATTTAAGCATACAGGAATCTATAGCTACACATCCATCACACATATACACAGAAATACACAGTAAAACGGCAAAAGACCCCACTGTACCTTGGCAGAACCTCTGAGTGTTTAGAGCAGCCACTAAACTCAGCCTTGGGCTTTATCCTGACCAGGAGGCGAGTGCTGGTCCCCAGCTTTCGTGTCGCCTTTTCTAACTGAGGATGCACCTGGAGCTGTCCAGCCTATATGGATCGAATCGATGACATCAAAAGGGGCAGGACTTCAGCAACAGATCATGGAAATTATTCAAAGCATGATCCAGGGAATAATAGGAACTGAATGAACTGGACAAACAAGTTAAAGTTAAGGTTATGCTTGAGTTAAAGTTGGTTTGAGTGGTGGTAGGTGGGTTTTTTGTTGGTTTTTTGTCCCGTCCCCCGTCGTCCCCCCCCCTCGGCTAGAATAGCTTTTCAGCTATAATTTCTACAGATACCTAGGGAATCACCATGGATCCTGTAAGGTTCTTTCCACCCTGAACTCTCCCACCAAGGAAGTAGCTTTCTGCCGCCTTTTCATGGTTTCCGGAGGATTGCATGACCATTAGTAATTGAAGCCATTAAGTTGTCCACGGGTGTGCTTGAGGAATTACATACCTCCGTGTAATCCAAAGTGATCAGCTACTCGGTCTAAGGCACACGTGGCAGTGGATCTCTTCCTGCTTTTCCAAGAATATTGCTTATCTGCAGTGGGCTATCCCATACCCATTAAGATTTTAACACTTGAATAAACTAAATCAACCACGACACTCAATTTAAATCAGAACACCCTTGTTTTGTAACACCGTTCAGTCAAGACTTGCAAAAGCCTGCCTAAGTAATGCAGAAGCAGATTCTGGGACTGCTAAAACACAAGCACATCAGATTGGTCGTATAATTAGTACCGACATCTGCCCAGGTGGAAAACAGCCCTGCGATGGTTTTGCAAGAAGCTTGTTATATGAAAATATTAACACTCTGGATATGGAGAATTTTTAGAGCTCCGGATCAGACCGGCAGAGCTCCTGCCTGCCTTTTAAATTGGCTGGAACTGGATTTTCCATTACGTTTGAAATTGCAAAATACTGTAATTTGCAAAGACAATTGACATTTCTTGTGAAATTGAATTTTTTTAAAAAAAAAAAAAAGGGAGAAAGGACAAAAGTCAGGGGAGACATACTCTTCTGCTTTTGACTGATTTCAATCCTGTTTACATTTTTAAGAATTGCTTTGTGCTGGATTTTGCTTCAGAAAAACAAAATATGCAGAACATTCACCTCAAATTTTAGAACAATTATTCTAAAAGATGCAAATGCTGTTAGACAGCTGCTATTGATGTGTTTTACCCCTCTTTGTCTTTCATTTTACATGTCACAGAAAATATTTGGAAAATGTTTGTGATTTATAAAACCCCAGTATTTTGGGGTGTAAAAACTAAACTTTTGTTCTAAAAAAAAATCCAGTTGGCTCTTGAATGAACATCTACAGCAGAATCCCTTGTCGCTGATGAAGAAGTAAATAGTTGAATTCTCACTAAAAAAAACTCAGAACGCTGAAAACCTAATTCTGTCACGTCCATTTCTTTGTCCCCCACCCTTCATTCTCTCTTCATTTTATATTGTGCAATAGAAAATGGCAACAATAAATCCTTGACAATGAAATTATTGCACAATATAACATGCACAAGACAAATTCTGTTGCTTCATTATGGCTGCGGGCCTCAGCGTAAAGATCCTCTGGCGACACATCAGAACAATACCTTCCGAGCCAGCCAGGAATTTTTCCTGCAGGAAATGGAGAAGAACTGGATATGCAGACAACGCTGTCCCTCAAGCAAGATATCATTTCTGTCTGCACTTGCTGATTTGGCATCCTGTATCCTGAGCTGGGAGGAGAGGGGAAGAGAACTTTTTTTGCTGGTTAAAAAGTAAGTTGGCGTTTCTTTCCAGATACAGAAACAGATTATGGAGATAACATTCATGAGAAAGTCCTTTAAGGTTGCAAAAAGGCTATGCTCTAATTATTTTCAGTGGGGCAGAAAATGTTTATTAGTGCTTGTGGCACTGTAACGGTGGGAAGGAGTAGGTCTATGGCATGGCCCGTATAGCAGCAGCAAATGTCAGTGGTCGAATACAACCCTTCCTCCCACACAGCACGTTTTCAAGCTCCTTTCCCTGAATTCCAATTTGTTCGCCGGTTGCGATGAATGGAGTCACATCCCATTTACCTGACAAAGGCGGTACAGGGAAAGGAATTCTGTCATTTCTCCTTTTAAGCTTTTACCTTGCTGTCATGTCCAAACTGCCACCTTGACCCTTGGCTCTACGCTAGCTTTGATCATAGTGCAGACTCGGCATGGGTGATAAAAGCTTAGTGATGATCTCTAGCTGGTCCCTCTCGTGACCAACTAGTCCTCTAGAGCTCAAATGTTAGTATTTTGCCCAGTAGCATTTTAAATGTGCAAAACAAGAGGTGCCACAGTGTCTGGACTTCTTGTGAGAACACTGAATTACAGTCAGGTGAGTCTGACCAGGCAGATAAAAGTGTTTTTCCTCATCTTGTAAACCACACTCTTTTTCGCTTAAACTTTCATGGTCGAAACCTGCTAGCCTTGAGAGGCCTAAAACAAATGAGCAAACTGAAATGACACATCAACACCCCCCCCGCCCCCCTTGCAGCAGCTTTCCCTGCTGCCACACCACCCTGAACTTCACCGTAATTTGCTCTTCACTAACCACACAAACTGCCTTTCAGTTATTAACTTTCTCCCTCGTTGCGTTTGTTTCCTATTATCGCGCGCTCTCCCACTGAAGGGTTTCATTCCTTTCCTAAACTCGCCTGCGTCTTCTGGAGGTTCCTCACGGTTTTTCTCTATTCTGTTCTTTTAACTGCTTTTCTCAGCCTCTGGCATCCACGTCCTCCTGCACTGGAAGGGATGCGGAGCAGATCCTGCACCCTCCTGCATTCAGCAGGTTTTGTAGAGCTACGGTTTAATCTTGATTTTTAGCAAATCTTGCTTTACTCACGTCACTTGTTCCTGCATGGATGGCGTTTGTTCTCCCGGAATGCCCCAGGTTACTCTGTTAAACCATCTTCCCACATTTTCTCTCATTACACAGGGCACAGCATACCAACCCAGTCTTCCTCTCTGAGATCAGCATGACATGCCTCCTCTGGCTGTGTGGAAACTCCCTCCCAGTGCTTTCTTCATGGCCACTGGATCAGCCAGTCTATTCCTCCTCCCACTCAAAGGCAGACAAACTTCTGTGGGCAACTCTAGAAAAGGGAAACTCCCCGTGTTTCCTCTTCCCATGTGTTGGCTGGCTGGGCTGCGCATGGACTTGAACTGGCACGCAGCTGGCTCTGCCCTCCTGTATTTTTTTATTTTTTTTTTAATTATTTTTTCAGTTCTTACTAGCCCAGAACCACTCTGTCATCTTTTCAAAGCAGAACACAAATTTGTTTCTCTGCTGTCCTACCGGAGACAGGAGCAGTACTCCGAGGTATTACGGAGGTGCTGACAGCTTGTTCAGTCCTATGCAAGAGGCAGAACAAAGGCAGTCCCTGCCCGCGAGAGCTTCCAAACATTGCTTAATGTCGCCTTTTGATCCTGCCTCAAATCGTCCTAACCTGACTCTGATTTTTCAGGTGTTTTCCACCTCTCTTGGAACCTGTGTCGAAGCTCTGCTCACCAAAATTTCCTCTGGGAATGCCAACATTCATTGCTTTGATTGTGTGATGCTTTGAGCCGCGGCTGAGGGGATCTTTATCTTGAAACCACAGCGAGTTATGCCTGCAGAAACAGGATAGCATTGGTGTACCTCAGCGTCCCTTGTGCACTGGTTTGCACCTAGCCAAGGTGGCTGCAAAGGCTGCCAAACCTGCTCAAGGAAGCTGGTAAACACTCCTTAACTTGTGCTGAGCTCCCTACTAGCGCTCTGGCGTTATCACCAGCCGTGCCTGAGTTAGCAAGGTTACTAAAGCTGGCTGGCGCATCCTCACAAACCCCCAGAAATCACAGCAATGAGGACATGCACATTCTGCTAGTCACCAGCCATTTAAGTACTCCTTAATTACACCCCTTGTTATGAAGAGGCCCCATGTAACCCCTGCTTTCCACGAAGCCTCCACCAGAGGTGCACAGGGTTAAAAATGCAGCCTCAGTAGCAAAATCCTGCTTATGTCCAGTATGACCAAGCATTCATTTCCACTCACTCACCTTTCTGAGTAAGAGGTCTGTAGCTGCTCCTGTCATCCCTCTGGGATAACACCTGCTTTTTTGTTTCTCTTCCTGTTCTCTTGTCCTGTTTCTTTAGTCACAGGCCTTCATAGATGCTGTTCCACCTGTTCAGACCTGTTAAACCCTCAGCCAATTTCAAAGATTCACAGGCTGGTGAAATCCTGCTTGCCAGTGGAATTTTTTTTTTTTTAATCCTACCCCAGCTCAGATGCAGTATCTGTAGGAATGCTGATGCAATCAGGACTGACAGAGGTTGGAGAACATCAGTAAAAGCTTCTTGTTCTGTGGACACGCAAGATGCCACCATCCTGGAATCACAAATACCATAATTCCATCATAAACGAAGCCCAAATCTCCCCACACTGTTGTCCAAGCTCCCGGAGAAAGTGGTAGACAGTACTTTTGGCTCCTGGCTTCTGGCAATAGGCAAGCAGATCTCCCCTGGTGATCCCCACTCCTCTTGGTACCCAGGAGAGAAACTGCAGCGCGATGCTTGATAACAATTCACCGGGGTTAATCAATCCAATATCTTCAGGCTTTCCTATTGGGAACTAGAACAGATGTCAACAAGAGGAAGAGGTACTACAGTATGGCACCTAGGAAGGAGGGGAATGAAGAAACCGGGAACAAACTGCGCAAGGGCAAAACAGTCATTAGCAAATCAGTAACTGAAACTAGCTATTACACAAATGGCTCTGTCAGCTGTCATACCTCTTTAGATGGATGCTTTTTGGGTTAAATTCAGGTGCAATCCCATATTTTCCATCAGCAACCTCTGAAGGATTCCTTCACCTTCTCGTCAAACAGTTGGTAACTGAAAAGTCATAGCCCTGGTGCTGCAACGGCAAACATACAAACAGCTCTGTATGGGCTACCAGTGCTGAAAGCTTTAGAAAGCACAGTAATAACCCTCTGAATAATAACTGAACGCAGATAAACCCTCGGGGAAGCATTGTGGCTGAAGAGAAGACCTGGCTTTAAAAAAAGATATATTTTGGTAACCTTTAAATGATGCCAAAGGCGATCCAAGATGCTAGGTTGGTGAAAGGATTGCATAGGTGACTTACTCTTGATCCATTCAAACTTGCAGAAGATTATCTGGGAGGCCCATGAACGTCCCTGTGCTCTGGGTCTGCTTGCTCTGATGTTTGGGACGTGCTTATTCACAAGGGAAGCACCGCACTTGGCCAGTAAGCCCTGAGATTTGCTATTAATCATTTGTTTTTCATTTTTTTCATGCCCAGGAAAGCTTTACTAGCCAATGCTGAGCCATGTGACTACCACGACCCGTACCTCACCATGAGTAATGTGGAGTGATCAGTCCACCTGAATAGCACAAATATTCCTGGTCTGACCTGTCTGTTCAGCGCTAACAGAAACCCTCCGCAGAAGTCCCCAAGCAACCTCCAAAAGTCAGATCAGGAATGGTTTGTCACCAGAAGGAGCTAAACTGGCCTAGTGATGTTTTCTCGCTGAATTTACACATCAGCACCACAGAAAACCCAAACAAAGGCAGAAGTGTCCAAACTTCCCACAACCATTTGTTCAAAGTCTATGTTCTCTTTGCTGGGGGGTCCCGGCTTGCCAGCAGATTTTGTCCAGTCTCTAGCACATTTTAAAAAAACCAAACAGCAAAAAAACCCAAACCAACAAAAAAACAAACAAACAACACCCAACCAAAATGAAATCCAAATGCAACAAGAAGATAATTCAATTTTCCCGATCCACCAGAACCACAAAAGCAATGGCAATAAATCTAAAACTCCACCCACAGAGAAGGGCAGAGTCTGCCACAACATGGACAAAGAAATGAGCCTTAAACTCTTGAACTTTTCTCTTCTCTTGCTGTGCAATCTTGGACAAATCTTTCTGCCTCTCTCTCTCTGTTGCTTCATCCCTGAAACAGACATAATGACACTTTGCAGCACTGTTGAGAGGGTTAATTGGTGTTTGTATAAAGCTTTGGTGATGTAAGCTGCCATGTAAGCATGATGATGACTATTGCTTTGATACTGCTTGTTAATTGCAACAGGACTGTAGTCATGCTACAATATTTAAAAATATGTTTTTAAGAGATGTTCCTAGATCTCCTCTGATATTTTAAGATGATCAGTGCTGATTCCCGTATTAGACAAACAGGTGACAGAATTCTTCGTGCATTTAACAATCCTGCAGATACTTTCCCACAACATGCAAGGGGTGCTGCCTACATCAGATCCCATATATTTTGGCCTTTAGCTTTCAGCCTCATCAAATGAGCTCCTTGCAATGCCCGTTGCTTAACATAACAGACTTTCTTCTCACTCCATCAGCATGAAAGGATAAGATCGAGATTATTTTCACTTCCAGACCTATTTGTCATAAGGAGCTCTATAGATCAAGAACACGTGTAATTTGCATTTGCCACTCAGGCCATGTAATACGCCTCCAGAAGTGAATATTCATCATGAGGTCTTATATCCTTTACCTGATCTTTTTTCTGAAATTCTCTTTCCAGCTTGAGGGAATGCGTTCACTTGTCACACAAGGACTGACAGGCCTGCAATGCAAGTAATGCATTTTGTATGACTTAATTTTGAAAAGTGTCTTAACATAAGAGACCCTGTTTTCCCTTATTATCCCCGGCATCTTTGACTGGAGTCTTCCAGCAGGTTTTGACAGCAAACATCAACCTCATATTCGATTCTATTAAAAATCTGACCATTGACTTTGACTAGATCGATCAGCAGCAATCACCTGTGAAGCTGCATCCAAGATGTCCCCTGTGCCACTGCAGCTAGGTTAGTCCTTTGTCAAAGAACCCTGTGTACTACACACACCTGTGTACTACAGATTAAACACAATAGTGCAGCTACAACAGGGGTAAGATCGTGGCGGGGGGGGGGGTGTTACTTTTTGTTAATA